>OZ019975.1:24981216-25608716 GCA_963970395.1 Ephialtes manifestator | reverse complement strand
ATCGTGAGTGTCGCTCTTGAACCCTGATACTGTTAATTTGTTACCGTCAGTTCGAAATTATATACTACGATACAAATTTTCCCCACGAGTATTGTACCAAATTTTACTTGACAACGTTTAAAAATTGTGATTTATGCAAGCGTGTGTAAAACGTCCATTATAGCACCGAGTTAAGAAAACGTATATTTTTTCCATACAAAACAGTTTTTCTTTCAATCGTTGATTAAATCTTGTTTTATTTATTTAAAACGGGGTACATACTGACTCGTTGCGGATAAATATTCATATTATACTGTCTATCGCAGTGCGAACATCGTGAATTGTAAATAAACCGGTGAGCAACGGATACTGCTTTCACATTTCGAAAAAAATGGGTCTATAATGTAGACAGAATTGAATGAATAAAGAATTTAATTTATTTAATTACAATTTGCATATTAAGAATGGATTATAAATCACATTATAAATTTCAGCCGCAAAACATAGTTGAAATTTAAATGCAAATGTACGTAGAAAATATATTGTTGCATATTGTATAGATATTTTAGCAAATTTATCGAATTGTGTGGATATAAACAGAATGCATTCAATATATCAAAATTTTATACCGTTCATACACGAACTTCATTCTATTACATTTTCGCACGTATATTTTGTTTGTATTTTGCCCGTGCAATGCTATTAATTATAATTTGTAATGTACGATTTAATTTTTCTTTTTATTTGATTTAGTATAAAATGCCGCGCCCCATCGTTTACTCGACTGATGCCAGTCCACCGAGTAGAGCCGTTCTCCTCGCGGCAGCAGCTATTGGAGTTGATATTGAGGTCCGCAATGTTAACTTATTGGCCGGCGAGCATCGCACTGAAGAATTCATGAAGGTAGGGCCCTGCATTTGTTCGAAGGTGTTTTAATATACGGGATGCAATTTTAGGAATTTACAATTAATTTTATAAACTAAATTATGAATATGTTTTCTCACACACTGAGAGAAAAATACATGGTTAAAGCAACAATACTATACTTTTACCATATAATATAACTATTTTACTATTACCATACAATATAATTCCCAGGAGCGCCGATTATATTTTATAGTGATGACAATGACAAAATAGCTGCAAACAAAATTATAGCTCAACAAAACAAATACATAGTATCCTGTAAAAATCGATATGATCGGGTCTCCTGGGAATTATATCAGTTAGTCGGCTCTACCATTCTACTATATATTTTTCTCAGTGCACACTTTTAGGTACATTTGTCGTTTTTTCTATCATTTACAGTCACCTTATTGTACCAGTAATAGGATAGGATTATTTTAATTTTAATTTTTTTAAAATTCATATAATTGCATGAGTACATCAGGATTTTACAAACAAAGAAATACGATTTACTTATATATCTTAAGTTAAATAAAAATCCGTAATGTACCCCGAATCTCAGTAGCTGCATAAGCGCATAAAAAACCCTTCTCCGCAATTAGAGTTTAAATAATTTCTGTTTTATAATATTATTTAGTATTTAGTGGGAAAGGAAAACAATTTACCTCTTATGATATATTAAAATTTAAAAGCTAATAACAAAATTACAATTTACTTAAATTATCTAAATTCCTACATTGTATTATTACAGTTTATCTACCCTTGTTGAAAAAACGAGTTATGGAACTCCTCCTCCATATTTTTTATCATTTCTGTTATCTATTTTCTTCTACACGGAGAAAACGGGTTAGTTGAAAAAACTAACCTTTTGATGCTCGGAGCGTGTGATGTAGTTTGGTTGGCATTACCAATCGGTTGGTTGGCGTCACCAATCGGTTGGCTGACATCAAACGGTTAATTGGCATTACCAATCGGTTGGTTCTGATACGCAATAATTTGCTACACTGAGAGAAAAGCATATTGTTGATTTAACGATTTCACATGATAAAACGAATATAGGAAGACTTGTAATGTTTTATGGTTGAAGCGATGATAATATGATTCAATAAACGATACTTCCAAGATTATTGGAAACAAACATTGAAATCGTATATGCAACGAAACGCCATATTTGAAACTATTAGAATAATTTTTGAAACTATTATCTTTTTGATGATTGCTACTATAATTATATTTGCTATAACCATAAAATATAGACGTACCTCCTGGGAATTATATTAATGGTTCATTCAACTATTTTCTTATATTTGCTATAACCATAAAATATAGACGTTCCTCCTGGGAATTATAGTTTATAGTTAGATTATCATCGGTCTAACTATATTTTTATTTAAATTATCAGATTTTTCTCTCAGTGCGCGATGCAATTTTAGTAATTTATAATCAAATTTATAATCTAAATTATGAATGTGTTTTCTCACATACTTTTAGGTACATTTGTCGTATTTTTCTATCATTTATATTCACCTTATTGTACCAGTAGTAGTACAGCATTATTTTTATTTTTTTATTTTATTTATATAATTGCATGAGTACATCAGGATTTTACAAACAAAGAAATACGATTTACTTATATATCTTAAGTTAAATAAAAATCCGTAATGTACCCTGAATCTCTGCAGCTGCATAAGCGCATAAAAAACACTTGTCCGCAACTAGAGTTTAAATAATTTCTGTTTTATAATATTATTTAATATTTAGTGGGAAAGGAAAAAGATTTCCCTCTTTTTGATACATTAAAACTTAAACACTAATAACAAAATTAAAATTTACTTAAATTATCTAAATTCCTACATTGTATTATTATTATATATTCCTACATTGTATTATTACAGTTTATCTATCCTTGTTGAAAAAACGAGTTATGGAACTCTTCCTCCATATTTTTTTATCATTTCTGGTATCTGTTTTCTTCTATGTTTTATGTTTTAGCCACATAGTTCTTCTCGCAATATTAGTGCGAGGGAGTTAAATATTTGTGCACCTATATATCGGAAGCATCGCTGTCCTATACTCTTGTCAAATTTCGGTATTTTAACAGCTATTTCGTAGGTAGTTTTATTTCCCTTGTGGATTTTTGCGTTTGCTATTTTTACATTTCCAGTTTTTCACACCACTTTTATTTTCACACCAGTTTTTCCCTTTTTTTGTTTCATTCATTTCTATTCCTACACATTATTCTACGCTTAAATCGATTAAAATAGAAAAACGGAATATTATTATTTGAACCAATTTTTTTTAACCTAACCTGTAACAAATACTGACTGACAAGGAAGGTATCTCAGGTCGATCTCTCCGATTTTATAATATGTTGTTGTAGACCAAACACTAAGCGACATGTATTTTTTTATTTGCCATTAAACACTTTAAGGGGGTGAAGCCACCATCCAAAGTAAGGCGGTGCAAGAGACGATTTGATATAGTGGATATTGGATAATTTTCTGAATATACAAAAAAATTAAGGGGTGAGCCACCCCCAAATATGATTAGTTACCCCGGACAATTTTTTTTTTTCAGAAAAATCCAAAAACACGTCGTATTTTTTTCAGATTTTTAGACTTGAATTTGACAATTTTTTGCATAAACGTAATTATATTTAGAGATGGCTCACCCCTTAATTTTTTTTTTGTGATATCAAAGGTATATGAAAAATTAAAAAATGCCCGACTGGAAAAATGAGTGTATTAATAATCATATTCGATAGATGAAAAATCGTGAAATAATAATCAATCGCATATTATAGTCGGGAGATTAATTCGACAAGGGTGTAATAATATTTTTAGAGGTTGCCAATAATCGAATGGAATCTCGCGACGTCCAATAATCGGCTGCGGCAAACATTGCTTCAGCTGTTTGGCACTTTCACAATAATTTGGATATAAAAAATATTGACATAATTGCTATGGTAACAGTTTGGGAAGAGTATAGAGTGGTACAGACATCCATTGCCTGAAGCTTGCATTTCGGCGGTTAAATACGGCATTTTCTTGACCGCAAGCATATACATGCTTGCGGTCAAGACCTCGTAGAAACAAAAATCACGAAGTTATAGTTTTCATGTACATCAACTTCCAGTGATAATGGGGTGGATATCTGAATATCCCTGTCATGGACCATTTACCCGTAATCGTCAGAAAGTGCGTCTACTGTAGCAAAATCTACAATAAGGAAATACAACTGACGATTATTGGTACATGGCTTATGAACGTACACCAATGCACTGCATTACTAAGTTAAAACCTACCTTAACGATGTATGATAGGTACAGTCCCACCAAACGTGAGTTTCAGAAAAAATTTCGAAGATGGTATAAAAATCGAAAAAAAATTAAGCATGCAAAAGGTGTTGAAAAGATAGATTTTGCATAATAATGATTTCAAAATGTCATTAATTTTATTGATGAATAAAAAAATTGTTGAACAAATGATCCGACAATCTAATATTTTTTTCGAATGAAAATGATTTGCCAAATTTTTCGAAAGCATATGAATTTTTTTCTTTATTTAGAATATTTTTTCATAATTTTGAAAAAGGCGCGAAGATAACGAATTTTGGATATGCGTTTGGCAAAAAAAATCTTTAGGCTAATAGATGATTTTATGTCAAACGCATATCCAAAATTCGTTATTTTACCCGCATTTTTCAAAATTAAAAAAAAATTGTAAATAACGAAAAAATTCTGAAAAATTTAAATGCATTCAGAAAAATTGACAAATCATTTTCAATTGAGAAAAAAACGTTAGGTTGTCCGGTGATTTGATCAACAATTTTTTTATTCATCACTTTGTTAATAACGTTTTGATACCATTATTATGCAAAATCGATCTTTTCAACAACTTTTGCATGATTAATTTTTTTTCGATTTTTATCCTATATTATTATGCAAATCGATCCTTTTAGCATCTTTTACATGCTTGTTATTACATGCTTGTTTTTTTCGATTTTTAACCCGTTGGGAGGTATTCGAAATTTTCGCTGGATTTGACGTTTGGCGGGACTGTACCTATCATACATCCTTAAAAGACGCTGTAATTTTTAACGCACTGTCGATATTGACATCCACCAGAGACCTTTTGCCTTGGTTTGGCTGTCAACTTAGAATATTTCTTTTGGGGGGCGGTATTCTCAGTGAAACTGAAGAGATCATCTACGTCACTGCCTGATTCGGATTTTTTCCACTATACTGATTGCTGCTGGTTTCGCAAGAGGGCAAAATAATATAATACAGGGCCATTATTGGTTTATCTCTCCGTAGCGCATTATTTGAAATATAAGATGTAACAGATTGGTAAATCGTAACTTACTTTTCTAGATAAACCCAGAACACACTGTCCCAGCACTTGATGACGATGGATTCTATCTTTGGGATAGGTGAGAAATAAATTAAGGTTAATAAATTGTTAGTATTCTCGACCTTGTCACGCAACTTTCATGAGGGTAAAGAAACTTGTTTTTATTTACGTTTATTATCATAATATAATTAGCGTGCAATTTTGGTATTTTATGGAGAAAATTCTGTTATGCTTAAACTTTTTTAAAAGTTTTCTGCAGTGGGTTTAAAATGTGCCAAACTGTCCAGAAATCCGATTTAGAATAAATTTTCGTCAAAATTCAAACGTTTGAAACTCGAGAAAGTTTTAAATCTTTGCCTTGAAATTTTGCAGTCAAATAAAGTAGTGCGACCTATTTGATCATACAGGTTTAAATTACATTCTTTTCAGAACCAAAGTAAATGAAATCAAGTATGCTTTCATCAAGGTTAAAAAATTGGCATCCAAATACTCGAAGAAGAATGTCAACCGCTTAAGATTGCACATACTAGGAGCGTGATAATAACTTTGTGCTTATGAAATCACGTGATATTGTTTTTTATAATGAGAATTAAAAATATCGTTCTGTCGAATTAAATAAATTTCTAAATATGAATAGGAAACGTAAATATAAATATTAAACTCCCAAGGATGCTGCGCATCATTTTTTTTCTAGTTTGATCCATAGTAACCGTTCGTCTGCAATTATATAAGAAAAATATTGCGTTGTCATGGGATAAGATAAAAGAAAATCGACTGCAAAATGATTGCAAAATATAGATTACTCATTGCGCCATAATTTTTTTCATTACGGTCGCCTCCCCTTTGATTAAAGTTATGAGTTGCCTATAATCAATGTTGAGTCATTCTTCGCTTGTGCAAATTGATTACACACGCCATCTCTCTTTACTGCCCATAGCCATGCCATAATTTGCTACTTGGCGGACAAGTACGGAAAAGACGATTCCCTTTATCCGAAAGACCTACGCCGCAGGGCCCTAGTCAATCAACGTCTACACTTCGAATCAGGAGTTCTCTTTGCTCGTCTTCGATTTATTTCCGTAAGTTGTATGAGCTTAATCTACGCAGTCGTAACTGGGCTTTTTATAACTAGTGATGTATTTATTTATTTCTCATAATTTTCCTGTACTACCCCAGCCTATGGATTTATAGTAGGCTGATTCAATCATACAGTAAAATCTAAATTGACTTTTTTTTGTATTTTCAATACAATTTTTTTGTCTAGGAACTTTCACAGAAATTTTTTGTTAAAGGTAACGAAAAATTTTGTGTATTTCTAATTTTCCATAAAACATTTTTTTTTTGATTTGGTAAATTGGGAATGCATAGGCAAAGAATTATCAAAAGTTATTCCTGAATTTAACAGAATTTAACTAAACTGTTTAATTAACAAACAGGTTAATTTAACGAAGTTCGAGTTTTCTTTATATAGTCGACGTAGCAGTTATCAATACCTGTGTTTCATATTGTTACTCCGACAGCTTTTTATTGTCAATAATTATTACAATTTTTATTCTTTTATGTGCTTATTTATGCAGAAATGAAATGATATATTTTCATAATTAGATTATCGTTTTTTAAGTAATAAAAGGCTGCAAAATAGGTGTCCTCGTCATCCTACGATAGTTATAAAGCTTCCTCTATAAGGAAGCCGTAATTAATTAATATATTTTTTCATGAATGTGGCTTTGTAAGAATAACGATCGGCAATAAAATAAGTACATTTTAACACTATTTTGCCCTAGTGTTGAAATTTACCTTCCTCAACGGCTTTTTAAAATCCTTTTGATCAAAAGTTGCGGTAGCGACTCGACGCCAAGTTAAAAAATAAAATTAATGTTGCCTTCACACGACGATTTTGTCTAATCTTGACTGGGTGCTACACCCAGAAAAAAGATCTTGTTAACGGGACTCGAATCTACGCATCGGAAATAAAATTTCTTATTTGGATGCCGACCTACTAGACTTCCATTCACCTCAAATACATTTTTTTATTTGTAATTAATATACTTATTGAATAGAAAATATATTCAAATCTAAGAAATATTTATTTGGATCGGCAGTTATATAAATGTTGATTAAAAAAAAAAAATTTTTTTTTGTATATTTCTCAGAGAATAAGGTAAATGTCCCAGTAATCGACAGTGTACCAGTGATCGCCAACGTGTGCTTTAACTGTAGCAAAATTTATATTCAAAGCACCTAACTGACGATTACTGGTACACTGTCGATTACTGGGACATTTACCTTATGTCTCCCGCTGAGCAGTTAGCGCGCAAACCAGTGCGCGGTTGATCGGTCACCCATCCAAGTTATGACCGCAAATAATGCTGCTTAATTCTGGAGATCGTCGAGTCACAGACCGACCGCGCGTTCACTGGTGCCGATTTAAAGAATATAACATTTTTATATAAATATACGACAAGAATTAAATCAAATTGATAAATGTTGCATGTTGATAATAATAAACTCCAATGATGAACGGAAATAAATATATATTGGATTATAAGACAGTTCTAATTGATTTTATTAAAAAATATCTAATACATGTATTTGGTCGTTTTAACTAGATTTTTTTTCCGGATTAAGAAAGTATTTAGTAGCAACAAATAAAATATTTTTTTAGTATCCACTGCACAGTGAAAGTTGATTCAAATAAATAAATATGTTGGAAATAAAATACTGAAAAATTGAATGAAATACATATTTGTTGGAGGGAAAGTAAATTTTCGTTGATTGAAATAATTAAATGTTGAATAGATAATTTCAGTTAATATTACCAAATCTTTTTTCTGGGTGTACTGCTACTCTTTTAATTATTTTTCGACAGTTCCCGCTGTTTATGAAACAAACTGATACCGTCCCCAAAGAGAAGTTGGAATTGCTCGAACAGGGTTACGTGCATCTGGAAAAATTTTTGGAGGGCAAACAGTGGCTGGCCGGTGATTCTTATACTCTCGCTGACATCAGTTGCATCACGTCAATTTCGAGTGTAGAGGTAAGCAATTATATTTTTGCAGTTAATTTAATTAATTACACTGAGAATAAAATGTAGAAACTAACTAAACCGGCGTAAACCCTCGTTCAAACGAATTTTTCGTTTAGGACAACCAAATGTTTAGTATCTTCAATAATTATTTGATTTAGTTGTATATATTTGTGATAACCAAAATATTTGTTATACTAACTAAAAATTTATTTAAACGAGGGTGTACGCCGATTTAATTAGTTCTAACATTTTTTTTTCTTAGTGTAATAAAACGTGACAAGATATGATGCTTATAACAATTATTCTGTTACTTTCAGGTCTATGTGCCATTCGATAAATATCCCAACATCAAGGCTTGGGTGAAACGTTGCGAAGACAACTTACCAGGATATGCAAAATACAACGCACCAGGAACGAAACTCTTCCACAATATTATGAATAGCATGATTAAGTCCAAATTTTAATATCAAATCAAAGTGCAATTTGATATAAACATATTACTATGTGTTTCATACGAAACTAGTTTTATACCATCCGGTTTTTACCCTAATTTTTTTAATGAAAATATTTTTTAATCGAGTGAATAATTCACCCAAAATTTTAGCATGATGTGGATAATGTGAAAATTATTTATAGACTCTACAAAAAAAATCCGTGTTACTCAGGAGTAGACATGAAAGACCCAATAAAGGATTTTTTAATTATTTTTTTCGTCTTTACTTCATTCGTGATAACATTGACGATACACTTTAAAGGATTTGAAGCAGATTCACTATGGCGCTATTGGTGCTTCTAATCAGAGAAGGCTGTAACTTATGGTGAGCTGCCAAGTACTAAAAGGACACTATGAATACGAATATTGAATGTACATTCTTTCGCCAACGTCTTGTTTCATTCCGAGTTGTGTATTAAGGCTTTTTTTTTAAGCTTCTTCTTATATCCATGTTCTTAGACGATGATATATATTTCGGGTTTCTCTTTAATTTCACTGCAAACGTGCTAAAAAACGTCGATAGAAAATTATTGATGACATAAGATTTCGAAACAAAAACTACGATAGATATTTTGCATTCAATCGTGGATCCTTTGAATATATTTCTTTGAATTAAAATATGTAATGTCGCTTCTGAAGGTTTATAAGAGGAACGAAAAACGTCATTCTACTTTGCAAAACGTAATTGGAGGCCGAAAGATAAGAATTTCAGTCTATAATTTTATCCGTTAACTTCAGATGAGTAATGACTGCCATTTTTCGAAGGCTCTACGGAGGTTCATGATCTTCAGCTTACTTGGCTATTCTACTACGTTTAGTCTCCAAAGAGGATTTGAATTTTAACTCGGAATCGTGTAACGGAGGAGCGCCATTACTTTATTCTCTCTCATACTCATACATGTTTCACATCGCCTTAAGGTAGTTCTGCCGCTACGCCGAAGTCATGGACTCTAGAGACTAAACGTAACAAATTGTGACCTAATTTGTGACCTATAATTGTGCAACTAATTATAATAATTAGTTGCACGAATAATTACGATTTTTTATGTCGTAATTTAATTATATAAAACTAATTTTTTTTATAAGATTGCAATCTTTAATGTAAACCTGCTCAATTCTTTTGCAAGATAAAATTAACATCCATTTGTGGTAGATATCGAATTTGGTGAAGATTGGTAAAGTGATTTATATTTTATACGACATTGAATTTTTCAAAAATTCTCGGTATGTTCTATAATGAGCTTAAACAGTTTTTGACGAATAAAGCAATGAAAAATGACAATCGGCATTGAATTTGATCGAAATACATAAAGCGGTTTAGATTTTATAGAATTTCGAATTTATAAAAATTTTTGTTTTCGTACTTCTTAAATTTGTATTTAAAATAAGGATGCAAAGTTGAACTTTCCACAGTGCCTCGTCAATAATTTTCATCTTTCGTAAAGCTTCCTCTATGAGGAAGCCAAAAATAAAATTAAGAAACTTCCTCATAAAGGCGGCGTTGCGAAAGATGAAAATTAATGAGGAAGCAACGCGCAAAGTTCAACTTTGCATCCTTATTGCTTCCTCATAGAGGAAGCTTTGTTTTCGTGAAATTCTTTTTTCGAGATTTTCATGTCAGTACACTCAGAATAGTCCAAAACGTCGAGAAAAGTGATTTAGAAAAAATGTCTGTATGTGGGGAACGCCTCGAGATATACTGCTGAAATTTACAGCATAGATAGAGGGGTCAATCCTCATCGCTCATACCAATTTTTGTAAAAACCCCCATGATCATTAAATTTTTACGCGGTTTTGAATTTTTTCAAAAATGTCTGATAACGCGATAACTTTTTTAATTTTCGAGATATTAAGCTCAAAATTGGTATGTACGTGAGCTTTCATACACCGGTGGTCCCTATTAAATTTGGTTAAGATCGGTTGAAACGTTAAAATTTTATGAGATTTTTATTTTTTGAATTTTTTGATTTTTTTTCTGCGATGCGAATTTTGGTATCAAATATCGAGCTGGGAGTCAAATGAGTACCAAATTCATGATTAACAGAAAAATACGTCAGATATAGTCCAAAAATGTTGAACGATAACATATTTTCATAGCGATGTTGTACAGTCTATATTGCGAAAAGTAGCGATTTATGTCGTATAAACTAGCCATATCCTTGCTTCCCAATGAAATTTCGGAAATCACCGATTTCTATCGTGTTCTACAAAAAAAAAAACTGAGAAGATAGAGTATTCGAGGGAGTTTCTGGACCGCTTGTCCTTATTATATTTTCACAAAGCGAGAGTGTGCGCTTATTTATATTTATTTAAAACAAGGATGCAAAGCAGAGCCTTGCACATTGCTTCCTAATTATATTTCCCTTTTTACAAAGCTTCCTCTATGAGGAAGCCAAAATCAATTCCCATACTTCCTCTTAGAGGCTGCTTTGTAAAAAGCGAAATATAATGAAGAAGCAATGTGCAAGGTTCTGCTTTGTTTTTATTAGACGCGATCCGTAATGTCTGGGGAACACGTAACGCTTTTCATATTTCTTCGATCTTAATATCAATTTTTTTCACTGAAACATGAGATTGGAAATTTTTGTCATAAGAGCCTATATAAAAATATAATTTTGTAAGATTGAATTATTCTTCGAATTGACCCGTAAACAACCTTGGACTTTTTTAACATCAAGCTGAATACTTAAAGAATAATATATAAAGAAAAATCATGTGCTTTACATTGTGTTCGCGGCAGAACTACCTTAAGGTGAATTCAAGGAGATAGACCGCGAACTGTACTTAGAATTACCGTTAAAAATATTCGAAAATTAATCGTAACATAACTGGAAGTTCTGAGGTATAAACTAGGATATTAAATGTTATGTACAGTCATGGTGTAAAATTAAAGTTCGTTTTATATAAAACACGACTTTTAAAACGTTTTTCGTCTTACATTAATTTTTCATTACGCTTGCATACTAAATTTATTATACTAGATTATGCATAGAGATTTCCAGCATAAGTGCGTTAAATGTTAAGTAGGTTTCTTAACGCTAAAGGTTATGCTACAATTTGACAGCCCGCGATCAGTAAACCACGATGCAATTCTTATCCAAATGAATTGAAAACATTATCCACAATCGATGATATCGAATTTATTGCCTCGGTCAGGTGAAAAGAATTAAAGTTTTTTCTTAATGAGTTTAATATACTACCAGATTTTTCATTGTGAAATAAAACGCAATCAAGCGTTTTATTTAGTAATGGGACGGATCGAAAGCATTAATCTCGAAACAATTCGCCGAGCACATCGTAAAAAGTCTTGTATGCACTGTAAAAAAAATTCACTTGTTGCAAATGGATTTTTTCCGTCCATGTACATGCATACACTCATGCACATTTACATACACGTAAAATCTTATGGCTGACTAATAGTTACGTACGAGCAACTCGGGCAGTTTTTCAACAAAAATAATATTACAAACGGATTACCGAGTTAAAATTTAGACCCTCTTCGAAACCTAAAAGTGGCAGTTCTGCCGAGTAATTCTAGGGTCATGAATTTCCGGAAATGGCAGATGTTACCCACTTAGAGTGAACGTAGAAAACCTTGGTATGAAATTTGTATGTCTGGACCTCCAATTAGGTTCTACAGAGATGAAGTCCTTAGACCCGTGTATGAATCTTTAAAAGTGGCATATTTTACCTATTTTGATTCAACGAAGGACCGTACATTTCATCTCGGGTTGAAGTAGAACTTTTCAAACCCTTGATCACAATCAAGTGACGATATTTTCCAAACACGTTTCAATATTATCTGTTAAGAAGTCGGAATTAGTAAAAAAAATTGCAATCAGAAGCTCATGTTCTTTTTCAAGAGATAGAGAACAAAGATCGTTGTGAGTGATTCTCCTGAAATAGTCTGTTTACAGGCTGGAAAGTTAACTAAACAACAAATATTAATTTTTATTCAAAAACTTCTGAATGACCTTTAGATTAAGTTGCTCAAACATAATTCCTCCATGAAGATGCTGTTGATACCATTATTATGGATTTTTCGCCCTTTATGGAAATAGTAATTATTGATTTAAAGACATAATAATTACCAAACGAATCAGTACCTTAGTTTACATCACCGACAAAAAATAAACTATACAATACACAACAAGGATAAATCTTAACGCTTACGGCGAAGCTCTTCCGCCCTCGACAGCACGGAAAAAAGGCTTGGTTGGAACAACCAAGTGCCTTGTTTATATATGCGCCAAACAATTAATTGGTTAGACCAACCAAGTCACTTGGTTGGCTAACTTCTTGGTTGGTCTAACCAAGTCACTTGGTTAGTCCAACCAAGAAATTGGTAGCCTAACAAATAACTTGGTTGGTCTAACCGATTAATTGTCTGGCGCATATATAACCAAGGCACTTGGTTGTTCCAACCAAGCCTTTTTTTCCGTGAGTGACATCTAAATTATATAAAATGATACATGTTTAATAAGAATAATACAAGGGAAAAAACGTCATGTCTCAGCAATATTTTTTATGTAAATATATGCATGATAATCTGGGTAGTATCATTGCTCTAGAAGATTCGTCATCCCCCTCGATATCAATGGCCAAGGGAATGACAATTTAATTGATTTTAAATGCGTCACAGAATATGCAAATTCGTTTATCCTCGCAACACGGCACTGAGTTAGTCTCTAATAGTTTTACTTAAAACAAAAACGTGAGATTTATTTTAATTAAAAATTTAGCTTACAAGATTTAGCTTTAATTAAAAAGTTAGCTTATGTCATCGGCATTTTGCACCTCACCTTGGTGAAAAAACAAGTTCAAGCATCAAACTAGCGCATGAATGAATGAACTAATCGATTGAACAAGTCGAGACAACGCTGGTCTGAGATCGATAGTTCGCTAACTCCATCTATTTTCGTAAATATTAATTAACTTCCATAGAACCAAGGGAATGACAGAACAATCCAGGTACAAAGTTACGTATTATATTCTGACGCATCTGTAGCGTATTATTTTTTTAAAGTTTCAGAGGAATAATATAAATACTAAATATTTCTAGGAAATATATAAAATTTGAATATTAAACAAGTTTAAGTACCTTTATACTCTATTCCCAAGTAGCACAAAGACAAAGGATATCTATTTGGTATACGAAAAGGTATATTAATTTCCGTCCAAATGATATCTTTTTGGATTTGGATATCTTAAGAACGTCTAAAAGATATCCAAATTCAAAAGATATCATTTGGACGGAAATTAAGGGCAGGGTAAAGTATTAAAATTTTTTTTTTCCATTTTTTAAACATTTTTTTAAATGAATGCCTAATGTCTCAAGAATATTGTGTAAAAATTTCAAGTCGATCGGAGTAAAATTGACGAAGCTATGAGTATTTGAGCGTCTATTGCTCCAGGCGGGTCTTATACCTGGGCGGCAGCTGCGCGGCGCGCTATTGTATTTTTCGACCCCGAATAAATTTATTGATAAACGGGCCTGTTCCGGTCCCGTTATATATATTCGAGGTATGGTGTATATAAGTATGCACATTAGTCTATACATCAGTTGACCGCTGTATGCCGTGCTGAGCAGTAGCAAGTCACACTAAAAGTTTGAGTCCGTTTTCGTTCGTATTCGTACCTCGAAAAATGCCTCGAAAAATAAGCAGAAAAGATCGTAAGGGTGGTATTGGACAATTGTCCCGACAAAAAAAAAAAAGCGCCTCCTCAAAAGCGTAAAAACGACGAATCGGTAGCTAGTAGCGCGTCAGCGAAAAAAATGAAAAATAAACCCGCTGTGGTGGTAGAAGACATCCAAAAACATTATCGAATGATAGATTTCGTTCTTGTTTTTTCGTCAATTGCTACTGTCGTCAAATGTGTGAAGTGTGATGGAAAAGTGATATTCCAAACATGCAAAAAAGAAGGTCTTGGTTTCAACATCAAGGTGACATGTGAAAAGTGTAAACAGCCTCACTACATCCCATCAAGTGAAAGAATAGACAGTGGTGTATACGATGTCTATTCTTTCACTTGATGGGATGTAGTGATATAATCAAATCTTCATCAAGATATAAAAATCTTCATCAAATATAATGAATTTGAAGTCCGTGAGCACGATTACTCAAAATCTACTGGACCAATCGCTTTGAAATTTTGTACAGTACTTCTTCACATAATTTACCAGGTATTGTCGAGAGCTTTTTTGTTTTTTTACTAATTTTTCAACAACAAATTACCCGATTTTTTAAAGCGAAAATCGGGTTTTTGACTTCCAAGTGCTACGAAAAATCGAAAAATCGAAAAAAAACCTCCCGTCATTACCTCAAAAAAAATCTCCTTTAACAAATGCATTTTGATTTTTTTGTTTCAGATGATTTTGTTGCGAGTTATGATGCTCACCGCAAACCACCTTTTTTTCGCGGCGGCTCCGGGGATTATTTTTCATTCGCTCAATTTTGAAAATTTTTCAATGAAAATTTGGGAAAATGTTGTTGAAATGTTACTTTATTATATGTAAATTTTTCAATAAACGAACACTATCCGTTACGCCAAAAAAAATCTTAAAAACATGCCTTTTTTTCGCCGAATTAACTTTACCCTGCCCTTAACATACCTTTTCGTATACCAAATAGATATCCTTTATCTTTGTGCTACTTGGGTTAGAATACGCGAAAATGTGAAATGTACATGCCAGGGGAATCACTTTTAGGGATTAAACACAGAGAAAAAAAGGTTAATACGATTTTTTCAATAAAATCTATCTTTTAGACTATTTTCTAAATGTGATTTACTAATACATTTTGCGAAAAAAAACCAATTAAATATTAGTTATTATAAGAAGGACGAGTAGGTATATGCACACGGACTATTTTAGGTGAATCATGCATATATACATAGACATAAATAGAGGAGACAGAGAGATAGAAAGTTATCCGGTAATAGGACAAGTCATTGACTCGAATAGGTGGAAATGAATTCTTTTATATGCTGTTTAAGCTCAATATGAAGAGACTTGGACATAAAAATTCAGTAATTGTTGACATGTCTAAAAACCACGTAAAACGTTCGGTGCTTTCAAAAATGGAATCACCAAAAAATAAAACCTGATGTTTCGCGAATACGTATATTTCTCAAGCATATAAATTGATGTAGTGGTTACATGTATTAGACGGGGTCACATCTTACGTAATGCGAGGACGAGTGAGCTATTGTAAAGGGCCAATCACGTTCGCGAAGCAGCACTTATCCCTGTTGCCTGTTCCGAAGCAAACACTCGAATAGCTCCCACTACTTACTTTCGTAAACGACTTAAACGTAATATGTGATAATGTCCAGCGTTGTCTCGTTGACCAGGCGCTTCTTGTGCCATCTGGCAGCGACACTGTAAACGTTCCAGTGTAATCTATTCAGTAGAAAGGCCTTTTCGACTGCTGAACATGTAGGCCTGCGATAATTCGCCTCGACCGTAGACTTAAGAGGCAGTGGTACTTCCCCCACCACACCTCAAAATTTCAAAAGCTGTTTTCTCTCAAAAAACAACACAGATTGGGCTTGCATTTTGAGGGAATACGCGGAAGGATGGTACAATTGGGCTAAGCTTCTGGCTCGTCAGTCGATTCAGTCGTTTTTTTTTGTGAGAATTAAAAGAAAAATAGTGCGAGAGAGACAGACCTATAGGCGTTTAACATTTGGCGAAGAAATTCTAACCGGTGTATCACATTCTCTTAAGGTGATGTGTTACATATCATCTGTCTCTCTCAGATCGCCATAAGTGCGAGTGAGATAGCTGAATCTTCCCGAAGTGTTATTCTTCACCACGGTTGATTTTTCGAATAAAAGTCGAGAAGTACTAACTGTAGAGTGCCAAGATGCAGTCAGTACTTCTCGTATTTTGCCTGAAATATCAATTGTAACCAAGAATAGCGCTTCACAGTTTTTGTTACCAACCGAGCAGTAGCACATCATCTTAAGGTTATGTGGGGTCTGGGTTTGCGGGGTGAGGCGGCGGGGAGACTAAAGGGCGCGCGGTGTGCGGTGCGGTTAGTGTGCGAGTCAGACAGCTGCGTATTCAGTTCTCAAGCAAAGACGACCAAGACTTTAAAAAAATTAATAATTAAATAACGGTGTTGTCGATCGTCTTCCAAAGGTGCCAAACGTTAAAGCGATTATCGTTTAAATTATACATAGTTGTTGTATGTACGTGTTAGCATTTTTTTAGCTGTTATAACGTAAATACAGCGAATTCGACAGAACTCGCTATAACAATAGTGCAATAGGTTGTAAAATTTGCGATTTTTTTTTCTCCTAAACGGTGCTGTTCACCGTTCTAAAATTTCACCAGACTATTTGCACAGGGATAATGAACATTCGTGAAAATTTTCATGACAGTGGTAGCATTTTGACTTGGCCCCACAACAACCTTAAACACTAGACTGAGCGTTCCGGTGGTGGAGGTCCAAACCAGTCCAAACAACACAGGAGAGAGAGGGATGTCAGTTGTCCTCGTTTTGTCATTTTCTAAGAGCATAGAGTGGGGGGTATCCATTTCGGCATGCGCATGGCGTGGCGGGGAATAAGCGACGAAGGAGAATCCCTCACTCCATGCTCTTAGAAAAGGCCAACACGAAGACAACTGACATCCCTCTCTCTTTCTTGTGTTGTACGGACCCCCCACCACTGGAACTCTCAATCTAGTGTTTAAGTCTATGGCCTCAACGATATTATTGACTATAGCTCACAGTTGAAAACAGATAATTCAGCATATAATGAGAGTGTTACAATTTATCAAATAAATAATTGAAATATCATCGTGATTTCGTAAGTTATTGCGGCTCGGGGGTGTGACATAATATTAGACGTAGTCGTAATCTTTTTTATCACCTTAATCAAGCATTACAAACTGAACGACTTGGGGTCTTCGCATTCTAAGAATATCAGCGCATCCACTATGACAGCAGTATCGTTGTCGCGAGTCCGGTTAGGTTGGAACTTAAAGCAGCGTTTTAAGGCAATCGAAAACTTCTCCTATCAGCATCGGCGATTCTCGTGAGTAGCATAGCAAATTGATTGTAATTCGTTTGAAGTTTCATTCTTTTAGTTCACATACATTTCGAATACTACACATATTGACTCATTGAGAATAAATATTTATGTTGCCCATTGCAGTTATGTTATGATCATAACGTTCCCAGATAGAATAACGTGCCGCCCGGCGTGGCGGCAGAAATGCGGGATGTGCGACGTCTCTAGGCAGAATTGTGACGGCACGGCAGGCTGTAATCCTACTTTATGCCCGCACACCTCCGGCACGCTGTGGAGCGACTCGAAGTGCTGGCACCGTGTGGGTACAGTGTTGGATTTAGCACTTTGTGCCGGTGTTATGCCGACACAGTACCGGATTCCAGCTCGCTGTGCCGTCACAACAATGCCTAATGACGACGCACATACCGCATTTCTATGTCGGTGAAGTTTGAAACGTTTCAAATTTGAAACGGTATTCGAATGTTTCTGCCAGCGCCAGTGATGCTAAAACGGTTACAGACATGGTTTTTAATTTATTACTTAATGAACGAGGAACTTGTCCATATTAAGATAAGCGTTTTCGGATGGAAAAAACTATTCCGGTCATTTTAAGACCACTACCAAATCGATAGACCCTGCGGAAGACCCTCATTTCGGGGAAAAATCACACGCTCCGAACTGTTTGTCAGATTTAACAATTTTTTTCACTATGAAGGAAAGATTTGTCCATATTTAAATAAGCGTTTTCAGATTTAATAAACTCTTCCGGTCATTTTAAGACCACCCCCAAATCAATAGACCCTGCGGAAGACCTTCATATCGGGGGAAAATTACACCCTCTGAAGTGTTTGTCAGATTTAACAATTTTTTTCGATATGAAGAAGGGGTTTGTCCATTTTAGGACAAGCGTTTTTAGGCATAAAAATGTCCCCAGGTCATTTTAAGACCACCACCAAATCATTAGACCCTGCGGAAGACCTTCATAAGTAATAAATTAAAAACCATGTCTGTAACCGTTTTGGCATCGCTGGCGCTGGGCGCTGGTGCTGGCAGAAACAGTCGAATACTGTTTAAGGTTGTTGATCAAAAACGTAAAAATGGTGTCAGCTTTTCGAAATTTATACAGTGCATAGGTGAAGGTTTTCTTCATCAACTGCTAAAAAAGTTTAATCCGATTATAACATTCTTTTTCGAGATATTGAACGTTAAAATTGATACCAAATAGCACGTAGATATACATTGGTTATATAGCGTGAGGCATCACCGACCACATTTATTTATTTATATCTTCCGTGTGGGAATTGCCAGCTTTATGAAAAACGCATATTATACAGTGCAGAGTCTGAGGATTATGACGGTGTAACTTTTTTGTGGGGTTATAAGTGTTTTTGAAGAAAAATTACAAAAAATGTTAGACAATACATCGTGAAACTATGCGAAGTGAGCTGACGTCGCTCCGCCTGCCGTGCCTGCCCCACACCCCGCACATCACCTCACCTATCCCCTTCCTAATGCCGTTGATCAACAACCTTAAACTTTGAAACGTTTCAAACTTCACCGACATGCATTTCTGCCAGCACGCTGAGCTGTTTGGGCAGTTACCATGCCGCCACTGTGCCGGCATTTTTCTATTTGGGAATAACATGATGAGCAATATAATAATAACAGTGCAATCATTTTGAACCGTCAATTAGCCGGCCGGCAACAGAAGCCTGACGCCTTTTTATTTACTGAAAAAATGGAATTTGTAATGAATTATCGTTTTTACTGCCCGATTTATTTTTGTTAGTGACATATCGCGTCCAATTGTATACCAGACGGATGTCAGCCCGCCGAGCAGAGCTGTTCGCCTCACGGCAGCAGCTATTGGAGTTGACGTCGATGTCCGCAATGTTAACTTATTGGCCGGCGAACATCTTACTGAAGAATACACTAAGGTAGTGCTCGTATTCGGCCGAAAGGTTTTTGAAAGACTCGATGCGATTCATTGCTATATCGTACTATTCAGATGCTAAAACAGTACTAATTTCATAAAAAGATGCTATAGGTATGCACTTTTTTTAGATGAATCCAGAACACACTGTACCAATGCTGGATGACAACGGATTCTATATTTGGGATAGGTGAGAAATAACTTAACGTTAAGGAGGAACTGATAAGGTCGTGACCGACGCAAACCAGTGCGGCGGTATCCAGCGGCAATTTTCGGTTATAACGATAATAAATTGCTTTTTTCTTTTCTATTACGTTTCGACTCTCATCCGAGTCCTCTTCAGAAAATTTTATTCTTTAGGTATTCCCAAGCAAATCTGAATGAATATTGATTTCATTTAACACCTCACCTCATACTTATTTTTCGGTAGAAATAAGTTTGAGAATGTTGATGTCATTTTATCAAGTCCACCGTCGATTATTTTTTTATTTACATAATTATATTTTTATTTATAAAATCGATGGTGGAGTTAACAAAATGACATCAACATTCTCAAACGTATTTCTACCGAATAATAAGTATGAAGTACAGTGTCAAATGATATCAATGTTGATTCAGATTTTCTTGGGAACACGGATAGAAATAATTGGTTGCCCTAACCAAGGGCCATGGTTAAATACGTTCCAAGCGACAAAATTGCTTGGGAGAACCGAGTATTGGGAGTCGCAACCAACCAATTGGGTGTGATTGAATAATTTTTTGAAATAAAAAAAGCTGCAAAACTATAAGAAGAAAAATCTTGCCCACTTTGGCTATAAGCTAGATAATTTTGATATTCAAAAAAGAATTGTTCAGAATTTTTTCAGATTTTTAAATTATGGCCTTCGAAATGTCACTTTAAAAAAATATTATAAAAAAAATTTACATAGAAAAAATAAAAAATAATAATCTGGTACATTTGAGGGTCTAACCAATCCTACAAAAAATTATGAGCCAAATCGGGGAGGTCGAGGGCCCGACCCAGGTTCAATCCCTTAGACAAAAATCGAGAATTTTCTTCTGTTTTACGACAGGACCTCGAGTTTGCGCTGTTAAATTATGCACTTTGGATGCGTCATTTGACTGTATTTGGATGATTGACGCTTCGGAGAAACCAAATCATCATTCGGATGATTGACGTTCGTTCATAAAATTAGCATCAAATGCTAATCAAATCATTCGATATTATACTAAGCGAAAAAGTATGTTGACATATGATGAGATATATAAATATCGATCGTAAAATACACTGAAAGAAAAAAAGTAGTCTTGTGAGTAGTCGTCATAACCCACTGAGTAGCTGTCATAACCCACTGAGTAGTTGTCATAACCCACTGAGTAGTTATCATAACCCACTAAGTAGTTGTCATAACGCACTGAGTAGTTGTCATAAACCACTGAGTAATGACGCTATTTCAACTCTTTCGAATGGTTGTCGGAACCCATTTATTGGTTTGTCCAACTATTTTTTTTTCTCCGTGTAGCTGCAAATATCGTTTGGACATTTCATAATAATTTCTTTCTTCAATACCCTCCTGACTTTGATTGAAGTTGTGAGCAGTTCGTAACCGATATTATTCAATTTTCGGCTCTGTAATTTGATTTCACGCATTACTTCTCGGTGCGACCCGCAGCCATGCAATAATGTGTTACTTGGCGGACAAGTATGGAAAAGTCGATTCCATTTATCCGAAAGATCTACAGCGCAGAGCCCTGATCAATCAACGTCTCCATTTCGATTCTGGAGTTCTCTTTCCTCGTTTTCGATTTATTGCCGTAAGTTGTATGTTAATCTAGCTTAAACTATCCTTTCGCTCGTAACTTTATACGTATGTCTGTAGAATGGATATATTAATGTGGTCACCCTTTGGTGCCTGTGCGTGCAGCCAGAGAAATCGGTTTGATGAGTTCATTTGAATCCAGTATAGGTTTAATTTCAAATAAATAAAATTTTATTTGGATCAAATACATTTTATTTGTAGTTAATACGATTTATGTGAATGAAATAAATTATATTCTATTGAAATAAAATCATATTATGCTGGCTATTTAAGAAGACATTTAATTGTCGCCCTAATAGAATTAATTTTCTATCAACTGGAATTTATTTCATTAAAATAAATCGTATTAATTTCAAATAAAATTTCATTCAAATAAACGAATTAAGGTAAATGCCCCGGTACCCAACCATGTACCAGTCTTCAACCACTGACACAAATATTGACTAAAATTAAGAAATTATGAATATGAAATAAATAAATAACTAGTGCTACCATTTTTGCAATTCTTTATGTCTGCATAGGCCAATAATAAAAATAGTCATTAATTTTTTTGTTGACGTTTTTTAAAGATATTGTGCACTGCAGACGCCGCTCAGAGGATCGGCGCATATCTTTTAGCCAGTTCGTTAAGAATTGGCGTCACGTTGTTAAGCTTATGACGCTGTTATTTTCACGATTTCCACAATAATTCGTGGCTTGTGATATTCGCGAATAAATAGACTTTATAAATCTTCCATTAAAATTTGCGAAAAACCACTGCTAAGTCGTCAATTTCCATGGTTGGCTATTGGGGCGCATCCGCAGTATGCTGTACCAATATCCAACCGCGGCTTATTCCCAACCAACACAAACTCAGCGAACATAACCTCTATGGCAAGTTGATGCCGGTTGCACGTCACGGTGAACCTTTTTATTAGTTATTATTTATCATAAATTATCCCAAACGTTGCGTGTAATTTAAGAAATAAAATGAAGATTCAACGAATCGCATAGCCTCGTATCGGCGGGTGGTTGCGTATAGGGGCATGCTTGGTCGGGTATTTAGACATTACCTGAAATCGGTGGTCGGGTACTAGTCCATCGACTTTCTCAATTCTTTCCTAACTTTAACAAAAAACTATACCCCTGACATGAATTAATGGATGCTTTTCGAAAAGTAGAAAAGCTAAGCTTTGCATTAGTTATGGTTACAATTATAGAAAGGTTATTTTAGTATAAGAAATATAACTTTACAGTTTCCTGTTCTCTAAGATGGCCGGCTATTGGGGCGTTTACCTTAGTAGGTTTTTAATAGATATAAATAGACGAACATATGATCTAGAATGCATATGTCAAGGGGTAAAAATTTCATTCAATTTTTGTTATAAGTTTTTTTTATACCGTCTACAATTACTTCTTTTTTACCCTTTGGATTATTTATTTTTACACAGATGCCGCTGATTATGAGACAAACTGACACAATCCCCCAAGAGAAGTTGGATTTGCTTGACCAGGCTTACGAACTTACGGACAAATTTTTAGAAGGTAAACAGTGGTTAACCGGTGACTCCTATACGCTCGCCGATATTAGTTGTGTCACATCAATTTCCACTTCAGAGGTGAGCTAAAATATCATGTGCAGTTAATCTAATGACGTGACCCTTTGCGCAAAGATATGAAGTCTGCAAAAATGCTTTCATTATTATTTTTAGTGCTTCCTACCGTTCGACAAATATACCAACATCAAAGCCTGGTTCAAACGTTGCGAGGACAATTTGCCGAAATACGATGAAATCAACACTCCAGGAAACAAAATGTTCCACACTTTTATGTCTGGCCTTATCAAGTCTAAAGCTTAAGAATAAATAAAAGCTCAATTAAATATAAAGACATTACTGTGACTTTTACCTGAGACTGGTATTTTATACTGTTTAATTTTTTACAGCAATATATCTTCATGAAAATGTTTTTGAAGCGAGTGAATAAACCACATGAAATGAATGCACAAGGTAGGTAATTGATTTGTGAATTCTCTAAGAAATATAAGTGTTACACCGGAATACATATGAAAACTTAGATAAAAATCAATTACACTTACTAGCTTCAATACATCATTCTTCATTAGTAACAATATTAATCTTTATCAATCATCCTACGTTATACTTTTTTAGAAGTCTTGCAACATATTCATTATTGTAATATCGGTGTCTCAAATCAGAGCAGGCTGCAACTAGAGGCAAGCGATAGACATATTATACAAATACAAATATTCGATACTGGGGGGGGGGGGGGGGGGGGGGGGTTAGGCTCCCCTGTAAGCTTCACACATGAACCCCTGTCTCTTCGGCTCTGCCTTATCGAAAATGTTTAAGTCACTATAAGTCACCTTAAAGGAAAATAACCACAATTAAAATGTTCCTTCGTTTAATAGATTTCACAGAGTATTTAGAATTAGTAAACTCTTATGAAAAGTCCACCTCAGCATAAAAAAAAATTCTCTCTTGTGGGGTTAAACCAGCCCCGATTTTTTTTTTCACCCTATTTACAATACTTACCGATGGAATTTTATAAAACAGGTATGATCTGAAAGGGCTAGTAAAATTACAGTTTCCATGTTTTTGCTTTTTTGCGGGAAAACATGGTTAAGAGGGTAAACTATGGAAATTCATATCGATGTATGAATTTCCATATAGAACCTCATCACGTGCAATTTTCAAGTGAATATTAGTTTGAAATATTCTCGTTAATAAAGGTGAATAACCACTAAGTGAAAATTTACGTATTAACGGTAATTAAGGGGGTAAACTGTCTACTCAATTCGATCTCCTTTCAGATCTATTAACAATTTGACAAGTAGGGGGGCGTATCACTGCTTCTTATATCGGATACTTGGCCGAGCATTAGCCTCGAATCGGTAAACCAACAATCGGCAAATCTATTCTTGACTGAGCATTGAGCCGAGAGTCAATACTCGGCTGAGCATGGGCCTTAAATCGGTAAACCAACAAATGTTAAGATATACTCTGCTAAGAATTGGCCGAAAGTTGACAAACCAACAATTAGTGAGTCTATATTTGGCCGAGCATTGGCCTTAAGTGGCAGTGATACACCGCTGAAAATTTCTTCGCAGAACTACCTTAACATTGGTTAAGGTAGTTCTGTCGCTTCACGCTCACTTCGCATAAGTTTCCGAAAAATGAGAGCGAATTGCAAACACTTCTCGATGATATAAAAATCTGTAAAAAATCATGCATATTAAAGATGCTGAAGACATTAATTCGGCATAATAATAATTCCAAAATGTTATTAACAAATTGATGAAAAATAAAATTGTTTAACAAATTTTCCGACAACTTAATTTTTTTGATTCGGTAAAAATGATTTGTTCATTTTTCTGAGTACGTATGAATTTTTTCAAATTTCTTTCTTTGCTTTGAATTTTTCGATTTTTTACATGGAAAAAAACACAAAATTCAAAGCAAAGAAAAAAATTTGAAAAAATTCATACGTATTCAGAAAAATGAACGAATCATTTTCATCGAAACAAAAAAATTAGGTTGTCGGAAGATTTGTTGAACATTTTTATTTTTCATCAATTTCTTAATAACATTTTGGAATTATTATTATGTTGAAATAATGTCTTAAGTATCTTAAATATGCATGATTTTTTTCAGATTTTTATATCACGAAGATGTGTTTGCAATTCGCTCTCATTTTTCGGAAACTTATGCGAAGTGAGTATGAAGCGACAGAACTACCTTAAATGCCTATAGGTCTGTCTCTTTTGCACATAGCTCTGTCTCTCTCGCACTATTTGTTTTTTAATTCTCACAAAAAAAAATGACTGAATCGATTGAGGAGCCAGAAGCTTAGCCCAATTCTACGATACTTCCGCGTATTACCTCAAAATACGGACCCTATCTGCCGTACTGTTCGGGAGAAAACAGCTTTTGAAATTTCTGCGGGGGGGGGGCATATCACTGCCTCTTAAATCGGATACTTGGCCGAGCATTAGCCTCGAATCGGTAAACCAACAATCGGCAAATCTATTCTTGACTGAGCATTGGCCTGTAATCCGCAAACCAATGATTGACATGTCGATATGCGGCCGCGCAATGCTCGGTCAATGTCAAACGTCGATAATCGTCATTTCAACGTTGGCCCGAGTATTGGCCGTTGCAGCTTTATCGGCAAAACCTACATGGGTAGTCCAACATCAAGGCTTGGCTGAAGCGTTGAGAGGATAATTTAACATGACGCGGGTTCTGTAATGATTCAGGAAATAAAATCTTCCACAAGGCTATAAAGTTGAGGGTATTACGCGAATGTAAAAAAATCGCATTACATTAAAAATAACTTATGAGGTTGAAAGGCGGACAGCGTTGAAATGTGGAATCTTTATTTTCCTGCTTCATTTTATGAATTCATCAGCTCTGCAGTAAAGTAATTCATATATACAGTTATTCAATCATTGTAGATGAGTTATAAAAAGAACTGCCATCCTTTAAGAGTATGAGTAATATGTTGATTTGATGACACCCTTTTCCTGATTTAACCGTTCGTGAGGTAAAAAAATTCATTTGACTTTCGATTGCCATCTGGCCAATTTGCAAAACGTTTCAATACATATGGAATTTTATTTAAATGAATGAAGTATACACAGAGAGAAATTGAAATGGTCAGAGTAACTAATCAGTGATAATTATGATTTATTAGTTCAGGTGACTATTTTCATAGTTACATTAACTCTCTTCACTGATAACGTAACTACGTTACTGTTAATGTAACTACGAAAATAGTCACCTGGACTAATAAAATATAATTATCACTGAATAATTTCCAGGACTAGGTTAAAAAGAAAAATTATTTTCTTTTTAATTTGGAAATTATGCTAAATTAAAAAGAAAAATTATTTTCTTTTTAATTTAATTAATTAATTAAATATAATTATAATTAATAATTAATAATTAATAATTAATAATTAATTAATTTAATTAAAAAGAAAAATTATTTTCTTTTTAATTTAGCATAATTTCCATTCTTTTCTTCCAACTTTCGTAATCCGCTGCTAAGGAAGAAGAAAATTTCAATACCAATAATTCTTCACTTTATAATGATATAAACCTGTCATTCTTGCGATATAAAATTGATTGATCTTTCTTATTTATTAAGCGTTATTTAATTCTTTTGCGTTTACTACAGAAATGTTTGAAAATAAATGATACTTAAGTATCTTGTTTCGCGGACTGATCAGCTCTCGCACGAGCTGAGTTGTAAATCATCGCATCTATAGTGTTACTCGGAGATGCTGTCATCCGCGACACAACACGGAAAAAAAAGATTAGTTACCATAACCAAGAAATAAGTTGATTTAACCAATCGATTATTCTCTTTTCCCTAGCAACTCAAATGGTAAAACCAACGATTCGAATGATAATACCGACGATTCGAATGATAGTCCCAACTATTCGAGTGGTAGTCCCAATGATTGGATTAGTTGCCACAACCAAACTTTTTTTTCCGTGAAGACAAGGAGACGCCATGTTTTCAAAAGTTGCCAAATTGGGTTGCCAATTCATCTAACGACCTATAACTAGTTTTGTGAATTTACCGATCAATTAAGTAATTCAATAAAACAAACGTTAATACAGCTGATTAATTTATCGTCTATTTTCGGTAAAGAATGTGTTGTCCACCCTTAAACACCTATTACGGATTTTAATTCTCGTTAAACATTCACAAAAGTATAGAAAAATATACATTTTACTGATGAACGTATTTTCAACTAAAAAAAACAATATATATATATATATTCTATATTATAAAAAGATCTCGCCGCCGTTTCAAGAATCGAGGGACTTAGAATAATTCGGGCTCAGGGCTTGGCGGAAGGGGGTGGGGCTAAAGGCTTGGGGCTAGCTCCACCCCTTTACGCCAAGCCCTGAACCCGAATTATTCTAAGTCCGTTTCCAAAAACATAGGTCCCCCAAGGCTGTGGGCACGTGGGGGGGGGGGCACCCTTCGGAGGGGGCACCCTTGGGTGGGGGGCGATTGCGAGTGCGCGCAGCGCGCGAGCCACAATAAAATCCTAGTATATATATATATATACTAGGATAAATTTTCGATAAATTTTCAGTCAAGCTGTTGAATATATAACCGGTTAATAACGACTAATACAACATAATATATATATATTATGTTGTATTAGTCGTTATTAACCGGTTATATATTAATTATTATTAATACCGGTTAATAACGACTAATACAACATAATATATATATATATATATATATATATATGCGTAGCGTAGCGTTCGGAACCATTTTCGTACGAGCAACGTACACTTCAAGGACTTGTGGCTGTTTTGAGGACTGTCCCTGTAATTCTATCAGCATAAAGTATGTTTCGAGGTCCGTCCCCAAACAATTAGCAGTCAATGATACGTTTAGTTTGAAGCCGTGGATAAAACCGTGTCACTTTGAGGACTGTCCTTGAAATAACGAGTCTGCGTATCGCATCATTCGGGGACTGTCTTCAAAGTAACGATTATGTGGTACGTATGATTTGACGACAGTTGTTGAATTTACTGTTTATTGACTGAAACGTAGCCCGGATCTTCTCTTTAGACTGAGAGAAAAGCATATCGTTGATTTAACGATTTCACATGATAAAAAAAAATATAGGAAGGCTAGCAATGTTTTATAGTTGAAGCGATGGTAATATAGTTCAATAAACGACACTTGCAAAGTTATTGGAATCAAACGTTGAAATCGTATATGCAACAAAACGGCATATTTGAAACTATTATCATTTTGATGATTGCTACCATAATTGTTTTTGCTATAATCATAAAATGGAGACGTTCCTGGAAATTGTAATTTATAATTAGATTATCGTCGGATTAACTATATTTTTTAAATTAAATTACTATATTTTTCTCTCAGTGTAAAAAGTTCTTCACGGCCGTTAAGAACTTGAAGTTTTATTATAAGAGCGCAACAGCTGAAAAGTCTTTTAGGCAAGCACGTCAATGCATCTGATTAGCCTAGTCAAAAGACAAACGGCGGGTGATAGCGGGGAAAGGCGGGGACACGTTCAATATTTTACGCTTTGTCAGGTATTCCACAATATGCATGACAAATTGGGGCCTTCCTAAAACCCACCAGAGTTATCCAGGTGATCACCCATCTAACTATTCAGCAAAGCGGTCACTCATCTAAGTATTGACCATCAGCCGTCAGCCACACGGTCACGCATCTACGTAATGACCGCCAGGGCTACCTAGGTGAAACCCACATAAAATATGCCGACGCACACGGAAAAAAAAAGATTAGTTGCCATAGCCAAGAAATGAGTTGACACAACCAATCGATTATTCTATTTATCTCACAACTCAAATGGTAATACCAACGATTCCAATGGTAATACCGACGATTCGAATGATAATACCGACGATTCGAATGGTAGTCCCAACTATTCGAGTGGTAGTCCCAACGATTGGATTAGTTAACCTAACTGCACGGAGAAAAACGCTTGGTTATATATGCGCCAGACAATTAATTGGTTAGACCAACCAAGTTATTTGTTAGGCTACCAATTTCTTAGTTGGTCTAACCAAGTCACTTGGTTAGCTTACCAAGTGATTGACATGATTGTCTATACAAAATCTGCTTTGAAGACAGCTTTTTCGAGGATATATACGCGATATGTTCTTGTATTATAGTCTTTGAGGACATATTTATCTATATAAAGTCTGCTTTGAGGACATATTTATCTATATAACCAACTTCGTAAATTGGTAAAAATTGATCGTGGGGAGATTAACGAACCCGAATATCACGGTTATTTAACGACCGATTTTTGTGAAAGCCGCCAAATCAGTAATCAAGCAGAAATTCAATACAAATTAGTCAAAGTTAGCTATTCGATTAAATGTTTAAAGGCTAAATACATTCCAACAACTGATCCGAGACACACTTTTTATTTTAACAAAGAAAATTCCAATAATAATTAATCAAATCGTTCAGCCCGTATCCCTGACCAATTAGCCGTAGCTAAGGTCAAAAACAGGGCATTTGTTTTGTTACTCAGACGTAACATCGCCTAGGTTCCCCCACAAGAGGCCAAATGCGTCGTTTCTATTGGCCGAAATTCCGATGGGAAAAATAATCTTTATTATTTTAGTAGGGGTTTAATAGGGCAGTCTTTATAGGCCCTAACCGTGAAATCTATAAAGGTCCCGTCCTTTGAAGCGTGACCAGCCTAGTAGGGCTGTACTGAGATTGCTATACTGGGCCCCTAATAAAATTGGCGCAAACTAGAAAGGGCCAAGTAGGAGTCCCAACAATTTTTCTGCACGGGATGGGGCGCCGGTATAGCAGTTTGTGTTGGAGTATCTCGGTTGGCTAACCTTAGCGAATCGAATAAAGAATTTATGTTGGCGGTAAGAAAACAACAATAACAAAAATTTTAAGACATTTCCAAAGGATTTTTTAATTTGATTTTCGGTTCACGAAAAATTAATAATAAAATAAAATTGAAATCGATTATAAACGTGCTCAAAAGCACTGCATGGCTTCAAAACAAACTTTATATAGAAAAATATGTCCTCGAAGAATACAATACAAGAACATATCGCGTATATATTCTCGAAAAAGCTGTCCTCAAAGCAGACGTTATATAGATAAATATGTCCTCAAAGACTACAGTACAAAAACGTATCGCGTATATATCCTCGAAAAAGCTATATCCTCAAAGCAGACCTTATATAGGTAAATATATCTTCAAAGCAGACTTTATATAGATAAATAAATAAATATGTCCTCAAAGACTACAATACAAGAACATATCGCGTATATGTCCTCGAAAAAGCTATGTCTTCAAAGCAGACTTTATATAGACAATCGTGTTCTCAAAGTCTATACTACGAGAACGTATCTTACATGTCCTTAAACTGAATTTCTTTCATCGACTTCTGCAAATAGGGCAGGAGAACATTTTGATTAATGTATAATAATGTTAAAAGCGGTTCCCAAAGAATTATTTTTTAAATAATAAAATGAAATTGAAATCGATTATAAACGTGCTCAAAAGCACTGCATGGCTTCAAAACAAACTTTATATAGAAAAATATGTCCTCGAAGAATACAATACAAGAACATATCGCGTATATATTCTCGAAAAAGCTGTCCTCAAAGCAGACGTTATATAGATAAATATGTCCTCAAAGACTACAGTACAAAAACGTATCGCGTATATATCCTCGAAAAAGCTATATCCTCAAAGCAGACCTTATATAGGTAAATATATCTTCAAAGCAGACTTTATATAGATAAATAAATAAATATGTCCTCAAAGACTACAATACAAGAACATATCGCGTATATGTCCTCGAAAAAGCTATGTCTTCAAAGCAGACTTTATATAGACAATCGTGTTCTCAAAGTCTATACTACGAGAACGTATCTTACATGTCCTTAAACTGAATTTCTTTCATCGACTTCTGCAAATAGGGCAGGAGAACATTTTGATTAATGTATAATAATGTTAAAAGCGGTTCCCAAAGAATTATTTTTTAAATAATAAAATGAAATTGAAATCGATTATAAACGTGCTCAAAAGCACTGCATGGCTTCAAAACAAACTTTATATAGAAAAATATGTCCTCGAAGAATACAATACAAGAACATATCGCGTATATATTCTCGAAAAAGCTGTCCTCAAAGCAGACGTTATATAGATAAATATGTCCTCAAAGACTACAGTACAAAAACGTATCGCGTATATATCCTCGAAAAAGCTATATCCTCAAAGCAGACCTTATATAGGTAAATATATCTTCAAAGCAGACTTTATATAGATAAATAAATAAATATGTCCTCAAAGACTACAATACAAGAACATATCGCTTATATGTCCTCGAAAAAGCTATGTCTTCAAAGCAGACTTTATATAGACAATCGTGTTCTCAAAGTCTACACTACGAGAACGTATCTTACATGTCCTTAAACTGAATTTCTTTCATCGACTTCTGCAAATAGGGCAGGAGAACATTTTGATTAATGTATAATAATGTTAAAAGCGGTTCCCAAAGAATTATTTTTTAAACATTTTATTTAAGGTAAGTACGCAGTGGTAGCGCGGAGAGGTAAACTACAACGACAGCGACGGAAGACGGAGCCAATGTGCGAACGGCGTAGACGTTCACCCAGCAGACAAACGTGCAGTACCGTGCAGCATGTTGTGCCGTCAGAAGTACGTTATGTACGTCCGCACGTAACAGATACTGTGACGCCACGACGGGCTGGATCAGCACTGTGCCTGCACGGTTCCAGTTGATCGTGCAACTGCTCTAAAGTGCACAATGTGCTGGTACTGTGCAGGCACAGTGTTGGATTAGGCACGTCGTAACGTCACAGTATCTGTTACGTTCGGACGTACATAACGTACTTCTGACGCCATGCCGTGCAGTGAGTTACGCCACTGTGCAGTCACCGTGCTCCCAAATGTCTGTCTGGGTCATGCATGTACGAGTAAGAGTCAACAAATCCAAAATTTACTTTTACTCGTGATAACTTACAAATAATACCGTGAATAACTTTAAACTTATGACTGGAGTCGGTGTGCGACAATTTGAAGTTTTTGGATAAATTATTCTCTTTACATATTTTGTATGGGCTTAAGTTCATGAATTTGTTGCAAGCGGCCTTTATACACTTTTAAGGTGATGTGCTACATGTCGTTTGTCTCTCTCAGATCGCCATAAGTGCGAGTGAGATAGCTGAATCTTCCCGAAGTGGTATTCTTCGCCAGGGTTGATTTTTCGAATAAAAGTCGAGAAGTACAGACTGCAGACTGCCAAGACGCAGTCAGTTCTTCTCGTCTTTTGCCTGAAACATCAATTGTGACCAAGAACAACGCTTTACAGTTTTTGTTACCGACCGAGCAGTAGCACATCATCTTAAATGAATGATCATTAAAGTCTTTGCACCGAGTGCAATACTTATTGTGCTCGTTTTAATTATATGATATAAAGATATATTGTAAGGGCATATGTCATTGTACCGTCTATTTCGAGCACACACATTCATTTCTAAACTTTGTATCATTTGAGGACATATATATATATACATATATATATATATATATACAAGACCTCATATGTGTCGGTACGTGATTTGAAGATAAGTCCCCATATACGCCAATATACAAAAAAATCCTCATAGTAGCCAGTTCTTACATATTGTGGAATATCTCCAAAAGTAAAGTATCTATTGACCTAAAAATCGTTGTAAATCGTGAATAATAACTTATAGAATCCGCTTCAACAAATGTATATAAGATATATTTGAGTCCCCGAAGTATACGCTACGCATATATATATATATATATATATATATATATATATATATATATATATATATATATTATGTTGTATTAGTCGTTATTAACCGGTTATATATTCAACAGCTTGACTGAAAATTTATCGAGCTCGTATCAAAATGGGAATTAATCATTTCGTGTTATGCGGGGACTCAACAATAACACACAGATTACAAAGATCAATATTAATTTCATCGCACTGTCGGTCATTATAAAAAATAGAATTCTTAGTATGAATAGAAATAATCGAATTGGATTTTTATCGACCCATTCTTGTTCGCGAGATACTTTGTCTTTTGAGCAAGAATTTTTAATACAAATAAATCTATAATAAAAGTACATTACCACAGAAATGAATTGACATTATACGAGCTACGAACACAAAGGAGAATAAGACTCACAAGTCGCCCAATGAATTATCACGAGCTTGGTGAATTTCCGATTTCAGTGAACGACCGGTGATTCAATTAAGCGTCGTCGGTGCATGCATGGTTTGATGGTAAAGGGTTAAAGGGTAGACGAGAAACAGAGAACCTGCTCTCGGAGATCGCGAAGGAAATAGGTAGGAAGGCGTTATACGAGCCAAGGTAGCACAAAGTTACGACGCGATCTTCCGTGGCTTTATGGAGCACGATAGGACGGCAGATAACACTGCGTATTCTCCTTATACCTTGCACTGATGGAGTTGCTACACTTTCCTGTAGTTTTCCATCAACGAGTAAAACCATTCTATTTTACAAGGGATTGTCTGATCTTCTGCGTTTCCGTAGAACGAATTATCCAAGATGTCTCGAGTCTGACTGTAGTTATTCCGGTATACGTAATGTTCGACGATAATTCATGTTCGTAATCATCTGTTCGTAATGCTTTTCTACTGTCTTTCGCGCGATTGAGGATCTGTACAAGAAGCTCATTTCGTCGATGTCTTCACAACAGCTGTATTCACTTTACTCACTGACGTAAATTCTGCCAGACAGTGAATTAATTGAATGGAGAAGAAAAACGATACAAAAGGGTGCCTGGGGTGCAACTCTGCGCTTATCATTGCCAGACAATCTTGACGGGTTCTACGTTCCCCTGGAGTGCAAGATATGGCTGTCAGATCCTTGCCAGTTCTGTACATGACGGACCTGTCACCCCCAGTGCGGTCCGTTTTACTCACGGCTCGTGCTCTCGGGGTGACCTTGAAGAAGCAGAAGCTGAATCTTGAAGCAAAAGATAATTACCGGAATGCATATATCGAGGTAGATCATTTATAAAAAAAAATGGCACTTTTATTTCATAACCTTCAAACCCTTCTGTTACCCGAAAATTTGAGTTGGCAATGTATGTCCAGGGCTTTACAGGCCATTCTAGTGAATCCTGCGACCTCGAAAACGACAAAAAAAGTCTGAAAAACGACCGAAGTAACGACCGGTCGTTAAATGCAAAGAAAAAACCATTAAAAAGCGCCAAATTACCAAGAAAACATCCATTGAAATTACTGTTGGTAACTAACCAACTAACAAAAAATCATTTTATTGATCATTTGGCTCTTTTCAATGGGTTTTTTTTGTTGTTGCATTTAATAACCGGTGGTTTTTTGGTCGTTTGGTCGGTTATTGGACCTGTTAGGACAAAATATTCCAGTGGAATATTTTATTTTGAAATATTTTAAATCCCTGACAGCTTAAATTACGCTGAAAAAACAGTAAATTATATTCAAGAATGAGCAGTGTGTGTGCACAGAAAAAGGGCTAGTTTGGATATCAACCAGGTTGTTGGTTAAGTATGCGCCAGACAATTAATTCGTAGGGCCAACCTAGAACTTGGTTGTTGTAAGCTAGATCTTGTTTGTCGAAATTTAAAACTTGTTTGTCGAAATCTAGAACTTGGTTGTCGAAAACTAGAATTTGGTTGCCGAAATCTAGAACTTGGTTGTCGCAATCTAGAACTTGGTTGTCGAAAACAAGAACTTATCATAACCTAGAACTAAGTACTTAATTACCTGGCGTATACAAAATCAATGACTTGGTGATTCCGACTAAGCGATTTTTCCATGTTATTGTAGCACCAGAAATTAAATATTCAGAAAAATATAATAAAAGAACGGTTTAATTACTGGTCTGAAATTTAGCACCCACGTGGGTCAGTTACTAAATTTTTATCGTAGTAAATGTGATGAAAATCTAGAAGGTGTTTTGTATGCTGGAATTCCTACATCGGGGAAGACCGCATTTAAAAAACAGACAATTTTATCTCCTAACTTTTTAACGCTTCAGTCATCGGAGGATTTTTCATTGTCAAAGTACAATCTTGTCTACGTTTCAGGGAAACATCTTTTTTATGTATTTAAAATGCCCTAAAAGATAAAAAATCATTCTGAAAAAGTATGGGGTTTGAGTCTCCCACGCTTAATAAAATCTTTAATCGATTATATTCAAATAATGGTTCGAAATATTAGACTAAAATTTGGCGCACATGGTCAGTAAGAATACTTTTGTCTTAGCAAGTATTATTGATGTTTGTAGAGTCTTTTTTATTAAATATAAGCCATTTTTCGATGCAAAATTATGTTAAAATGCTAGCTCAAGAAAATAGCATGCTATCAAGCTACGTTTTTCTACAAATGGGAAATTATACACAAGGTTTCTTGAAATTCCGCAGCGGAAAGCTGTGGCTTCCGACAGATCCGTTCTGTTCAACCGGAACAGTCAACGGCTTATTCGCAGTATTTGTTTAACATTATTAAATCTAATTCTTCCATTTGAAACAAAAGTGTATCGTTTCGAACTTAAACATGTTTTTCCCCACCTTCACCCCCGTCGTAATTTAAGCATGCACGCAAAGAAATAATTGGTTGGCCTAACCAAGTGCCATGGTTAGGGCAACCAATTATTTCTTTGCCTGTAGAGAAGTAAAAAGATTTTAAATCAATGAGATTATGTAGAAAGAAAAAATATTTGTAACGTACTAGATCATGAAAAAAGCTAAATAATTTGAATGAATGAAATTTTTAAGAAAGTGATAAGATTTAAAACAAATGAGGTTTTAAAGAAAGTGAAAACATTGTGAATGAATGAGATTTTAAAGAAAGTGAAAATATTTTGAGTGAGATTGTGAAGAAAATAAAAATATTTTGAATGAATCAGATTTTGAAGAAAGCAAACATTTTGATATACTTCACAATCTCATTAATGCAAAATCTTTTCACTTTCTTCACAATTTCATTCATTCAAAATCTTTTCACTTTCTTCACAATTTCATTCATTCAAAATCACTTCACTTCCTTCACAGTCTCATTTATTGAAATTTTTTTACTTTCTTAAAAATTTTACTCATTTAAAATTTCTTCGAAATTTCATTCATACACATTTTTTTCAATTTCTTCAAACATCAATAATTCAAAATCTTTTTGCTTTCGTCAAAGCTTGATTCATTTAAATTCGTTTTGCTATATTCAATATTTTCTCTCGACATTCGAGAATAGTTCGAGACGAAAGAAAAAATGTCTGCTGTCGTTCGAGAATATTTCGAGACAAAATATCCTAACCTAAAAAACCACAATTAACCTAATGAATCTAAAGAACAAATATAAGGAAAATTCCAAACTAATTAACTCCCTAAAGACACGAACGCCATCCTAACTAACGCCCTAAAGAATCTAAAGAAGTCAGTACAAGTGGATGATTCGTGTGATAATTTGACATTGTGATTATTTCTTATTGTGATATTTTGTTGTGTGATCAAACGTCCGTGATATTTCGTCGTGTGATAATTTGACTGTTATATTATGTCGTGTCCAAAAAAATGTTGATATCTAATACAGGATTTTTGTGAATAATGTCAAATTTTTAAAAATAGGGACACAACATTTTTATTTAATAAATTGATAAAATAAAGTTTCAGTAAAAAAATTAAAAGTGTTTTTTCGATTATATAGAATAGTATAACAAATTATGGAGCGGATTGGAATGGGTCAGGGTTGAACACTTACTGAGTTGGCCAGGAATACCCCGTAATATACTTGGACAAGCAAAGATGCAAAATTATACTTCAATCACAGTATAATTGTTCTATTGGCGCTTATGATTAAAAAAAATTTCTCGAAGTGGTAAAGTGCTTGAAAGTAAAAGTCTCAACGTATAAAATAATTCAGCTCGACAGCTGATTGCTGTTGAGAACAGCCATTAATTCGATAATATGCAAGCGTGATGTGAGTGACGGAATTTTTTTTTTGCAGAAAAATCCGCTGGGTACTGTGCCGCTGCTCGAGGACAACGACTGCGTCATCTCTGATAGGTAGGATACTACTGTATAATTAAACTATGTAACAATACTCTCATGTGCAGCGCGGAAACAAAAAAATGGGGAAAAACGTGAGTTTGATGATAGTAAGAAGAGATGCGAACGCGTGAATTCCCAATTGAAGATAACAGTATCGAAAGACGAGAGTTACTCTCTTTAGACTGAATATGCGTATAGTACCGGATACATCATTTCCCGGAAGAGACGATAGCGTCCTCGCTCGCAAATAGATTATTAAGAAGCGATGGAAGCACAACGTTGACGCCCCCATTGCGATTGACAAATGTGTGTATATTGTCATGTATTTTTCGCAGTCACGCGATATCGGGATACCTGGTTAACAAGTATGGCAAGGACGACGCGCTGTATCCACGAGAGCCGCGAAAAAGAGCTATGGTCGATCAGCGTCTTCACTTTGAGTCGGGTATCGTTTATCCGGTGTTTCGTAATATTGTGGTAAGAACTCTGTAAATCTCTAATGCTTTTTCTTCACTTAACGCATATACGGTTTTTCTTTGTATGTAAAGAAACCTTCTACAACGAATAGATCAGTTGCGTTCAGACAATGAAGGTCAAGTAAATTGACTTTACACCGAGCAAAAAGATTTTCTTGATTCCAAAAACATGGGTGGATTTTTCCATTAATTTTGATGAAATATTTTTTTTTTGCGTTCAAAAAATGTTGAATTTGAATTTTGAAGAGAACATTTCATTAATGCAATGAAATTATTTCAAAGAACCAGTTCATTGTTTCAAAGAAATAGTTTCATTGTTTCAAAGAAACAGTTTCATTGTTTCAAAGAAACAGTTTCATTGTTTCAAAGAAACAGTTTCATTGTTTCAAAGAAACAGTTTCATTGTTTCAAAGAAACAGTTTCATTGTTTCAAAGAAACAGTTTCGTTGTTTCAAAGAAACATTTTCATTGTTTCGAAGAAACAGTTTCATTGTTTCACAGAAACAGTTTCATTGTTTCAAAGAAACCGTTTCATTGTTTCAAAGAAACAGTTTCATTGTTTCAAAGAAACAGTTTCATTGTTTCAAAGAAACAGTTTCATTGTTTCAAAGAAACAGTTTCATTGTTTCAAAGAAACAGTTTCATTGTTTCAAAGAAACAGTTTCATTGTTTCAAAGAAACAGTTTCATTGTTTCAAAGAAACAGTTTCATTGTTTCACAGAAACAGTTTCATTGTTTCACAGAAACGGTTTCATTGTTTCACAGAAACGGTTTCATTGTTTCACAGAAACAGTTTCATTGTTTCAAAGGAACAGTTTCATTGTTTCAAAGAAACAGTTTCATTGTTTCACAGAAACAGTTTCATTGTTTCAAAGAATCAGTTTCATTGTTTCAAAGAAACAGTTTCATTGTTTCAAAGAAACAGTTTCATTGTTTCAAAGAAACAGTTTCATTGTTTCAAAGAAACAGTTTCATTGTTTCACAGAAACAGTTTCATTATTTCAAAGAAACAGTTTCATTGTTTCACAAAAACAGTTTCATTGTTTCACAGACAGGGGTGGTTTAACGGTGCAAGGGCCCTGGGCCCGGAGATCCGAGGCGCCCCTTCGTTTCATAAAAAAGCTTAACGCAACGTTGCAGCTCGCGCTACAAACAACACTCGGCTTCGCTTCGTGCCGTTGTAGCGCTCGATCCGTCTCGTGCAGGCACTTTCCAACCTTCGCCGAAAGTCCGCTTTTACGCACTAGTATCGCAAAGTACTATTTCTATACTGTGACGCAATCGGGCACTTTCGTTCGGTAAAACTATCATGCAAAGCACTTCTTTTTATGAACGGGTTAAAAAAAACGGTTTTTTTTAATTGGAATCTAAGTAAATTTACTTTGAAACGACTGATTTCAGATTGTCGCCTGCGAAAATTGCAATTTCCGGACAACGTACTGAAAAATTTCGTTTGACACTCGAAATAAAAAAAATTTCTATTAGCTCGCATGATTGTATTGCAAATCTTCAGACGTTAAAAAAAGCATTTTCTCCCTGGCGATGAAATGTACTATTGTAAAATGAAAAGTGGCGTAGATATCCTGTATTTTGTCAATTTCACGACTTTGATGTAAAAATTTACACATGAATGAAGAATTAAGGTTGGTCGATGTTAAATTGACCCGGCGACTGTCGATGGACGTCAAAAGATATATAATTATTATCCACATTTCACAAATATTCGTATGTGCGGAAGCCAAAATTAATCAGTAGTAATACCACTAGTGCTTCAAAATATCCGATTAATTTTGAATCACGAGTGGTATTTAACGGATTATTTTTTCATCTCGGACTTCGGTCAATCAGAGTGCAGGAAACAGCATGTGGATATTTTTTAGAGAAACTTTTCCAAAGCGACTCATTTTTCAATCACGTTTAAAGTAACCCACTTTTTTTATGTCACTTAGAATAGTTAGTGTGAAATGCGCCGAAAATGAGGAGAAACATATGAAAGCTCAACGGAAATTTTTAAGAAATTTCCGATACAAAACTGTTGGGTAGCTTCAAACACTGCACTCTGATTGGCCAAAAACCGAGTGGACAAAATAATCAGTAGTAATACCCCAAGAGCTTCAAAATTAGAGCGCTTGCGCGAGGCAATTTTCTGCAAAACTTGACACGATTGTTTGTATGCAGGGAAGTTTGAGGGAACTACACGATTAATTTTGAAGCTCGAGGGGTATTTGTCGGATTATTTTTTCCATCGGAATTTCGGCTCATTCTTCAGATCACGTTCCAGTTCTCGTTAGAAGTTTGACAGATGTAAAGAATTCTCAGGTTAAAAGTTGTTCAGAAATTGGTTTTATTGCTTAGCAACTTGTTAGGAAATATCCGAAATAAAACCGCCTAGGTTCCCCCACATGAGGCCAAATGCGTCGTTTCTATTGGCTGAAATTCCGATGGGAAAAATAATCAAGATAATTCCTCATTCCTCATAGATTTGTAAAATCTAGATAACAATGAGAAAGCAATGCGCAAGGTCCTACTTCATATTTAAAAAATTCAGGTTGTTTATTACGTTCCGTTACCTGCCACATCAAATCATCTTCAAATTATAGCCCCGCGAGTTTTCAAAAATGATCTAAATAATTATTTAAGGCATTTAAAATTGTCGGGCAGAAAAATATTGCCATTAAAAACAAAAGCGCAATTTGATTCTTAATCTGAGTCTTATTGGAAGCGATTGTCTTTATTACTTGACCTAGAAAGCCCCATATATATCGTCTATTAATATCTCTTAAAATGAACAGCTCAATGCTTCATGAATAAAAAAATTAACGCTCCTTACAATTTTGTATAGTGCGAAATGCTCTGCATCGCAAAGCAAGTGTGCGAAATATTTGTTTACATAATGACTCGCGTAAATTAATAACCACATATGAATTTTACATTGCCTATGAAAAATCATTGTTTGCAGCGGATGGATAGACGCGCTTGCGTTCGTAACGATATTATGTGGATGAGTAAAGTATACATTGCGTCTTTCGTAACAATCGTAATCGCTCGTTTGTGTAAAGGTTCGTTACCGCGGAATATCAAGGTCTGGGTCTGGACTGCAAGCTAGGCGGAAGTATATACTCTGCTCTTCAACTCTTTTCCTGCGTAATTACGGTTAATTATGCACCAAAGATTCATGGTTGTCCTTACATTGCTTCATAAGGTGCATGTACAATTTACTACTCGAGCATTCTTGGAGGTACCTGAAGGAGAAGGAGCTCGATATCGGTAGCTCCGAGTTCGTAACAGCATGCTCGTAATCAGTGGGCGAGAGAGCCTTTAGAGGACTACCTTGTATCACGTTTTATCTTCCACTACCGTATCCTCCCTCTCCTTTCACGGAACGCCTGACAATACGAGATCGCGACTCTCTACCACAATTTGCATGGATTACCCACACCAGGCTTCCGGCGATTTTCCAGGGATTTCGTTCTAATTTCTTTTTTGCTTCTCCTTCAAAGGCTGGCCCAGACGTCCGTATCATATTATACGATGATACTTTCTTAAATTTATAACATAAGCTTTGTTAAGGATGGAATCTGTTGAAACGACGAAACAAAAGGTATTTTTGGGAAAAATACCTTTTAAGATATACATTTGGTCCTTCATATTGGAGTGTCGCGTATCTCTGGTACAAAGCATAGTTATACTTCGGTTTGTGCTTAATTGGGTTTCGATTTCTAATATGGAAAAAATATTTTTCAGTACTCAGTTCAGAAAAAGGCAATTTTCGCAATCTGTCATTTTGACAAAATTACAGTTTCCGAACGTTGTACTGAAAAGTTTGGTTGAACACATAATGAAAAAAAAATCTATTGCGGGCTGTTTAAGTCATGGCGGTTTTTCATTCATTGTCTTTTTAGATATAAATAATGTGTGGTTTTCCACTCAGCATTATTTTGATTTTAAAGGAAAAAATAGATTGATAAGTATTATGTAAATTCTGTATTTTTGTTTATGTTGTAAGTTAAACGATATTTAAAGATATACATTTGGCCCTTCATATTGGAGTGTCGCGTATCTCTGGTACAAACCATAGTTATACTTCGGTTTGTGCTTCATTGGGTTTCGATTTCTAATATTGAAAAAATATTTTTCAGTACTCAATTCAGAAAAAGGCAATTTTCGCAAACTGTCATTTTGACAAAATTACAGTTTTCGGACGTTGTACTGAAAAGTTTGGTTGAACATACATTGAAAAAAAATTCTATGCGGGCTGTTTAAGTCATGGCTGTTTTTCATTCATTGTCTTCTTAGATATAAATAATGTGTGGTTTTCCACTCAGCATTATTTTGATTTTAAAGGAAAAAATAGATTGATAAGTATTATGTAAATCCTGTATTTTTGTTTATGTTGCAAGTTAAACGATATTTAAAGATATACATTTGGCCCTTCATATTGGAGTGGCGCGTATCTCTGGTACAAACCATAGTTATACTTCGGTTTGTGCTTAATTGGGTTTCGATTTCTAATATGGAAAAAATATTTTTCAGTACTCAATTCAGAAAAAGGCAATTTTTGCAAACTGTCATTTTGACAAAATTACAGTTTTCGGACGTTGTACTGAAAAGTTTGGTTGAACATACACTGAAAAAAAATTCTATTGCGGGCTGTTTAAGTCATGGCTGTTTTTCATTCATTGTCTTCTTAGATATAAATAATGTGTGGTTTTCCACTCAGCATTATTTTGATTTTAAAGGAAAAAATAGATTGATAAGTATTATGTAAATCTTGTATTTTTGTTTATGTTGTAAGTTAAACGATATTTAAAGATATACATTTGGCCCTTCATATTGGAGTGGCGCGTATTTCTGGTACAAACCATAGTTATACTTCGGTTTGTGCTTCATTGGGTTTCGATTTCTAATATTGAAAAAATATTTTTCAGTACTCAATTCAGAAAAAGGCAATTTTCGCAAACTGTCATTTTGACAAAATTACAGTTTTCGGACGTTGTACTTAAAAGTTTGGTTGAACATACACTGAAAAAAAATTCTATTGCGGGCTGTTCAAGTTATGGCGGTTTTTCATTCATTGTCTTTTTAGATATAAATAATGTGTGGTTTTCCACTCAGCATTATTTTGATTTTAAAGGAAAAAATAGATTGATAAGTATTATGTAAATCTTGTATTTTTGTTTATGTTGTAAGTTAAACGATATTTAAAGATATACATTTGGCCCTTCATATTGGAGTGGCGCGTATCTCTGGTACAAACCATAGTTATACTTCGGTTTGTGCTTCATTGGGTTTCGATTTCTAATATTGAAAAAATATTTTTCAGTACTCAATTCAGAAAAAGGCAATTTTCGCAAACTGTCATTTTGACAAAATTACAGTTTTCGGACGTTGTACTGAAAAGTTTGGTTGAACATACACTGAAAAAAAATTCTATTGCGGGCTGTTTAAGTCATGGCTGTTTTTCATTCATTGTCTTCTTAGATATAAATAATGTGTGGTTTTCCACTCAGCATTATTTTGATTTTAAATCATGATTTTTTTTCCACTTATAATTCATTTCAAATTTAAATAATTAATTGATTTCCACTCATTATCTTTTCGAGGGCAAATATTGAATGGATTTCCTCTGTTCATTTAAACTCGAAATAAATTATGCGTGGGTTTCCTCTCATCAGTTAAATTCGAAATGAATTACGAGTGTTTTTTCACGTACAATTTATTTTGTTTATAAATAACGATTTTTTGTCCACCCGTCATTTATTTTGAGTTTAAATGATGAGTGGAAAACCAATCATAATTCATTTCGAATTTAAATAACGAGTGGTTTTTTACTCGCCACTTAATTCAGGTTTAAGTGTCTAGTTTTTTTTTCGGAACGAGAAAAATTTAATAATTAATACAAATAAATCATTAATAACGTTATTTAAATTCGAAATAAATAATGAGTGAAAAACCACTCATTATTTATACCTGAAAACATAATGAATGAAAAACCATTCATAATTTGAACTTGGAAAGATAATGAGTGGAAAATCCCTCATTATTTTATGAAAATTAATAAATGATGAGTGAAAAATCATCCAGTATTTAAATTGTGTATTCAAATACTTTTTGGACACTCCTAAGTCTTTGGACACTCAAGTCGGATGTTAGCTTTAATATCCTTGTACCAACAAACTTTAAAAGATTCTGATACTTCAATAGTTTGGTCTAGTTATTGAATTTTATCGAACAGTTAACAGCTCCATGCTATATAAAATGGTGTAATAATTTTATATTCGGGCACAGAATTTGACAAAACCCTGCATTGGTTTTAAGACACCGATCTATAAATAGTTGACTTGAAATACGCGTATTATAAAATTAATATCTTAAAGAATTTTCAGTTACTTGCGTGTTTTACTTTTTAAACAAAAATGTTTAAAACCTAAAGTATACAGTATAATTAAATTCAACAATATTTTCGCTTAGATTTCAGTTCAGTGCAACAATTTTCAAGTACTTGTAATTGATTGGAACGATCACTTGATAAGTTTTATAAATCCACAATAACTATTGCTTAAATTTACTGTCAGGTACATTCATTTCACAAAAGAATTGGAAATTTACAGTACTTGGTACTTGAATAGCTGTTTAAAGTACAAAGTTTGTAAATTTGCTGTCTTTTTTTACAGTGTACCAGAAAGAATGATTCAGCATTCTGGCTTTAAGAGTTTCGATGATGAAGTTCGTAGTAAGGTTGACTAAATTTTTTTTAAAGGTAGACGAAAGACGCTTACTCATCGTGACTCGAAAGATTTTATGAGATTTGATTAGGTAAACAATATTTTACTGTAGAGATTCCTAAGTAGGATACAAAATTCGAATAAAGAAGTCTTCCATACGATTCTTTATTCATTGATTCGAATAATTGTGAATAACTGTTAAAAAAAAATGAATAATTTTATACAAGCTTTGGAAATTGCTTTCACTTATTCGAATCGGTATTCGAATACGTTCTAAATAAAATCTCGTCGTCCTTTGATGCTATATATTTCTGTTTTTAAATATCAATCAGTATGATGAAGTTGAATGAAATTATGATGTCCATCATAACAGGAATGTAAACAAAAATTTTATAATTTTAAACCGTTTTATGACAAACATTAAACACTAGAATAAGTCTATTTATGAGTGGCCGTTAATGGATTGCGTCGATAATTGCAATGCAGCGCGGCGAGTTCTAAGATGATGGTAGGATAAGTAGATCTGGAAAAGTTCACAAATGTAATTGAGACTTGGTTCAATATAAAAACCCTCCTGTAAAATGTATTGACAATCTTCGATTGATTATCCCGATTGATTCTATACAGGTTTTTTTAGACTAGTACAAAAAAAGTGTTCATAATTGTAGCATCCCAAGAACTGGTTAATTGAAGAATCCAGGAACATAACATAACATTTTTTCTATTTAACAAAGGTAATCATAAGCATGTCTTTCCAGTGCATATCGTTCCATTTTAACTCGACAGTAAATATAGCCAGATATTGTGTAATTTAAAAACTGAAAGGGTCTGGTACGGCTTAATAGTATATAATTTTCTCAGTCGACCGAAGCCCTTTAGGTTGTAAAACCCATTGACTGTTCGACCGTATTTAAAGATGGACTAAAATTAAACGACATGCGACAAACAACACGTGTTCATGATCATGCTTTATAAGTAAATAAAAGGTTACCTCTGGTTTCTCGTAGTCTAATACATTTAGGGAATCTTATTAGAAATAGTATATTACACACCTAGGGCAGTAAAGTAAGAAATGTCTCAGATCACATGTAATGTAAGCGAAGCCGAGGTCGACAAACATGTGATCTGAGGCTTTCTTATTTACTGCCCGAGGAGTGTATACGATTTTTCTCATCGACGGAGCCGAAAACTGGGAACTTCGTTCCGCGCAGCGGAACGAAATTTGTTGCTTTCGGCCCGGAGGTGAGGAAAATATATTTTTCTTCATACTATGCCGAAAGTACGTCCCTCCTGCCGCGATATCACGGCAGAAAGGCTAACTTTTGTGTCTCGGTAGAGACGCGCATGCGCTCTGCGACAGCGGGCCGAAAGAAATTACTCGTGCACTGAGACCAGCCCACACACACACAAGACGGCCGAAAGTCAAGAGTCGCTCACTGTGTTTATACACATGTCATTCATGTGTTGGTCAAGCTATACACGTGCCCTCTATACAACGGGAGTAATAACTTATTCGCACGCATTAATACTCTATACATCTTGCCTGCATAACCTCAAAGTTTATTTACAATTGATGTATGCTAAAGTCTAACAGTTAAGATAAATCAGTAAGTGATATATACTCGAAAACATACTAATAAAATTAGGCTTCCATAATCAAATTAATATTTTTTAGAAAAGTAGTGTCTATTCAGATGTATTTGATTTGATGCCTGCCCCCGACCAGCAACACTCGCTTCGCTCGTGTCGCAAATGTCGGGGCAGGCATCAATATGTTTCAATACAAAAATGTAATTTTTTTCGTACTTTCGGCCAAGTATAAAGAAAAATAGTATACATTACACAGGCAGAAATTTGAGAGCCCTGAACTGCATTCCATGATGCCCTCGGCTACGCCTCGGGCATCATTGCGCGCAGTGCAGGAATCTCAACTTTCTGCCCTTGTAGTGTAATATACTATTATAAGTTTTCCTGTTCTAAATAAATTATAGAGATTGTTACAGATCCATAGAATTTGAATGGGATTTAATCGTATATTATCATCTGTATGTGTTCGAACTTTCATCAATTTATAGAAATTGAATTGTTATTATTAGTTTCCTATAGTTTTCATGATAATTTAGATGGTCTCATTGCTCTAGAAGATTCGTCATCCCCCTGGATATCAACGCCCAGGGGAATGACAATTTAATTGATTTTAAATGCGTCACAGAATATGCAAAATCTTTTTATCCTCGCAACGCGGCAGTGAGTTAGTCTCTAATAGTTTTACTTAAAACAAAAATGTGAGATTTATTTCAATTAAAAATGTATACTCAGCACTTAGCAGGAGAATGACGCGCATTGACATCGGCATTTTGCACCTCACCTTGACGAAAAAACAAGTTAAGGCATCAAACCAGCGCATGAACGATTGATCCAATCGATTGAACAAGTCGAGACGACGCTGGTCTGACATCGATCGTTCACTAACCCCATCTATTTTCATAAACTGGTCACGGATTCCAGTGACCAGTTCGATATCTCCATAGTTTCCGATGTCTGGGTATATTTTTCAACAGTTTTGACAGCTAGACACAGCAAGCTAGGGAGATATCGAACTTGGTACTTAAAGCCATGGGGAAATTAACCTGGACAGTGCAAGCCATAGAGATATCGACCTGGACACCGAAAGCATGTAGATATCGACCTGGACCATAAAAACTAATAAAACAGTGCGATATTCTTTACTATTATTCAGTCCAATAGATCATACTTAAGACTTTTCACTTTTGGAAAGATTTTCAATACTGTTTTAATACCTTCTTCATTTGGGCGAAATATTATTCCGTATGTCTTATTCCACTACGCCAGCCTTGGCATACTATTATTCAAGGACACTTTTAATATTTGGAAAATACTGTTTTCATACTTCCATTTTTGCGCGGGAATATAGACGAGTGACTTATATACACAATTCGACAATAAATTTTTCAAGATGAGGATAGCCGAGTGGGTAAGATCGTGGACTACTAATCCCAAGGTTGCAGGTTCAAATCCCATCACCGACGGAAAAATTTATTCTAGTATTTCCAAAAAATAGTGGTGAGCAATCCATTAGAAAACAGGTTAGAATGATTGAAAAGCATTGGACGGCTGCGCAGATCGATTGTTTATTTTTCTCCCGACTTCGCTAAAATAACCCTATTTCGTGTCCGCAACGCGGGTGGGAAATCGCTCATTTGTTACGAATGACGTACGCATGCGCAGTCCGCTTTCATTATCTCCCAAGGGAGGTACTACGCATGCGTGTCGTCATTTGTTAAAAAGAGCTTATTCTCCGTCCTTGTTGCACACACGAAACGCGGTTATTTTTTAGCGAAATCGGGAGAAAAGTATAGTATGTTACATGGGAGAGGTGCGACTTTTCACCTCGTGTGAATTCAAACTTCACTCTCGGCGAAAAGTTGCACTTCTCTCCCTTGTAACGTAATGTACTATTTTTTAATTAATCTTTGAAATTTTGTATTCAATGTCGGCTCAGCTTCGGCACCTAGTACTCGGCGAACGCCGTTTACAAATATTCTGCCGTTGTTATCATTTCGACAAGATGCACGGAAAAAAAAGATTAGTTGCCATAACCAAAAAATGAGTTGACACAACCAATCGATTATTCTACTTTCCTAGCAACTCAAATGGTAATACCAACGATACGAATGATAATACCGACGATTCGAATGGTAGTCCCAACGATTGAATTAGTTAACCTAACTAATCCAATCGAGAACTAATCGTGAATAATTGAGGTTACTATTCGATATGGTTGAGGCAACTAATTTTTTAGACATTGTGTACAGCAAATCGAAAATGTAGTTGCCACAACCAAACTTTTTTTCCGTGTGCCGACGCTACATCGACCTTAGCGACAATGTCGCGCCGACGTTCCCACATCGGCAGGCACTGTCATTCCGACATTCGCCCGACTCGAAAACCGCACCTTGTTTCTCTCAATGATTGATAATTTTCGTTCCCGGAACTAAAATGCATACATTCTTGAAATTGCAGTACCCAGTGATCTTTGCGGATCGTCAGTCAATAAGTCGTGAAGGGGTGGATCAAGTGTTCAAAATTTATAAAACTCTGAACACAGTACTCGAAAGGAATAAAACAAAATGGCTGGCAGGTGACGAGATGACTATAGCTGATATATGCAACGTTTCCACGATATCTACCCTTGAGGTATTTTTTTTTGTCATCTACCCTGACGCAACATTACATCGATATCATCTAAAATCCTTTTTCAAACTGATCAGATATTCACACCGTCCACGGACAAATACCACCATTTGGACAAATGGTTGAATCGGTGCAAATCTGAGATACCAGGTTACCGGGAAACGAATCAGCGGGGGATCGACCGACTGGTTAAGATGATGAAGGCCAAACTTGCCAGCTAGCTGGAGCATCAGCCCTCGGTTATTTCTTCTCATTGCATCTCACCCTCGTATGTGAAGAATCTTATGTATATGTTATAACACGAACTCTACCGTTCAAGTTCCACGAATTTCGTCTGGAGTGTCTTGTACTGCTAATAAACTTCTACTAACACATTATACATATATATATATATATATATGACCGAGCTCGGATGGAGTTTCAAAAGAATTATTACACTATAGCAGGCAGACCGTAATCAATGTTTCTATAGCTATACAGCTACAATGTAACATAAACGATACACTAAAATCGCCCTTAAACGAACGACTAACACTATTTATGGGTATGCTTTCTTTTACTGGATGTAGCATGGCCAACATCTCCACCGCTTATTTCATCCATTATACAGCATTGAGTGACAAGAATTATTCCGATAATTCTGCACTTTTATTGCTTTATTTATTTGATTGGAGACTTCAACATAAATTCTGACAGAATGTGAGAAACAATATTACATCAATTCTGATTATACATTCATCAATAAAACGTGATATTTATAGCTCTATAAAAAAACAACTCTATTACGACTTAATTGTGGAGAAGATTTTTTACTACATTTCAACACTAATGGATTATATTCCTACAACGAAGCGTATCGCGGTTTGGTAGTGTTGTAGAGTTACGTTTGTGATGGAGCTGTAATGTGGTTGATATGTTTCCGGAATTAAATTGGGGCAGAGCTGTTTGTTGGAAAAGCAATTAATGGTAGGGTTATGAGCCAATTAACCCTTCAAGTGCATATAGGTACGAATTTGCACCAGTAACTTGATAACAGATGTGGAATTAGCTTTACTACAAGAAATTGATTAATGACGAACAAAGCCGTGAGCTTCATTATTTTCTGAAATACATATTGATGGTTAAATTATTTTTAAAAATGTACTTCAAAATAATAATCTACAGTGTTTACAAAAGATACTTTAAATTTGCGAATGACTGTAAAAAAAAAATTATTTTCAATAAGATTTTCCAAAAAAAAAATTACGAAGAAAATAGAGGAATATTGCAAGTTACATCATATATCCAATTAAACTTCCGAGAAATTTTATAAATATTCATTTATTTGCCAATTATAAAAAAAATGTTAATATCTGTTACGTCTGGGAATATTTTTGATTATTGAAAATATTTTAAATATTAAATAAATTGTTCTAAACATCAATTAACTTTTTGAAATCTTCATTGTTTTTGAAATAACAATATTATTACGTTTTTGTAAGTAGCACTTCTCGCTACTGGATTTTTTTTCGCTTTCATCAGCATTCCCACGGCAATTAGCAGGGCGTCACACACCTACGAGATGCGCGATGCCCTGCATCTTCAAATTTCGGTATTATTGCGCTGTGCCTTCAGCACTACTTTTAATTTTTTTATATAGTTAGTTCTACTCCGGGAGCCGAACCCGACGGTCGGCCTTCGAATTTAACAGTCGCCGATTATACATTTCGATTTCGGCGTTCTAACATTTTCCATTATACTTTTTAAAAAGGATGCAAAGCAGAACCTTGCACATTGCTTCCTCATTATATTTCGCTTTTTACAAAGTAACCTCTAAGAGGAAGTATGGGAATTGATTTTGGCTTCCTCATAGAGGATGCTTTGTAAAAAGCGAAATATAATGAGGAAGCAATGTGCAAGGTTCTGCTTTGCATCCTTGTTTTAAATAAATATAAATAAGCGCACACTCTCGCTTTGTGAAAATATAATAAGGACAAACGGTCCAGAAACTCCCTCGAATACTCAATCTTCTCTATTTTTTTTTTGTAGAACACGATAGAAATCGGTGGTTTCCGAAATTTCATTGGGAAGCAAAGATATGGCTAGTTTATACGACATAAATCGCCACTTTTCGCAATGTAGACTGTAGAACATCGCTATGAAAATATGTTATCGTTCAACATTTTTGGGCTATATCTGACGTATTTTTCTGTTAATCATGAATTTGGCACTCATTTGACTCCCAGCTCGATATTTGATACCAAAATTCGCATCGCAGAAAAAAAATCAAAAAATTCAAAAAATCAAAATCTCATAAAATTTTAACGTTTCAACCGATCTTAACCAAATTTAATAGAGATCACCGGTGTATGAAAGCTCACGTACATACGAATTTTGAGCTTAATATCTCGAAAATTAAAAGAGTTATCGCGTTAACAGACATTTTTGAAAAAATTCAAAACCGCGTAAAAATTTAATGGTCATGGGGATTTTTACAAAAATTGGTATGAACGATGAGGATTGACCTCTCTATCTATGGTGTAAATTTCAGCTCTATATCTCGAGGCGTTCCCGAGTTATAAAGGTTTACATTTTTTGAGCGTGTAACATACATACACACACACACACACTCACATACAGACATTTTTTCTAAATCACTTTTCTCGACGTTTTGGACTATTCTGAGTATACTGACATGAAAAACTCGAAAAAAAAAATTTCACGAAAACAAAGCTTCCTCGACGAGGAAGCAAAACATTATATCAACTAGTTTCTTGTGTATTTTGTGAATCCCTTCGTTAAAATAAAAACGTTTGTGATATTTTCATAAACAGCGTTTTAAAAAATTATTATTAATAAATAAAATCACCAGACACCTGCTTCGATCCCTAGCCGGCGCATTTCGGCTTAAAACGAGGCAAGTAAATCTAACTTCGTTGCGTTCATGGACAAAACACCAAATCTGTGACGTAACATATATTTTTATGAAAGTGCTACATAACTGTTAAAGATATATTTGTGCTATGTAATTGTTAATTGTTTCAAGATAATAAGCATTAAATCAATTATACAACAATGTTTGTCATATGAACTGAAGAAGGTTTTTAACCCTGATGAAAATATTTTGAAAATCGTTTCTTTTCACAATTCACTTGGGTTTTTAAAACAACAAATTAAGAGGAAATTCCATACTTGAAAAAAAAATGAAATTTGTACCTGTTTGCACTTCTATTCACTGTAATATTTACTCATTCTCCGGCCTATCCTCTATCCCATAATAAGAAAAAGATTTCTCCACTATCTGAAATTTTTCCAAACCATATAGCGGAAAAGTTGTACCTTCAAAATCATTTTTACCTAAATATATTTTTTGAAACGAAAATTTCAATATAAAATTTGCTGGCAATGTAACACAATGAATACACAATGTTGGTAGGATTCTCGACTGAAGATATTCTTGTAACGGCGCGTCAATAGACATTAAGTGCAATACAATTTCTTAAACAAATTTTGAATTTTAAATCTTTCTCATAATTATTTTGTCGAGTTGCGTTCTACGAATTGGAATCAAACGCCCCAGACTGCGTCCAGGTAAAACCCACTCTCGAATGACTCCGGAGTCGATGATGAGACTGTGTTTTGTTGTTCACCGCAGTGATTACGTATGCAAAACCACTCATTATTATCAATTTGCGTAATTTTACAAGCGTAACTTGGTTGCACCACGAATATGCATCAAGCCGCTGTATCTTTTTCAGGACGACTTCTCTTGAACCCGATTCACCAGAGGTCTTCGTCCAGAGTCGAGGAGGCGTCTTACCATGATTAATGATATCTCATATGCACCTAAACGCGTCCTTCAGTCGTCAAGATATTGTGTTGAGAGATTTTCGCAGAAGTCTCAATGCCGTGGCAGAAATTCTTTTAATCTGCATCCTCGAAGCTCAGGCTTGTGACTCTTTATTATTCATTTAATCTCCACCCGAACTATCCAATAGTTGCAATAACTCTTCCGTCGCGCAGCTTGTCTCGAATACACGAACAGTGCGAGCCACACCGAGGTATATGTAAAAGTATAATGCTGTATGAGTCCTCAAGGTGGTGGCTCCTCTCCGCTGCGCGCGAACGTGATCCTAAGCTCGCCAGACGGGTTCTCGACTTTTGGTAGCCTTTTTTTAAATCCGCTCTCAGCTTCCTTTGCTCTCTTTCGCGCTCTTTCATCTCTCTGTATACCTCGAGCACGTATTTTTAGATCCGGTCTGCTGGTTTCTCGCTAAAAGAAGAGGGAATGGGCGCGAAGGGAGTGGACGAAGGATCTCGTTGGCTATTGAGCAGCATCCGACGGTGAGGACAGGAAGGGGACCATCGCGTCTCGTGATCCTGAGACGAGCGCAAATCGTATTTTCCACGCGGTTATGTGTACCATGGCGTCGCGAAGTTGGCGATCACGTTCGAGAGTATACCGTGATTTTTTTTTTTTTTTTTTTTTTTTTTTCTTTTCCTGGACAATACGTTTCCTGTCATACGGTTCCTTGTTTACTGTAATTAAAAGTGTGTTCCGAAAAAATGAAATAAAATGTTGTGATAAAAATCAGTCAACTGTGCTATAGAAATAGTTATTTGCGCTAATATTTATTTGCTCTGACTATTAGTTGTTGTTGTAATAATCATAAAAGAGTTTCTGCCATCTCGGAAAAATATCTACACAGTACAGCCGACCGTACATTTATTTTTTAGTGTGTAGTCCTCTGTTCTTTTCATTGTAGTGATATTTAACACGTTTAAAGAGTGTTAATTATCCATAGGTCCGAGATATAGTACCAGGGAATAACGAATTTTAAATACGTAAAAGTTCCTGCACTTAAAAGAATATACAACACTATACAGCACCGTGGCACATTTTAATGTTCGGTATTATCCTAAAGGAAGTAGATGTTGTCTGATAGACCACTAATTGGAATTAATAAAAAACAAAAAAAAATCAAATGTTGATTGAAGTCATTTAGTCACAATATCAAAACTAGTTTTTCCTGTAATATAAATTATTTGACAAATTTTTTAATTCGTCTCAATATGAGAACCCAGATAAATGGGTTTAGTGGGTTTATTTGAATAAAATAAATCATTTGATCAAAATAAAATCCTATTAGACCTGCATTCAAAGAAAACATGTATTTGATTTGAAATAATAAATTGATTGAATGATTGACCTAATAGAAATTATTTGATTCAAATAAACCTATTAGAATGATTTCTCTGGGTGGGGTTAAGCTACTCTACATTTTAGTTCGCTCAACAAAATTTTCTCTATCTTCATAGGTGCCTTATGGTTGTTTTTATTTTAAGCAAAATGAATGATTATTTTTGTATAGTACTATATTGTTAAAATAAATCGATCTAACATTAAACTCTGTGATTTTTATCAAACCTGCACACCACAAAATCATTGTAGTTCAAACATTTTTGAACTGTCAATAATCAATTGTAGTCCATGTGACTATTGTTATAGCTTCCACGATTTTGTCGAGCGCAAATCGTTGCGATGTCGATCAAACTGGCGCTAACTGGCATTAACTATGGTAAATTAAAAAATATAGTAGGTTTTTCGCACCTACTATTGCTTCGTCATAGAGAAAGCTTTTTTTCGTGAAAATGATTTTTTTTTAGATTTTCATGTGAATATATTCAAAATGGTATAAATATAGAGAAAAGTTGTTTAGAATAATGGTCCCAAATGTATGAATGTATGTGCACGGAAAAAAAGGCTTGGTTGGAACAACCAAGTGCCTTGGTTATATATGCGCCAGATAATTAATTGGTTAGACCAACCAAGTTATTTGTTAGGCTACCAATTATTTGGTAAGCTAACCAAGTGACTTGGTTAGTCCAACCAAGAAATTGGTAGCCTAACAAATAACAATTATTTGGTTAGACCAACCAAATTATTTGTTAGGCTACCAATTTCTTGATTGGTCTAACCAAGTCACTTGGTTAGCTTACCAAGTGACTTGGTAGCTTAACAAATAATTTGGTTGGTCTAACCAAATAATTGTTATTTGTTAGGCTACCAATTTCTTGGTTGGACTAACCAAGTGACTTGGTTATCTTACCAAGTGACTTGGTTATTCCAACCAAGAAATTGGTAGCCTAACAAATAACTTGGTTGGTCTAACCAAATAATTGTCTGGCGCATATATAACCAAGGCACTTGGTTGTTCCAACCAAGCCTTTTTTCCGTGTGTATGAGCAATGGAAGGACTAAAACTCATACCTCCATAACTCGTGAACTACTTGATCGAATCGACTCAAATTTCCATGATATAAACAGTACTACATAACGTTTCTTTACTATACATTTTATAGAAATCGGTTTAAGCATTTTATGTGATTTTTGGGATTTTGAAAAATGACTTTTATCACCCTAACTCGAACAAATTCCCCGCTATCGACTTAAAACTTAGCATGAAACTGGATCAAATATGTTAGTGTGTATGACAAAAATTTCACAATTGGTTTGGCAATGTGTTCAGCTTGAATTATTTTCATTTCTTTAATTAAGTTCATACGAGTACCGATCTCTCATTCTTCTTTTTGAAATCATTTCCGTACAGCATGCGTTGACATCAGAATCAATTTGTGTCATCGCGTTGAAAATACAGTTCAATCGCATTAAAAAAAATTCGGAAAGATAACTCGAGAAGCTAATTATCGGTGAACGAAAACATTTAATCATTCGGATAATTACGAATGGATTAAAATAGTGACGTGCTTTGTCTCAGGTCATTTGGTCAGTATAGATAAGTAGTGTTAGTGGTAAATAATCTTTTTTGAGGAAATTGTATAGCATCATAACCACGAGGGTCACCTTTGACCGTAAATGCGTCCATAGATCCATACTCGGTGTTTATTAGATCTGCTAGTCAGACGCGTTACGTCCTCGCGACTTATTGTGATATTAAATCGGTAATCGCAGTCTCGATTTTTGCTTTGTCAGTATTTTTGTTTTGCATGTACTTTTGGTTTTACTATATTTCGCCGGACCTTATTTTTTTTTCGATTCTCGTCTGCACTTTGAGATCCCGATCACGGGGTAGCTCAAGGGGCCCTTCTGGCGAACCACGGGGAACCCACTTTAACGCACACACAAACACACAGATGCTCGACATGAACACGAGTGTAAGTGTGTAACGCATAAATACATATTTACGAGTGGGTGTCCCGAGGCATTGCGAAGGTCCACGTGGTCTTTCAGTAGCGTGGTAGCAACAGTCGTATACGGACCGTCGTCCAAGCGTGTAAAACCCGCGCTATAGAAACCTGACAGCAAAACAGTGATCGTGTACGAGGTGAAAAGGACGTGCGAGAGTGAAAAAAAAAATTAAATCATCCACACCAGTTATCGAGTCTATAAAAAATTATCGACGTTAAAATAAGAAAATAAAATACCGATTAAACTACGAACCCAGCATCGGAGGATTTTATCTAAAAAAAAAAAACAAAAAATATCGTGTAAAAGCAACTGTCCAAAATCTCATGTACATGTGTTTCGTATAGAGGTGAGCAAATTCAATAAAAGTCTTTACATTTCTATCTGCACTTTCATGACACTGGGTAGGGCCTGCTCAGATTCTTACCCGGCATTTATCTGCCAACGACAGTGACCCTCAAATGGGAGCCAATTGTTTTGTCAACAAGCTCGTTACTCCGTTTGGTGTACATGAAGTACCGAGAAATAAAACCGATCATTTATATACAGCGATGAAAATCGAGTGTGAGAGAAAATGAAATTCTCATACTTCGTCTCGTCTCGTTTCTAGACGTCATCGAGGCGCAATTATGTAGCGAAATAGAGAAACCGGTTGAGACGTTCAGGTTTTAGATTCGCGCGCGTCATGTATCGACGCTTTATTTTCCGTAAATTAAACATATACGGTTAGGATCCTGATTACGATTGGATGGATATTGCTGCTTGCTGGTGTTTATCGTTAAGATACGTGTCTACCGATCGCGGAGAAACCCGAAGACCATGAGAGAATCCGCATTAGCAACCATGCGGCTTAATCGGCTACCGGGAAAAACACCGATGCTTGGATATAACAGCCAAGCGGTGAAGATCTCTACGTGGATTGTGTGTTTATAAACAGAAAAGAACGAGCAAACGATGAGCCGAAGAGACCCTCGCGCGTTCTTTGTATCGCGATCGTTGTCCTTGAACTCTGAACTCGGCTTTGCCAACGCATACGAAAGTAGATGATTCGATTGCCGATCGCGGTGCGATATAAATACGCGTCATCCGTATGCACCACTTTATATACACTGTAGCGAGTTGGTATTCAACGGCAAATGAATGAAAGTCAAACCGGTGTGGAATCCCCACTAAAAGCAGACGATTATGTATTGAACGGAGAATACTCACGTTTCTCACGTTATAGCATAGTAAAAGTATAGTAAACCGATTCTACGTCGTGTTATCGTCTATCCAATAACAATTGGAACACGATGAGTTTTCGAGACGTCGATTTATCCGTTAAAGCAGCGAAATAGCGAGAGTGAAACTTCGTAACGATTACGTGATACGATTACATAGAAATTAAATTTATGTCACAGGGGCTACGATCGACGAGGGCATACTACTAAATTGTCATGAGCTCGTTCGCATGTGTGACACACATAGATTATCGGAGTGCAACAACGATGTTCTCCATTTTGCGCCTTGCGAAATATATATTGAACTCGCGGTTTTCGTGACGGTGACGATCGAGCCGTGCAGACACTACTGCATATATAGATTGGTTCACACACGAGGTATAACGACGTCGCTGCACCGCATGAGTGAAAGTCCTCAGTCTCGCTGTTCCCCCGTCACTATCAATGCGGTGGTAAAAAATTAAGTTCAACGATGCTCTGGAATGTTTTTCTTCCTGCTCGGCGAGTTTTCGAATCTGAATGGTCTTCAACCCTTTTACCGAGATATTGACGACTATCTAAGGATATTAAAAAACGTCTTTTTTTGCTTCCTCCTGGAGGAAGCTTTGTTTTCGTGAAAATTTTTTTTTCTCGAGATTTTCATGTCAGTACACTCAGAATAGTCCAAAATATCGAGAAAAGTGATGTAGAAAAAATGTCTGTATGTGTGTATGTTACATGCTCAAAAAATGTAAACCTTTATAACTCGGGAACGCCTCAAGGTATAGAGCTGAAATTTACACCATAGATAGAGAGGTCAATCCTCATCGTTCATACCAATTTTTGTAAAAATCCCCATGATTATTAAATTTTTACGCGGTTTTGAATTTTTCCAAAAATGTCTGTTAACGCGATAACTCTTTTAATTTTCGAGATATTAAGCTCAAAATTGATATGTACGTGAGCTTTCATACACCGGTGATCTCTATTAAATTTGGTTAAGATCGGTTGAAACGTTAAAATTTTATGAGGTTTTGATTTTTTGAATTTTTTGATTTTTTTTCTGCGATGCGAATTTTGGTATCAAATATCGAGCTGGGAGTCAAATGAGTGCCAAATTCATGATTAACAGAAAAATACGTCAGATATAGCCCAAAAATGTTGAACGATAACATATTTTCATAGCGATGTTGTACAGTCTATATTGCGAAAAGTAGCGATTTATGTCGTATAAACTAGCCATATCCTTGCTTCCCAATGAAATTTCGAAAACCACCGATTTCTATCGTGTTCTACAAAAAAAAACAGAGAAGATAGAGTATTCGCGGGAGTTTCTGGACCGTTTGTCCTTATTATATTTTCAGAAAGCGAGAGTGTGCGCTTATTTATATTTATTTGAAACAAGGATGCAAAGCAGAACCTTGCACATTGCTTCCTCATTATATTTCGCTTCTTACAAAGCTTCCTCTATGAGGAAGCCAAAATCAATTCCCATACTTCCTCTTAGAGGTTGCTTTGTAAAAAGCGAAATATAATGAGGAAGCAATGTGCAAGGTTCTGCTTTGCATCCTTTTTGCCTCCTCTTAAAGAAGATTTATTTATATGCACATTTTTTTCGAGTTTTTCATGTCAAGATATTCGAAATGGTCCAAAACGTCGTGCAGAGTATTTCACAAATAAATCTACGTACACTGACAGAAAAGATTAGTTGCCATAAGCACAAAATGAGTTGACACAACCAATCGATTATTCTATTTCCCTTACAACTCAAATGGTAGCGCCAACGATTCGAATGGTAATACCGATGATTCGAATGGTACTCCCAACTATTCGAGTGGTACACGAAAAAACATATTTGGTTGGGACAACTACGTTTCTAATTTATTTATTTATTTATTTATTTATTTATCAAGAAAACGGGCTGGGCCCAATTACAAGTATGATGAGCAGAACACATCAACCATTTACAAAGCAGTGAGTAAAGAAAATCGTTACAATACAGATATGATCGCAGGATAAGAATTAACAAATAAATACGAAAGCGTACCGTTAACAGCAAAGTAGGTTTTTAACTTATTCAGGAGGAACTAACGATAGTATCCGGTTTCTAAATTGACTTAAGGAGCCCTCAAAAAGCGGAGCCTCGGGTGCATATAGATTACCGGCACGGATACAACGCGGGAGCCAACTATTAGATGCATAATTAACTCGATAAAACGGACCCTCAAAAATTTCATTATTTCTCGTAACCCTATTGGTATCGCGGAGGCCAATTAATTTGCTGTACAAATGGTCTAAAAAATTAGTTGCCTCAACCATATCGAGTAGTAAACTCAACTATTCACGATTAGTTCCCGCGAAATAAGTAAGTGTAACCAATCCAGTCGTTCGGATTACCATTCGAATTGTTACGACTACTATTCGAATCGTTGGGACGACTATTCGAATCGTGGACACTATCATTTGAGTTTTAAGGAAAACAGAATAATCGATTGGTTGTGCCAACGCATTTTTTGGTTATGGCAACTAATTTTTTCTTTCTGTGTAGTCTCAACGATTGGATTGGTTAACCTCACTAATCTCGCGAGAACTAATCGTGAGTAGTTGAGGTTACTATTCGATATGGTTGAGGCAACTAATTTTGGAGACATTGTGTACAGCAAATCGAAAACGTAGTTGCCACAATCAAACATTTATTTCCGTGCACAAATTGGACGTCCTGTAAGTCGAGAGTGACTTAAATAATTGATCTGAAATCCATTTTTGTTGAACTATGCTTAAGCTATAAAATTAAACAGCATTGTGAATTTAAAAAAAATTCTTAGCTACTTTAAATTCGCTTATTTCCCATTTCCACAATTCGTTTTAAGAAGAAAAGTAAAGTCGAACTATTTACATTGTCTCCTCATTATTTAAAATGTTGTGACAGCTTCATCGTAGATGTAAATTGAAAAAATACATTAACATATTTAATCATAGAGGTTGCTCTGTAAATAATAGAAAATAATGAGGAAGCAATGTCAAAAATTATACTTTTGATTCGTGTAACAAATTTGTAAAAGCTGAAAAATATTTATTTCATTCGAAAGCCCTAGAACTATATTCCGTTCAGTATATATATGGGTCATTATATCTCGACTGCGTCTGACCCTCGACCTCCTCGATTTGGCTCGTAATTTTTTGTAGGATTGGCTAAACCTTCAGATGCACCTGATTTTTTTTTTAAATTTTTTCTATGCAAATTTATTAAAAATATTTTTTTAAAGTGACATATCGAATGCCATAATTTAAAAATCTGAAAAACTTCGGAAAAATACATTATTGAATATAAACATTTTCTAGCTTATAGCTAAAGTGGGCAAGATTTTTCTTTTTATAGTTTTTAAGCTTTTTTTATTTTAAAAAATTATTAAAGAACTGAAAAAAATGAATCTACTACAGGCGACTGGACAAACGTTTATTTATGGAAACTCGGATTTTTTTAGAATTGTTTTCAGATTTTTAGGAATTTAAAAAATTTTTTTGAACTGCGACTATTCTAGCACCATACAAGCCACACTCTAATACCAGCATGCCATAATAAAAATCTAAATAAGTTCTTAAGTTTCCGACAACTTAGTATTCAACTGAATATCATTTTTTTTTCAAAATATCATTTGAGTGTCAATTTGCACAAAAATAGAAGGGTACAATTATTATTTATTAAAGTTCACTAACAGAAGGCGCAGTCTGGTTGGTATGTATCAACATATTAACTAGATTATATTCCGTTCAGTATATATATGGGTCATTACATCTCGACTGGGTCTGACACTCGACCTCCCCGATTTGACTCATAATTTTTTGTAGGATTGATTAGACCCTCAGATGCATTTGATTTTATTTTTTTTAATTCTTTCTATGCAAATTTTTTAAAAATATTTTTCTAAAGTGACATATCGAATGCCATAATTTAAAAATCTGAAAAACTTCGGAAAAATACATTATTGAATATAAAAAATTTCTAGCTTATAGCCAAAGTCGGCAAGATTTTTCTTATAGTTTTTAAGCTTTTTTTATTTAAAAAAATTATTAAAAAACTGAAAAAATGAATCTACTACAGGCGACTGGTCAAACGTTTATTTATGAAAACTCGGATTTTTTTGATTATTTTTCCCATCCAAATTTCGACCAATGGAATTGCACCATTCGACGTCACGTGGGGCAAGCTACACAGTATTATACTGATAATTTTTTGATAATTTTCCGTGTTGGTTATATATATAAAACAAAAAAATCATTTAGCCGCGTCAACCATCTGTCAAACTGACAGATTGAATTTTATTGTGGCAGTCAAAGGATTTTTATTTGATATGAGTAGGTTTGGAGTTGAATCCTTGGAAACTATTGATGAAAAAGTAAAGGGAAATGTCCCTGTTAATACGATTAAATCGAAAACCTCAGTCTGGAATCAATATACAAATGTCTCTAACAATTGTGTATTTAACTGCAATACTTTAAACATGAATTAAAAGGTTTTTATTCTGATTATGAAATTTCCTTGGCAGAACGATAATTTTTGTCTCATGGTGCAATTCCATTTGTCGCAATTTGAATAGAAAAAATAATCCCCCGAATACCACTCGAGCTTCGAAATTAATCTGATATTTCCCTCCAGGTTCCCTGCAAACAAATAAACTCGTCAAGTTTTCCAGAAAAATCACTCGCGATACGCGCTCGTGATTTTTTAACCTGGAAAACTTGACTCGTTCATTTGTTTGCAACGAACCTGTCAGGAAATATCCGATAATTTCAAAGCTCTTGTGGTATTACATGTGAGAATTTTTTTTTTAGATTTTTAGAAATTTTCCAAACTTTTCTGAACTGGGACTATTCTAACACCATACAAGCCATACTCTAACACCAGCATGCCATAATAAAAAAATCTGAATAAATTCTTAAGTTTTCGACAACTTAGTATTCAACTCAATATCGTCTTTTTCCAAAATATAATTTGAGTGTCAATTTGCACAAAAATAGAAGGGTACAATCATTATTTATTAAAGTTCACTAACAGAAGGCGCAGTCTGGTTGGTATGTATCAACATATTAACCACATATTCCAATAGGACAAAGGGTTAATTATTGAGACAAAATATTTCTCTTTTAAAGGTCTCGCCACTGAACCCGTCGCGTATATGTTTCTATGTAATCAGGCTGGTCGTACGATAAGGCACATTCAAGTGCGTCGTTGTGCTATTCTCATATACTTCCACAAAGATTTCTCGGAATCACTGAATGTGGTTGATATGCACTTCCGTTCAAAAAGATGCATCAGAAATATATATAGCATCTCGCTAAACGTATCACATTAGTTGATGCTGTATTTCAATCCATGAAGAAAAATAAGAAGGACATATTAATTGGAAATACCAAAGATGCATCGATTCCAATCAATTTGCCCTTCCTAAAATTACCCGCACAGATTCCTTGTTCATCGAGAAGTTTGCATTCACGTTAGAGCCGTGTATGTGTCTGCTTCAGAGAGCCCGAGGCCTCAAGATTGCAGCGCTCTCTCTACAAGCCGCTTCACGGTGAGTATAAACGACGGTGTACAAAGCATAGTACTGACAAGGAGAAGCACGATAGTTCAAACTACTTCTCGAAGGAATTCCCCGGGAGCTTCTCGAGTCTCACCGTCTTTGGCTCTATAATCCTGTCCCCCTCCCACTGTTTTCGAGGCTTTCTTCAATCGCTCTACGTCCTAGAACCATTGAAATGAGGGACGAGAATGAGCCTTTCGCAAAACTTCTCCCTCTGTTTCGCGGAGAATCATCGGAGAATCTTTGTAGAATGTTGAGCGTAGATTATTGTAATACTGGTTCGCCAGACTGGAACATGAGTTAGTACGGAAGCTATATCGGAAGGTGCACGTTCAAACTACTGATAGATGTATTTTGATAGCTGTCTGTATAGTTCACTGTCGAAGGAGCGCTCGAAGATGCGTGGCAAACTGATCGAAGTTTAATTCGAAGAGAATCACGTCAAAGTTACTGGGACTTCCGGTTAATGGAATTCGAAGATCGTGGAAGATTAGTTCTATTAACTATCAAAATGCGGTTAACCTCGCACCGAAAATTCATTTTTGCCGGGATAGCAAATCTTTTGTTAAAATAGTGATAGCATGGATTTTTTTTTAACCCACCAAATAGATTTAGTAACCTGGCAAGAAAATTTGTTAATTTAGCAAGAAGATTTTTTAGCTTAGAAAGAAGATTTTTTTAAACTTTTGGCTGAGCAATTTTTTTTTAGCTAAGTTACACTGTAAATAAATCTACTTGAAATACAATGTACTTTTACTGGAAGTTTTTATGCATAAACTAGTATATTAAATTTAATATACAAGTGTGATATAAAATTAATGTATGGTATACAGAACATTCAATAATTTACTTCAATTTTACAGAAAAAGGACTTGAATTTAATAATTTGCTTTGATTTTACTGGAAAAGTACATGAATTTTATACCACAGTTGTAAATTAAATTTCGATTACGAGTTTATGCGTAAAAACTTCCAGTCTTATCTAACATTGTAGCAATGTAATGTTATCATCATTTTAAAAAATGATTGGCTGGTTTAGAAAAACCGCTTTTTTCCCGTGTGGTTTCTCTATTTCCTGGAAATCCTTTCTTACTTTTAGCCATAGAATGATAAAAGTGATTAATTAGTTTATTTTATTGGCATTAGCCTCTTGCATTTTATTATAGACCAAAAACATACATGAAGCTGATTAGTACAATATTCAAATAATCTAAAGTGTGTAGAGTCTGAGCAAAACGTATTATAAAATGAAATATAATTAATATTGAAAATCACCGAATTGAGTTAGTTAGACCTTAAAAAATTATATGAGTTAAATTTAATCTAAGAATCTGATTTGAACGATCGGCCTAATACATAATCGACTACTTATTAGTCTGGATTGGTATCATTGCCCTTAGATCATATGCTTTTTAGGGATTACGATGTAAACGCAGAAAGTAATCCTACACGGAAAAAAAAGATTAGTTGCCATAACCAAGAAATGAGTTGACACAACCAATCGATTACCCCGCGTAAAAAAGATGCGGAGTCCAGGATGGAATCCAGGACAGAATCCAGGATGGAGTCCGGGCATTCCAGGATGGACTCTGGGCAGTCCAGGATGGAGTTCAAGATGGACAATGGGATCGGATTAACTCCCATTCTCCATCCTGAACTACCCAGACTCCATCCCGGACACATCATTTTTACGCGGGATTCTATTTATCTTACAACTCAAATGGTAATACCAACGATTTGAATGGTAATACCGACGATTCGAATGGTAGTCCCAACTATTCGAGTGGTAGTCCCAACGATTGGATTAGTTAACCTCACTAACCTCGCGAGAACTAATCGTGAATAGTTGAGGTTACTATTCGATATGGTTGAGGCACCTAATTTTTTAGACATCGTGTACAGCAAATCGAAAACGTTGTTGTCACAACCAAACATTTCTTTCCGTGTACGAATGAAAGCTTGTTTTATTTCAAGTAAAAGAAAGTAAGGTGTAAACTTCGGGTATATACCATATTATGAGAAATATAAAAAATTTCGGTTTCGTTAAAATAGATTCGTATGTCATCTACGACTCTTTTTTTACCTGTCACCTTCTAGCCATTTTATTGAGTATGAAAGCTGATGTTTACTGCTTTTTTAAGACAGTTTTTACCATTTTACTGCATCAGTACTGCCGATAAAGATTTTCTTTACATTATTTAAGGCCAAAGCGGTTCTGACAACTCTTTTGGGTATATCACTAAATTTCTGGAAGGCCCGTGTATAATTTTCGATACTTATGATGACTTCACTTGATTTTATTCGATTTCATCAGATTTCATTCAATTTTATGTAATTATTTTTTAATCAATTTTGTTGCGACTTTTAGAGGGACTAAAATACTTTTTAAGGCCAGTTTATTAAATAAATTTTTAGTCATTTATGTCAATTTTCACTAGAGCCGTAACGTTTTTAGTACTAAAGTCTTTTTCGTATAAAAATCTTATATATCAAATTTAATTCTAATCAAGACACATACCCTGAATGTAGCATGTACGAGTCACCGAGAAATTGCAAAAATATTGTGCCGGTATATACAACTAATAACCAACTGTTTTCACTTTAATATTTAAGACAATACTTTATCCTATACTTTATCTGGGTAAGTGCAGATACATCTGAAAGAGAAAGATAAATGTACAGATTCATCCGTGTATTTAATTATTATAATGAAAGTGTGTTCTGCGAATTCCAGGTGGGGCGGTTTGTCGAGAGGAAGATGAGGGACGGCCAGTTCGGGCTCCTCCTCTGGAAAAATTACGTAGTCCGGAAACGCCGGCCGGTGAGTTCCGTACAGATTATACATATACCTATAGGTATCTGCAAACTTTCGTCATACACTTGCATCTCCTTCTTCTGCTTTTCCTTCGTTTGCTAGTTGAGACTGCGGTATTTCTAGCTGGTTTGCTAATTGATAGACATTATTCGAGACTAAAGTGCGCATTGAGTAACAGGCAAACGATGCTGCTATCCACCGCTAAGCTCAAATACCTGCACTCATCATACCACCTCTTTATTAATGATACGAAAATATGCATCTGCTTTTTATGTTATCTTTCATTTAAACATATTTTTTGTTCATTATTGATGACAAGTATGAAAAATCAGGAAAACAAAATTTTTGTATTTTAGAATTTTAGACTTTAATATTTTAGTCAAACAGTGATATCTAAGAGAATCTGAATATATTCTGATTTAAGGATGTGGGAGCGCCGCGTGCTAGTCAATACAATATCTGAAATAAAAAATCCAAAACGAAATCGCTGGCAGCACTCATATACACGTTAATATTATTATAAACCATAATGATAATTTGTGACTCGAGAAGAATAATATTTAAACATGTTTATAAGCATATTCCATTTCTGAATTGCTAACTTGACTCGATGGTCCAAATAATCGCGATTACAGCCGACAATCTCGCATTTTCGGATTAATTATTTATAATTAGAGCAATGAAGCACACAACAAATCTTACGTCATATTTCTAATTTTATCTATTTTTAAAAGTTTGTTCATTTCAATAAAACTGAGAATGACAATTTTCAAATTATCGCCACTGTATTTCAGAGTAGGTTAGGTTGACGCGCGACGTGTCGCTACACCCAAAAACATTGATGGTGAATTCAACTATACACATGTTTCCCTGAGACGATAACTATGTTTTTATGGTTGCTGTAACAATAAATAATGTATCTAGCAACAAAATTATGGGACGTCTCGTTATTTTTATAGTAGAACTCACTATATTTAGCAAGTTGTCGCATTTATTTTTCTCTGTGTACATCTCGGGCGACGCCATATTGGCGAGATTCGAGGTGGTCTGTCACTTTATCTCAATAATTCTTAATGAATTGGTCGTTGACATGCCCTTAGCAGAATGCCATTGGAATCTACGATATTCAATTTATATAAACAACAGTCTTGCTCGGCGGCATCTAATTTCGATCAGTACGAAATTTTAACTTGAAGTACGAGTTTACCAATTTTGCCATATGGCCGCCCTGAAACCCATGTAAAATTATTTATTTTTGAGAATTAATTTCTCGTCCGGATACTCGTTAAAGGACCTTGAAATTTTACAGACACAAAATATGATATCTTTACGGCAAAATCTAAAAATGTCAGAACCTAATCTAATACTAAGCCTGGTGCTCCTACATCCTTAATTGAGTAATTAAAAATCACATTTCAGGTGAAATATTTAAAATATATATTTTTTCAAAATAAATTTAAATTCTTCAATTTCTATTAATGAAAAACAAATGTACTGTATAATTTTTGCCTGAAATTCGAAATTCGTTAAACAAATGATAGTCATTTTTATTTTTGTCAAAATTAATACTCGATTGAAATGGTCTCCCCATTTCCTCGCGGTCGGTAATACCAGTTTTTTTGCATGTTCTCTGTACAAACCCCAATTTTATGCATTAATAGCCTGATTTAGGAAAAGAGTAAGAACCGAAGAACCTGCTTTAAGAGAAGAGTAGGCTATGGAGGCTCCGCGCTAGGTTAAGTTAGTTTAAGTTTAATTTTAAGTATAAACGGAAAGAAATGTTTGATTATGGCAACTACGTTTTCGATTTGCTGTACACGATGTCTAAAAAATTAGTTGCCTCAACCATATCGATTAGTAACTTCAACTATTCACGATTAGTTCTCGATTGGATTAGTTAGGTTAACTAATCCAATCGTTGGGACTACCATTCGAATCGTCGGTATTATCATTCGAATCGTCGGTATTACCATTCGAATCGTTGGTATTACCATTTGAGTTGTAAGATAAATAGAATAATCGATTGGTTGTGTCAACTCATTTCTTGGTTATGGCAACTAATCTTTTTTTTCCGTGTACACTGTATGATTATTTTTCTCTTTATATGTTATTTTATACTACCTCTTTGATGTATTATATCTTGTATATATGAGGGGATTTCATCCCAGAGCACCCAATACATTTCATTTCATTTATGGCAATTGTAAATGTCGAAAAAACATAGCTGTTTTACTTAAAATATGCGGCAGTTGATTAATTGGTTTGAGCCAACCAAGTTGTTGGTTACATCAACCAAGTTATTATTTGCATTACAATGAACTTGATTGTGCTAACCAGTGACTATGGTTGGTCTAACCAATTAATCGTCTGGCGCATATTTAATCAAGCGCCAATTTGGAACTTAAGTTGTTCCAACTTAGCCTTTATTCGGTGTAAGAATTAAATCAAATTCACTGATAACTATGCCTTTTGATATTGAGTATTACTTATTTTGTAAAATGCAAACTGCAATTACGTCCGAATGGTTTTGATTACCAGAAGTAAAATAATACTGAAAAAACGTTCCTTATTTAAATATCTTGCGAGAATTAAATCAGTCACATGATCCCATATTAAATCACATTTAAAAAAATGTTCATCAATGTTTTTAGGAAACGGTCTCTAATTAATCAGTAACATGTAAATACATTTTTAGAAGCCGGATATTTTCGCGGGCTAGGATATTTATGTTTATCAGATATTACTGATTGATTAAAAAATAAAAAACAATTCTTTTTCTTTTTATATTTTTTAAATGATTCCCTGTCTCTATCATATTCAACGAACATATATCATAAATTATAAAAAGTCGTTTCGCAACAAAAAAAATGCATTTTTTAAATTACTGCCGGGTACATCGATGTACAAATCTCGTAGCATCAATCGATGATTGTGTTGAGTAATACCGATTGAATAAAAACAATAATTAGTTGACAGGAAAATGAAACGCGTGTCATCTTTGTTTAATTGTACATCATCGAGATATAATAATACGATTCCTCGCATAGAGGATGTCGAGAGGCGAAACCTTTTGCGAAGAGCCTCTCTCTATCGCGAGTCCTTGAGACTGTTGTATTCTTTAAGGTAGTATACGCGTCTTGTCCAACGTCCCATAAGTTCGAGGGAGATTGAGAGAGAATTACGAACAGCTCTCGATTAGATAAAAAAACTGACAAAATCAAGTATATGGAAGGTGCTAAAGACATTATTTTGGCATAATAATAATTTAAAAAATGTTGTTCACATTTTAAATTTTACCATTTAAAAAACCGCAATTTTCAAACATCACACAAAATTTTGAAAAAATTCATACGTATGCAGAAAAATAAAAAAATCATTTTCATAATAAAAAAAATTTGTTTGCCGGATATTATGTTGAACAATTATTTATTTCAGTAATGTCTTAATAACAGTTTTTAATTATTATTGTGCCAAAATAATCTCTTTAACACCTTCTATGTGCTTGATTTTTTTCAGATTTTTATTTCATCGAGAGTCGTAATTCACTCTCAATCTCCCTTGAACTTATGCGACGTCATACAAGACGCTCATAGTACCTTAATAATGCTATAGTAGAGTAGATGCAACGTGGATTCCACTTTCATTGAGATTCCCTGTATACTATATGTACTGTAAAGCTATATAAAGAAGTATACTGTTTAAGCAATGAAATTCGTTCACTTTCTCAGGCTATTCTTGGCTTGGTATTTCTGTGGCCGGTTGCGGTTTTTTTACTGCTCTACACGGTCCGAGATAATGTCGATCCCGAGTACAATCCAACCTGCCAATTTCCGGCGAGGCTCATGCCTCAGGATGGTTTGTTACCTTTCGTGCAGAGCTACATCTGCAGTGTTGGAAACCCGTGCGAGTCGCTGGACTTGTATGAGGAGATGCCAGCATACAAAAACGCCACGTGAGTCTCATTCGAGTTGCGAGGACGCTGCAATACTTACTGTGCAGCTGCTAAACAATATGAGTTTGCCACGTGACTTATTTTTTTTTTAATTTCTATTTTTACCTTTTGTGTCTCAGGTTGGGACCACTTATGATGGAGCTGCAACCGGTATTGACGAATGAGACCATACTGTCGGCTGTAAGAACGTTGCCGAAGAGTATTCAATTGCTCAAGTCGATGGCCCAGATACTTACGAAACCGGAAATCAAAAAATTATTCGGTAATTTTTCCGTGGTCGATATATCGATCTTATCATCTTTTTCTTTTGATACATAATTGTTAATTCGTTCAACATTTCATTGAAAATAATAGAAGCGATAAGCTGAAGACTCTGGGTTCGTGACTGAAGGTGGTTAAGAATTCCTATCACCAACTACTATTATTAGTAATTGCTTGCTATGGCGAGTGGAGATTCTAAGATTTAATGAGAGGCATTTTAATAGTATTCGGAAAATGTCAGAACTTGCTTAAGGATGGGTAGGATGGATAGGTACAGTCTCGCCAAACGAGATTTTCAGAAAAAAAATCCGAAAAAAATCATGCATGTAAAATGTGCTGAAAATATCGATTTTGCATATTAATGATTTAAAAATATTATTAACATATTGATGAATAAAAAAATTGTTGAACAAATCACCCGACAAGCTAACGTTTTTTTCGATTGAAAATGGTATGTCAATTTTTTCGAATACATTTGGATTTTTACAGAATTTTTTCTTCATTTTGAATTTTTTTAATTTAAAAAAAAGCGCGAAAATAATGTATTTTGGATATCGTTTGGCATAAAACCATCCATTACACTCAACATTTTTTTTGCCAAACGCATATCCAAAGTTTATTATTTTCGCGAATTTTACAAAAATAAAAAAAATCAAAACAAAGAAAAAATTCAGAAAAAAATTCATATGTATTCGAAAAAATTGACAAATCATTTTCATATTTGATTTTCTTCCAATTTTTATCCCATCAGGAAGTGTTCGAAATTTTCTCTGAAACTCACATTTGGCAGGACTGTACCTATGATACATCCTTAAGGTGATTTGAAACACACTCTCAGCGTTTATTTGTCTCTTGTTTGTGGGTATAGTTACTTCCGAGGTTAGTTCTATTTTCCTCGCTCCTATATACGTTTTATATCACCGTAAGTAATTGTAACAGCAATACAATTACTTAGTTTCTATTACTCGTTACGTTCAGTAACGCCCCTTGAACCTTCCGACGGTTAATCAGGCGTCATTTTTTGTTCCTTGTTCCCTGTCAGAAAAACCATTTTTGAATAAGATACGGAATTTAAAAAATTCGAATGCCCGTTTTGCTTCGCATTTTAAATCATTGTAAAAGAAAACACACAATAATACAAATAAGAATAATTCATTAAAATACTCGCTGAGTATATTAAATGATATTAAAAAACGATATATGTGTAATTTATGAGGATCACAGAATGATTCATTAGTATTTGTATATTTCTTATTCCATTGATCATATTTCTTTAAGGAGAGGGAGTCAGGTAAAAAAATGATTTTGGAAATTCAATATCATCCAAATCCTATTGCATATAAAAATGCCTAATGCACTATATTGTTGGTACTCGATGAAAGGATTTTATACTGTCGTCTGAATTGCATATGCTTTTCAATATTATCTTAAGCAAAGTTCTTAGGTTTTCCATTCTGCGCAAGATTTAGATCAAACTACTAGGCAGATTGGAATGGTTGATGTCTCATTTTCTTCTTCATGAAAAGATACACCGGCTAAATGGAGCAAACTATTTTTTTTTCATTCAGAAAACAAAGTTAATCACTGATTTAGAAAATAGCATCAAATTTATTTATTATTAATTATGTTACTTAAAAAATATTACCTTTTATTAACATTTTCTCCATTTAGCCGGTGTATCTATTCATGAAGAAGAAAATGAGACGTCAATCATTTCAATCGGCCTCAAGATCAAACTATAATTTCAAATTGTAGTTTGATCTGAATCATGCGCAGAATGGAAAACCTGAGAACTTTGCTTAAGATAATATTGAAAAGCACATGCAAGTCAGATTACAGTAAAAAATCCTTTCATCGAGTACCAGCAATATAGTGCGTTGGGCATTTTTATATGCAATAGCACTTGGATGATATTGAATTTCCAAAATCAATTTTTTTTACCTGGTCCCTCTCCTTAATCGAAACAGATCATTTCCAAAATGTTCAAACCTTTTTTTCGGAATGATGGTGAAACTTAATTTCTTTTGACAGAGAAGGGAATTCGTCTGGGCGATTTATTCAACAATCAACAAGCAATCAAAAGTCTCCTTAAGACTCACCTGCCGGAAGCCAGCGATGCATTGATCGACGGTCTTTTTAATGCTTCGATAAAACTCTATTACGTAAGTATGCGAGGAATAATATATCTGTTTATAATTGACTGATCTCCACAGTTCTGATGATGATCCACAATTCTCAGTTGATAGAATCTTTTGGCTCTTCAAACGTCGATGGAATTATTTGTTCTCCGGAGAGTCTGAAGAAATATCTAATCCTTCCAACGGAAGAAGAACTCCTGATGGTCTCTAAAGTTCTCTGCAATGTGGATCCCGCAAAAATTCCGGATGTTCTGGAACACCTGACTCAGCATCTGGACTTCGCTGGTCTCTTGGAAATGGTCAGCCGTGTAATGGCGAAGTTTCGAGAGTACGACTTCATTGATGACCTCGTGAGAGCGATCAATACAGTGCTGGATCTCAAAACTGTGAAGGAACATCTTCCTTCTGAACTGAAGCTGCAAGAATGGTTGCCAAAGATCGTTGTACTCTTCAGGGACGTTAGTCCTAAGGAACTCGATGTTTCGCTGTGAGTCGCTCAACCGCAGTCTTATATATCCTATGGCAATTGCGTCATCAAGCAATTTTTCATTAACCCCTGTATGGCCGCGTGTGCTGACAACGAATGTCGTGTATTCCATTTGCCTTGGGAGTGAGAATATGCATGGTTATTATCGCGTGTACACTTGCAAGCCTTGTAGACAATGCACATTTATCTTGATCTCAAATGAAGATTCGACATCATTTATAATTTATGCTCAAGTCCTAGTTTCACAGATGTGAAGTTAAACAGATATATTTTAAGCTTTTTGTTCTTTAGGATTAATAATGCGGTGGATGTGCTGGATCCCATCTTCAAATCCGAACGCGACTGGCCTGTCTTTCGTCACGGTCTTCTCAAGTTAAATTCCCTTCTTTCAATGATCAAGGACCTCATAGCGAAGCATAATTTCGGACAATCGAACGGAAGTACATTTGATTTGATGAAAAATCTGACAGGAAAATTGAGACGTTTTCCAGTAGGCCTTAATAATTATCAAGATGTTACGAAACTCATGGATGCAGCTTATCTCGTCCTCAAAGATGGCGCTACGTTGACCAATAGAATTATCAATCGAAATGAGGACAATTTAAAAATGTGAGAGACTCCTTTCTCACAATTTGTCTGTTTCGATTAATTGAATGGAGTAGTTGGGACAAAGTATAATTTTGTGATTCCAGTGCTACCGAAGTGATAGACGGGCTTAAGGATTTCTTCCCTCAGAATGTTATGAATATTCTCACATACGTTATTTCGATGACGGAGAACGTTGTTCGTGTCACTCACCACATTGCGATAATTCACGAGGAAATCGGTGAAAGACTCTATAATGTCTCTATGATGCACGAGGAAGTTGTTAAAAAGATTCTGACGACGATAGAACCCGAGGCTTATCGAACTGTAATTCAATCATTGTCTCGATTGAATTTTACAGAGGTAAGCATAGATTCGTCGAAAAGTAAAATAAGAAACCGAGATAACTAATTGGTATTTTCTTTTTCGCAGCGATTAGTTGAACAACTTAGAAAGAAGAAGCCCGAAGAAGTGCTATGTCAGGAAGACGTACTCAAAGAAATGTTCCAAGAGTACAAAGATTTCAAAGGAAAATCATCAATCGTTCGAGACTTGCTTTGCAGCGAGTCTGGAAAAGCGTTCGTCATCGCAGTATATAATAGTTTCGAATTTGACAACTTCAAGGGAAACGTATGGAAGCTATATTTTATTTTTCGCATTATTATATTAATGTTACTAGGGGATATTGATATTGTGGCTCGCGCGCTCGCAAAACCTCGGTTAAATATTTCGAAACATTTTTGAAACTGCTTTGCCGTTTTTCTTATTGGTCTCATAAATTGCTTAGAAAAATCAGGCCTTGCGGCCATGGAAGAAAAATTCGGGCCACGTAAACCATACATGAGGGGACTTAACATGAAATGTCCTATATGCCTATTATATAGGTATCTCTTCAAAATAATAATAAGATCTCGCCATCGCCGCCATCTTCATGTAGCATAGTTCCTCCAGATCGTCCTTTGTTTCTCCTCCCGATTGTTTTTTGTTTTACTTCCCGATTGCCTTTTGTTTTCCCTTTTGATCGTCTTTGTTTCACTTCCCAATTGCCCTTTCTTTTTCCTTCTGATCTTGGAGTTAGCTACTCAATGGCGTTAGCCCCATTTTTATTTCGAACCCCATATACAATCGAATTTTTCTAAGTCCGTTTTCAAAAATATTGGCCCCCCAAGCTTTAAATTTTTTTTATTTTGGCAATTTCAGACATTCTGAAAATTGTTGAAATTTTGATATTTTAAAAAAATTTCGAAACTTGTTGAAACTTATTGAAATCTTGAATTTTTTTTTGAAATTATTGTAATTTCTAAAAAATGTAATTTTTTTAATTTTTGAAAAATATGCTTATGTTTTTGAAAGAGGACTTAGAAAAATCTGGACTTGGGGTTTCACAGAAACCCCTGAATTTTTCTAAGTCCCTCGATTCTTGACACGGCGGCGGCGGCGAAATCTTTTTATAATATAGAGAGATATATTTGTTTGATACTTGTTGACAGGTGGAAGATACACTTTCAACATTCATCAGCATGGCACTGAGTGCGCCCGTTAGCATCCATAAATCGAACTTAACTTCCGCCTTGACAAGCATTAAAGATCTGATGGTTTACCTGGAAAACGCCTCCACGAAAAAGCCAGACTGGAGTTACTTTCAAACATCTGAAAAATGGCAAAAAGTTTTCAAGGATACTCGAATACAAGCCAGAATCGATGTGTAAGTCACTAGAAATGCAATCAAACATTTGCTTTATGTTTCAAATGTATGATAATTTTCTTCTCGTGTTCCACTCAGTCTAGGAATCCATCTGAGTATAGCGAAATCCTCGGGATCACGTAGCCTGTCCTTTTTCACCATCAAACCGGATCTCGAGTATATGGACTTTGTCGCAGACATGATTCTTCTAGATCTCCACAAACATCCTACGAGCTGGATTGGGCAAGTTCGACAACATGAGTCTGAGCTCATAGAAGCATTTTATCTGACTGTGTCAGATCGCACAAAGGTGTCAATATAGTGATTAAAGGAGTTTATGTGGAAACTCAGTCAAATGTGCATCGAAATATATGTGCACTTCTTCCTATTTCAGACTTTAAAAATCTTGGAATACGCGAATTTCACTCGTTCCTACTGCTTGGACAAGAATCCCCCTGATCTCGTGAATTATCCTGATCGTTCGAATGCGACATTGCTGAAGGGCCTTGTTTGTCGTATGGCAAAATCAGCCGAAATGATTCTCGAGTTTAACATGACAGAATTTGAAGCTCAGGAAAAGATGGTCAGGGAAAGAGCTGCCTTTAATTGGACGGCTTTCAACGGAAAAGCAATGGAAATTTACGAATACATCGAGACCTTGTTGCCTCAGATTGATGAAAATTATGACGAGGACAGTTTGAAAAATCTTAAGACGAATTTTGTCAAGGCTTGGACAAGAGATCTCCCATTGCGCGATGCCTGGGAGATTAGGTGAGGCATTTACTCGCTCAACCTCGAGACTCCAATTGTTAATTACAGACGTAAAAGTAATTTACGTTCATTTTCTTTTTGCAGCGTAGGTTTTTTGTGCAAGATCTTTGACGTGACAGAGAGCTCGCTCTTCGATGTTAAATCAAAGTCAAGCTGGAGTGTACTTTATCCCATAGCTCGGGCGGCTTCGGTCCTCTCCGATGCCATTGAGAGGGTAGTCGATCAAATCCAACAAGGAAATAATACAGCGAAACTTTCGGAAGTGTTACGAGATCTCCCACAGACGGAAATTTTGCTCGACGTTATACTTAGAAACCTGGCACCCGTGACTCTCGATGCTGTGAATATGTTGACGATGAAGGCACCAGTGCACTTTATATCTGTGATAAAGGATTACATGGCTAAGGAGATAGATTGGCCATGTGTTTTTAATCAAAGTGTAGGTGTCGTTCTTGAACTTCGAGAAGGCAGTCGCGAGGTGGTTCGAGAAATTGAGAGATTGACTTGCAATCCTGGTCTCCTTGTTAAAGAGTGGAAAGAACACACAGTATTATCTCAAGTACGGAAGTATTTTGGCAAAGATTTTGATGATAATCCTGCTTTAAATCTGCCATTTAATTGGACGCAGGGATACAGAAAATTCAGAGTGCTGGTGGAAAAGCTCAATACCTTGATAAACTCCTCCGAGGACGTCGCTTTAGCTGATGATAAAGGTGTACTGATATATACCAAGGTTTTTCTACCAGAGATCAAAAAGATAATTGAAGATAGCATGCCAAGTGTCGAAAGTCAGTCGTCATCTCTACTCGACTATGTGGATCTGGAAATCGACAAAAGTGTCAATGCACTTGGAAGCAATCGGACAGCTGCAGACGTGTGGAGGTCAATAGGAAAAAAAAGGACCCTGGATGATATACTAGTACTTACTAAGTTCGCTACGAGAGTTGTCCACGATTTTACGAAATTCTTTCTTGATACGCTACACCCGGACTCTACAAGCATTCAGTTAATTAGTTTAATGGGATTCACGAACAAAACTTCAGTGTCACTTATCTACGAACGGTTGCCTTACATCTTTGCGATTATGATCAACGGTATGTCTGATCCAGAATTAGACAGTCGCGCTTTTGAGGAAACAACAATGCAGGCAAAACATGTTACATGCTCTAAAATTTTCGAATGGTTTTCCGACTATAGAATCGGGTTTACCGTTGAAGAATACAGGACCCTTAAAAATCTAACGTGTGACCGAGATTCTGAAAATTTCAACGCCTTCACCGACATATTTCTCAGCCTGACCACCGTATGGTACCAGCCCGTTTCGAAATATCGCTCGTACATCTTCACTCTGGCTCGTGAACTTTACGAACTCGCTGATGTTGTGACGGACTTTAAGAGTAGTGGTGTCACCATAGAACCGCCATTTACGACTAAATATTTTGAACATTTCTTGACCACGTTTAAGAATTCTGTTATGTTCCCCAATTCCACGAGTGTCTCGAATCATTACGCACGCTCTAGCTGGTGGACATATAGACTGGTGATCGAGGGGTTTTCCGAAGTTCTCAATCATGCTGTTCATGCTCTCAAAGATGCTGAGCAAAATGATGGGGTCCTTCATATCTGGGACTTAGTAGAAAGTGGTGACGTTCGACAACTTATCAAACTGCTAGAAGCAGATCCCAACGAAACGATCGCTCTGGCTGCAACCCTTGCTACCCTCAATTCTACCACCAACGAGGTTATTCCTACCGCAGATCTACGAAGCGAGATGTGTAATTCTCACTTTAATTCGAAGTATTGGGCACAAGAGAACAGAACGCATTTTCTCAAAGAGCTGTGCACCTTCGACCCGCAGCAACTATTAAGAAGTGCTACGAGCGAGGAGTTTTACGAAGCTGTCGCTAATCGGTCGCCGATCTTACGGCGAGTTGAACCACTCTCACGATCGCTCATTAAGTTCATTGATGTATTTATGAATTCGCAAGGGTCCAGGCATGAAAGAAAAAAGGTAGTTACACAAGTACTAAATGCAACGACTTGGAAGTATCTTCCTGAAGAAATTATAGAACTTACTCATCAAGCCCAGAAATCTTGGGTACACAAAATTGCTCTAACAGGAGTAGGAATGACCATGTATAACCCATATGTGAATGGTTACCAAGCTATAGATATCCCGACATATGACCTACTAGGATTTATGCAATGGGAAGAGACAATCGGTTTTTTGTTGGACCTTTCTGTCGGTGGCGATGTGTGGACAAAGTGGAAGATGAGATACGATACTCCTGTGTACAAAGCCACATTCGCCCTAATAGAAGACGCGCCCAATATAGCAATTACAATTATCGACACATTCGTCACCTCTGAACGGCTCACGGATTTTGTGCAAAGATTCATTGCCGGCCAAGTACAAGGCTGTGAAATCGACAAATATCTCATACCACCTGCTTATATGAGACGAAAAACGTTGTTAACAAGCATTGGAAATTTTTGTCAGCAAATTGTACTTTCCAACAACGCTACATACAAATACGGGTCTTTGATGTATAATTTGCAGAGAACTCTTGAAAATTGGAAGAAGAGCGATAGAAAAAACATTCCAGAGCTGAGTGACAATTTCACAATATCCATAAATGAAACACACTATCTTCAAGAATTGGAAAGAATGGAGGCTACTATCATCCATATTGCAAGCGACCCTATGAAGCCCTTGGAAATACCTTCATGGTGGACTTCTTTTGAGGCAGGAACCTATGTCGATTTTTCCAAACAGTACAGAGAAAAAGATCCCAGAACTTTGGCTCACACGATAGTTGCTAAGTCAGCAACGGTGCTTCAGCATATCCTAGAGTCATCTCCCACAGCGAAGAACTGTTCTTGGTGCAACAGTTTTATAGTGCAGATCTTAAACTCGCAGCTGTCTCACCACGAGATTTATTCAAATCTGATATGCGACATAAATCGATTAAATTATTCCCAAGCTTATGACATCGTCGATAAGAGTTTAAACTGGAACAAGACATTCGGGATGATCAAAGGATACAAATATCTCAGCAAACGTACGGACTTGAATCTTTTTGTATCGACCATCCAAAATGCTCTAAATTATGTCACTGATATCATTATCGATTACCAGAGACCAGCGAACGGCAGAAATCTTACCGAATGTTTCCTAAAAGCTGTGGGACTCGCTAAAAACTCAGGAACCGGTTTTTACGTCAAGCTCGTTATTGGATTAGTGGATTCACTTCAAAGAAATGTTCATATTCTGGACACTGCATCGAATCATGAGAAAATTTCGAATCTCACACGAATGGCTGAGAGTTACGTGCCTATATGGAAACCACTTCGAGAAGTGGTGAAAAAGTCCGAGGTAGATATTGTAGACAAACTGCTTCCAAATGCTACTATCGACGTAAATTTATTATTGAGTGAAAGACATGATTCCCCATGTCCAAAAAGAGAAGACTGCAAGAATCCCAACACATTGCAGATTTTCCTGAACAAAAAAAAAGCCAAAAAGTTTCTTCGCTATGACCCAAAAATTTCGAAGTACCCATCGTTGTCAAGTATCTCGAACCTGCTAGCCAAGGGTCTCGACCTAGACGAGATCGACTTCAATATCGTCTCCTGGCGACGAGAAGCTTCTTGGAACTTTGCATGGTTAAAAGACATGCTGAAGCACTTGAGCGTCGTGCTAGAAGAAGGTGGAAGTCTGCTGGACGTGGCTAGTCGTATAGATTTCCACGATGTCTCGAACGTCCTCGGCGTGCCTGATGTAGCGGATGGTATTATCAATATTTTAAAAGAAAAAACGATTGATAAGTTGTTTGCTGGTTTTAAAGAAATCCTCGACGATGTAGAGCCGTTCATCAAAGACGACGAAGTTCGACACGATCTTCGAGCGATCGTTGAAACGATCGAGGGCATGGAGATCTTCAAGAATCTTGGTCTCCTCGACATGAATTATGTAATCTCCGAAATGTTCCTCGATTGGAATACGTTGAGGAATTTTCTTGTAGAGAAAATCAACATCTCTGAAGATGTTGCAACAATTCTGAGCCAAGGTAAGATCGACATGCTTTCGGTCTTCATGAAAGAGCGCAATGCCGTCAGCGTGAAAGACACCGTATGTTCACCCAAAAAAATTAACGACATGTTGAGTTTCGAGGCCAGTGAAACTAGCGCCGAGGAAATCAGCACTGCTTTCTGCAAGCTCGACGACGCTGCAACTCAAAATATCACCATCGCACTTATCCAAAATCTCAATTTTGAATATATCTTTTCTAATTTAATGAGCGCCAACGTTAAGAATATATTGAAGAACGCGAATCTCACAGAGATAGAGGGTCAGGAGGTCTTCGATAGCATTGGAGTTGCCGCGGAACTTGTGCCCTTCTTTAAGGGTAAACTCTCGTCAGGATTTTCAATGGGGGATGATTCAAAGAATTCAGAATCGTCCGAGAATATGTCGAGTGGAAAGTTTCTTCAGGACGCCAGCAAGTTGATGTGCGGAAAAGCTTTGATTTCAGACAACGGACAGTTTTACAGGGTCATCAGTAGCATAGAAGACAATAAAAAGTCATTTGATCAGAAAGAGCTTGACTCTTTGCCTTCAGAGTTTTGCAGGGATACATACAAGAGCGTTTTGGGTACGAGTGGTGGAAAGATCATTTGGTCTTACGTGAAACCTCTTCTCCGAGGAAAAATACTGTATGCACCTAACACGGCAGTCATAACGAGGGTAATGAACTTCGCCAACGAGACTTTCAGCCAGATGGGAAAGTTCGGCCAGCTCATGGACGGATTTGAGAAGACTCTCAAGTCTCTAGCGGACCTTTCAGAAATGGGGCAAAGCCTAAAAGACCTAAAGGATATTATGGCGTCAAAAGTGATGAAGATAGCAATAAAGTCGATGAGCAGTGGAAACCTTCAAGGCGACTTTTCGGATTTTGACCTCGGAGATATCGCTTGGAAGATCAAGAAATCTGGCAGACTGACCAAAATGGTTGGGATGCTTAATGAGTTCATGGAATGCGTTCTTGTCGATCGAATCCAAGGTTTCGCGACAGAAGAAGAGTTGGAGAATGAAGCAAGGATTCTAACGGATGCTAACGAATTCTTAGCTGGAGTTGTGTTTCTTGATGACTCCGCATCATCGGGAAGATCAAAGAGATCGTTAGATAATCAGTTGCCACATGACATTGCTTACAAGATTCGAATGGATGTTGATTATGTGCCCACCACAAAGAGATTGAAGACCCAGTTCTGGATTCCAGGACCCGAGTCAAGTTTCGTTGAGGACCTCCGATACCTTCGTGGATTTATTCAACTTCAAGATTCCATAGATCGTGCCATCGTTAAAGAGAAAACAGGAAAAACGCAGAACTGGAAAACAATCACACAACAGATGCCTTATCCTTGTTGGAAACACACTCCGTAAGTATCTTATGTCATTGGTCTGCAAAGCCAAATATCCAATAATGATTTGTAATTTTTATTTTGCAGTTTTATAACAACTTTGTATGAGGCTCAAGGCATTCAAGTGTGTTTCTTCTTTGCCCTGATGATGTGCGTAGGATCGGCAGTTCGTTACATCGTTTGGGAGAGAGAATCACAAAATTCAATGATAATGAGTGTAATGGGTTTAAAACCTTGGAGAAACACTCTTGCATGGTTCGTGACAACCTACATAGAATTGACGATCGTCATGATATCTATTTGCATTATTCTTATCGCTGGAAAAATCTTGCCACGATCAGATCCGATACTCGTTCTATTTTTACTACTTGATTACGTATTTTCCGTCGTAACATTTTGGTAAGTAAATTATGCTTGTTTCCAAGTCCCGATATTTTTATAATCTATTAAATTAACACCTGCTTATTTTCAACAGTTACATGATCTCCACGATCTTTAGCTCGGCAAGTCTTGCTGCGGTCACGACCGTTGTCATGTTCCTGTTAACTTACATGCCTTATGTGATAGTAATTGCTATGGAGGCCAGCATGAGTTTAGGCTGGAAGCTTTTGATCGTAAGTAGTACTTACCAGCAAATAAACGAGAAAACTTTACAAATCCAAGAGTATCCTTTTTAAGCATTTATGAATGTTAACGCTTATTAAATTTCTACTACAGTGTCTGAGTATGTCTACAAGTTTCTCCTATGGTTGTCTCTATACTGTAAGAAGCGAAGTGCAGGGAAAAGGATTGACCTGGGATGCAATGTGGGATGAATCAAGTCCTGGTGATCCAATGTCGCTGGGACTCATTCTCTTCATCATTGCTGTGGATGGCATAATTTACGCTATGATTGGGTATTTCGTGGCAAGATATACAAATTCAGGTAAGACGTCCAAGCACAGAAAATAAGAATTTTCTTTCTATCATTTCGCGTGTTTAATTTCAATATACTATGACTTCTCTTATCGTTCTCCATATCTTCCGATCGTCTTGGTGGAGGTTTTTAAATTATCTTCCTTCAGAATTTTTAAAACTCTATCCTTGATTTCTGCGTCATGAAGTGTCGTTGGTGGATGGGGAACAAAATATTATTTGATCCTGTGTTTTAATATTTGGTGGGAATAATTACATCCTACACGTATACGAAGAAATATGGATCTGCAGTTCAACACTATCGTTGCACTATTGCATATCTAATGTGGTAAAAAAAGATTCAACGAAATAATAGTCGACGTTGAGGAGGAAGATTGGAGAGAAAGATGACGATTGTGCAGGTAAACGAAAACTTTTCAGGCCGAGATTTTCGGGGCATGAGATCCCGTAGCTTATGGTGGGCCAACACCCGTTTTATCTACGGACGGCCCAGTTACATAGGCTTCGTCAACAACCTCTATTTCACTAACGACGTACTGCACCCTTCGGCCACTTACCAAGGTATCACAAGGTCTTGCATGTTTTTCATTTCTCTGCGTGTTTGTGTGCGTCCCAATTACACACTGCACAATTCATATCGTCTCAGTGTATGCGTGATTGTTTCCATTTTTTAATTCATTCGCTTGTCTATTGTTTCGCACGAATGCATAATTACAAATTTTCCCATGTAATCTTTTTCATATTCATGATTAATCTCGTCCTTGTTCGTTCAAGTCATTAATCTTATTCATAACGTGCTTTATCAAAAATGTGAAAAATTGGGCTATCTTTTATGACTCCGTACGAGGTTTCTAAATGATTTTTTTTCATCGAGATAGACGAGGACAGTGATCCAGGCAGTATGATCGTTAATGAAAAACAGATAGGTGTCAGATTCGAGTCTGTGCGGAAAATTTATCAAGGCGTAAAAGGTGAATTCGTAGCTATTGATGATTTTTCATTGAAACTCTGCGAGGGAGAGGTCACGAGCTTGCTCGGTAGAAACGGAGCTGGAAAAACGACAATCATGTAAGTGACTTTATAAATCAGCTTAAGGGGAGGGAATCAGATAAAAAAATTGATTTTGGAAATTCAATATCATCCAAATCCTATTGCATATAAAAATGCCCAATACACTATATTGTTGGTACTTGATGAAAGGATTTTTTACTGTCGTCTGACTTGCATATGCTTTTCAATATTATCTTAAGCAAAGTTCTTAGGTTTTCCATTCTGCGCATGATTCAGATCAAACTACTAGGCAGATTGGAATGGTTGTCGTCTCATTTTCTTCTTCATGAAAAGATACACCGGCTAAATGGAGCAAACTATTTTTTTTTCATTCTGAAAGCAAAGTTAATCACTGATTTAGAAAATAGCATAAAATTTATTTATTAATAATTGTGTCACTTAAAAAATATTACCTTTTATTAACATTTACTCCATTTAGCCGGTGTATCTTTTCATGAAGAAGAAAATGAGACGTCAACCATTCCAATCTGCCTGGTAGTTTGATCTGAATCATGCGCAGAATGGAAAACCTAAGAACTTTGCTTAAGATAATATTGAAAAGCATATGCAAGTCAGACGACAGTAAAAAATCCTCTCATCGAGTAACAACAATATAGTGCGTTGGGCATTTTTATTTGCAATACGATTTCGATGATATTGAATTTCCAAAATCAATTTTTCTGACCTGACCCCCCCCCCCCCCCCCCTTCAAAATTGATGGAAACGTAGGTATATGACTTAACAATTTTTTAATCAATTGAAAACAGAAAAATGTTGACGGGTATGTTAGCGCCAACCAGCGGTAAAATATACTTAAACGGTGATGAAGGCACGAAGCCTGACATCGGAGTCTGCCCTCAAGACAACGTTCTCATCGATACTCTGACACCACGAGAGCACATGACTTTCTACGCAAAGTTAAAGAGGCCAACTGATGACGAGGCAATGCTGAAAAATGTTAACACGTGAGTTTTATTATCGAAACAACAAAACTTAAGCGAATAAATTGGTACAAGTAAGAGTTATTATAAACCCAATTACAAACTGGATCCAAGCAGTGGCATTCTTTTTTCGTTGTCTAAGAAACTTTGTCAATAAAACATTGTTTTTTAAATTTTAATGTCAGGGTTCTCAACAAAGGTGCAAAGTAGAGCCTTGCACATTGCTTGCTCTATCATTGTTCATCCTTTGCATAGCCATTTTTATGACGATTCGAATAACAAAACAATTGCTTTGGAGAAACTCTGCCAGATCTCGAAATGAGTACGTGAGACGTTCGGGACATTCGGAGAAATTGTGGAAGCCCTGGCAACTATAAAGTGACAGTTTTTCTTTTTTAATCCTTGCAAATTTTTTTCGGTACGGTAACCAAAAATAGTTATAGCGACTATATTTTTATAGTTGCTATAACTATTTTATGGTTATCGTAACTATAAAAAAATAGTCGTCTAGACTTATAATTAATTGCTGTCACTTTATAGTTACCGACGTCAGAATTTTCGCTGAGTGAAAAACTAAAGCATAATTTTCGGAGCAGTACACTATTCCAGACAATGACCAGAATTCTCCAGTTTCGATGACAGACTGAGGAAGAATATGGCGTTACTCTTTTTAAGATTCTGAACGATTCTTTCTGTGATTTAACAAATTTTTTCTACAGCATAGTACACTTAATTTTAGATCAATCATTTATGTTATTTACGACTTATAGGCCATGTATTTTTCCAGACTTTAATTATCTCGATACCTCAAAATTTGTGGCTGTTTGGGGTGCTTCAGACAATTTTCGTACAATTTAAAACGTCATAAAATCTCAATCCGCGTATTAATTATGAAACGGGCGTTAGCGCATTATATAGACCAGAAACTGAAGAATTTTAATTTTTAAAGCCCTTACACACACACACATACACATACCTCAAACCAAATATTTTTCTTGAAGAACTTTTCTGAACGATTTAGACGATTTTATCAATCTTGACATGAAAATCTAAAAAAAAAAAAATCATTAAATCAAAGGTTCTTTATGATCAAGCTAAATTTAACCAAAAACTTCGTTCTATTCGTATAACAATGAATCCGCTTCTTTAGGATGCTCGCTTCACTTGAACTCGGGAGACAAGAACACGAGCCAGTGTATCGTTTGTCCGGAGGCACAAAGCGTCGTCTCTGCGTAGCTCTAGCCTTTCTCGGTTCGCCGAAACTCGTGATCCTCGACGAACCTGGGGCAGGAGTAGATCCTGCGGCTCGACGAAGGATCTGGCGTCTCATCGATCAGCATCGAGTAGACAGGACTGTTTTACTATCCACCCATCACCTAGACGAAGCTGACATGCTGAGCGATACGGTGGTCGTGATGCATCGGGGAAAGATACTCTGCACTGGTTCACCGCTGAGCCTCAAGACAACCTACGGTAACGGCTACAAGCTCCACGTTGAGTTTCCACTTCGAGAGAGGAGAATCGATCGCAAGAGCTTGGAGAATCTTCGTTCGATGGTGGGGAACGTTGTGCCGAATGCCACGATGAACGAGACTTCGGAGTCGGAGCTTGTCATCACTTTACCGTTTCAAGGAAAGCATGGAGAAGAAAATGAGTGAGTTTGCAAGTATAAGCAAAAAGAGGATGGTAAAAAGAACATTTCGCATTGTTTCCCGATTATTTAAGCTTAAGGAAGTATCATAATCGATTTTGGCTTCCTCATAGATGAAGCTTTGTATAAAGTAAAAAAATAATCGGAAAGCAATATGCAAAGTTTTATTTGTATCCTTGTTTCAAATAAATAAATAAATAAACAGGAATTTAGCGAAATCTTAGTCGTCAAGAAATAATAAACAAAAAATCGCATTCCTGTAAAATCGAAAACTTTTTACCGATCTTCACTAATGATATATCATTGATGGTGTTTCGTTTACGTAAAAAAATTGTGTTCACTAGATCAAGTTTTTCGAAAGTTAATACAATAACGTCTATTTTTTCGAAAACTTCAATAACTCAATAAAATCCAAACCGCCTCATTAAATAATTATACGAAAATGCAAGGTTTTGTAAAATTTCAACGCCTTTGTCGGCATTCGATCAAACTCGGTATCAAATGTGCCTGAAGTTTTTGCTCGTTTCAGGAAATGTTTAAGAAAGTTAAAATGCAGTTACAGCATACAATATTTAAATTGCTAGAAAATGTTATACATGCCACGATTCGCACCGAGAGAAACAAAATAGTACTCATTCCTAGATTCGTATTGTAATCGGAATCCAATGTGCAAAAATGGCATTTTTTTCCAGACGCATACAAAGATTTACTAGTGTCGCTCGCTGTACTGTTTAGCGTAAATAGTAGTCACGGTTTGCCCAGTAATCGACCCATGACATGACATGACCCAGTCATGGACATATGCATGGCCCAGTTATCGACATGATTTATTTTGCTGCTTAATTATTTATAGAGAGCTCAATACCCCTGTCCATAACTACTCCTCGTACAGTTCGATCGATGAATGAATTGTTACATTATTTTTTATCATCTAATTCATAAAAACAATACGCGATTTACACTAATTTTCTATCCACAATTTTGTCCTAGTGATCGACAGTAGGTCGATTACCCGGACATTTACATGTTTTTCTGAACCAGTTATCGACCTCCGCGATTTTTTGCACAAACAACAATTTTACGATAAAATCATATTCATTTAGTAATACCAGATTACGATTTTCTTATTATCACTGCTGTGATTTTACAAGCCTCAAATTTTCGTATAATATTGTACATAAATCGGAGGAAGTGTTGTTAATTTATTTAAGCGTCGAAAAGCACTCACAGTCTTATTTATCGCTCTTTTACCACAGACTGGTCGATTACTGGGACATTTACCTTATTCCTATCTTTTACATTATGACGACATTTTACACACTTCAAGTGTGTTGCATTTTACATATCATTACCATGTAAAATGCAACACGTTTAAAGTGTGTAAAATGTCGTCATAATGTAAAAGATAGGAAATAACACACTTGCAATGCGCTCGGTTCTTAGAGTGTAAAATCATTGAATATTAGTTTATTTTCGTTAAAAACTTGAGCTCAATCCGACGAAGTTGAAGCAAGTTTGAGTGACGTCGTCTTTTTGTAGAAAACCTCAAGAATCAATAAAATCCGAACGGTTATTTCAGTTTTTGCGTAAATTGAAACAACTAGCGGAACGTAAATTCTTTATTTTCGTGTTCAATTTCAGTTCCATTGATAAAGCCGTTTTACGTTGTAGAGATTTGAATTTTCCAAGATTGACATCCACACACACACACACGATTTTTTTTTAATCCCTCTGCTCAAGGATTCAGATCATTTCAAGTACCCTGTTATGAAAATGACGACCTTTTTTATGACATTGGAGCTTTCTCCGAATGGCAGGGTACATAGAAAATAAAATGGAGCTAGGAGCATCAAATTAAATAATAATTTCCCGCAGTATATCAGCAGCTGCGAAAGTTGTGGAAGACAATAAAAAGGTACTGGACTTTTCCCACATTTCCCTGGAGTGCGATTCGCTGGAAAGGGTCTTTCTAGATCTCTGTTCCCGGGCCGACACAGGTGCTCCTTCACCCGTGAGGGTCAGCATGGATAGTGTCGCGAGTGTTGGTTCAATTGGTATACGAAAAAAAAGTTCTTTTTCTCGCTTTAAAGTTATTATACGTCGATACGTATTCTATAATTATGTCTATTTCCAGGAATTACTTTGCCAGCGAATGATGTCGATTTGATGATCGGCGAACCAGCGCCTTATCCAAAGCCTATGAGACAAATGAAAGCTTTACTCAAAAAAAGATTGTGGCACTTCGCAAAAGACTGGCGAGCACCGCTCGCTACTTTCATCCTACCGACGATGTTCGTTGCAGTTGCAATGGGTTTCTCATTGATACGTCCACCTTCCGGGGATGAACCAGCGCTGCTACTCAATCCGACGCTTTACGACATTCATGCCACTTCCTTTTACAGGTAAAAACACAAGGCTCCCATAGTCTCCATTTTTTCATCATGATAAAAATTTCATGTTAACGATCGAACGCTACTTGTGTTACTAGTATCGACAACGGTAGCGATCCATTCTTACGACAGGTATCCCAGCAGCTTCATGACCGTTTTGGTGGAGATTACGCTGGTGCTTGGCAAATGAATCCAAACGTGAGTTTATAAAAATTAAATTTTTAACGGTGAACGTCGATTAGATCGTTTCCATGCCGTTTACTACTAAATTTTTCAGGACACTGGGACGTGCGAATGTACAGAAGGTCAACAGATTTGTCATGGGGTATCGAAAGCGGAGGAGGGACTTTTTCAGACCCTTCCGGGACGTCCGACCCTCGATTGGATTGTTTCGACCTTTCACGAATACATCGAAAAGAGGTTCTTCTTCGCCTGTGAACTTTCACTTACTATTCAAACAGGTCATTGAAAACGTAAATTACAATATTTATTGTTTTTTCACAGGTATGGAGGCTGGTCACTTTCACACACGAGCGAAGATCCTCTGTTCGTCGTTTGGTACAACAACAAAGGACATCACTCGCTTCCAGCGTACCTAAACGCTCTGAACGATGCTATTCTCAGAGCCTCGGGAATCTCGGGGCATCTTAAGACTTTTAATCATCCTCTCAAACTGTCCAGTGAACAATTGAATCGTACTTCTTTGTAAGTATAATCGGTAATTATGGAGTCTATGTGGTCCATTTTTCACGTGGTCCATTTTCGTAATTTTGAAGTTGCAGTTTTTCGTTGGTCCCAAAATCATTGTTTTGTTTGCGGCTTAGAGAAATTATTAGCTATTATTAAGAGGCAGTGATACTTTCCTCTACCACTATCAAAATTTCAAAAGCTGTTTCCTCTCAAAGAACTGTACAGATTGGATTTTCCTCCTCTTGCTTCTTCCCTTCTTGCATTTTGAGATAATACGCGAAAGGATGGTACAATTGGGCTAAGCTTTTGGTTTCCCGAAACTCAAAGTCGTTTATTCAGGAGTACCGAAAAATCAGAAAGTGAGGTTAGGTGCGAGAGCGACAGACCCATAGGCGGTTAACATTGGGCGAAGAAATTCTCCCTCTTAAGTAAAATCAAGAGACGCGGCAGTTCCTGGAATAAAGTATAAACAAAAGAGGTATGGTACACACGAGTCGCAAACGCCAATTTTGGACCATGTTACACACTATATTTTTTGCATCAAGCGTATGAATAGCGGTACTTTGGTAGTTTTGCGGGACGAACAGTGAATAGGGAAGTTACACATTTCCGTCTCTAGGGACGAAAATGACGGAATCGCGATCCGCGCGTGCGCCAACCTATCGTCTCAACACTGCCATGAAACCAGCGACTTTCGTCTCGCAAAACTTCCATGGAAAGCACTGTTGTTCATGCAACTGTTACAAAAAACCACTTTACGTCACTGCGACACGGAAAGTGAGGTTTGCCGTGCGCTTCGCGCACGAAAAATTCTCTTTCCTCGCCTTTTAACGTAACTCGCCTTTGGCTTGTGCTGCAAACTCACGCTCGTGAGAAATGTGTTTTCCCTCCCTTGGGCCGCAATATACTATTTTGTAATACGTGCATGAACAGCAGCGCTTTCCATGGAAGTTTTGCGAGACGAAAGTCGCTAGTTTCATGGCAGTATTGAAGCAATAGGTTGGCGCATGCGCAGTTAGATATTGCTTTAGGTTCTTGTGTGTTTCACTTTAGTCCCTAGAGACGGTAATTTGTAACCTTATTTTTTCCTGTTCGTTTTGCAAAACTTCTATTCAAAGCACTATTCATGCACTTAATACAAAAAATATAGTGTGCAACATGGGCCAAAATTGGCGTTTGTGACTCATGTGATTGCAGCAACCCTCACACTCGTCGCAATGGCCAACTTTCGACCGTTGTTGCACAATATGCTATACCTCAGATTCCTAACCCTGACACTTAACCCGCACATAAACCTACCGGTCACCACATCTGATAGCCCCTTGAGCTTGCGACTCGCAGCGAACCACGCTGAAGTTCACTATTTTGTGGCATACAAAATGTTGAGGTCGGTGAGGCCATATGAAATGTCGCACAAATCTCAAAATCAGGAATAAATAACTCAATGAGCATGTAACGACCAAGTGGAGAGTTTGGGGAAGTGGAGATATTGGCATTGCGGGTGGACTGACGAAGTATCGAAGCGAGAAAATATATGGTGATCACCGGGGATCAAATACGGATTACTCAGGTACTGAGTAAGAGCGCTAATCACTGCGCTAATGTCACCAATGTATTTCTCTCATTCGAATCGTGTTTTTACATGCAATGTATGACCGTCACAAGCATTTAATTACAAAAGTTAAGGAACACCCGAATACACTGTTAAAACGTGTTGCCAAGTATATTGTTTCCTATTATTTGAATTGTAGTTACTTTTTACATACTTATGATCATGTAAATGCAACACGCTTGTAAGTTTCTAAAAAGTAACAAAAATATAAAGAATAGGGAACTTTCATAATCTTCAACGAGCAAATAATGATCTTTTTTTTCGTTTTTTTAAACGTAAATTGTACGGATGGATAACAAATTACTAGAGTACCTGTGTTAGAAAAACATTAAGTAGTTCTTTTTTTATGTCTTTCACGTGCAATTTCATAAAGTTACGAATGCCTTATTAATGTTTTTAAAGCATTATACTGCATGATACGCAAAGGAGCTGTCACGTACGTTAGTGAGCTCTACGAACGTCTCTTCAGATAAGATGAAGTCGAGGGAGTAATCATTCGCGGTGAAATCTCATTTCGAACGAGCCACGCAGGAGCGACTTTTCTTTCGTTTCTAATGATTCCCGCAGGTGTCGTTTCGTCGCCAACGAAAGACACCGAGGAAGCTGCGCGCAGCAAAAAAGAACCTGAGGAAACGGAAAGAAGATCTTGCAAACCGTATTCGGGCCGCCTACAAAACTCTACTTCCTCCTTTCTAGACTTCGCCTTTCCTCTCATTTTCCGCGAGCTTTATATCGCTCTTCCTCTTTCACCTCTCACGATTCGTTAAACTTCTGTTTGCTCAGGATTTCCTTTCTCTCTCGAACTTGGTGAGTCTTTCTCGCGATATTCCACTCTCGGCGCTATACAGCCGTTCGGAACTCTCTTTCCTTCTCGTAATTGCTTTTCGAAGTTGTTTCAGGAGAGCGAAGTCTCCGCATCTCGGAGACGCGCGAGCGTAGTAAAGGAGAATAATAAATCGAGCGGATCTCTGTCTCACTCTGTTTAGCTTCCGCTGTTCTTTGCCGTCTAGGGAATAGCCACCCCGTTTGACCCTCGAACTCTAAAGCACAGAAAGCGATTTAATTATCAACAGCGCTGAGTGCACCCGAGAATCGGAAACGCTTGGATTATTTCTGGATAATTACACACAAAATATAGAGGGCATTTCTCAATGTACAACTTGATATATATATCATTTATGAATAAACATTTTTACCCAACAATGCAACATAGAGATTGTGTAAAATGATACATGTGTTCTTCTGGGATATTGTACGAGAGATTTTCAAGCAAATTTTTGTAATGTCATCTGTACTTGAATTTTTATGAAACTGGGACCAACGCATCGATTAGTGTCCCTAAGCAACTTATATTCCAATCTTCTAATTAAACTCTATTGTAAATTTAGTACCGACGAATTTTTTTTCAACTATAACCGGTCGGATTTTTATATTTTCTAATAGATCGAGAGAAAAGTTTCATTGATTCACGAAAATCTTTGCCAATGAAATGAAATACTTGAATTTCAATACTATCTTTTCTTTGAATGATCTCAAACTCAATGAAAAGTAGTGACATTGATTCGAAGAAACATTTCTTGAAACCAATGAACCTTTTTCATTGATTTCAAAGATATCGTCTCTGATTCAATGAAACCTTCTTCTTACCAGCTCAAAATTTCGAAACCTATTTTTTCCTGAAGTACGCGGCAGATAAAGCTCAAATTTTGTGAGTATGTAAGGAAGTACGGCAGAAGTAGGCTAAGCTTCTGTCTCCTCGAAACTCGAAGCTGTTCGTTCGGGAGAACCGGAAAACAAAAAAGTGAGGTTAGGTGCGAGAGAGAGATTAATGAAAACGTGTCTTTGAACCAATGAAAACGTCACTTTAAAACAATGAAACTGTTTCTTTATTATATGCTCACTAAGTAAATCTTTATTTACAGACAATGAAATGTTCTCTTTGAAATTCAAATGCCCTATTTCATTGAAATCAAAGAAATATTTCGTTGAAATCATTAAAAAAAAACAAACCACCCATTTCTTTGGTGTGAATGAAATCTTTTCTCTCGGTGTATTTATCTAGTAGACTAATCAATCGAATAATTATAACAGCAAATTAGGAGGAGGGGCGGTATTCAAGGATCGTTAGAATGATATTGACCAACTATTCGTATTGTTGTCAGGATCGATTTAAGATTAACTATAATCGTTCGATGTAGGTAGTCCGAACATCTGCAGTCTTATCGATCTTGTGCAATACCACAAAATCTTTTTGTCGACGGGGTTGTGCCGAAGATGTCATAAATCTTAGTTTCCCATGGGCTTTCACCATTTGTTGCATAAATTACTTATAGCCAACAGCTGTTAATTCAACAGTTATCACGGAATTTACAGAACCTGTTCCAAAGTTGCATAGCAGTTGATATATGATTAGATGTATAATTTAATTTTATGTGTATTCTATCAGATTACAGCACGTCGCCGACGTCGGAGTCGCTCTGGTGCTCTTGATAGCATTCAGTTTGGTAGCAGCCCAGGGGGCTAGGGAATTGGTGAGGGAGAGATTGTCCGAGGAGAAGAGGATTCTCTATCTGGCGGGAGTCCATCCGGTGACGTACTGGACCACGGCCTTAATCTGGGATTTTCTGGTAAGCCACATACTCGTGTGTATGCTCATCGGGATATAATACACCGCATAAGATCGTTTCCCTATCTCTACCGTGGTCAGGTCTTTAGCTGGATCTCTGCCGAGCTGTGGGTAGATTTCTTTAATTACAAAAAGGATAGCTAAGAATAAGCCTATATTGTTTACATTGCGTTGAAGAATACCCGTGCAGAAATTAGTTCGGGCAGCCGCGATTAAATAAGGGGCCTTCTGAGGTATAAACGTGGCATCCACAATAGGGAATCCACTCTAGAACCCTACTAAGCTCAACAGAGGCTGCCACGATTAAATATATAGTAAAAAATGTCCATTTCGGGGCGTAATCAGACTCAAATGTGGAAGCCTCACTATAGGGTCACCCATATTGAGTCTCTTCGTTGCCTACAAAGGTACCCTTTACCGACAACTGTATAGGCACTGTATAGGCAACTTTATAGGCCGTTTATAATTTGATTTTTTTATATTTCCGATACGTATTCTGCAATAGGTATGACAAATTATTCCCTTACTGAAACCCGTTGGAGTTAACCAGGTCTAACTATTGAAGGTAAACTAGAAAGGGCCAAATAGGAGCCCCAACTATTTTTCTGCATGGGTAGAGACGCGAAGATGCATAGACCACATAGAGAACGCTGGTTAGTTGCCACAACCAACAAGCATCGTTCAAAAGCTTCCAAAAAAGTGACTCGGCTGAAACATTGAACAAATTAGTTGGTTTAATTAATCAGTTGGTTGGTTTAAGAATTGATTAGTTAAGCCTACACTGAGAGACAAAAAAGATACTGGTAACTATAAATGTACAGTGAAATACAATCTCAGCTATTTAAAAAAAGTTACATGTACTAATTATTTACAGTCAATAGAACAGATAATAATAATTATCGTAATAAAAAGTATATTGTTTTGAAAATTTAGAGATAGATGCGACGTACTACTCATAGAAAACATAATCACAAACATAGTATTTTTGAGAAATTATTCAACAATTTTGAAATGGTTATTGGAACTACAACAATAAAGTTGCAATAACTATAAGAAAATAGCTAAGGTTGTATTTCATGATATGTTCACTGTTAAAGTAACTAGGACATTATGTTAAGCCAACTACAAAATTAGTTTCAGTTACTATAACGTAGTTAATTTAACCAATAAATCAGTTAAAATAACTATTCAAATTGTTGCATGGACTAAAAATCTACAGTTATGGCTTAATAGTTGCCTAAACTACAGCGATTTCTCTCATTGTAACCGCGCAAAAAAAAAAGTATGATAAGAGGATTAGAATGGTACAGAATGGAAAGTATGAGGAGTATGTCAAATTGGACTAAATCATACTCAAATTATACTCAATCAATGTTTTGTCAAAAAGTATGAAGTATAAATGTACTATAAAAAGGAATATAATTGAGTATAATTTTAACATGTCAGTATAATTTATTCCAATACGACATACTCGTCGAACATAGATATACTTTGGACCAACCAACTAATCGCTTGGTTGGTGCAACCATTGAAGTTTACCGCCTAATTAAGAGGTCCATATTTAACTTATTGTTGGACCAACCAACTAGTTGGCGGACCAAGTAATCCATTGATTTTCTCAAACGAGTCATTGTTTTGGAGCATCTTTAATCATTTTCGTTAATATTGGCAGTGAACCATTTCTCGCCGTGCGCATAGACAAAAAATGTCGGGTCATTGTTGTAGAAGCCCGTTGTATCTGCTAGAACCATCTCGAACAATCTAACAGGTACAGATCCTCGAGCCTCTGCCAAACGCAGAGTTTCCCGTCACCGTGAGCCATTTGGCCGCCGCATGGTCTCCGTATCCAACGATCTCGTTTAATCGATCGTCGTGATGACCGAGACAATGTGGTATATACTGGGATCTTCGGAGCAAGCGAGAATTGCAACGAATTGCGCAAGGTCTTTTGCTCTTTAACGTCGACTGCAATATCGCACACGGCCACTAGGTTGCTCTTCTTCGTCGTCGTTTAGGCCGATGGCGAGAAGCCAGGAACCGTGAAACTCTTGGCACAGCCGAGATCAAGCTGCGTACAGTCTTGGACGACAAATTTCGATAGGAAAACGAAAGAGATCGAAGCGCCCAAGACGATACAATACAAAATTCCTACTGCTGCTGTATAATATTCATGATCCTATCCTTGGTATTTTTTTTCTCAGGTCTTTTTGGTTTCCATACTACTCGCTGTGATAGTCTTCGAAATATTTGGACTCTCGGCTTATGTTGCGCGAGACAATCTTGGCGGAGTTTGTCTTCTACTCGTTTTATTCGGGTAAGTAAATTAATTTGACTATTCATTAGGATTTGGTATATAATTGGAATTGCGTACTTTACTTGGGATTCATTTTTTTAGCTGGGCCGCAATCCCCTTTACCCATCTGGTCGAGAAGGTTTTCGATGACGCCAGTTTATCGAACATGGTTCTCTTCTGTCTAAATACTTTTGTTGGTGTCGCGTGTCTTGCCACCATTCTTGTAATCGACATTCTCGGCAAGAGTCAGGCAGCCAAAGACACCCGAAACTTTTTGCACCATCTGATGCTTCTATTTCCGCAATATGCGCTCGGTGATGCGTTGGTAGAAATCACGAAGAACGACATAACTGCCGAGCTTCTCGGAAAGTTTCAGATGGATACTTACAAGTCTCCACTCGGCTGGGATCTCATAGGATTACATTATGTTCTACTTTTCTTTGTTGGAATCGTTTTTTATTTGACAAATATGGTGATCGAATGTGGTCTCCTTCCTGACTGGCCGAGAGGAAGGTAAGCATCAGAATTATTAATGACCGATCAATTAATCATCCTTCTTACTGGATTTTGTCTTATTTTATGATAGAATTCCGTACGAGAATTTCGAAGAGGACGAGGACGTCGTGCGGGAAAGAATTCGCGTGGAGAACGGTGGTATCAATGACGTTATAAAAACCGTACGTCTGCGAAAAGAATACAGAAGTGTTTACGGTACGAACGTGGCTGTTCAGAACCTGAGCGTGGGAATTCAAGCGGGTAGCTGTTTTGGCCTCTTGGGTGTAAATGGTGCAGGCAAGAGTTCGACTTTTAAAATGCTGACCACGGAATTGCGTCCAACTTCTGGACAAATTGTGCTCAAGGGTAAAGAGATCGGCATGCGGCCATTGTGCAACGGCGAGATCGGTTACTGTCCTCAAACCGATGCTCTCGATGGTTTCCTGAGTCCACATCAGTGTCTTACGACTCACGGCGAAATTTGTGGTCTCAACGACGTTCCAAGGGTCAGTTATATCAAGTGAAATTTATGATAATTCGTACTTTACTATTGTAATATAAAATCTTGTTACATAAATTATTACACTGTTTTTAGTCCGTGGAATCGATGCTCAAACGTTTTGATTTACTCAAATACGCTCATCAAAGAGTGGATAGCCTAAGCGGAGGAAATCGGAGAAAATTGTGCGCAGCGATAAGCGTCATGTCTCCAGTTTCTGTTGTCCTAATGGACGAGCCAACTACGTACGTGCTTTGTCATTATTGATTTTGTCGTGTATTTCATAACAAGCTTGATAAGCGGAAGTTTGCACATTGTTTTCATATTATTCTCCACTTTTTTCAAAGTCACCTCTATGAGGGTATTCTCATCATTTTGGTTTCCTCATTGAAGAAGAAAAGTGTGTGACTCTATTTTTTGGGCTTGCTCAAATACTCTTTATATTGTATCGTACTTTTCGAAATTCGTCCCTAGTAGTCCTAGCAGTATCTTGAATATTAATAAAAAACTTCAATTCGACTTTATAAAAAATATTCTTCATGTCATAAAATTTGTATATACGCGACGATTTCTATTAAATATTTCTTCTACTTTAAAAAATATTTATCGAACTTTTACTTTCATAGTTCGAGATTTGATCGACTTGGGAACGTTTAATTTTGCTTCTTCACAGAGGAAGCTTTGTTATCGTGAAATTTTTTTTTTCGAGATTTTCATGTCAGTACACTCAGAATAGTCCAAAACGTCGAGAAAAGTGATATAGAAAAAATGTCTGTATGTGTGTGTGTGTGCGTATGTGCACAATTTTTTGTTAGCACGATAGCTGTCGCAATTTTTAAGATATCGGGCTCAAATTTGAACCACGAGTAAACTGTCGTTAAACAAGGTATGGGATTGAATTTGGAGTTAATCCATCAAGTTGTTCAAAATTTATGACATTTTGAATTTTTTGGAAAATGTCAGCTCGCGCTCTAACTTCCGCAATTTTTATGATATCCGGCTCAAACTTGGACCAGAAGTGGACTGTTATCAAATAGTGTTTGAGATTAAATTTGGTGTCAATCCGTTAAGGGGTTCACAATTTATGGCATTTTTTAATTTTTTGACATTTTTTGTTCGTGCTCTAACTTTCGCAATTTTTTTAAAAATTTACATTAAAACGATCTCGGATTTGAAACGATTTCGGTGATTCTTACTAAATTACAAATCTTCTGATCAAATTTTGGTATATTTTTATAGAAAAAATACACGAAAACAAATCTGTCTTTTTAAAGAATCAAAAGAGGGTGTATCTTTTTTTTTAGTAGTATAATTTGTAACTTATAATTTACAGTGGCATGGATCCCGCTTCAAAAGAGCTCGTCGCTCGAGCGGTGCGTTTCGTGAACAGCAACCAAGCATCTGTGGTGATGACCTCGCACAGCGCGGGCGAGTGCGAGAAGATGTGCAACCGTGTTGGTATTCTAGCGAAAGCTGGACTTCGTTGCATTGGCACCGTACAGCATCTTAAGCACAAGTACGTCGTTTGAGTAATTAAAAATCTACCTCGGAGAACCTACCCGTTTCATCCCATCACCGTTGCTCGAAGCAGCAACATTCCACTACTGCTTTTCTACTTTAACCATGTTTTTCTGGCGAACCAAAACGCGGAGATTCGTCGATGCATGTTGAGTGTGTATACGAGTGGTAAAATGGAAATTTGGATGATATTCATAGGGTGGGAGCGACCAGCGGTGGGTTATTCCCCAGCAATTAAAATGCACGAGGTAAAATTAATCCATATGTCGTTTACGCGCATATTTTTATCGTATAATTGCTCGGTTTGTCGTGACTATTAATTGCGTATTAATATTCGAGAGATAATTTACATTGGTACCTGTGCGTTTGTCCGTATAAAATTGTCTCTATTTTTAATTCTCTCTGAAAGTGTTAATTCACTGAGGGCGTTTTTATTTTACGGTTGGGATTCTATTCTGTCATTTTGCCCCTTTCCGTTTATAAAATTCACGCATGTTCTCGCGAAAACGTGAGCGGTGACGCAAATGATTCATGATCGAGAAACCGGGCGCTCACTCTACGTGGTTGTTTTTACAGCTCGATTCACATCACTTTATTACCGACGTTTCGACTACGATAAAATTCGAGGAATCTTGAATTCAATGGCTCGCTACTTTAGTCGTATGTGCGACTACGCGTCCCGTATTTCTTCTCTCATTCGCCCGCACCCTAGTTTAACGTCATGGGTATCGATACCACTTGGAATTGGCTTTTAAAGTTCTTGCCTTCTACGAATAAGTGCCACTCGAGATTGACCTATCCAACCAAGTGGCGATTTCGACTACTCAAACGACCATTTGGCTTCCAATGGAAGAGGTAGCAGCTTGAGAATTCGTGATAGGACTCGAAAAAAATAAGCACAAATTGAACGAATCAGTTTTGTAGAAACTATACTAATGATTGTCAAACATTAGGCTTTGATGATTGTCTTTGAAAGCTATTGTGTATCTGATGTATAAATGGAAAAGGCAATTCGTTCCGGTCTGTTCAGTGTTCAGTGCCTTAGTTCTCGGGACACCGCCACAACAACGATTGTCATAGCGACGGTTACCATATAGCAACTATTGCTACTGTCGTGCAAAGTACCCAAGTGAAAATATTATATAAAGATTATAAATAAATATTTATATAGAAGCTATGTGCGAAAATGGACATATAGAATCTTCATATATTTAGTATAGTCCATATGAATTTAAAGAATTAATTTTTAAAGAACTATATAGAATTAAATATATTCTAGATAGTATCATATATTGATTCTATATAGTTCTTTAAAAATTAATCATACAAGTTCTTATGGACTATACAAAATATGTGAATATTCCATATGTCCATTTTCGCATATAGCTTCTATATAAATATTTATATATAATCTTCATGTAATATTTTCACTTGGGTAGCGAAAGCATAATTTGCAAGGTATATATCATTTTTGTTGTATCTTCACTTAGCTCGTTTATTAATGAGCTAAGGAACTGTCAGGAGTAGTGCTTAAATACCCAAATGCAATTTTCAGTGGAATGAAAAAGTTTTGAAACATTATATACTTACAGATCCTATCATGCTCATATTTTGCCGACAGGCAATATAAAAATCTCTTGAATCGTAAAATAAAAAAAAAATATTTTACGAATTTTTATTTTACGGCTACCAACTTTTTTTGTTCATTCGACTACGAGTTGGCAAACAATAATTAAATAAATCCAACAACTTTTTCTCAGTGTAACTAGCCTTTAACGAAACTGTAATTATTGATAGTGTTCGCCCTGAGTACAATTCTGGGTACGTTGGATTAGGGCTGTGTACAAATTCAGTCTATTAAGTTGGCCATTTGTAGAATCTTGTTGTGCAGAATCAAGTGTTTATAGTATTAGTACACAATTGCGTGTACCTAGTTTAATTTGTGCAGAATCGTATTTTGTAGAAACAATATCTTGCACCAAATTCATACATTACATTCTATGAAAAGGGGCCATGCGATGAATTAATCACAGCTTGTCGAATTATTCAAACTCTTGAATTTCTGCTCTCATCGTTTATCTTAACAGCACTTAATGGCATCTTGAAAAATATATATGCGGGCAAAGAAAACATCGCAACATTCTCGTTTATACTGAATTTACAACAAAAATGGCTTAGACGGAGGTGTGCTGGCGTAACAGATTCTGGAGATAGGAGATGTGCGAGGACCGCCACTCGTCCGTTCGTTCGTTGGCAGGGAAAGCGCCAAGTGGCATCAGTAGGATACCCTGCACCACCGGAAGCAGCGCCACTTACCCCGGCTATTTACTCTAATTGAGATACATTACACAGGCAGGGTCTCAAGTTATTCCCACGTTGCGTCCTCCTCCTCCTCCTCCTCGTTGTAATGCGCGCGTGCTTGTGCTGTTGGGCGGCAGCGGGTGCATGCTTGCCCGCAAAATAACGTACGGCACTATAAATATTTGAGTTCACCCTATACCCGAGGCTGTACCTGGACCGACGACGCCATACCGTTGTTTCCACCTCTGAGAACGTAATACTCTTGGGGTGCTACCCCACAGAAAGCTCCGCTCCCCTCTCGCCACCTCGAAGAGCAACGTGCACCTTTCCAGGTTTCCTTCTTATCCTCTCCTTTATCCCCGTTCGCAACCTGCTCTTGGTTTTGCGTGCATGGAATGGAGACTTGGATTTAACCGTTGAAAATCCCGGCACAAGATATAAATACGGAAATTCTCTTCCTTTAACTTGTACTGCTGAAAGAGAATTTGTAACAAATTATTGTTAGAAGTATATTACCGTCCATTCTAGGTGTTTGAATAAATACTTTATGTTGAATTGTACGATTTTTAGGTTCGGCGAAGGATACGTTGCCTTTCTCAGGTTCGGCCAACCAATTTCTCTAAAGGATCTTAGGGAAGGGATATCGAGACATCTTCCATCGACTCTTGTCTCCTCGAGACAAGCCATGGCTGCACGTCTCCTTGTACCTCGAGCTCATGAAGCTACCTTGAGTTCGATCTTCACCAAAGTCAGGCAACTTGCCGAGGAGCTCAAGGCCACCGACTACACCGTGACACAGAGTTCTTTGGATCAGGTGAGAACTGTTTTAACACGTTTGAGCTGTGAAAACTAATGACTTATCAGCATTCGATAATTGAAAATAATCATAAAGTCTTCTAGAATATTCCATTTTATTCAATTTATTTATTCCATTTATTCTAATCATAAAGTCTTCTAGAATAGTCCATTTTATTCAATTTATTTATTCCATTTATTCTATTTATCCAATACTTAATTATAAGTCTTTTAGAATATTCCATATTTTAGAAGACTTGTAGAATATTTCATATTTTAGAAGACTTCTAGAATATTCCATATTCTAGAAGACTTTATTTGGAAATGAAGTTTGGTTGTTGATTAGTATTAATATTTTTGTTTTAATTTCCATGTACGCAAAGAAAAATAGGATATTGATAATGATAAATAATAGGTTGAAACGAAATATATTTTTCAGTTAGGGGGCGCCCATTAATCACGTGAGACTTATGGGAGTCTATGGAAATATCACGATAGATCACCGGGGGGGGGGGGTGCACCACAGTATATCACGTGCATTTTTTCCGCGACATTTTTGAAACGTTGAGTCCGTCCAATTCATAATTTGATGTTATTTAAATATTTATATTTTACGTTCGCGTCCGCTCATCGCGACGAGGTTCGCCCAATCTGAGCACTGTTGAGAAAAGTGAACAGAATCCCTGGACTGGAGAGGATTAGCCGTAATTTGATACCCTTTTTAAATGTTAAAAATTTTATTTTTGAGGCACTCGATACGTATCTTTCCGACCTGTCATGCCTAAATTGTTTATTCGACCTAGCTGTTCCATTTGCCTGTTTGACTATGTCTGTATGTCTATTTTATCTGTGACGAATAGAAAATATTTATATTTAACGAACTATGATTTGATATTATTTGTTACTATCGAGAGACGCAGTAGCGTCTCGACGCCAAGTATAAAAAAAGAAATTAATGTCGCCTCTGTACGACGATTTTTCTCTTCTTTCTATCTTGTCTTTACTCAGCTCTACTGCAACTCTTATTATTCGGCACGTCAACCACTTACCGGCCGCATTCAAATTCTAACATGAATTATCTCTGACCACACGTCGCGAACGAAAAATGTATCAGGTCCACTATTTTTTGTTTTATTTTTTTATTACGTATGTAATAAAAAAAATAAGACGCGTGAACATAATGAACAATTACTTTTATTCGAGAAATTCACTCACCACTTTCCACTATTCGTACGGTTTAGGTGTAGTAGGGATTATACTCGAATAATATTGATAAAATAGTGAAAGATCGTGATGTGTAAGGGGCAATTATCTGTTACGAATAGAAAATATTTATATTTAACGAACTATGATTTGATATTATTTGTTACTATCGAGAGACGGAGTAGCGTCTCGACGCCAAGTATAAAAAAAGAAATTAATGTCGCCTCTGTACGACGATTTTTCTCTTCTTTGTATCTTGTCTTTACTCAGCTCTACTGCAACTCTTATTATTCCGCACGTCAACCACTGACCGGCGCATTCAAATTCTAACACGAATTATCTCTGACCACACGTCGCGAACGAAAAATGTATCAGGTCGACTATTTTTTATTTTATTTTTTTTATTACATATGTAATAAAAAAATAAGACGCGTGAACATAATGAACAATTACTTTTATTCGAGAAATTCACTCACCACTTTCCACTATTCGTACGGTTTAGGTGTAGTAGGGATTATGCTCGAATAATATTGATAAAATAGTGAATGATCGTGATGTGTAAGGGGCAATTAATAAATTACGTGACACACGGAGGGGGGGGGGCACAAAGTAATTTAAAATCACGCAGGAAAAGAGGGGGGCGGGTAAAAATGGTCAAAAATACCTCACGTGATTAATGGATGCCCTCTTATTACGGAATCTGGGGCTAGTTGAAAAACTTTTGATTTCTTATTTTGAAAAAAAATGGCCCGATGATTGGCAATTTCAATACTAGGGTTATGTTCTACAACCGATTGGGTGTGTTGTGTACATTGTACAATTGTCAACATCCCATATGCATCCAACCCTGGCTGAGGCAAAGAATAATTCAGGAGCTGCCGAAATACACCGGAGCAAGTTGGGTCGGGGTAAAAATGCATAGCTTTCGATGTATTGGTTGTGTAGGTTGATTTCTCCATAGTTTTCGGCGTCCAGGTCGATCGCTCCAAGGTTTCTAGAAACCTGGTGATTTTTCCATGGTTTTTGGAGTTTCGGTCGACCTCTCCAGCATTTTTTGTGTCTAGGTAGACGAGTTCATTGTCGATTGCATAAAAGTAATCCACGTTAAGTGCAAAGTACGTTTACGTAGTCTGTGCGCGTATGGCAAGGTTCACTGGGTAAACGCAGAGTCTTCCGTTTAATCGTCTTTTCGACGACCCTCGAACATTCAGAGAGACTTTAAGAATGGTCGTCCATTCGTTTTTGGTATATGTGAGGCCCAGAAACTTTTATATTTAAAAAAACAGATGATGTTGTCATTTGAGTGTCTGTTAGAGCGTGTATGTTAACATTAAATCTTGCAAATTTTGAAGCATATGTGTAGCATATTAACAGCGACAATTGTAAGTTACGAAGTTGCCCCTTTTTAGTACTTCAACATTCCCTTAAGTCTAATGCTTAGATCCCGCGTACTTTGTCTGAGTCAATTCGGACTAGAGTCCATTCTCCCCGTATGAAAAAATATTATTGGAAACGCGTTAATCCCAGTAAAAACTAAAGAAGCACTGCCGTTTAATAATTCTTTATAAGTTTTGAGCAGTGCACTCTAAAAACGAGCCAATTGCATGTATGTTGGTTCCTATCTTTAACATCCAGACAAATTTTTACACATTTCAAGTGTGTTGCATTTTATATATCATTACCATGTAAAATGCAACACGCTTAAAATGTGTAAAAGTTCGTCACAATATTAAAGATAGGAAACAACACACTTGCAACACGCTTGGTTTTTAGGAGTGTTATCGTAATTCCACAAGTATTTTTCCGTAAGGATTAATTCTCATATTCATCCATAGTATTTGTATTCTATAGCATTGTTATACAACAACTGTCATGCTCTAATCGACAACCGAACTATACAACAACTGGCAAGGAACAGCGATTCTCCATTTACACCACAGTCATCCCTTACCACCCGTCGTCTTAGTTTCCCGATCGTACGTCACGTTTCGAGAGGGTCATTCATCGTCTTCCCGTTTGAAGCTTACTGGGTATACGTTGGAGGTCGGGAGTATGAGCTTTGGCACCTCGAATAGCTCGTGGATGCTCCTAACCAGGCTCATCCACAGCTAGAACTGCCGGTTCTAAGGTCGTGTCTCGAGCAGATGATGTACCGCTCGCGACACAGCCGGCATTGGGGACTTCGGTAGGACAGGCTGGTTGCAGGAGGCAAGGGCTTCGCTTCTGCTTCGAGGTTCTCTGCCTCTCTCTGCCCTCGTATTAACACCCTATCCCGAGGGATATTAATGGATGCGCTTCCAACGTCGTCGTCGCCCTCGTTGCCGAGACCGCGTTTCAGCTCGCACCTCGGTGTACCTAGAGCTCCGTCCAAGGGCTGAAAGCGCCAGGATCAACGGAGGCGTCGACGTCGAGGCCACCGGCGACCGTAACGACGGCCTCCTCTCGCATATGCCAGTCTATACTGAATCCACACGGTGAAGATGATCAGCTTACCATAATATTTTGCCGAGGACTCCATAGAAATCCAATCAGCTTCACCGTGTGAAGACAATTTACTAAAATCCCCGTGAGCTCTAATAGACCCCTGACACTCGTGACTAACGCTCACAGAGTAACAGAGTAGAATTGTTGGCTCTCACACTTTCTTCACCATGTTGAACTTGGTTTTATCTCTTCTTCCCTTCAAGTGTATGCGTGCGTTTGTTTATTTTTCGTTAATTTAAACCACCTGCCCTACCAATTATTTATTCCTGCAAGTGACTAAACATTGCCGTTACCGCTGTTAGACTTGAATTGAAGTACCGTTACGCTTTATACAGATTAAAGCAAACAAGACAAGTGTAAAGTAAATCAGGAGTAGTTCGCAGTATTTATTTCTGGAAAACATGTAACCCTCTTACTACATTGACTTAGGGAGTCTAAGTATCCACGCAGTTAATTAAAGAGAATGCTCAACAACCTATTTTCTGTTGACAGAAAAAACAAGTGTTTTGGCTTGTTGAGTGGTTTTATTATTCGACTACTTGAGCAATCACACAATTTTTTAATCGGTGAAGGTAACTCAGACAGTTTAATTAAGAGTAGCGATAGCGACTGGCGTTGAGTTGCGGTAGCGACTCAACGCCAAGTTAAAAAAGAAAATTAATGTTGCCTTCACACGACGATTTTCTGTCTGACTTGACAGGGCGCTACTGCTATTCTATTGTTCCCGAAGGCGGCCATTCACCGGCCGTTTTCAAATAGTATTTAGCTTACGCCATATTAAGGGGAGGGAGTCAGGTAAAAAAAATTGATTTTGGAAATTCAATATCATCCAAATCCTGTTGCATATAAAAATACCCAACGCACTATATTGTTGGTACTCGATGAAAGGATTTTTTTACTGTCGTCTGACTTGCATATGCTTTTCAATATTATCTTAAGCAAAGTTCTTAGGTTTTCCATTCTGCGCATGATTCAGATTAAACTACTAGGCAGATTCCAATGGTTGACGTCTCATTTTCTTCTTCATGAAAAGATACACTGGCTAAATGAAGCAAACTATTTTTTTTCATTCTGAAATCAAAGTTAATCACTGATGTAGAAAATAGCATAAAATTTATTTATTAATAATTATGTTACTTAAAAAATATAATCTTTTATTAAAATTTGTTCCATTTATCCGGTGTACCTTTTCATGAAGAAGAAAATGAGACGTCAACCATTCCAAACTGCCTAGTAGTTTGATCTGAATCATGCGCAGAATGGAAAACCTAAGAACTTTGCTTAACGTAATATTGAAAAGCATATCCAAGTCAGACGGCAGTATCCTTTCATCGAGTATCAACAATACAGTGCGTGGGGCATTTTTATATGCAATAAGATTTGGATGATATTGAATTTCCAAAACCAATTTTTTTGACCTGACCCCCTCCCCTTAATTGTCCTTTCCGGCATGGAATCAACAATTTATTTGTTCTTGATAGATGAAACAACGTCTCCAAACTTGCTATTAATAATCTGTTAAATAGGTTGACGTATCTCGACGTATCATTACTCCGGCCCTTCAGTATTCCCATGATTTATCGTTTATTAGACAAATTATCGAAACTATTACCTTCTATGTTCAATTTTCTTCGTATTACCTCGAGTCAGGAGTAAGTGAACACGAGCTCAGACTTCTGGATTCGAAAGACGGAAGTAATACGTATCGTACAAGCGAAACGTATATAGGTATAGTTTGTAAGAGTACTGAGGGGCGGAAAACAGGGGATAGATCGAGTGGTAGTCGTGAGGCAAGTACAGTTTGAGAGATCGGAGTCGAGTCATCGCTTATCGAACAAGAGGTGGAAGTGAGGGCAAAAGGTCGGAGGAGGTGAAGTACCAGCGGAGAAACTATGAGTCTCGAATCTCGGCAGTTCGTCCAGGTGGGAAATAAACAGCAACGAAGCGCGTGGACGTGGATCGATCGATCGTTCGAACCCCGAGGGCGGTTACTGTCGCGCAATCTCGGGGATATACGCGAGCGACTGCAGAAGAGGCACGAACTCTTATCGCAATTACCTCGTCGCTCTCGGTACTTTCCTCATTCCTCTCTTCTTTTTTTTTACCCCCTCTAAACTCGACGGCTAACCGGGCCGAATCGATTTCGAGTTACGAGGTGGGACGAGTAAGAGCTCGCACGTGACGCAAATTTTCCAATCCTCTATTTTACCCGTTCTCACTCTATCTCCATCTCTCTCTCACTCACGCTGACCCTCTCTTTTTCAACACGACGATCTCTTACATTCTTTCGCGACTTCTTGCAAGCAACCCCTATACCCACAAAACGTAAACCTTCTCGTATAAGTAAAACGTGCTGTCCAGTCGTTAAAAAACTTGCGAGATTTTTACAGCCGCTTTTCCGTCTCTGTCTACTTTACTCTTCGTCTGTTCAGCGCAAGATAAAGAAGTGGACCGTATACGTGGGTTAGTCTCGCGTTTTTTTTTCATAAAATATGGCAAAAGAAGGATGTACTAGTGGCACCCTTTGCAGCTGAGGGTATTATATAACTTTTTGTTTTTATTTACCCTTTATTACCCATGTGCTCACAAAAAACGTAGTAACTATTAAGTGACAACGTAATTGACTACTAATTGATAGTCTATGTGAATGTCTTTATAGTTACATTAAATAATTATTATATTATAGTACTATGCTATATATATATATATAGCAAAAATTTAATTGTAAAAGAAGTGGCGTAGTCTTACTATATGGGCTACTTAATGATTTAAGGAGGTTGAATCGCTTGAAAATCATGAAAACACAATTGTGTTGCAGATATCAAATCTTGCAACTATATAAAGAATTTTATTTGATAAGCGAAACACGATAAAATCGTTTCATAAGGGAATATTTCGTTTTTGAAAGTGTGTATCATACACTGTAAAAAATGTTCGCGCTTTTCCAATACAAACGTGTATGAATTTTGTAAAACTTGGTATAGGAAATTGGAATTAATATGTTTGCATAGTAAATTTAATACAGATATATGAATTTTGATAATCTGGTGATTGAAAATTACAACACATGATTATTAAATCATCATTTATTAAATTAGTATATGAAAATCAATATGCATTTTCGGAATTTTCGTATCCGATTTGAAATTTAATATAAATTATTTCGTTAAATGTAAGATCAAATTTACTCAAACTACAGTTACTGGTATTGAAAAATACCAAGTAAAGTATTTGCAATTTTGTCTATATGGGTATATTACTTTATGAAAAATGTTTGCGATTTTGCTACACAAAAGTGTGAGAAATTTACAAAACTCGCTATAGGAAATAAACATTAATATAGTTGCATAGTAAATTTAGTATGCGTGTATGGATTTTCCCAAACGGGTGATATAAAATTAGAACACATGAAAATCAATATGAATTTTTGCAATTCTAGTGACTGATTTGAAATTTAATACACATTTTCCAATAACAAAAAAAAACCCGCACTTACCAATTAGTATCGACTTCTGATAAGTTACTTGAGATTTTCAAAAAGATTCCGTTCATCCAAAAATTATGTTCACTTGAAAATATTTCCAACCCACTTTGCGCTGTGATTGCAATCAATTGAACATTTTGTTATGTCAATTATGAGTATGCTGGAGAGAATAATAGTTGCACAACTCTTATGACATTTAGATATCCAAAATTACTAAGGCATTGTTAGCGTAGTCTAGTGATGCGGCTCGAGACGAGATTATCTCGAATCTCGCTCGTTTTTTCTTGCGTTTGTCATTTGTTTAAAGTTCTCGTATCGAGCTTGCAATATGAAAAAAAATCATAGTCTCGCTCGATCTTGCTAGAAATAACAAGCGAGATCGAGCGAGATCTTGAAACTTATGACAGATAAACTGTCAACAAAATAGAGGCTATGTTATCGTTCTGAATGCGACAGTATCGCACGATACGATAGGATATGCTCCGTTAGGCTCTGCCACCGATGACCAAAATAAAATTGTGTGCCTAACAGCTTCCCGAAATGTCGGCTTTAAACGTTGATTCTGGTGTAAAAGGACTACACCGAGCAAAAAAGTTTCGTTGAATTACGGAAATCTTCACCAATGAAATTAAATACATATCAGAACGACGTTCTGATACGTCATCTCCACACGGAGAGAAATTTCTGTATTGTGACAACATAAAACGAGAACAACAAAAATCGTTACGTTAGGCTGCCAAATCTTTTATTCGGCTGACAAATCAGTTTTGCGATGTTGACAAATCTTTTGTTTGGCTGACAAATTTTTTTGCTGGTCTGACCAATCTTTTTGATATCTGATGATGAGATCTATCTAAAAACCGATCTAAACGTCTCTCATTAAGAAACCGTCATTCTGAACCTCAGAACATTAGTGCAATTCTACGAAGTGAAAAAATTCTCTTTAATATTGAACAAAAAACGTGACCTGCGCCTTGGATAGCGGTGGACAAACTCCAACGATTTAATAATTTAAGTGATTCAAGGCTGCAATATTCCACCAGAATTTGATATAAATAATTTCACAATTTATTCTATTCTTCTCAGCGCTATCCATTTTCTGAAACGTCAATATCATCGGAAATAATTTAGAAAAATAACGAAGTTGATAGGGAAAGAAAAACAATATCCGGCTGTTAAGACGAGATTTCGCGCCAAATTCAAGACGAGAACGAGAGAAGAATCTTGCTATGTCGATAATCTCGAATTGAAATGACAATCAAGCTGTCAAATTCCGAGACTTAGTCTTGATCTCGACTTTTTCTCGCTCGTCTCGCTCATCCGCAACACTAGCGTAGTCGGTAGCGTGCGTGCGTGGTTAGATACTTAGGTAGTAGGTCGTAGGTTCAAACCCCAGTGTAAGCGAAAAATTTTCTGTGGTGAAAACCAATATTCAACAATTTCTGATGACATAATTTGCGTGAAAAAATAATGTCCGATTAATATTTATATTTTAAAAAATTGTTTTTATGTTCATTGATAATTTCCAACACATGTGTGCTTGAATTTCTAGATACCGCTCATATGAAAATTCTACATTAAGGTTTACGAAATTTAATTCACAAGAAAGATTTTTTTTACAGTGCTCGGATACCATTTACATTAAATCTTAATAACGTTGAATATTAATATTCCTCTAAATGTCATGACTTTTCATATACACATGTATAGAAATATTACAGTTCAATATTTCCGATTTTGAAATACGATACCTCAAAATTAAATGACGTATTTAAAATTTCATATACGGTATCTGCAAAAAAACTTCCAACACTTTTGTATTAATTTTAACACAGATTTTTTTTACAGTGTATATAAAAATGTTTGTGGGTTTTTTCAGGTGTTGGTTAACTTTTCCGAAGAGTTAGAGGACGACACTTTGGACCCAAGATATGGACAGAGGAGTAGGGCTGTGCCCAACACTTACACTAATATGATGGACACTATACACATGGATACTTTTTGACAATAAAGAAGAGAAGTGTAATTGAATAAACGCTCACAAGATGTGCGTATGAATCACAGGAACCTACTGAAAATTCCTCGCATCTGTATCAGTCGGATGAACAAATTAATTGTGTATGATGTATTATGTTCGCATTAATCGATGACAGATGAAATGTTGACTTTTTAAAAAGACGTATAAGATAAGTTTCAATGTTTGTATGTGTAAGAACGATTTGTATGTATTTTTTATTCTCTCGAGACTGGCGGATAATTACAGGAATAAAATCCTTAGATTATAAACAAGTTGTATTTTTTACCCCTCAAAATTGTTAGTCAAAATATAGTGTTGTGTAAAATTCCGATTAACATTAATTTTATATTTATTGTTTATGAAATCAACTAAAGATGGCTCACACGTATATTTCTAAACAAAAGTTTGTTTAAACTATAATTCGAACATTTTGTGATATAAGAAAAATCAAAATCATTTAGACACTAAGAATATTAAGTTTCAAAAACGGATAATGAGGCAAGCTATGAAAACTTCAGTTTTTTTTTAAATGATTGAACTAATTTTTAGGATACTTTTATTTTTTTTTGCATGGACTCTTTTTCCAAGTTTTTGTCTTTTATTTATTAAGTCTACTAATTAAGTTATTAAGTCTTTTATTTTTTTTGCATGGACTCTTTTTCCTTTTACGTTTGATTTTATAAAGATTGTTTGAGTAATTTTGAAATCGCCGTTGTAGAGAATTTTCGTAATCCGTTTATATCAACTAAAACATACCTCGAATTCGTAACGTTCCAATAATTTTTTTAAATATTAAAAAAAAGAACTCGAAATCGTTCAAAAATTCTGTAAGAAATTATGTGTTTGACAAAATCCGTAAATTTGTAAAAACATCGTAAAAGCGAAAATTAAGCTTTATTTTTTTTGTTAAACAGGTTTATTTAAAAATAATTTATTAATCTTTGTTTGGCATTATGATAATTCATAATTAATAATAATAATAAACTAATCAAATTAAACGATCGGTTGGGTGCATGAGGTACTGTTAAAAATATTTAGGGTAATTTTCCATTATGGGTAAGTTGAAACTTTTACTAAAACTGGGTTAGATATCTATTCTTTCATGGATTGGCTTCGATCGCCTTTTACCGTCCCTTCTTCCCTTCCTCCTATCGCTCCCACCCCGTACTTCACTAATCTAACGTAATTTCCGATACGCCTTCAGCCAACTTAGCTACACTGTACCGCATTCGCCATTGGCACGGGGAAACTGAGTTAAACCCGTACCGTTACAGACGGCCGTATCTTCTTCTGATTTCTCGGGGTATACACGAAAGTAACTAACTTAAGGCTGTGGGAGCGGTATAGTCCCGCCAAATGCGAGTTTCAGATAAAATTTCGAACACTGTTTCGAACAATTTCAAATAATGATTCCAAAATGTTATCAATAAATTCATGAAAAAGAAAATTGTTTAGCTAATCAGCTAACTTTTTAAGTCAAGCTAACTTTTTTTCTTCAAATGATCGTGAATTGTTATTTTTTCTGCATACGTACGATTTTTTTCAGAATTTTATTTAATTTTTGGAAATCATGTTTTTAATTTTTTTTTAAATTTTGACATATGTGTGGAAAATCACGAATTTCGGATATGCGTCTTTTATATGACCACCCATTATAACCACAAAGTGTCCAGACAATTGATCAAGTTGATTCGCAAATACAGCTTAAACATTTGAAACAAACGCGATTTTTTTTAATTAGATAAAATTCTGAAACAATTTATAAGTATTCAGAAAAATCGACAAATTATTTTCATTTGAAAAAAAAAAAATTAGGTTGATGGGTGATTCGTTGAAGAAATTTTATATTTCGTCATTTTATTGATAACATTTTAAAATTATTGTTATGCAAGATCAATCTTATTAGCACCTTCAACGTGCTTGATTTTTTTCAGATTTTTATCCCATCGAGAAGTATTTGTAATTTTCTCTCAAACTCACGAAGGACTACATCCTTAAGTGTAGACGTCAAGGTCTTAGAAAAACTGACCTCCCGCTCATTGATTAATGTCCCAGCCGGTGCACGGCTAAGCACCGTCACCCATCCAAGTTACGGCCGTAAACAATGCGGCTTAACTCGGGGGATCGCCAGAGCCACACACCAACCGCATAACATCACATGGAAAGAAATGTTTGGCTGTGGCAACTACGTTTTCGATTTGCTGTACACGATGTCTAAAAAATTTGTTGCCTCATCCATATCGAATGGTAACCTCAACTATTCACAATTAGTTCTCGCGAGATTAGTTAGGTTAACTAATCCAATCGTTGGGACTACATTCGAATCGTCGGTATTATCATTCGAATCGTCGGTATTACCATTCAAATCGTTGGTATTACCATTTGAGTTGTAAGATAAATAGAATAATCGATTGGTTGTGTCAACACATTTTTTGGTTATGGCAACTAATCTTTTTTTTCCGTGCATTTTCGGCTCTGAAACTGGTATAGTATAATTGATATGCAAGTGAAATATAAATTCACAATACTTTCAACCAAATCATACGAAAATTAGAAAATTTAATATAAATATTTGTATTTTACAACACTCGTATATTAAATTTAAGGATGTGGGAGCGCCGCGTGCTAGTCTATACAATATCTGAAATAAAAAATCCAAAACGAAATCGCTGGCAGCACTCATATACACGTTAATATTATTATAAACCATAATGATAATTTGTGACTCGAGAAGAAAAATATTTAAACATGTTTATAAGCATATTCCATTTCTGAATTGCTAACTTGACTCGATGGCCCAAAAAATCGCGATTACAGCCAACAATCTCGCATTTTCGGATTAATTATTTATAATCAGAGCAATGAAGCACACACCAAATCTTACGTCATATTTCTAATTTTATCAATTTTTTTAAATTTGTTCATTTCAATACAACTGCCCAAGTGAAAATATTATATACAGATTATATAAACATTATATATAAAGATTTTTATAGAAGCTATATACAAAAGTGGACATATGAAAATTTTATATATTTTGTATAGTCCATATGAATTTAAAGAATGAATTTCTAAAAGACCATATGAAAACAAATATATTTGATACAGTATCAACAAATGTTGCCTATGTATTTATGAAATCGATATTGTTATATCTCTGACAAACAATATATGATATCGACATAATTCATAAATAGAATACATTCGTTATGTACAATATGAATGTAAGCTATAATATATACTGCATAAGAAATATTTTTTTATATATAGTTCTTTAGAAATTTATTTTATTATTTTATTAGTTCATATTGACTATAGAAAATATATGAAGATTCTATATGTCCACTTTCGTATATAGGTTCCCCAAGTAAAAAAATTATATATAGTCCGACATATGGAATTGGGCATATATAGTCTGTATAAATTCTATATACAATCTATATGCAATTTATATATAAGATCCCTTGTAAAGTTGGTTTTATGTATAAATTGTACATAGATTTTCTAAAAACTATATATGCCCAATTCTGTGTTTAAAACTATATATATTTTTTATATACTCTATGTATAATTTTTTTACTTGGGTCTATACAAATCTTTCTATATAAATTTAATATAATCTTTATGTAATATTTTCACTTGGGTGAGAATGACAAATTTCAAATTATCACCACTGTATTTCAGAGTAGGTTAGGTTGACGCACGGCGTGTCGCTACACCCAAAAACATTGATGGTGAATTCAACTATACACATGTTTCCCTGAGACGATAACTATGTTTTTATGGTTGCTGTAACAATAAATAATGTATCTAGCAACAAAATTATGGCACGTCTCGTTATTTTTATAGTAGAACTCACTATATTTAGCAAGTTGTCGCATTTATTTTTCTCTGTGTACATCTCGGGCGACGCCATATTGGCGAGATTCGAGGTGGTCTGTCACTTTATCTCAATAATTCTTAATGAATTGGCCGTTGACATGCCCTAGCAGAATACCATTGGAATCTACGATATTCAATTTATATAAACAACAGTCTTGCTCGGCGGCATCTAATTTCGATCAGTACGAAATTTTAACTTGAAGTACGAGTTTACCAATTTTGCCATATGCCCGCCGTGAAACCCATGTAAAATTATTTATTTTTGAGAATTAATTTCTCGTCCGGATGCTCGTTAAAGGACCTTGAAATTTTACAGACACAAAATATCTTTACACAAGATATCACAAGATATCTTTACGGCAAAATCTAAAAATGTCAGAACCTAATCTAATACTAAGCCTGGTGCTCCTACATCCTTAATATAACTGCTGATGAATAAATTTGTGGTTCCACTTTTAAAAATGCAAGTGAATTTAATATACCAAACGATATAAGATTTACGAAACGCGTATATGAAATCCATATTAATATACTTTTATAGTAAATTTAAGAATGGTACAAGAATTCTCCGATACTGGTATTTGAAAATTACAGTACGTGTGTATTGTAATCTTCATTTTAATATACAGATATTGTTTTTGTCAATGACGTTTTTGTCAATACGATATATTAATTTCCAAAAAAATTTTTTTACAGTATATGTAAATTTGCAAATATTTTGAACAGTGCGGGTCATTGATCTGTATCTTCATTTGTTTACCATGATCCCCTACATTTTTGGACATTCATAACTCTCCTGTAATACAAGTCTACCAGCAGAAAATAAATTAATATACCTGTTTAGAGGAAACTCTACCATAATTCAGGACTCCCGACAACATCGCTGCCACTATTAAAACCCCTCGAATTATAAGTCTACCCGTTTATACTCCACCCACGGAACAACTCGCCGGGGACTACGCGAACACTAACCTACAGTCTTGGAAGGGTGGAAAGTGCTTCTGCCATAGAGATGTAAATTGGTATACTTATGATTCGGGGAGTCTTAATTATGGTAGAGATGTTACTGGACTGGCAAGATTTATTATAGATTTTTTTCGTGGCATAAATATTAATTTTTTTAAATCCACTGGTGGAATTGTAATGCGGCAGAGATATATTGTGGTGAAGATGTTGATCGGAATTCAATCTGAATAAAAAAATTAATGGTAGGAAATGATAAATATGCTCAAATGTTAGTTGGCACATTATAAATATGTCTAAATAGTAATTCTCACATCATATACATGTCCAAATGTTACTTCACACATTATAAATATGTCCAAACAATACTTCTCACATTGTAAACATGCTCAAATGATACTAACACATGATACACACTTAATAAATACATCCAAATGTTGGTTCTCAAATGAATCGTTAAAAATCGAGAAGTATCTTTAAAACCTAATTTTAGCGTTCAAAATTTACTTTATTTTTTCCGTCCCCGTCATTTATCTCTACTATGAATTTACTGAGAATAATTGTGCATAAATATTATAAATTGACAAGTTCGTGCGCCACCTTTACTCTCTTGGTCCATTAGCATCAACCTTGCCAAATATCTTACGCTCACTGAAGCGGTTCCGGTGTCGCGTTGCTGACAATTTTAAGTTGTTCATCTTAAAGGACTCAGCCAGAGGTAAAGATTCGGCGTCTGAAAATTTTCGGGTGAAATCCACGTGGAGCGAACGAACTACCGACGGTAGACGTCCTGACGTAACGACAGTTCGGAAAATAGAATTACTACACCTCTTGGCGAGAGGGAAGAGGTAAAGTCAAGAGTATAACAGCTAAGATGTTGGCATTCCGCGACCCCACGCCGCAACGCGGGAATCGCATATCGCACAGAGCGCGATTCACGCAAACGTCCGAAAATGACCGCGTCATGGACGTCATATCTATATAGCAGACGGGGATATAAATAAGTTTCGGATAGCAACTAGGTATGCCATGAACGAGCAGCTCACCAAAGTTTCCTAGACGGCGTGTCAGAGCTCACCGAGAGAACGATGGATCGATACAATCCTCTCGACCTCCCTCGTTTTCTGGCTTTCTCATCGTTATATCGTCTCGTTGATACAGCTCGTCTAGACGAGAGACGAGCAGTTTTGCGGAAACGCGCTCACTTCGACCTGAAAGTTTAACCGAACAGGCCGCAGGCTACTCGCTCAACCAATTCGCGATAAGAAACCTTTCTATCTCCTTGTCTTTCCAGCTTTTTTCCCTTCACCCGACGAAATCTCTACGGTTTTACATACTTTCGGTAAGGTGGACAGGAAGATTTCGATCTTTCTGTTTAAAATTTTTGTTTTCCCTGAAAGCAAATTCTTGGTTGTATTACTGTAGGCGAATATGATAATGCACAAACAGTTTAAGCAAGACATTGGCGAATTTTTGCTTACAAACTGACAAATTGTTTTCGCATTATTGTACATTGTTCATAAAGCAACGTGTATGAGGAAGTATGCAGATTTTAGCTTTGGCATAGACGACGTATTGTAAACATATATAAAATAGATGAAGTAATCCGCGATGGTATCTTCTCTACACGCTTGTTTACATCTTGTAACCCGCGCAAAAAGGAAAGTATTGAAACAGTATTAAAAGTATAATATCTCAAGTATGATCTATTGGACTAAATTAATACTCAAAAGTATTAGACCGTATTATTAGTTTTAAGAGTCCGGGTCCATATATCCACGGTTTTTCGGTATCCAAGTCGATATCTCCATGGTTTTTGGTGTCCAGGTCGATATCTCCATTGTTTTTGGTGTCCAGATCGATATCTCCATTGTTTTTGGTGTTCAGGTCGATATTTCCATTGTTTTTGGTGTTCAGGTCGATATTTCTATGGTTTTTGGTGACCAGGTCGATATCTCTGTAGCTTTTGGTGTCCAGGTCAATTTTTTCATAGTTTTCGATGTCTAGATATACTCCCACTTGGTTTTCAAGTAACTAGACCGGACTGGATACTGAAAATTGAGGTGCGATGAACCCACAGCTCAAACTGTAAACGAATATAATTTTTACAACAAACATTATGAATCGATCGACCTAGACTCCGAGAACTATGAAGATATCAACCTAGACACCTAAAACTGTGGAGCAATCGATCTAGACAACTAAAACTATGGGCCGGTCGACCTGGACATTGAAAAACATGGACATATCAATCCGGACCCTGAAAACTAATAATACGGTCTAATACTTTTTAGTATTAATTTAGTCCAATAGATCATACTTGAGATATTATACTTTTCATACTGTTTTTAATACTGTTTTAATACTTTTCTTTTTGCGCGGGAAGGGAGATTCGTCATTATTGAATCAATTAGCGAAAAACGCTTGAAATATTCTCAAACAAGTTCCTAAACATCTTAAAAGATATGTCCATTCATGAAACTCATTGATGATGTCAATGGACCGACTTCACGAATGTACTATGTAGGTGTTATGAATGAGCCACCTATACATGTTATCAATATTGAGTTTTAATTTATACACAATTGTACGTCACGACAGAATGATATATACATTGTTTTTCACCTTCGTCAATGATTGCGACCTGACAGTCACAATGTTTTTTGTTTTTAGTAATGCATACGGAAAAAAAAGTTTGGTTGTGGCAACTACGTTTTCGATTTGCTGTACACAATGTCTAAAAAATTAGTTGCCTCAACCATATCGAATAGTAACCTCAACTATTCACGATTGGTTCTCGATTGGATTAGTTAGGTGAACTAATCCAATCGTTGGGACTACCACTCGAATAGTTGGGACTACCATTCGAGTCGTCGGTATTATCATTCGAATCGTTGGTATTACCATTTGAGTTGCTAGGGAAATAGAATAATCGATTGGTTGTGTCAACACATTTCTTGGTTATGGCAACTAACGTTTTTTTTTCCGTGCACGGAAAGAAAATATTGGTTCTAACAACTATGTCTTTCGTTTATTGTACTCCAGCTCTCTGAAATTACTTGGGGCAACTCATAAATTAGTTACAAGTACCACGTTAAATACCCTAGCAAACCCAGTGACCGGCCGAACGACCGAAAAAACGACCGGTCGTTAAATGTAAGAAAAAAACCATTCAAAAGAGCCAAATGACCAAGAAAACGACCATTGAAATCATTGATGGTTACTAACCGACTAACCAAAAATTATTTCAATGGCCGTGTTCTCCCCTTTTGAGGCTTATTTACTGTGAAATATGTTTAATGGAAAAACACATGTGACTATTTTCTCGCCTTACATGGAAAGAAATGTTTGGTTGTGACAACTAGTGAGGTTAACCAATCCAACCGTTGGGACTATCATTCGAATAGTTGGCACTATCATTCGAATCGTCGTTATTAGCATTCGAATTGTTGGGTCTGCCATTTGAGTTGCAAGAGAAATGATAATGCATGATAGAATTGCATGATCATGATTGAATAATGATTGGTTGTGTCAACTCATTTTTTGGTTATGATAACTAATCATTTGTTTCAGTGTACGCGAATGTCAGAAATTTGTTCGATTTATCAGCTACTCCTCAAAATACCGCTCTTACAGTTTTGCTGACAAAAAAATATATAAATCCAGAAATTCAATCAAGGGTAACATTCAAATCCCCATATCTGTGTTGTTCAAATTATATGCCAAACATAATAATATAATATATATAATATTACGTATATATCAAAAGGTTGAAATTATACCAAGTTCAAAGCCCTTGAAAATCTGAAACAATGTACAAATTTAAATGAAACTTTTTATCAAAAATCATCGAATATTGTTTCGTTTATATCGAAACAATATTATTGTTTCGATATAAATTTATAATATTATCGAAATAATATTATATTTTTGGCTTGCCAGCTCAAGTTTTAGAATGTTCAAGTTTTTGGAGGAGATGCGATAAAGACAGTTTTTTAAATAGATTTAGCTGAAATTTATTACCGGTCGTCCTTGAACTATTTCTATTATATCTATATTCTTTTGAATTATTTCTAAAAAATAATTTAGCTCGACATCCAAAGAAAATTGCAGTACCGCGGGTGTGAACATAATTTTGTCAAAATATTGAAAATCTAAGAAAACGAAAAAAGATGTTTCGTTCTTAGCATAATTCCGAAAAAAAAACCAAGGCGCGTTACTACTTTACTTGCATGCCGAACTTCAACTCGATTGGCAAAACTGTTATTGATGTTGTAGAGACCATCTTTCAGTATTAGAACCGCTTTTCAGACTATCTTAAGGCATGAAAATCTCATCTTTGTCAGAAAAACATGTCATCAAAGTTATTTATTTATGTTTTTTAGGCAAACGAGAAACAAATTGGAAAATTGTTGTACACACACATTCTATTTTAAGTTGTAGGTAATAATGATTATAATGTGTGAACTGTTTTTGCATGTACAACTTAATATCAATATTTAGCCTAAGATTGTCGAAATTTTCTCTAGACCTTTAATTCAAAACATATAGACTTATATATTACACAGCAATTTTACATTTTACCCAACTAGCCTCGCCTACGTAAGTTAAAAGTAACGTCTCGAAATCACAGAAAATAGCAAATTGTATATAATTGCGCTAAAAATATAAATTCGAGACAGTTGTGTCACTGATATTGCGTACGCACGTTCTGAATATGCCACGAACGTCATAAAACTATCGTCTGCGTCATAGATTCGTCATGGGTATATCCGAAGCTCTTTGGGAGAAACAGATAAGAATAAGTATGAAGCTATAGGAACACGTACAGGATGTTTGGGAAGTAAAAATTCGGTTTATATTTAGCGTGGATCTTGGCCATCGTTAGCCAAGGCGATACTTACGTTGCTGGTCTTTTGGCGACTGGTTTGAAATTTGCTGATGCTGCCGTGGAAGCAATATAGAGAGCAATATACGCTATACGATCCATCACGATCCAAACACTCTAGCTATAAACGTGCGATCTGAAACATCGTTCAAACGTCCCAGGAATTCATAGTTCCCTTTTGCCCCTCGGACATCTTGCAGCTCATCAGAAAACAGGAGCGTAGCTATAAGGGCATGTATTTACCAGTTTCAACTACAGCATCGTCTAGTCTGTGTCCTCGTGTACTGATTCTTGTTGTCAAGATTTCCGTCGCCTCGTTCGCAATTTTGCTCCATCCACACGCCTTCTTCTCTCACGTTCCCATTCTTTTCTCCTCTCATTCTCATTTTCTTCTGCTCTTCTTTACTTTTATTATTTTTCTCCTGCTTTGCTTTTTTTTTCTTCTTCCTTCGTAATCTCCGCCTGGTAGTCTCGACCTTCTCAACACCATTCTTGTTTTGCTCTTTTTATTCTTCTTCTTTTGTTGCTGTCGACGATGGATGGAGGCGGGGGTTACCTCTAGCGAACAAAACGATCTAGCCACCCTCACCGACTGCAACCGGTACTGATAGTAGTAGTGGTGCTACCGTACAACACTAGGTAGTGTTAGATGCGAGGTGCTCCCGCTGGTCTTGGCGAAGATAAACTTTTATTATTGAGGTGAGCGGTGCCCCGGCCCCTGGTTTGCCCCACCCTTGCGTCCGCGAGTTCAATTTTCTACCTCGAAGACTTATCCATCTTCTCGGAGCGCTAAAGTTTTCCTCTATCCAACCATACCCCTTTCTACCTCTCTTGTTCTTGCTCGCTATCTTTTCCCATATACCCCCACTTATCCAGGCTTTTTACACGATTCACCAACATCCCTTACATCCCTTCACTTACGAAGTACTTGGAAGACCATAACTGCGTACAATATGGAAACTACGAGCAGGTGCATACAATGATGTAATTTTTAAAGGAGTCTACTGGATTCTCTTAAAATGTTCTTAGTGCGTATTATGTTCGGTGAACGAGTTTCAGAGAGTATGCTTCAATTAGATGTCTGTGTGTAGAGAATGAAAAAAACAACTTTTGACATAACTGCATAAGGTTACCATTAGGTTTGTTTACCCATATACCCATATACCCCCACTTATCCAGGCTTTTTACACGATTCACCAACATCCCTTACATCCCTTCACTTACGAAGTACTTGGAAGACCATAACTGCGTACAATATGGAAACTACGAGCAGGTGCATACAATGATGTAATTTTTAAAGGAGTCTACTAGATTCTCTTAAAATGTTCTTAGAGCGTATTATGTTCGGTGAACGAGTTTCAGAGAGTATGCTTTAATTAGATGTCTGTGTGAGAATGAAAATAACAACTTTTGACATAATTGCATAAGGTTACCATTAGGTTTGTTTACCCATATACCCATATACCCCCACTTATCCAGGCTTTTTACACGATTCACCAACATCCCTTACATCCCTTCACTTACGAAATACTTGGAAGACCATAACTGCGTACAATATGGAAACTACGAACAGGTGCATACAATGATGTAATTTTTAAAGGGGTCTACTAGATTTTCTTAAAATGTTCTTAGTGCGTATTATGTTCGGTGAACGAGTTTCAGAGAGTATGCTTTAATTAGATGTCTGTGTGAGAATGAAAATAACAACTTTTGACATAATTGCATAAGGTTACTATTAGGTTTGTTTACCCATATACCCATATACCCCCACTTATCCAGGCTTTTTACACGATTCACCAACATCCCTTACATCCCTTCACTTACGAAATACTTGGAAGACCATAACTGCGTACAATATGGAAACTACGAGCAGGTGCATACAATAATGTAATTTTTAAAGGAGTCTACTAGATTCTCTTAAAATGTTCTTAGAGCGTATTATGTTCGGTGAACGAGTTTCAGAGAGTATGCTCTAATTAGATGTCTGTGTGAGAATGAAAATAACAACTTTTGACATAATTGCATAAGGTTACTATTAGGTTTGTTTACCCATATACCCATATACCCCCACTTATCCAGGCTTTTTACACGATTCACCAACATCCCTTACATCCCTTCACTTACGAAATACTTGGAAGACCATAACTGCGTACAATATGGAAACTACGAGCAGGTGCATACAATGATGTAATTTTTAAAGGAGTCTACTAGATTCTCTTAAAATGTTCTTAGAGCGTATTATGTTCGGTGAACGAGTTTCAGAGAGTATGCTCTAATTAGATGTCTGTGTGAGAATGAAAATAACAACTTTTGACATAATTGCATAAGGTTACCATTAGGTTTGTTTACCCATATACCCATATACCCCCACTTATCTGGGCTTTTTACACGATTCACCAACATCCCTTACATCCCTTCACTTACGAAATACTTGGAAGACCATAACTGCGTACAATATGGAAACTACGAGCAGGTGCATACAATGATGTAATTTTTAAAGGAGTCTACTAGATTCTCTTAAAATGTTTTTAGTGCGTATTATGTTGGGTGAACGAGTTTCAGAGAGTATGCTTTAATTAGATGTCTGTGTGAGAATGAAAATAACAACTTTTGACATAATTGCATAAGGTTACCATTAGGTTTGTTTACCCATATACCCATATACCCCCACTTATCCAGGCTTTTTACATGATTCATTAACATCCCTTACATCCCTTCACTTACGAAATACTTGGAAGACCATAACTGCGTTCAATATGGAAACTACGAGCAGGTGCATAGAATGATGTAATTTTTAAAGGAGTCTACTAGATTCTCTTAAAATGTTCTTAGAGCGTATTATGTTCGGTGAACGAGTTTCAGAGAGTATGCTTCAATTAGATGTCTGTGTGTAGAGAATGAAAATAACAACTATTGACATAATTGCAGGAGGTTACCATTAGGTTTGTTTTATGCGTCCACGCATATAGGATTTGCCAGCAGTAACAATAGGCCCAGCGCTTGGCGGAGTATTCACGGAAAAAAAGATTAGTTGCCATAACCAAGAAATGAGTTGACACAACCAATCGATTATTCTATTTTCCTAGCAACTCAAATGGTAATACCAACGATTCGAATGATAATACCGACGATTCGAATGGTAGTCCCAACTATTCGAGTAGTAGTCCCAACGATTGGATTAGTTAACCTAATTAGGTTAACTAATCGTGAATAGTTGAGGTTACTATTCGATATGGATGAGGCAACTAATTTTTTAGACATTGTGTACAGCAAATCGAAAACGTAGTTGCCACAACCAAACTTTTTTTTCCGTGTTGGCTACGAACTGTTGGTTGCCACTCTTAGTTAAACTCCGAACCAATCCTGGTTCCCAGCATCGGCTAATACTCACTGGTCGAGTAAAGGCTACCGGGAAAATGCCAGACACTGAGCCATTGCTTTAGTTCCAATAACATTTATCATGCATCGCAGCCAGTCTTGGGGCAGAGATGAACCATTACCATGATGTCAATGATTAACATAACCTCAACATATACGATTTAAACAAAATTTGGAATTAGAGCGACTTTAGATGGGCCATTTTATATCTTTTATTTAGAGTTGAGATGGTCTTAAGAACCCTCTGTACTAAATTTTATAAAAATTGCATCACTTTTTGTATTGTGATCGCCATATTAGAATCGCCATTTTTTATTTCGGAATTCTGAATTCAGACTTGTAACCAGAGACCTAAACAGGCTTACACTTTCGAGTTGAATCCAAATCAGATAGATTTTGTTTTTTTTTAAGTTGTATTTAAAATAGCCGTGAAAAGGAACTTGCACAACTAATAAACCAAATTTATCAGGTAACCAGAGTCTTGAGTAAAATTGACTCGTTAAATAAAATTAGTTTAAGTACGTTCCATAGCGTGATATTGATTTAGTTATAATGCATTGGTATTGTGTGTAATACACATGAATTTCACTGAACAGGATAATTGTGTTTCCAAATGGACCATTAAATGAGCTACAACTCAGAACTCCGAATAATGTGCATTAACGAAATTGTTCACATCAGTCAATATCCAAATCAGAGCCCAACTATGTCGTCTGTTTGGCCACCTCGATGATCGCGGTCGGTGGATTATGGTAACAGCGGCAAACAGTTGCCCTCGCAGAAGATCCTGAGGACTTCGGCAGCACTAAAACTCTGCTGCTTCAAAGCCGTTGAACGATTCACTTCGCTCGCAAGAGAGAGAGACGGAGAAACGCACGGTATACAAAAGCCGCGATGTGGCAGCACAGGACCGTGTTTACTGGCGCACCTAAATCGCTCTAGATCCCGAGACGTCGAGGAGGGCTTAGCCAACATATCGTCGACGAGGCTACACCCTGGCGTATAGCTTTCTTCTTCGTCTGGAATTCGGCTTCTCCCTCTATATTCTGTTTGCAATAGAGTATACGTATGATGCACGGTAAATATACCTCATATAGTGGCACAGCTCAGTATAAGATACAGTGAATATACGACTTGCATTTCGGCATCGTTGAACCCTGTGTAGAAGATCACAAAAAAGAATGAACCAACCACAAAGTCGATGCCTGTCAATCGAAGCGACATATTCCAAAAAAATACCACCAGGAAACATGAGACTATCCCAGATAGACATTTGGTGGCACAGGAACAGCATAAACGCGTCACACAACGGCATGCTATGTCGGAATTAACGCAGCGATGTACGTCTGAATTGAGCTATTATGTGACGGCATACCGTGCCATCTTTTCATGACGCCAAGGCAAAGCCATATTTGTGGTACTTAAAAATTATGGCGTGGTGCACTAGTGGCACTACAATGTCGCCATGCTTCAAGTTCAGATCGTGTCTCTATGGTGCCATAATTGCTCCATGTCGTATCACTGAGTGTCTGAGGTGTGAACGTCATTCTGTTACTATGGTGCCATTTTTGCAGAATATTTGGGATGGTAATTGCAGCACGGTGACAGCATAATGGTGGTATACCATGCTGTGCTAAAAATCGTTATCGATCTTGACTGTCAGTTAGGAATCGTAAGCGTTTTATTTCTTTGTATCTGTTACTTGCATTATGTTTTAGTTTTTTTTCTTGTCTAACATTTCAAATCGCGAGTCAAAAGTGTAAGACAGAACAGAATCTTTTATCTTCTCCGATATTAAAGGGTTGGTACGCCCGAGAGGTTTGACACATTCGAAGAGTAGACCCTTCGTGTGTAGTCGAACTCAGGCAGCTTTGCATTCTTATATATACGCTCAGGCTTCAAAACACTTGCGAGAAACGCGTCGTCCGTTCGCCATCTAGTGGTATCATACGAAACACTGGTGCCTAATTCTCCGCTAGATGGCGAACGGACGGAGCGTTTCTCGCAAGTGTTTTGAAGCCTGAGCGTATATATAAGAATGCAAAGTTTTCCTGTGTTCGACTACACACGAGGGGTCTACTCTTTGAATGTGTCAAACCTCTTGGGTTTACCAACCCTTTAATATTGAAGAAGATAAAAGAATCTGTTCTGTCTTATTCTTTTGACTCGGAATTTGAAATGTTAGACAAGAAAAAAACTAAAACTAAAAATGTCTAGCTGACAATAAAAAAATATCCATAACGACTTTCAGCACAGCATAGCGTGCCACCATTATGCCACCGTGCTGCATTTATCATTTTAAAAATTGTATAAAAATGACACCATAGTAACAGAATGACGTTCACACCTCAGACGTTCACACCACAACATGGACCAATTATGGCACCATGGAGACATGATCTGAGTTTACATCATGGCGACAGTGGAATGCCACTAAGCCTGCACGGCACGGTATGCCGTCACATAATAGCTCAATTCGGACGTACATCGCTACGTTAATTCCGACATAGCATGCCGTTGTGTGACGCGTTTATGCTGCCACAGTGACACGATAGGATACTTCCACGGCACGTTTGTCTATCTGGGTATGTTACCCATACTAGACAGCCTAAAGAAACTAAACTTCTTCTGAAAAAAAAAACTTTTCTTTTTGTACTTGCCACACCAGGAAACCATAGTCGTAGTTTGTTTTATGCAACCGTTTTTGGAAAAGTAAAAAAACACCAGTATCCCTAGCCGATCGAACAACCGTGAAAACCCAACAAACAAAACCGTATTTCCAACCCGATCGGAATGAGCCACAAAACCAACCATAATTCTTGTCAATCGGACCGAAAAACCAACCGAGCTGTCAAAAGCTCGCAGCTTGCAAATTCGTTGGTCCGTGGGTTGTTGAGACACAAGTCCAACCGGAATTCCAACCGTCTCAAGAAGCATCGCCCGGTTAGTCTCAGGGTTGAGCAGCGGTGTGCCAACCGGAATACCAACTGGCGCAAAAAGCATCGACCGGCTGGTCGCTGGGTTGAGCAAACAGATCCAACCGGAATTCCAACCGTCGCAACGACCACCGACCACCGAACTCGAATTGTCGCAAGAAGCACCGACTGGTTGGTCTCTGAGTTATGCAAATCCAGGTCCAACCTGGTTTTCTAGCAGTTCAAACCACACTTAGAATTCGTGGTCCTGAAATTCGTTGTGCCGTGATTTCTTTTAGTTATCATTATCGAAATCACGGTCGTGCTGGGAGTTTTTCTATACCCTAACGAATGTTGTAGGCTAGGATATAAACGACAATAAAAACGAATCACGTCGGTATATGGACGTAAGGCGTCTTACGATAGCCTGTACTTATACGTGGAACGGCAAATAATCACTTGCAAGAAACTTTTTGACTCATTCGCCATGTAACGGGCTAACTTCGGGTGCACGCGCGATGGGTATGGTGAAGAGGTGGACCCCATCTCTTTTGTCACACGGAAACGCGGCTTAGCTCCGCTAGATGGCAAATAACCCGAAACGTTTCTCGCAAGTAATTGTTCGTCGTTCCGTGTATAAGTACAAGCTATCGTAAGACGTCGTTCGCCTACACTGTTAAAAAAAATGAAATTTACAACACAAATATTGGAAATTACTATTCAAGTGTATATTAAATTCAGAAACTTTGTACAGTAAATGAGAATTAATATGATTTCTAATGACATAATATGCCTGAAAAAATAATGCCCGAGTAATAATTCTATTTTTTTTTAAATTGTTTTTAAGCCCATTTTAAATTTACAACACAGATGTTGTAAATTTACAACACATGTGTATGAAACTTCAACTGCGACGTTCAGTTTTACAAAACAGATTTGTTGTAAAATTACAACATCTGTGTTGTAAATTTGATATACCAGTGTTGTAAAATTCAACGTCGCAGTTGAAATTTCATAAACGGTTTTGGTAAAAAAACTTCATACACATGTGTTGTAAATTTACAACAAATTTTTTTAACAGTGTATGTATCGATGTGGGTCGTTTTTTGTGTCGTTTATACCGTAGCGTACAACATACGCTAGAATACAAGGAAATTCCCAACAGCACACGGAAAAAAGGCTTGGTTGGAACAGCCAAGTTCTATGGTTATATATGCGCCAGACGATTAAATTGGTTAGACCAACCAAGTAATTTTTTAGGCTACCAATTTCTTGGTTGGTTTAACCAAGTCACTTGGTTAGCTTACCAATTTTTTGGTTGGTCTAACCAAGTCACTTGGTTAGCTTACCAATTTTTTGGTTGGTCTAACCAAGTCACTTGGTAAGCTAACCAAGTGACTTGGTTAGTCCAACCAAGATATTGGTAGCCTAACAAATTACTTAGTTGATCGAACCAATTAATCGACTGGCGCATGTATATGCGCCAGCCGATGTTATATAACCATAGCACTTGGTTGTTTCAACCAAGCTTTTCTTTCCGTGCACCGTGATTATGCCCACGATTACTGAAAGAAATCATGGCACGACGAGTTTCAGGGTCGTGAATTCTAAGTGTGGCTTGAACTGCTAACAAATCCGGTTGGACCTGGGTTGTAATAATTAGAGTGATATCGAGAATTATTTCATTTTTCAAATTAAATATATTTTTTATTATAATAGTTTTTTTGTCCATCACGAGTTTTATAAGTTAGCTTCCTTTTATTAATTTTTTTTTAAGAAGTCGGGATTTATTAAATTTTTTATATTCTTTCAGTGCAGAAGCTGGAGAATCTAAAAACAGAAAGCACAAGAAAAGTAGTGCAAATTTAATCGTGAATCCCGCGAGCTTTGTACAGTGCTGTAGAGTATAGTCGTACAGAATATGTACTGCTGGACTATGCATAAAAACCGTGGCTGAGAGTTACGATATTCCCCAGGTACTTCTACGCTATACGAACAAGTATAACGTACTGTACAAAAAGTTTAGAAAAAAAATCTTGTCCGAGTACATAAGTCGTCAGCTCCTCTTTCTATTTTCTGTTTGCAATATAATATATAATATATGCTACAAAATATACGTCATCCAGTAGCACAACTCAATATTTAAGATACAGTAAACACTTGCATTTCAGCACCCTAGGAACCAGCTTAGAAAATTACAGAAAGTACGTAGAAACCACAATATCGATGCGTGTCAATCCACGCGAATAATTTCAGAAAAACATCACCAGAAAACAAGAGTCTGTGTTACCTCTTCAATCCACAAGGACGAGAAGCTCAAGCTACTAAAAGCGGAAAACAAGAGGAATGCAAATTTAATCGTGACTCCAGTGGACTCGTAGAGGACAGTAGTGCAAAACGAGTACGGTCAGACTACGAGTAAAAACCATGACGCAGCGCTACTATATTGCCCATACAGCTATAAGCTATACGCACGAGTAAAAGGTACTGTACAAAAAGTTTGGAAAAAAATCTTGGTCGAATACGGTCAACTTGGTGGGATGTGGAAAGTGAGGAAAGCAAACGGTAATAATGAAGGAAAGGTGAAAGATACAGAGAAATTTGCGGCGTGGCAGACTGGAGGAAAGACAGAGTGAAAAGGGATGAAGAAAAAAAGAGTGAGAAAATACTTTACTTTTACATGAAAAAAAGGCCTGGTTGCTTGCTGCCTGCTCGCCAGTAAAATGGCCTGCTCGAGGTGTTACATTTTCAAAGGCTAAATGCAAAACTTCCGAGCTTGGGAAAAGAAATAATGGCGCGAAGGGGACTGAGTGAGGTGGAAGAACTTGGAGCTGCTGAGGGTTGTGTGGCGTTCGGGGGAAAGAGTTTATTAAATGCACTCTTTACAACGAGCCTGCCGGGCTCGACGCGGTGGTTTACGATCCTCCCTTACCTCCTGTGACCTCACGACCAACTTGCCTGGCTTATATATTTTTACCTTGCGTTTCTTCTATCTCTTCATCTCCTTTTCTCTCGCAGACATCGTCGTACCGGTTGCTCTTCCTTGCTTGCTCAGCTTCCTTTTACTTTTTAATGCTCATTTTTTCTTTATCCTCTGAGCTTCTCCATTCGCACCTTTCTCTCTCGGCGTTCAACAGCGCTTTTACGGGAACATACTGAAAAATCTCGTAGACGATTATCGTCGCGACGTCTAGTGTCCTTTCCCCGGAGACTTTCCTTTGGCCTTATCCTTGCTATGCCGTTCTGTCGCTCCTCATAACTCTTTCTCTCATCCTGTAGTCCCTCGTTGCCGTTGTCGTCATCCTTCTTTTTCTTTTGAACTCACTCTCGACACTCGGGAACAACTTTTGTGTTAAAATTGTCTCGAGTGGCCGCCGGACGACCCAACTCTCATAAATTTTTAATGCCTCCACGATGGTAGCCTTTTCACCCCTAAACGTTCGGGGTATAATATTGGAAGCCTCGTGGCTTTACCCAGTCGACAGGCAAAAAGCACTAAATCGATTATCGGCTGGCACATCATTTAATCAGATTGAACGAAAAAGTTTTTTGAGAGCACACTGAAACTATTCCTGAACGTTTAGCCTTTCTCTTACTTTTTCCTCGTCATCCCAGTTCTATCGCATTATATTCATTTTTTTTTCATTCGTTTGCGTACTCGATAGACTACAACATTTTGCAGTTGGGATTAGTTTAGTTTATTTAGTTCCAATTAGGGTATTATTAGTTAGGGACCGGAAATTCAGGGAACGTAAAAGCCTGAATACGGCATACGGATGAATAACCCAAAAAATATATATAACAAATATATATATATATTTAATGATGAACTATCTCGAAAAAGATTCATCTAGGAAAAATATGATTTCCCTCTAAAAACCAAGGGTGTTGCATTTTATATGATAATAAGGAGATCATAAAATGGCTTATTACGAATTTTGCCCGTAAGGGTATCATTATCAGATAACGCTCAATTTTCTTTGTGAGCATAAATTTATAATACTGATAACATGAATTTGTTTTCGGTATCTATATTTATGTTATGGTTTGAGTTTGTAGAGTTTTCAAGGGGACATCACATGGTCGTGTTAGGAAATTTGTCGGTGCGGACATCAATGTCAGATGAAGTTTACCGTTGATTTGTAATCATGAATCCATAGTTTTTATGGTACCAAATTTTTCTTGACAACTATGCTTGAATTTAGTGAAAGCTCTCAACGTGAATGTTGATTGTTCATGATGCTATCCGATATCGTGAGTTGCAAAATTATTCAGTCCCATACGACTTCAGTTGTAATCGGAAGGTTATATTCTAACATTCAACTAGGATTAAATTATTGAATTATCTGTAATGGCAGAACTTGACATGGCGTCTGACGCAAAATTCGACAAACTTAATAGAATTACTCGAGGTCGCGTTCAGTCTTCATGAAATGGAGAAATCCACATACAAACTTCACATACACGATGCGTGTTCTATCCAAAACGTCAGAATTATCGAGTCCAATTAACAGACCGCTCCAGAGAATCGACATGGGTGAAGATGAAACGTTAACGTAATCGGATTAAGACAAAAGCGTTGTTCCTCTCGAGTGAGATACCTGCATTCAGACGTAATTCACACATTGTTCTTTCATTAAGTCCGCGTGCTTAATGCGCCGCCAGTCATGTACCGGCTTTACAAAACCCGATATATCCGTGGCTGGAGTTGCATGGCTGGCATTATTGTTATCAGACTACATATGAGAAACTTCACACCAATACAGCATCTCGATTTATCAAACTTCTCAAAATATTGTTGTGTAATTTTGGGGTATTGTAAATACCGCCTCAGAATAATATTTCTTCAGAAGAAGTACCAAATTCCAAGAGTCTACGGTGTTTCATTTACGAGATAAATCTATGGCTTCTTTTTCGATTGATGTGGTGATATCTCGATAATCCCAAAGCGTATTTTAATTGTAAATACACGAAAATTACACACTCTTAAAATATTTCAAATTTGTAATCCATACTGAAAAAAAAATGTCATTGATTTAATAAATCCATCGTTTGCGGGCTGCCAATAGAAGTATTTTTGAATTAACTCTATTTCTTATTCCTTCAATCCCATTTAACACTGAAATAATAAAATATTATTTTGCTTATTGTTATTGTTTCGATCTCGCATGGAATTGGAGGAATTAGAATTCAAATTAAGTTGATAACGCTTGTTTTTGGCAGCCCGCAAACGATGGATTCACTGACATTTTTTTCAGTGCATAAAGCAAGTCTGATGGAAACTTATTTGATGTTCATTTGCTCACATGATTTGGCAGCATCGAATTAAAATAAAAAATCCAATTCGAATTGTTTACCACTCGAAACAGTAATTGAAAGCCTGGTTGAAATATTTGTCCAAATGATTTTAATTCAATGGTGTACAATCCTGCTTTGGCACAGTTCAACGAAATATTGTTGAGTGCTTCAAGCTTAACTCAATAATATCGTTTCAATTAATAACTTCTATATTGTTACTTCTTCTTCAACTCGAAATAACGTTACGAGATATTAAACGAGCAGTCTGTGTTATTCTGGTAATGAAACAAACAATATCATTAATACATTGATTTTCCGAAACTGCAAATTTATCTCATTGGCTCTGTGCATTTCACAACGGAATGATGAAATGCTCTCGAAAACGCCCGTTATTAGCGCTTTAACACCCGACTGAAAATGAAGAGTAATGTGCGTTTTCCTTTGAAGTGAAGTTATTGGTTCATGTATGTAGTTCCATATTGTCAAAACCATTGATAAACATCCAATATAACCCCAGGATGTGCAGAAATGTTGGATGGTTAACCTCAATTGAATTGTTCGTTAATTCGTTGATTCATGAAGAGTGATTTTTTTTCGTACTTGGATGCAATCAAATAAATAACTGCGTTTGATAATACCCATGTTTCAATTCTATGGTGTGATTTGCGAATCCCATTGTCGTATGTCAATGAGTGTCGGTGTTGAAATAATCTGAGCAATATTCACACTGTAAAAAAAATCTACTTGAAATTTAATGTACAAGTATTGGAAGTTTTTATGCATAAACTGGTATACTACATTTAATATTCAAGTGTGATGTAAAATTAATGTATGGTATAGTAATGTCAATAATTTACTTTAATTTAACTGTAAACCCTAGCAGAAATAGTGATCAGTTTTTGGCAAGGGCCACGCTCGTTAGCCCTGTATATTGCCGAGGCATTCGTAAGGAAAAATGGCGAGGGCCTCGTCTGGCGTGTAACGCATGTGATAGCCTTCAACTCGGCTGCCTGACTGCCGAGTATATGGCGAGTTTTCCTTGGCAGCAGCTGGCCTGGCTCATTTTCGAGTAAATGGCGAGTTTTGCTCGACAGTAACTGGCGTGGCTCATTTTCGAGTCAATAGCGAGCTTTGCTCGACAGTAGCTGGCGGGGCTCATTTTCGACTTCATATATTCTATGCGTAGCAATATTTAAGTTTCATTCTGGTATGAGAGATGGTATGAGTTTATGCATAAGAAGTTCCAATGTTTTCTAACAGTGCATATTCGAAGAAAATTCAGGGCGACAAGAGTCAAGTATCCGATGCATGAGAAAAAGGACCAAATAAAATGAATAATCTTTAGGAAAACCCTGAATAAAAATAGTAATCTACAGAAATAATACAATAACTTTAAGTTAAAAATAATCTATCTTAATACAAAAGGAACGCGTTATATATTTGCTCGGTTGTAACAATATATATTTTCTAGATCCAACATTGGCTTTTGCACACGGAAAGAAATGTTTGGTTGTGGCAACTACGTTTTCGATTTGCTGTACACAATGTCTAAAAAATTAGTTGCCTAAACCATATCGAATAGTAACCTCAACTATTCACGATTAGTTCTCGCGAGATTAGTTAGGTTAACTAATCCAATCGTTGGGACTACCACTCGAATAGTTGGGACTACCATTCGAATCGTCGGTATTACCATTCGAATCGTCGGTATTACCATTCGAATCGTCGGTATTACCATTCGAATCATCGGTATTACCGTTCGAATCGTCGGTATTACCGTTCGAATCGTCGGTATTACCATTCGAATCGTCGGTATTACCATTCGAATCGTTGGGATTACCATTTGAGTTGTAAGGGAAATAGAATAATCGATTGGTTGTGTCAACCCATTTCTTGGTTATGGCAACTAATGTTTTTTTTTTCCGGGCAGTGTTGAATACACGTCATTTATAATTTCGCCACAGCGAACTAGGAATGCTTAGAGAAGAACGGTGTCCAATTACTCGTATAATTCTGAGTCTGTGTAGAGATGGCTTCTGTAGAATCGAGGTTTTGTCCAGTTCGCTTACCTCCGGAGGCATCTTCAGCGTACTGTAAAAATGTTCGGTGAACTAAAAGGATTTCCTGTTTCTCTCTAATAAATTAAATAAAACGGAATGAAACAGACTAGGACAAACTCATCGCAGCAGTCGACAAAACGTCCTTTGAATGAGTATATTCGTTTTTCTCTGTACATCTCAGACTGTCAGTCTGTAAAATGATTGCACTCTTAGTCAGGAGCTACTAACAAAATTGTAATTCCATTTTTTGCCGATATATTGAATGTTTGATGGATGACGCCGTTTCTATCATTTCCCTTTGAGAAGTTGCAGAAAATGAAATGTTCACCTTGATTACATTAATTGAGTGATTAATCAACTTTACAGTTACTTGTCTCAGACTCCCATGTTGCGAACAAAAACAAAATCTAGACGAAAATAGAATTCAAGTGAAGATGTAGGTACGTTTCTCGACGGTGTCTACATCTTGAATAAATAATTTACCTTTCTTAGCAACGAATAGTTTCTAGTTCTGTTTTCCCACAGGATGTCTCTAAGCTTCTTGAGAGCTCCAAAAACATCAGACACGAAGGGAAGTGTAAGAGCAAAGTGCAACACTACAAGGCGCGCTTGTAATAGAGGTAAGAGATCACGTGGCCGAATTCGAGGATGATACTGCTCAGTTCTCATCATCCGAAAAGGATGACGAGCAAGAAGAGAGACTCGGTTATCTCGATACGTGATGCGAGTTCGAGATAGACCCTGTAGCGTACAACTGAAACGACAAGCGCAAGGATAAGAACGGAGACACTGCAAAACTTCTAGTCCTGGGTTATATGCATGCGTCTCCACTGTGTTAGCTTCGTCGAGTTGATGACGGCACCCAAAACTAAATGCTCGCGAGTGTGCACCGGTAGCTCTAGCTGAGACAGTGATTGTAATATCGTTTAATCGCGTACGCGAGCACTGCACCGGAAGAACGGAGGTCTGAGGATAGACTCATCCTTACTGAACGTTGTCGCCGTTTCAGAGTGAGAGAAGTTTGCACACATGAATGTGTAGAATTGGATAGACTCTGTGGAACATGAATTACGACTGAAGATGAGTACAGCCATCAAGTACTGCTGAGATGTAGTTGTACGAAAGGAATGAAAGAGCATATCTCTGTCTCTGTTGTCCCAGAAAGCTTGAGAAGACGACATCCCTCAAGGAGTAGAAACATGCGAGGAACGCAAGTACCTTCCACTCCTCATTCTACTCCACATATTATACCCCCGTCACTCAAGATTCTCCATGCACCCACTTAGCTACGGGGCTTCAACAACGTTCAACTCGTTCTGGTGTGTAATACGATCTACGCAACGTCTTTCTTGGCGCTAGAACTCAATCTCCTAATCAATTAGCTAATGGGACCGGTTTCATCCAGACACCCCAGTGAAGTAGTCTGAGTAACAGAACTTAGCGATGAAATGTTAAAGAGAAATGAAGCTAATTCTGTTCTGCAATAAAGCTGCAAAACGCTTTACGAAATTGCGTAAAGCAGTACAGCGTAGGGCGAAGAGCCAAGCCGCTAATAATTAGACTTTTTCAGGGAAGGTAAAGTGAATGCAAAGTGCATTGGGTTTTGTGACGACGCTCGTTAGGTCAAAGGCGTGTCAGGCGTCTATTTGCACCTAACGATCGTAGTTTACTTTTATTTATAAAGCCAACATTTTTATAAGATTTCTTAATTAAGGGTCACTTTACCTTGTTTTTCCTATTATTCTTGATTGGTTAGTTGATTGTTATGCAGAGTTTACATTAACTTCGACGCTACTACGTCTTTGATTATGTAAGAACTTTATAAGGAAGTCGGCTAAGAACGTTCATTTTATTGGTTTAATAAAAAGCGTTTGGTGTGTTTTATGACTAGTAGCAAGGTCTGCTTGTAACATTGTTTTTTTTACACGTAGAAACGAGATTGGATGGTTCAATCAAATTTAGCGACTACCAGTTGTCAAATAAAGTTTGTTGGAAGAGCAATAAATTTTTTGGTCTTATCAACAGTCATTTGGCATAATCCAACGAAGTTATGCCAAATCGGCGTGTGTAGACAGTGAATGTGCAGCATCGATGATTGTACCGAATCGGGGCTGCGTAGTAGGTGATATGTGCAAATTCGGTGATCTTCTGTGTGTAGAATCATATTTGTATGGTATTTTAGCCTGTGTAGCATATATTAGCATGTTAGCATTAGCAATTCGTTCATTTATAAGACATTCCACACCAATTCAGCCATCCGATTTTTCAATGTACCAGAAAATTGTTGTAATTTTTCGATATTATAATGCTATATAATTTTTTTTTACAAAAACAAAGCTTCCTCTACGAGGAAGCAAAATATGAAAATTCTCGTTTATTTACGTACTGTCCATATAAATCTTTCCCAAATCTTTTACATTGCGTCAAAGTCAGGGCTATCCTCTATTAAATTGTTTTTTTTCCCATTTTCACGGACCCATTATGAAGAAGTATGTAGAAGGGCTAAGTGACAAACGTAATAATGTACGAGATATAGTTTTATTATAGATTTTTCTTCTTTTAATCTGAGTTTTCTAAGTAAAGGCCTTCCCCTATCGAACTAATTTTTTTTATCTCACCCTTACTTAGAAAACGTAGATTCAAAAAAATTATAATACTATTAGACGTAATTTTAAAAAACTGGGAAACATTTCTATGAAGAGTAGATAAAAAAAAGAGAATTTTCATACTTAAAAAGTTAGAATACGCTTTGAAGATATCGAGATATCACCAAATTAAACAAAATATAAGCAAACGGTTTATCTCGTAAACGAAACACTGTAGGATCTTAAAATTTTGTACTTTTTCTGAGGGTACAATAATTTTGTACTTTTTCTATATTATTACAATATTTAAAAATTACAACATTTTTGGGAACATAGAAAAATCAGGTGGCTAAATTGTAATATATAGCATATATCTGTAAAATCATGCGTGTGCAAAATTAGTTTGTGGAATAATGGTGGGTTACCAAAGTGAGGAGTCTAAATCTGTATACATGGAAGTCACATCTTCGACTTCAAGAATGCCACAGTACTTTATGATTACTGATTTCGGTTAACAACTGAGTTTTTCCACTTTCATCAGTCATGATACCCTAAACGATCAGTTGATAGTTCACTTTCAATTAAGCACTTTGTATTTTCTACCCGGCCAATGTAGAGTTAAAGTATTTCAATATTGACGTATACTTAGCATATGCAACAGCATCCCAGCAGCAGTTCCTAAAACTGTCACAAAGAATTGTCTGTTCAGTGCTGATCACAAATGGACGTAAAACTGCTTTCATTTTATAACTTTTTAACGTAATAATAATTCATATAGTATTTCACTGAAAAAATATCAAGATTGCTTAATAAACAAAATTATAACTTTGATGATAAATCGTCTGACGTATATTTAATCAATAACTTGGTTGTCCCAACTAATGTTTTTTTGCTGCTCGAGTTTGAATTTAATGAATTAATGTAACAATATGACGAAGAATGAAGTTGAAATGGTGGCGGGCTTTCGAAGTATGTGCAGCAACTGCAAAATGCATTATCTCTTGGGTATAGGTGGCGTAGGTACTGATTAATTCGAACAGTACTTATGCCTCCGAGGTTTGAATAACGCCTAATGGTATTGAATAATGTTTTTTATTGCTCAAGTTGGAATTTAATAAATTAATGTAACAATGTGACGAAGAATGAAGTTGAAATGGTGCCGGGCTTTCGAAGTATGTACAGCAACTGCAAAATGCATTATCTCTTGGGTATAGGTGGCGTAGGTACTGATTAATTCGAACAGTACTTATACCTCCGAGGTTTGAATAAGGCAGCGGGGGCAATTTCCGGGATCGGATATGGGCCACATAGGGCGACTATTATGTCTTCCCCTCTCCCGAAGTTTTCACTCTCTCTTACTCGTTGGAGAACTTGTAATGCCAACGCGACGGGAGGGATATACCGGCGCTGTGTGTAGGTATCTCGTCAACACCATCGCAGCCGCCACCACCGGCGGTACAGCACCACCGAAACTTTGGAACAACCCTTGTCATGCCCAGATGTGACTATGGCTATGAGATCCGAATGTGCACACTCACTTCCGGCCATTGTAACGGTACCGAGTACAGCTATATACATCAACGCGCATCTACTAAACTATTACAATGTTATATGTCAAGCTCCGGATGCGGTTTGTGTATAAGTGGCTTGAATTTCAAGGATTCGAGCAATGAGGCCCGGGAACGCAGTCTCAACTTCCGCTGTAGAAGAGACCGCAGTACACCACACCGAGTTCGAGAATCTGCTAGACACCTATGCAGTATTCACGATTGTGCAGAATTTCGATATGGGAATTGTAATGCCTGTACGTACAACGCATTCGCAATGCAAAATTCCACTATTCTGCATTGCTGAACCAAAGCTTCAGCTGCGTTGTACAACATTCTCTCACGATGCACAACGATCATTGGAGGGTACTGGCCAATTACCTGTCACTGGTTGGAGGTTGCGAATATTGTTATTTGGAAGCACGAGGAATGTGCAACATAGAATCAACATTGAAAGATTTGGCATGTTTGCTTATCGTTAAGTGCAATGCAATTTTTTCCTATTTATCTACTAATAATTAGGAAAACTACTGCATCTCGTCGCGGTAATTTTGCCCATTTACAATTCGACCATTAATTCATCTATCATGAAACGATGACATTGTGCTGCTGGTAGTAGAAAAAACCTGTTGTGGTTTAGATGGATTTGTTTGTAGAGAAACTAATAGTGGAGTGATGCATGTACTGGTAGCTGGTGGTTTATACAATTATCATTTAATTAACTGAGGAAAAAGTTGCAGATGTCGTGATTGCAACCGTTGACTTTTCATCGTGGTTGTTACTCGAGGTGAAATTTAGACTCTCTTCAAAACCCTAATGTTGCAGTCCCGCGGGTTAAATGGAGGTTCCTCCATTCCTTTGACACTCGTTAAAACCTCCAAAAATGGCAGACATTACATGGAAAAAAAGGCTTGGTTGGAACTACCAAGTGCTGTAGTTATATATGCGCCAGACAATTAATTGGTTAGACCAACCAAGTAATTTGTTAGGCTACCAATTTCTTGGTTGGTCTAACCAAGTCACTTGGTTAGCTTACCAAGTCACTTGGTTAGTTTAACCAAGAAATTGGTAGCCTAACCAAGAAATTGGTCAGTCTAACCAATTAATTGTCTGGCGCATATATAACCATAGCACTTGGTTGTTTCAACCAAGCCTTTCTTTCCGTGTACCCAAATGGAGTAAACGGAGTCTAATGTAGACTGAAATTCTTATCTTTGGACCTTCACACGGAGAAAACAGGTTAGTTGATAAAACCAACCTTTAAATGCTGGGAGCGTTAAATGTAGTTTGGTTGGCGTTATCAATCGGTTGGTTGGCATTACCAATCGGTTGGTTGACATTATCAATCGGTTAGTCGGTGTTACTAACGGTTGGTTGGGGACCAATCGGATGTTTGGCGTTACCAATCGGTTGGTTCTGACACACAATAACTTGCTAATGCCATATTCTACCATGCCTGTTGGTTAGCGCTATTAATTCCGTGGTTCCTACATCTACACCCTTTTCTCCGTGCAATTAGGTTGTACAGAGTGAGATGAGGTTCTTAGACCCTTGTATAAACCTCCAAAAGTGGCATATTTTATCCATTTTCATTCAACGAAGGGTGTTGGAAGGGTTTAAATTTTAACTCGGGTACTGTCGTAATGCAAGTTATGGAGTTAGTTTGCTTCAAGAACTGAGCGTTGTTCCGTGAATCAGTCGCGATATATCCAAATACTCTGTTGAAAATATTTCTCTAAAAATCTCGGAGAATTTCTCTGAAAAGTCCTCTGAATTTCCCTCACTTTTCGCACTTTTCAGAGAAAACCAACGATTTTTCTAAAACAAAATAGTTCTGATTTTCTAAAACACTCAGATTGTCGCTGAAATTCTTCTACAAAGTATATAAATTCCTTCTCCTGCAAAGTTTCAGCAAAAATCACGGAAATCATTTGGTTAGAGTTTTTCAGACAAATTGTAAGATAAATATGTTCACCAGGGTAGTACGGAAAGAACGAGGGAGAGTAAAAAAAATGGTGAAAACGACATCAACACAGTCAATTTTGGTTTTACGTAGATTGTCGATGCTGGCGACACCGAGTCTCCCTCAGTACAGAGCAGTCTTTCCCGGTGCAGAGGGAACTTTATAGGAGAGTTTTTTTATATTTATTATTTCGGAAGTACCATATTTTAATATTCACGTGTAGTGTGATATACCAAAAAGTGTCGTGAATTAAATTAGAGAAAATATGCTAGTAAAGTGCATTATTATGAATAATACATTTGAAAATGAATATAATATGAATGCAATATAAATTAAATATGTAGAACAAGTGTTTGATGTTATCTTGAGGTGAACTGCAATTTTGACAGTATTGCAGTCTAGCAAATAAAGTGGTAGGTTGTTTAAATATCAAATTTCCTGGATGCAGATTTTAATATATTTTATAGAATACATCGACCATATTTCACTGTATCCCATAGCCTTTGTAAACAGTTATTATGTTTCTGGCCGTTATATCCATACAGACGAACACAAATGAGAAAATGCTTTGTTTTTTTTTGTTTTTCAAAAACTATGACACTCAAAACACTCTGATGATATATCCTGGCGGAATACTTTTTTTTTGGGTTATTTTTCGGGCGCGCGAGTTGTTCATCATTGAGAGAACATACCAGGTGCATCGTTATTGCAGTCTAGCTGTTTGCTAAATGGGCAACTATTTCACGCGCAGACCCTTCCAGCAATATCTGCCAGGCTGTGGCTTTCTCTGTACCTCAGAGTCCATTTCTCCGGGTGCGACGTCCAATGACCGAGTGTCCCAACGGGAGCCCTCCATCAAGGGTATATTTTCCTCCGGGTACACCTTAGCCAACTTTTCTTCGCGCAGAAATAGTCTACGAGAGGTTATTAAAAAAAAACCTGTTTTTCTCAATGAAAATAAAATGTAACACCAGACGTTGCGTAACACCGGTGCAATTAGAAACTTGATATCGAAATAGAAAATCGTTTATTGAAGGAAAATAATGGACTATTGGAAAAAACAAACATCTAGAATTAGCTGGATGTAATTGAATGATCCTTGGCGCGCAGGAGATCTATAAGTGGACATAAAAATGTATGTACCAGTGGCTAGCGGAGAGGGACATAATGGTCTAGACGATGGAGTGGATAATTTCCCGGGTGCAAAGCGAGAATAACATCTATCGATCTGTTGAGGCGCTATAGATGCCGCCATCCAGACGCCAAGACTTGACTCTGGTCTGACTCACGCATTCTAGAATCGATACCCCGTTCTCACAAAGCGTGCTGCCCTTTCGTATGCGTAACTTCTGAAAACAATGATTAAAACATATGTATAGAAATACAAAAAAAAAAAAATTCACGGATGGCATGCATTCCATTAGCTTTATTTATTTTCTCTATCAATTGAGGCAGTAAATCGGATGGTTAAATTAATTATCACAGTATTTTGCATGCAAATACCGTTTACAATTACCTAAAAAAAAAAAAAAAAAAATTGTCAATTTGTGCACCACATTAATCTTCCAAATTCGAAAGAGGTTCTACACATAGACAAAAAGATGATTGCCGGCAATAAAACGATTCATAAAAACTAATTGCAGGATTAAAACAATAAATCAAACCGCAGGTGATCGGAGGCCAACGATTGCATGATAAATTTACCTTTGGACATTTCGTTACGTCGTATGATTGATAACTCATCGTTCGGTTTGCTAAAATACAGTAACGTTTTGTAACGGATACGTTGAACGCGAAAGCAGAGAATGGCAAAAATTACTGGTCTCGAAAATCGTGCTCACGTCGCGTCGGTCCCGGTCGAATAATTCACGCTGAACGAAACGAGGATAAACGGGCACCAACACCATACGCGGTATCAGAGAACAAGCTCCAGTAACACAACTATGGAGGAGAGGGAGTGAGAATGAGTGGGGCTGGTGGTGGTATACATGTGGCCTCTGGGAAAGGTGGCTGGGCATTATTGCCATCGGAAATTGAAACTGGCCTGGGCACGTACATATTTTATTCGTCTATGCTTGCCAGAACGCACATGGTGGAGCTCTCGCGATATGTTGCAGGAACTTGCAGATCGAGGTGCGGAAAACCTGTCGTTTTTCTGTATCAACGGCAAAGCATTACGCACTCAATGTTTGATAGATAGATAAGGCCTATATTGATAAAGATAATATAAGCATACAAAAGAGAATTCATATGTTGGTTCGTCGAGATACGGTCAACCACCTGATAATGGGAGTTACACAGGACACTCAAATTCTGAAAAGGGTGATATTAAATGCATGGACGAAAATAAGGGCTAATAATTCGATCAATTTTCATCATATCGCACTGAATTTCCCATCAATTGTGTACCACATGGTGATTTTCGTTTTACTGGCAAACCGTCATAATTGTTATCGTCAGCATGTTTTGTATTCCTTCCCGAGTTAAAATTTAACACCCTTCCAACACCCTTCGTTGAATTAAAATGGGTGAAATATGAAACTTTTGGAGGTTTATACAAGGGTCTAAGAACCTCATCTCACTCTGTACAACCTAATTGGAGGTCCAAACATAAGGATTTCAGTCTACAGTAGATTTCGTTTACTTCATTCGGGTAATAACTGCCATTTTCGGAGGTTTTTACGAGTGTCAAAGGAATGGAGGAACCTCTGTTTAACCCGCGGGGTTGCTACATTTAGGTTTTGAAGAGGGTCTAATTTTCAACTCGGGTTTTTAGTGTTGGGAGTGAAAGTTAACGTTCGACGTAAAAATATTCTATTGCCATTTTATGGAGTACTAACTTTACTGAAATGAATACAATCGTTGCATAATCATCAGTTATTTCTGTTATGGGTTATTATAAATTGTTCTTCTTGTTATGAGAATGTTTTGTTGGCAGTAGAACTAGTGATGCCCTCAAGAAAGTCGAGACAAGTCGAGGCGCATGAATTCAATAAACCTCGTATTGAACAATTGAACTTCAATCTATCTCGATATGTGTGAATGCAATTACGAAATACGAGATATTCAGATTGCATCGTAAAATGTGTCGAGATCTTGGGTGACATCACGAGAATTTGACAGTATCGATACGATACAAGATTATTTGAGGAATTCGATAATGAAGGGAAACAAGAAACACATAGACGGCACTCAAAAGCGAAAAAAAGTAAAATTATGATTTTTATTTGAATCAAAACTCGGAAAAAAACTGTTTGCAAAATGTGCTTCGAAGAATCGAAGGCTCAAAAAATAATTGAAATGAAGAACAGCAACACGACTGCAGTGAGAGATCATGTGCAAAAAGCACATCCTCAACATTTTGAAGAACTCAGTGCGACAAACGCGAGCAAGTCCTTTCAGAAACCTCAATTTCAAATAAAAATAAACTTTGATTCTTTGCAAGCTTGTTTATATATTGTATACATCAGCAATATAATAGACACAATGCATTACCTATTTCTTCCATTTTTTCCACTATTTCTTGCAATATTAAAGCGAAAATTAGTATTTTTATTCAGCTATTCAAATGTTTACACTCTATTTTATAATCACTACATATTATTGTTATGAAATCATAATTACAAAACAAATTATACTGTAAACTATATCTTATGAATTAATGGGGATTTACAACTCTGCAAATCAGTTGCTAATATAATGACAGCAAAGCCTTACTTCTTAGCCTAACAAAAATTAGCTTAGCTTGTCAAAAAATTTGCTAGACCAGCAAAAAGATTTGCTGGGCCAGCCAAATTATTTGTTAGGCCAGCTATTTGCTGGCCTAACATTTTCTAGGCCAACAAATAAAGTTTGCTGTCACTATGCTAGCAAATGATATTTCTCCGTGTGACAACTAATCTTTTCTTTCAGTGTAAGATAACAGTCTCATCCGATGCCCTATTTCGTGTATTTTATACACCTACATGCAGAAAAGAAAAAAAAAACACGCGACAAAAATTAAGAGAACATTTGCGATATCTCCAATAAGAACCGAAAGTGACGCCAAAAATAGTTTACTCTATATATTTCTAACCTACGAATATACCTTTACCTAGTTTTGCGATATTTTGCCCAGGAGTCATGGGGAACGAAAAAAACGAAATGAAAAACTGCAATTTTAAAATCACGTCGTTTTTGCAATACATCTATTAAAAACGTAAAAATCGTTGAAATACGAATTCGCCGGATATTAATGCGATTGGCACCCGTGATAGGACTTGGAAATTCCAATTGTGAATTGTCGCTCGCGGGCACAATTGGCATGAATTATTTCACACATGCGCGTGCAGGAGATAATGTAGTAATATTACACGACCAAAATGTATTCATAGGAAATTTGAGATTTTGATAATCACAAGATAATGGAAGCCCCACTTGAACAAGAAAATGTACCAATAGTGATATCACAAACAATAATTGAGAAAAGTTGACCGATGATAAAAACGCACAAAATCTTAGCGGACATTAACGTAACTTAAGTCACCAACGATGTGTCAATTGGTAAACTCGCAAATAAATGATCCGTTCATGATGTCCAGGAGGTCCATTGACAAATGCATAGCAAATCCTGGAAAATAAATAAAAATGGTGACAAGTGATTGATGGATTATTGTAGAGGCTAAGTCTACTCTTACCATATGCAGAGTTAGTAACATGTGTTTAATACTCTCCGAGATATGCAAGGTTTAAGAAGTCAAATAGCCTTTTTTTTACATCAACCATATGAATGACGAGCGCTTTCGCGTCCTTGTTAATTCAGCATGTCAATTCGACTTCCACAAGGTAGATACTTATATTTTGATATCCCAAACAAAATCCAATACATTTCAGCGTGATCTATCATCGCATTACTGATGGATGCGGACGTTTATAGGATTATACCAGTGGCTTGATTTTGTTTTGATAAACGTTTTTCAACCGTACACTTTATTCCTACTTGGTAAATAATGAACATTTTTTCTTCACTGATATTCACCCACACAGGCCCAACCAATGTTCCATAATCTCGCGAATGAGAGGTTTAAATAGTGGAAAATCGGTGAAATATGAAAGCACCAAATATTAATGCGATTGACACTCGTGATAGAAACTGCGAAAATCCAACGGTAAATTCTCACTCGTGAACACGATTGGCACGTATTATTTTATACACGCGCGTGCTGGAGATTATTCCAGACAGCATATATATAATGCAACGCATAGTATCAGGTATAGTACCTCTGTGAAGGGAGCCGGAGGCCCGTTCCATGAACGCTTATTCGAGCTGTAAATTCGAAGTGGAGAGATTTAACTCTATGCCCGAGTGCCTCTCATTTTCGACTCAATGCCTCGGATAAGTACTTGATCCCCCTCGCACAGCCCACCCGCCACGATTCGAGTAATTTAATTTGCACGTTTCTCTAGCTTCCCCTCCCTTCGTCGATCTCTCGCATCCTACTGTTTCATCCCCCTTGCCGGTTTTATACTATCCTTCTGGTCCAATCTCTCGCACAGTCGATTGTACCACCCTATAGTACATACATACACTCATGACTCGCATAAAGTCTCGTTGAATGCCGGGTAAGTCTCGTTATCCTTGTATATCGCTTTCGACTTGCTTGCATGGGCTACCGTTGTACATAATCCATCATACGAGTACGAGAGCAATTGGGGGAAGTGTTCTAGGGTGATGTTCATTCCTCTAGGTTATCTCCAGGATCGTAAAGGAGCCGCACGCACCAACGGTTATGCATATAGAAAATTGTGAGAGCTCCTGCTTCAGATTAACGACGTATTTGAATTATGTAAGTGTTGGGGTAGCATGGAACATCCAGGACTTTATCCCATGAATCTCATGAACACGGTGAAACTGATAGGCTATTATGCTTTCGATAAAGCGAATAATAGGGTCGTTATTTGATAACACAGTGGGTAATTTTCCATGGATTGAGAGACGTCGTTGCTAAGGATTAATGAAGTCATTTACTTTTTCACTTGGAAATCAAAATCAAAAGTTATGAAAATATTGGCACCATTATAGTAATACATTTAGGGATATTTGGTGCGATGATGTTCGGGGGGGGGGGGGGGGGGGACGGAAGCAAGGGCTTTGCTGAAGTTAGGGTGCAATCTGTCATAAAATTTGTTATCCGATTTACTCATTTTTTATTACGATCAAGTAGAAAGTAATGGTGAAAATCGATTGATTTTATTAACGTGTACCGTTTTCCTCGGGGGTCCATATAAATTTGAGTGGGCGTTGCGAAAACACAAAGTCGTTAAAGACAACAACATGAGTGAAAACATGAGTGAATTAAGTTTAGATTAGATGAATTTCCATGCCATCAAATAGTAACTAGGTTTAGCACAGAAATGTCGTTAATTGAGACTCAGAACATAACAATTTTTCTCATCAGTTAAACATGTTACACGCCGTGATATATACAAGAAGAGAACAGTATAGTACTTAGACACGGAAAAAAAGGCTTGGTTGGAACTACCAAGTGCTATGATTATATATGCGCCAGACAATTAATTGGTTAGACCAACCAAGTAATTTGTTAGGTGACCAATTAATTGGTTAGACCAACCAAGTAATTTGTTAGGTGACCAATTTCTTGGTTGGTCTAACCAAGTCACTTGGTTAGCTTACCAAGTCACTTGGTTAGTCTAACGAAGAAATTGGTAGCCTAACCAAGAAGTTGGTCGGTCTAACCAATTAATTGTCTGGCGCATATATAGCCATAGCACTTGGTTGTTTCAACCAAGCTTTTCTTTCCGTGGAGGAAACTATTAATTACATCTATTTTCATATTTTCATTATCTTTTTCCATTGTTACTGTCATCACTTTTAATGAGTTCTCATATATGTAGTTAAGCTAAGGCATCTAATGTTGCATAGACTTACGACTAGTAGTTGTTATTCAATCGTTCCCAGAACTTTGATGATTTTTTGGAGTCTTGAAAGTGTTTCCAGAATTATATCGGCGTAAATTTGGGGATATACATATATATATTTTGTTGGTTATTTAATAAACGGGTCGAATAGTATGTCTATCATTTTTTATATTATGTAATTTATAGTTTTTCAAGACAACTATTGTTGCTTTAAATTTTACTACATTTTAGTCAAAAGATTTCATTGTTTTAATTATTAATAAATCGATCGTTATTAAGGAACCAAATTGATTTGTCATAATTTATTCATTTATTTGAATTGTGAAGGAAATATAAATTAATGTTCGCAGTATTTTTTTTTCATGTCGTGTTAGCCTATAATCTTGCAATGCCTCATGCTGATTCTTCAAAATGACTGTACCTAATTTCCGGGAGCTATTTTCGGAACGACCGTCCCAGGATAATTAGGGGTGCTCCCTTTTTATCCACCCCTCGACGAAAACGATGAAAAGAGCACCATATTAGGCTAATATCATTTACTTGTTTGATGTATGCCTTGAAATGGCTTTGCACTGCCGTGTCGTTATGCTTACTTTATGTCGACTATAATTCTACCTTAAATCTACATGGAAAAATCTATTTTCGTCTACCATGAGTATCAATGTTCAAGCATGAATAATGTAATTTTTGTTTCCTCATATAGGGAGCTTTTTTGTCGTGAGAAAAAGAAATTTTGAAATTTTTATAACAGGATGTTTCAAATGGTCAGAGATATGGAAAAAAAGTGGCTTAGAAACAAATTCTGTAGCAAGATTGTGACATTCAATTCTCTATATTTCAAGGACGGCTTTATCAATGAAGCTGAAACCTATTACGTACTCGCGCAAAAAACCAAAAGAAAGAAAGAACCAAAAAACAGTATTATAGGTAAAAAGTCTTACGTATGATCTGTTGGACTGAATTATATCGGAGAGTATTAGACCGATTATTAGTTTTCAGAGTCCAGATCGATATCTTCATAGTTTAAGCTGTACAGGTATATTTATCAGCAAATTTCATTAGTTTTTGAGTATATGCAATAAACAATGTCAAAGTCATGCCCATCTGAACATTGAGAACTACAGAAATTTTTTTTTTTCAATGTACATCAAATTCGCCCAGTTGAGCTCAAATTTGACAAAGCTTCGTAAAGCGGTTCAAATTTAACAGCAAATTGATTATTTTTTCATGTTTATATTCCTTTTGCTTTGTGAAACATATGAGAAAAAACAACTTTGAACATGTGCATATTAACGTTCGAGGGCATCTTGTACTAATATTCGTGAAAGTCAACAGAAGCAATACAATTTTGTAGAACATTAAATTTTAATGTTCACAAAAGCCAAGTCTTGTAAACGTTGTTTGGAAATAAGTTTGACCTGGTTCGACGACAGAGTTCAAAAGTTATGAAACTTATTATGTAAAACAAGAGTGTTCTCTTGTCGGGTCCTGCAAGTCGCTTTTGCACTTTCCACCTTTCTCAAAGCTTCCTTTGAAGCTAAACTATGGCTTCAATATAAACACCGAGAGAAAAAGTTTCATTGATTCACAGAAATCCTTCCCAATGAAATGAAATACGTGAGTTTCAATACTATTTCTTTGAATGATCTCAAACTCAATGAAAAGTAGTGACATTCAATCAAAGAAACATTTCTTTAAAGCAATGAACCTTTTCCAATGAGTTCGAAGAAATCGTCTATGATTCGAAAATTTTGATTCAGAATTTCGAAACCTATTTATTTCTACAGTATTTAGTAGACAAAGCTAAACTTTTGATAGAATGTGCGGAAGTACGGCAGAAATAGACTAAGCTTCTGGTTCCTCGAAACACGATGCCGTTCGTTCGGGAGAACCGAAAAACAGAAAAGCGAGGTTAGGTTCGAAAGCGACAGGCCTATAGGCGTTGTAAGTTTGTGGTTACGTTCCACAGAACTTAGTTATGTTAACTAAAAACTTTGTTAGCCTGACCAATTGATCATCTGGCGTATGTACGAAACAATCAAGCGTGAGGAAAAGCGCTACATCTTCATCCATTTTGCCTTGTTTTTCGCTGGATCGCGACACAACTATAATGCGATTGCGCAAACCGTTGGTGCACGGAAAAAAATGATTTATTGCCATAACCAAGAAATGAGTTGACACAACCAATCGATTATTCTATTTCCCTAGCAACTCAAATGGTAATACCACCGATTCGAATGGTAGACTAGAATATCGATGATTCGAATGATACCGACGATTCGAATGATAGTCGTAACTATTCGAGTAGTAGTGCCAACGATTGGATTAGTTAACCTAACTAATCTAATCGAGAACTAATCGTGAATAGTTGAGGTTACTATTCGATAAGGTTGAGGCAACTAATTTTTTAGACATTGTGTACACGAAAAAAAAAGATTAGTTGCATAACCAAGAAATGAGTTGAAACAACCAATTGATTATTCTGTTTCCACAGCAACTCAAATGGTAATACCAACGATTCGAATGGTAATATCGATGATTCGAATGATAATACCGACGATTCGAATGATAGTCCTAACTATTCGAGTGGTAGTGCCAACGATTGGATTAGTTAGGTTAACTAATTGGATTAGTTAGGTTAACTAATCCAATCGACAACTAATCGTGAATAGTTGAGGTTACTATTCGAAAAGGTTGAGGCAACTAATTTTTTAGACATTGTGTACACGGAAAAAAAAAGATTAGTTGCCATAACCAAGAAATGAGTTGACACAACCAATCGATTATTCTATTGCCCCAGCAACTCAAATGGTAATACCGACGATTCGAATGATAATACCGACGATTGGAATGGTAGTCCCAACTATTCGAGTGGTAGTCGCAATGATTGGATTAGTTAACCGAACTAATCTCGCGAGAACTAATCGTGAATAGTTGAGGTTACTATTCGATATGGTTGAGGCAACTAATTTTTTAGACATTGTGTAGAGCAAATCGAAACCGTAATTGCCACAACCAAACATTTTTTTCCGTGTGCACTTGGTGCCCCCAAATATATATTTTCCTTCAATCAAGGAGACCGTTTTTTTAATCAATGGGAACGTCTCTTTAAAACAATGAAACTGTTTCTTTATTATATCCCCTGTAAAAAAAGATTGTCTACGTAGAGTGGCGATAAATCTACGAAGAACGTCTACAAAAAGTTCACCAACTGGGACGATCGTAGACTAGAATATAGACTAACCATTACGTAGATATATATAGATCCACGTAAACTAGATATAGATTTTTGCTGTAATCATCAGTCTATATTCTAGTCTACAATCGTTCCAGTTGGTGAACTTTTTGTAGACGTCCCTTCGTAAATCTATTGCCACTGTACATAGACGATTTTGTTTTACACGGGATGCTTCCTATGTAAATGTTTCTTTACAGTCAATGAAATGCGCTATTTCATTGAAATAAAAAAAAATATTCCGTTGAAATCAATGAAAAAAAAATCAATACGCCCATTTCTTTGGCGTCAATGAAATCTTTTCTCTCAGTGCACCCATGTAAAAAATAATTGTCTATGTAAAGTCGCGATAAATCTACGAAGAGCGTCTACAAAAAGTTCACCAACTGGGACGATCGTAGACTAGAATGTAGACTGACGATTACATAAAAAAATCTATATTCTAGTCTACGATCGTCCCAGTTGGTGAACTTATTGTAGACGTCTCTTCGTAAATCTATCGCCACTCTACATAGGTGATTTTTTTTTACACGGGCAGCCTTTGGTCAACAAACTCGTTTATAAAAATAGCTCTGTGAAAGGTAAAAAATGAAGGAAACATATGAAAAGTCTGGCTAGTCCACGCTTTTTCTTTTTCTTACTTTACGTGCTCCAGATCGCAAGACTATTTCAATGCTACAATGGAGTACGAACAAGCGAGATGGATACATAAACGGGGTCGCATGAGCGTCTCTAAGAAAATAAATAATTTGATCTTCATTCCGATAATCGATAGAACCGGCTCTGTCTGGATTCTTTGGTCTTGAGATAGACGACTATTTCCAGCTATTATAGGCGTTCTTCGTCTCTGTACAGTACAGCTGCACTCATGCTACACTCGTACTACTGCTGCTCATAACGATAAGTGACATGTGTACTTGCCGATGAACGAAGCAATAAGCCGCACTTCTTTGAACTGAGCGTTATTGACATCACCGTATTTGTAGCCACGGGACGTGCATCAGCGACTGTCGGAAATTTGAATGACTCTGATCCACTGTCTAATCGAATAAGTGTATCGATTTACCGTTTTCGGGACGAGATAAAATAGAAGATTATTCCTAGGACTTTCTGTATACATACATATACAACGATATAGCTGTGCCTGGATCAGGTTGCCTCTGGCTCTCAATATAAGTTTGAAAATCTGCAGAGGAATTAAGAGAATCTGGTGTCGATTAATCCTTGTCTATACAATAATCCGGGAAGTCTCCAGAGTTCTTGGGAAATGAGAGGCTTCCGATAAAGATTTAGCAGTCGTACAATGAAAGTAATTAGTAACCCGATATTCCCAAACATAGTCTTATACTTGGTGCTACTAGAGGAGCATTGTACATTCACATTTCATAGATTTTTTACTCTAAGAAAAAGAAGAATTCGATTAATAATATTGACTTGCATACTAATAAGATAAATTGGTATTTACTTTTAATGGTTTTTCATATAATGTAGTTGAATAAAACTATTAATATTTTTTAATGGTTTAATTAAACCAGTCAGTAGACTTAATTAATCGAACGATTGCGGTTCTATCACAGAATTTGCTTGTTTTTTTTTACTCGGGTTATTAAGCATTGAATTTGCAAGCAATGCTGCTTAATTTGGGAGTTCGCCAGAGACGTACACCGACCGCGGCAATACGTCGTTTCTACAGAACCCGATTCTACACATCACCGACTCAACACCACCGACTCTACACAACGGCAATTCGACACATGCCTCAATTCGACACATGCCTCAATTCGACACATGCCTCAATTCGACACAACCCCAATTCTACACAGTCTCGATTCTACACAGTCACAACTGTCACGAGCCAAATGCACAACGGAAATACTCTACACAGCCCCGATTCTACAGAGGCACAAATGTCACGAGCTAAAGTCACAATGGCAATACTCTACACAACCCCGATTCTACACAGGCATAACTGTCACGAGCTAAATTCACCAAAGTCCTGATTCAACACATCACCGATTCTACACCGTCACCAAATCACATCCAATCAACGTATGTCGTTCAAGTATTCCAACTCATCGGCGGACTATGATTGGATGTAAGTTGGTGACGTTGTAGAATCGGTGATGTGTTGAATCGGTGATGTGTTGAATCGGGACTTTGGTGAATTTAGCTCGTGACAATTGTGCCTGTGTAGAATCGGGGCTGTGTAGAGTATTGCCATTGTGAATTTAGCTTGTGACATTTGTGCCTACGTAGAATCGGACCTGTGTAGAGTATTGCCGTTGTGCATTTGGCTCGTGACAGTTGTGACTATGTAGAATCGAGGCTGTGTCGAATTGCCGTTGTGTAGAGTCGGTGGTGTTGAGTCGGTGATGTGTAGAATCGGGTTCTGTAGAAACGACGTATTGCCCGACCGCACATCCACCAGTATCAGTGTGATAATAATTACTATTATTTTATTATTTGACATCAGTGTTCTTATTTCCTCAAAGAGCGAAGGAAAATAAGTAATCTACTATCAGTAACAGTTTTTTGAGAGTGGAAACTTGACACTGCACGGAAAAAAAAATAATTGATTGAATAGGCTCCAACCGACAAAAATTAGTTGGGTCAATAAACTAGTTGGTTGCAGAAACAAATCAGTTAATTCGGGCGATAAATCAGTTGGGCGGGCCAGCAAATTAATTGGTTGGGAACTAACGAATTTAGTGTTACAATCAACCAGTTTATCGGTCCAATAAAAAAATTGGTTCGCTTGGAGTCGAAGAGTCCCTTGGAGCGTTAAAGGAATATAAACTTGAGTCCTTCCACGTAGAACGGTGTGATCGTACAGATACTCCGATAATGCCGGATGCTATAATACAGACTTGCACAGAATAGTGCACGAGTGACACGGAACTACCGATAGAGTAAGCGGCGACATTGTGTATAATACTCTACGTGTGATACTGCAAGGGTCATTCATTGCATCACCGTAAGCTGGATCACGTGCTTTGGATTGACTAATTGTAATTGAGCAGTGCCGTCAGTAATCCCATTGCGTATTGAGTATGACCCATGGCACTTTACAAATACAACCAGCTCCGTCTTGCAATCGATATGTAGTATCTATTATTGCACATCGCAGGCTAGTACGATTAGGAATGCACCTTTAGCACCTCAAAAACGGCTAGATACGATGTTAATGTCAGTGAAATCAATGATTGATCGCAGGCTTTAAGTATTCACAGATTACAATTTTTCATGGCTTTATTAACGCTTCTGATCATTCCGGAAAACTTTTCCTCCTTAACTCATTAACGTAATGCTAGACTTGTGGTTGATTGGTTTGTGCATTTATAGTCGATGCATCATTTACTTACGATTGATTTATCCTTGTCGACTAACCTATCGTATCGTAGTTCTGTCGACCAGGAAAGGTAACCAGTGTGACTTCGTTAATTATTGTAATAATGGACATAAGAATTAAAGACACTTGCTTGTTTATAGACATTGTATTATTCATCACTGACGCTCATTCAGACACTCACTGATTCACTGCAAAAACAACGCGTGTTGCCAAGTGTGTTGTTTCCTATGATTTACATTGTAGTCACTTTTTACACACATACAAGCGTATTCTTTTAACATATCATTACCATGGATAAGCAACACGCTTGAAAGTGTGCAAAAAGTGACTACAATGTAAATCATAGGAAACAACACACTTGGCAACACACTTTGTTTTTTGCAGTGTTCGCAAACATTCACAGGCACTCTCAAAGCCTCACAAACTTTTTATAAGTCACATATGTGAGTATCTGCGATTTTTTCCAAGTCTCACAAGTTAGTATCTCTGTATTTGTGAGTGTCTCTAAAATTGGTTCAAGGGGAATTCAATGAAAACTTCGACACTTAACGACGGAACAGTATGTTTTTCAGGATTCATCAATATCTCTTAGAACCGATAATATATGGACTTGTTTTTCCTTCCAATAGTTACATACGAATGTTTAAAACCATAATTTAGGATACCGTCCTAAATAATCTCTAAGGGTGTAAACAGAGGTAAAATGCGTTGACGCGTGTTCTTTACACCGAGAGAAAAATGAACACGGAAAAAAAAGATTAGTTGCCATAACCAAGAAATGAGTTAACACAACCAATCAATTATTCTAGTTATCTTACAACTCAAATGGTAATACCAACGATTCGAATGGTAATATATCGACGATTCGAATAGTAGTCCCAACTATTCGAGTGCTAGTCCCAACGATTGGATTAGTTAACCTAACTAATCTCGCGAGAACTAATCGTGAATAGTTGAGGTTACTATTTGTTATAGTTGCCACAACCAAACATTTCTTTCCGTGTAGTACTCATTCCCAGATTCGATTAGTAATCGGGATCCAAAGTGGAAAAACGGAATTTTTTTCCAGACACATACGAAGATTTACTAAGCGTACTATTTACGCTGCTGTACAACGCTATACAATGCATCTCATGCTTCTCTATATTTTGCCCCCATAAATGTTAAAGCAATTCACGTTACGAAAAATAATGCAAAATCTATTGACAGCCTGCAAAATATCTGTAGTTTACTACGACAAGAGATTTGCGAAAGATCTACAGCTCCCGTGTAGGGTACGATCGTTCAACTTTTGCCGTCATAACCTCAAAGTTGCCCGCAAATGCCCAGACGTTTCGCGAGCGCCCCTCCGCGTGCATTGCGTTTCTATTCACGGTATAAGTAAACATTTTCAAACTTCCAAGACTGATCCCATTTACTATGTTGTCTAGGTTTTTTTACCAAACTATTTTAGATGTCTTAACTATATTTTTCTCTTGCTGAGTAAAGAAACCCTCACCACCACACGAGTTCACCACCCTGCGTTCATTGCTAAAGGCATAAGTGAGCCTTGCAGGCTCTTGAGAACACTAGAAGATAGGGATACACAGCCCCAGGGTTGTCTTAGTCATCTATTGAGAAATTTTTAGCCGATCCGTCGAACCGTCAAGACGTACTGAATTGGAAACACTCATTCTGTATTATAACTTTAACGTTTTGTTAACTGTTCGTATCATTAATAAATATACGCCATCATCACGAATAAGTTTCTTACACAGACAATTTCTCGTTTCCTGATATTAGAATTGCCACATTCACGAAATGTAGGGAAGATATGGCAACCGTGTGACACAGGGAACCATGTGACAGTGAAGTTTGTTGGTGCCCTATTGGCAGAAATAATTCAATTTTTTTATGGCACTTTAGTGAAGCGAAAAGTGCCATAAAAAATTGAATTATTACAATGTTACAAGTTTTATGTTAGTGCAAGAAGAATTTTTGCACTAACATAAAACTTGTAACACTTTGCAGACTCTCCGTAAAAATGATTTTTCATTAATCAAATAAGGTTTTTAGCTGGTTATTATATGTTCATAACTTCCTTAAGTGTTGCACGTAGACATTCATTAGTATCATTTATAAAAAATTTATCAGAAAAATGAAGATTAACGGGCCACAAGAAAAAGTGTCACAAGGTTGCCAGATCTCCCCTACACGAGTCTTTATTCATGCGGAAGCAATTGAAAGAAAGGTGAATGGGCGGTAGTGGTGTAATGAGAAAAACCGCGCACTCTAACCACGTAAATTCATACGGATGTAAACGCATGCAAATTCATAAGACTGTAAAAAGCATGTAAATTCATAAGAACGTAAAAGTGTAGCAATTGCTAGTTGTCCGTCGAATGGAGGGAGAAACTGATCATGTTAACAGTATATCTATATACATCAAACAGTGTTGCAAGTTCGGTCGTTCACCTCGATGTACGTCAAAGAGTTACACTCCAAATAATCCAAAACAAATGTCCTTAGCCAAGATATACTGTAATTTTTAAATCCAATGCAAAAACAGTTGAATAATTAACGCCCAATCCGTGAAATTATTAATATTTACGTTCGAAATATGCGAATTTCTATTTGTTCCATTTTTATAAAATTTATTATATTCTATAAGGTTCATTTTTAGTCTTTTGTATTCTCTCATTTTTTCATTTTTATTGTGTTAAATTATACTTATTGTATTGCAACAAAAAGTATGTTTACTTTCACAGGATAATTCGCTGGTGTATATATTAATATTTTGTAACCGAGGTATATTTTTTTCAAAACCTTTTTGTAGGTCCAAAGAAATTCGAAAAAATTAAGTACATTTGGAGGTTTTGTATTATCACTTCGCTTGACGATAAACAGATTGTTTGCTAATTTCATTACATTCTGTTTGTGGGTTTTTGCTCCTAATCTGGCACGTCTGATATGTTGATCTGAGACATGCAATCCGTCTGGAGATATAAAATCGTGAGTATAGTTTTCGTAAGCGGATTATTCGCATATATTATTCTCGTTCATTGGAAGAAATCGCAATGACGAAGAAAGGTATAAAAGATAAGTCGGGAAAATCAGCAACTGGTACACGATGTGACAATTAGGCACACCTCGCGTTAGCACTCGCCGGACGATTCGCATCGAGCTTACGCAACTCGGGAAAGAATCGGCTCGAGAGAGCGTGCGTAATTTTTACGTAACCGCGTGTTAAAATCGCGTTTGCACGAGGATAAGGAGAGTCGGAGAGCTAATATGTCGGATAGTCGAGCTCGCGCACTCGTTAGATGTTGCGCTGTATAATAGCCAACGGATAGTTCTCGCTGCGTATAGCTTCGTCACTATTAGTAGCCCAGAACCCGTGTATATCTATATTGAAAACCTGTAGTTCGATTCTGAACTACGTTCACGAGAATTTAACGAGCGTTTTGCTTGATATCGATCCGATTCCCGGAGGAAAACTTAGACGCGATATCGCGTTACTCGTTTCACGTTGTGAGCTCCCAATAGCTCTGCAGTTCGATTTGGAAATTACGCAAACTGTTGTAACCGTTTTAGCTTGACCTCAACCCTATAACGTTCCAAATATTCTAAAATTACGTTGAAGCTTAAGGCAATGTGCAATCCACGATCGATATCCGAAATTGAAATCCAATTTAAGTAGAGATGATTAATATTTTAGACGGAAACGAATTTGGATCTACTTCGTGTGGTTAATCTGAATTTACATTTGCTTTTTGTTTAAACTGTTACCTTTTCTGAACAAATTAGATTAGTTTTTGATAGCGATTTCAATCAGAGAAAAATGTGGTAACTAATTTTATGTTTATGCGATAATTTTTTTATAGTTACGGTAACTATAAAAATATAATTATGACTATGTTAATATACACATTATAAACGCAGTTCAAAATATTGTACTTCTTTCGAGCAATGTTTCTCCGCAAATGTCCACAAAATATTTTGGTTAATTTAACAGAAATTTTCGATCACTTTCTGGTTTAATTAAAAATGTGCAAATATAATTTAATAAACCATAAATGTAAAACTAGTAATTGACAAAAAATTGCTGTAAGATTCACAAAGAATTTTAGAGTTTCTTGCAAAATACTATAATTTTGCTTCCTCATAGAGGGAGCTTTGTTTTCATGAAAATTATTTTTTTCGAGATTTTCATGTCAGTACACTCAGAATGGGCCAAAACGTCGAGAAAAGTGATTTAGAAAAAAATGTCTGTATGTGTGTGTGTGTACGTTACACGATCGAAAAATGTAAGCCTTTGTAACTCGGGAATGCCTTGAGATATCAAGCTGAAATTTGGACCATAGATAGAGGGACCAAGACTCATCGTTCATACAGATTTTTGTTAAAATCCACTTCATCGTTAAATAATTACGCGTTTTTTAATTTTTTGAAAAATGTCTGTTTATGCGATAACTCTTTCAATTTTCGAGATATTGATCTTAAAATTGGTATGAATGTGAGCTTTCATACGCCGGTGATCGCTATTGAATTTGGTTAAGATCGGTTGAAACGTTAAAATTTTTTGATTCTTTGAATTTTTCAAAAAATTTACATTATCGCTCTATTGTAACTTTTGCAAAACTTAAGATAGCCAGCTCAAATTTTGTATATAAATGAAACAATATTCAGCCATTATATATGTATAATTTAATGACGAACGGTATGAAATTTTTGATTTTGTGGAATGTTGAATTATTTTTTAAAATATACATCATCACATTCACTTTCGAAAAGGCTCTAATAATCACGAAATAACGTAATAACGAAATAGAAAAAGCGAATCCACAACATGTATATTTATCTAATTAAAACAAGGATGCAAAGTAGAACCTTGCACATTGCTTCCTCATTATTTCTCGCGTTTTACAAAGCTTCCTCTATGAGGAAGCCACAAATTGAATAACATACTTCCTCATAGAGGCAGCTTTGTAAAACGCGAAAAATAATGAGGAAGCAATGTGCAAGGTTCTACTTTGCATTCTTTTTTAATTTAGTTTTAACTATGTAGTTGCTACAACTGTAAAAAGTGGTCCGACGTATTAAAAATGAATAGGCGTCACTTAATAGTTTCCACGACGTTCCCAATTTTTTTTAACATTGACCCAAGATGTGCTGTATTGCTTTAAGTGTACAAATACAGCGCGTGGGTCCGTCTGGAATTGAACTAAGAATTAGCCGCTGAATTTTAATCAAGCGACAACAGATTAGACTCTGGCAAAGAATTTTAACGCTATCAATGAATACGGGTCGATTGAGATGAATTTTCAAGATCTAAGTCCGGCGCAGACGAAATAAAGCATTTATTGGCAAACTGCTCGCAATGATCTATCTGGTCGATACGTCTGGGCCAGAATCAACTTGCGTGCATATAGTCTACATCTTCGTACCGTAAACATGTTATACCGTTAAATATATGCGATAGAGCGTTAATGAGCGGTTCTCCGTATCGATTGACGCGCGCTTTGGCGTATGTATGCTTTAACGATATAGTGATAGTCGATTGAGAGGAGGAAGAGACTTTCGTGTTGCATCAATCACGGTCAACGAGCAGATATGTGGCTCTTGGAATACTCGGCAATGTACCTACATAATACTGTTAAACTTGGGACAAATATGCAGATATCGCTTTAATACAAAACCATTCTAATATATATTTTGTTACAGTGATTGTGAATAATTTATTAAACATAACAATCATTTTATTAATGTAATAATAATTGAACATATAATTCAGAAATCTTGCCAAACTCGAAAAAACTGCCGTCGCTTGATAATTTTAGGAAATATATATCCAGTTGGCCTAACAAATATATTACGGATCTTGCAATTAGGAATTTTTTAAAATCAAGGTAGTTGGAACGTATTCATGACATTTCATGACATTCATGACCTTGGATAGGCAGAATAATCATACATTTGTATATTTGTATAATCATACATTTGTATGTGATTATTAAAGCGTTTTGTTAGTCATCTGTTATGTGTCCCTTGAATGGGTTAACAATATGCGTCAGATATTTTTTAAAAGTTATTAACCAATTTAGATATATTTACTGTACCGTAGGATAATATTATTTTCTGAAGAGTTTATCATGTAACCTTAAGCATACCAAAAATATAAATTGTGATTGATCACCACGTTAAAGTGGTAGAAATTAAGTATACTTAACCTTTTCCCGGTTTTGTGGACTGGAGGCTGAAAGCGGCATAATTGAAATTCTCATTCAATAAACGATGAAATGAATCTGGATTATCATGTCTACGTCATATTATTATTTATTGTCAAAGAATAATTATATTAGATTTTTCATAAACATCGAAAAAGTTTGAAAATTTTGATTCTACATTATTAGTTATATTAATTTATTTGAAGAAAAGGAGTAGTAATAGTTTATTTGTTCATTGATTTATTTAATACGGGCAAGGTTCAATGTCAGGGTCATATGTATTCAATGGCCAAATAAACAGTTGTACATTAAAGGTGTGGCCATTTATGAATGAATAGCATGATCGCTTATACTAGAATATACAAGAAACTCGTTTCGTGAATTGATATAGTGCTCACAAGTCTAAGATAACTGAAATGTACAAAATCGTCCATAAATAAACATTGCTCAAAATATATAGCTCCGGAAAGTGAAGGTTCTTAACGTAATACAAAAAAAAACAAAAGTGGTTTTACATATTTTTGCTTCCTCATAGATGAAGCTTTGTTTTCGTGAATTTTTTTTTCGAGATATTCATGTCAGGACACTCAGAATGGTCTAAAACGACGAGAAAAGTGGTTTAGAAAAAATGTCTGTGTGTGTGTGTGTGTGCGTATGTGCATAATTTTTTGTTAGCACGATAGCCGCCGCAATTTTTAAGATATTGGGCTCAAATGTGAACCACGAATAAACTGTCATTAAAGAAGGTATGGGATTGAATTTGGAACTAATCCATCAAGGTGTTCAAAATTTATGGCATTTTGAATTTTTTGGAGAATGTCAGCTCGGGCTCTAACTCCCGCAATTTTTATGATATCCGGCTCAAACTCGGACCAGATGTGGACTGTTATCAAATAGTGTTTGGGATTAAATTTGGTGTCAATCCGTTAAGGGGTTCACAATGTATGGCATTTTTTAATTTTTTGACATTTTTTTGTTCGTGCTCTAACTTTTGCAATTTTCAAGATATCGGGCTCAAATTTGGTGCACACACCGAAAGAAAAAAGTAGTTGGAAGAACCATCTTCAGCATATGCTGTACCGCTGAATAGTTGCAACAACTAACTCGCTTCTGTAGCCAATCGCAATGCTGTTTTCACCAATACAATAGTTGTCATAACCCACTAAGTAGTTGTCATAACCCACTGAGTAGTTGTCATAACCCACTGAGTAGTTGTCATAAACCACTGAGTGATGACGCTATTTCAACTCTTTCGAATGGTTGTCGGAACCCATTTATTGGTTTGTCCAACTACTTTTTTTTCTCCGTGCAAGTGGACTGTTATTAAATAAAGTTTGGGAGTGAATTTGACGTCAGTCCGTTAAGGGGTTTAAAATTTATGGCATTTTGAATTTATTGTTCGTGCTCTAACTTCCGCAATTTTTAAGATATCGGGCTCAAATTTTTTTGGAGTCGGTGTTGAATGGTCAACAAATAAATGTAAGGAATTTGGTAATTAGGACATCGAATATTACACAATATTGTATCGTAAATCAGTGCGTCTTTATTTACATTTGAATCAATGTATCTACTTAATCTATATTTGAATATACTTCGACATGATTATGATTGTACACTATGATTGCGATACTATTCTTATAATAGACGGTCGGTCACCCTTTGAATTAGTCAACTGAATTGTATGATTCAGCCCCCGCTTGTATAGTACTCCGTATCATTACGCATTCTGCTGTAATCGGCATGTTTACACGCAACCTCGCGCAACGTCTGCGAACGTCATTCAAATTTCTCAGACACACTCGTATCATAAAACAGCAGAGAGCTGATTTTGAACTACAGAGCCAGTTATCCGGAGTGGATAGACTTGTTTACTCGAGCCCATATGCTACAACTTCATTTCATCTCGTGTTCGAATAAATTACTGAATCAAACAGTATTTTTATTCCAACACCCATGTCGTCTCTATAATTTCAAGCACTAGAGCATGCTCAAATCTAGACCAACCACATTCAATGCGCCTTAGCACATATTGAATTATGAGAAACATGAAGTCCCTGTATAGTGAATCTAGAATTTTACTTCCGTACTCAGAGAAATCGATTTCATGGGTTTATTTAAATCAAATATGGGATGTATTTCAAATTAATACAATTTTATTTCAATTTAAAAAAAATTTACTTGAAATTAATACAATTTGTTTGAATTAAATAAATTCTGTTTGATCAAAATGAAATCCTATTATACTACAATTTGAAGATGAAATTTATTTAATGGCTGGACTAATAGAATTTTATTTCGATCAAATGGAATTTATTGCATACAAATAAATGGTATTAATTTTTAATCAAATTTATTTGATACAATTAAAGTTTCATTTATTTCAAATAAATCTCTTATTTGATTTAAATGAACCCATGAGACCAATTTCTCTGGGTGCCATATAATATCGGCGTAGTGTCTGCGAGCATCATTCAAATTTCTCAGATACAGTTGTACCATGAAACCTTGTAGTAATGACTTTGAAACACTCAGTTTCATACTACAATTTCATCTCATTCCCTTTTCGTATAAATTGCTGAGCCAAACAGTATTTTCATTCCACAGTCTATGGGGCCTTTATAATTTCAAACCCTAGAGCACAGAATTCTCAAATCAAGACCAACTACATTGAATGCACCTAAGCACATATTGAATTATGAGAAACATGAAGCTCTTGTGGACTGAATCTGTAATTTTGCTCCCAGTATAATATAAGCGTAATGTCTGCGAGCGCCATGCAAATTTTGCAGATACACTCGTACCATAAAACCTAGTAGGAATGACTTTGAAACACTCAGCTACCCAAAGCGAATAGACTTATTTACTCAAGCCCATATGATCCAACTTCATTTCATCTCATGTTCGTATAAATGATTTCTCAGTCAAACAGTATTTTCTTCTCACAACTTTTGTCGTCTTTATAATTTTAAGCCCCACAGCGTAGCATTCTCAAATCTAGACCAACTACATTCAATGCACCTAAGCACATATTGAATTATGAGAAACATGAAGCTCCTGTGGACTGAATCTAGAATTTTGCTCCCAGTATAATATCGGCGGAATGTCTGCGAGCGTCAATCAAATTTCTCAGATAAACTTGTACCATAAAATCTTACAGAATAGTACATTACGATGCTAGTGCGAAAACTTTTTCTGGCGAGTGTGAGTTTGCAACACGAGGCGAAGGCGAGTTTTGCAATCACACGAGTTAAGAAAATGTTTTTCGCACGAGTATCGTACAAAATTTTATTTCACGAGGTGTGTAAATGGGGTTTGATGCACGCGAAGCAAGCGTAAAACCGCGTTTTACGCACGGAGTGATATAAATGACTTTAAACCGCTCAGCTACCCAGAGCGAATAGACTTATTTACTCAAGCCCATATGCTACAACTTCATTTCATCTCATGTTCGTATAAATGATTACTCAGTTTTACAACAGTATTTTCTTCTCACAACTCTTGTCGTCTTTATAATTTTAAGTCCCAGAGCATAGCATTCTCAAATCTAGACCAACTACATTCAATGCACCTAAGCACATATTGAATTATGAGAACCATGATGCTCTTGTGGACTGAATCTAGAATTTTACTCCCAGTATAATATAAGCGTAATGTCTGCGAGCGTCATCCAAATTTCTCAGATACACTCGTACCATAAAATCTTATAGAAATGACTTTAAACCGCTCAGCTACCCAGAGCGAATAGACTTATTTACTCAAGCCCATATGCTACAACTTCATTTCATCTCATACAGTACTTTCTTCTCACAACTCTTGTCGTCTTTATAATTCTAAGTCCCAGAGCATAGCATTCTCAAATCTAGACCAACTACATTCAATGCATCTAAGCACATATGGAATTATGAGAAACATGAAGCTCCTATGGACTGAATCTAGAATTTTGCTCCCAGTATAATATCGGCGTAATGTCTGCGGGCATCATCCAAATTTCTCAGATACACTCGTATCATAAAACCTCATAAAAATGACTTTAAACCGTTCAGCTACCCAGAGCGAATAGACTTATTTACTCAACCCCATATGCAACAACTTCATTTCATCTCATGTTCGTATAAATGATTACTCAATCAAACAGTATTTTCTTCTCACAACTCTTGTCGTCTTTATAATTTCAAGCCCCAGAGCATAGCATTCTCAAATCTAGACCAATTACATTCAATGCACAAATGAAATTGTGAGGAACACCGTAACACTGTACATTGAATCGAGTATTATACCTCGGTATAATATCTAATCTATAATACAGTATTAACATAACGTCGCGAATTCTCGGTACGCCAACAAGTCCCATGCTATAGTATACGTCCCTAAGTTAAATACGATTAAACTATTCGGTTACGTGGTTCGTGTACACAAGTGCATTATTGTTCAGCTCTAGGAAATGCTGCAGCGAGTCATATACGTCGTCTCTCTCCATTGGGCACAGTAGGTGAGTTGATGGTCTGGCACACCGGGTGTAGATATACTTTGTGGATTGCTAATGGTGTTCATATCAGCGCAATTCGCCGATAGCATGCATGCCAGCATATGCTCCCCACCACGTCTTCTGGTACAATACATTGGGTATCCAACCTCGTCAATGCGATCTTCTGCACCAATACCATGATCGACTGCTCATAGCAAACAATTTGCTGATACGTGTTTCGTGTTGTCGGTAACTCAATGTTCGCTAATATTCAAACTGTAACTCAGTCGTGTTTCCCGAGTCGAGCCGACGCAGCTTTGCGTTGTTGCTTCAACTTGGATTATAACTATAATACGTATAACGACCTGGCAACATATCAGCGCAATGTAAAGGTAAGCGGAATCCAAGAAGCTTATACGCGTTGGTAAACTACTTTGATAAATCTGTGGATACAATAGCCTGGCATATCGAATATTCAGAAGGCTTTGTTGCTACAATATGCGAGTGAAGTCGCAACATTTCCATAGACCTCCGACTGATACTGATGCTGACGCTACCACAAGCAAGACGTGCTTTTTTGATTTATGATATGCACTATTGAAATCGCATCGTCTCAATGGCTGCTGTTAAGGACGTCGAAGCCTCGAAAAATGTATAATCTTCTGATTACCTGCAATTCTGTCTCTATATACAAAATTACTATCAAACTAAATATCCCTGAAAATACCAGAGGGTCAACTAGCGTTTCGCACAATACGCCGGTTCTAATTTTTAGGCTTATGGTATCCAAAAAGGCATTCATTTTTCAATCTTAAGAGGCAGTGATACACCGGCAGGCATTTCGCCCAATGTTAAACGCCTATAGGTCTGTCACTCTCAGACATAGCTCTGTCTCTCCCGCACTATTTGTTTTTTAATTCCCACAAAAAAATGACTGAATCGATTGAGGTGCCAGAAGCTTAGCCCAATTCTACGATACTTTCGTGTATCGCCTTAAAATACGGATAGTATCTGCCGTACTGTTCGGGATAAAACAGCTTTGGAAATTTTGGAAGGAGTGGGGGAAAGTATCACTGCCTCTTAATCCTAGTAACACGCACCCAGAAAAATGTATGACCAATTTTGCTATACACATGTTTTTCTGAGAAGACAACAATGTTTTTATGGCTGCTGTAACAATAAATAATGTAACAAGTAATTAAATTATGACACGGGTCATTATTTTTATAGTAGAACTTACTGTATGTAGCCGTCAATTACATTCGTTTTTCTCAGAGCGCCTATAAAAGTTGGAAAGCCGATATAGAGCATACTTCTAGAGTCGTATGCAAAGTACATACGACTTTCTATCAGTAGTTTTCTGGGGTATTATTGGTACTGCAAGAAAGAACTTTTATTCGCAAAATCATGTAACTTTTGTGAATTCTTCGTAAATACAGTTTTGAGTTTTTGTTTTTTTTTACTTTCCGCATGATCTTGATTGTTCTCTGTAAGGTCTTGTTTTCTTCATGAAAGACCTTGCACCGGATGACAAAGATGAATTTATACTAAGAAAAAATATCGTTACAACCAACAAAACGTAGGGTTGCAGGCGACGAAAAGAATATTTTGTCGATTGGACAAAATATTTGGCAATGGCAATTGAATCATTTTTGGATTGATCAGCTGTTGCTTCGATCAAAAGAATATTCTTTTCGCTGCCCGCAAGCGCAAGCTTTGTTCGTTCTAACGATTTTTCTTCTCAGTGTATGAGAGGTACAGTTCAGTAAACAAGAAACATTATATTGGTTTTGAATAAAAATCGACAGTTATGGAATGTAGGCAAAAAAAAAAATTGCTTCGCTCATGTGCTGCAACTGCTTCTTGGAAAGATAATAAGACCTTAATGAAAACAACTAAGAATCTGTTTATTTAACGTTTTTTTAAACGTTTTCTAGACACAGAGTTATTCAACTTGAAAAATTGGGGATGTTTGGATGATTCGACTTCCTTAAGCATAATCTCGACCTACCGCATTCCGATTTGGTAGGACTATAATTAATCGAATAAAAGAAAGACATCTGGCCTCTATCTCTGTCTAACTAACTCGGTTGGTGTAAGTTTTCCTGCTGCACACGTTCAATGTGGTCGTGTTTCTGGTAAGGATATCCTCAAGGGATATGAGGTCACAATTAATTATTTTTTTAAATGGACATCTCACTTATTTGGCTACTGCTATCATATGAAAAAAATATGCGCTGGAGAAAAGAATGTTAAAGGGGTCAACGTAAACAATTTTTTCAACTTTTATATGAGAATCGGTTGGCCAAACATTTTCTAATAATCCTCGGTTGTGCAAAAGATCTTTTTGGCATGAGTGTAACTTTTTTTCTTCAGCAAATGGAGGACTTGTACTTTATTGGAACTTTTGTTTCACTCACTATTCGAGTTCATGACGTTTATATAATTTCAACTTACCTTTTTAATAACATTTACCGTTTTAATAAATATCAAGTTATCTTATTAATAAAAGGTAAATTGAAACGGTTATAGAAAAGCTGCGCATGCTAAAATGATTTATCTCCGGAATATTAATTTGATCTTTGAGAAAACAACGTTAAAAATTATATGCGCGTAATGAAAATGGATCTAAATGAATCTTTACAATTTTGGAGTAAACAATTCATGCACACAAATCTTTCTCTCTGAGGAAGATAAATTTAAATCAACTGTTAATTTTTGACTATTCAAATCTACAAATCCGTAGATTTTTTGAAGTCGTTTTAAAATCTTGGAAATTTCATCAAATTGATTTGATTATTTTTCCCATCGGAATTTCGGCCAATAGAAATGACGCATTTGGTCTCATGTGGGGGAACCTAGTCGATTTTATTTCGGATATTTTTCGGATATTTCCTAACAAGTTGCTAAGCAATAAAAACAATTTCTGAACCACTTTTAACCTGAGAATTCTTCACATCTGTCAAACTTCTAACGAGAACTGGAACGTGATCTGAAGAATGAGCCGAAATTCCGATGGAAAAAATAATCCGACAAATACCCCTCGAGCTTCAAAATTAATCGTGTATTTCCCTCAAACTTCACTGCATACAAACAGTCGTGTCAAGTTTTGCAGAAAATTCACTCGCGCAAGCGCTCGGGATTTTTTAACCTGCAAAACTTGCCACTCTTGTTTGTATGCAACGAAGTTATCGGGAAATACCCGATAATTTTGAAGCTCTTGGGGTATTACTACTGATTATCTCTTCCATCGGAATTTGTACATGATGAGGCGTGGACCTCCGATCTACTTACGTAGACTACAGTAGAATACCGTACTTTTCAACGACGCTTTTTTAGTTTCTTTTCTTCCTTGCCCATTGAAAGCGGACTATAACAAAAGCTCAGTCTAGATTTTGGGGTACAGGGAGAGCGGCGGGAGGGGGGATATATATGTTTTTAGATTTTATTATTACTTTTTTAGGTGTAAGAAAATTGAGGATCCGTTGCCAACTCAACTATCATTAATTCAAACTGTAACTAATATTGTCTTGGTTCAGCGGCATGATACAATTGACTCAAGTTTATCGGGGGTTTCGCTATATCCAATTTCAACTGATTGCGAGTTTTAATGTAATAACTACATTTATATTTAAAAAAAACGAGACACGCTCGGTACAAGGTTTACAGTGGCTTCGACTCACCTCTCACGTTCCCAAAAATCCCAAAAATGAAAAAAAGCTGTAAAAAGTTTTGATTCCACATAGCATAAAATATTAACAAAATTTAATGCATCAATCGTGATCCTGAGTACAGCAGGTCCCAGGAAAGTTTCTCGTAGTAGTCGAGTCGGGACTCACGCGATGCTCTCAGCACGGATACGGAGAAACGAGGGCCTCCTATCAAACATTATACCACTTCTTTGCAGCATAGATGGTAGATATGTATAGGTAAAGTACAGATATACATGAACTGTATACACTCGGAGGGAGACGAAGCTCGTCTGGTTGCTTGGTGCTCGCTGGTACCGCGAGACCGACAGTAGCCACGCTTACTACCGAGTGGGGGCAACAACTACACACATAAACACATGCACACACACACATACACACACACACACTCTCTTAAATCGCTGGACGGACACTATACACAAAGCAAGCAACGTATCAGCCACAAAGAACGAGTTTGTGTTACGCACAACAACACTCATGGGTCATATGTATCGACGATACATATGTATATGAATATTTTGTGTATTGGTTGACTAATACGTCGAAACCAAGCGGCGACGAGTGTCTCGGCCCTCGTAGTCGGGTAGGCCTGGTGCCTGCCGTCGCTGGTATACATAGAGCCTCCAGAGGCAAAGGGGATCAGTGTAAAACGGCCTTCTGCCCCAGCACGGCCTCACAGAGGAGTTTTACTCGAGGACGAACTCTCTGATATAATAGTACACATATATACTGGCTGGAGAAAGAGTAGGAATAATATAGTAATAAAAGCGTAAAAGGAAAGGGAAAAGGAGAGACAAACGAGGCAAGTGTGACAAAGCGAGGGAGGTGGGATTGCCCCTCGACCGGTGATAACAAATAGGAAGAGAAGAACGGGAGACAGAAAGTAAAACGATCTCGGCATTTCCCACGACTTATCGCAGCCATTTCAGCCGATTCACGTCAGTTACCTTCGCGAGTTTAAAACGCCGCGTTGCCGACCGGCAAAACACGTGCTGCTGCAACTGCTGCTGCTACTGCTGCCAGGACTACGACGACAACGACGACTACTATTGTCAACGCGTGATATTGACTCACCTGTATTTTTCGAAAACGAATTTAACGTGCTCAACAAGGAATATATCCAGACGGGGAAAAATCAATCAATCGATCGATCACGACATTCTATCTCTACGATCACTCGATCCCACCGACGACACACCTACGTCAATACAGTGAGATCGTCTCGACGGCTCAAGCGCGCATGCAATTTGCAATTTGTTAACGCGTACCTTGTGCGAAGGAGGTAAATGACATCTCCCTCACTCACTCATATTTATTCGCGATTTTTTATTTATTTTTTTCGTATCTTCTTATTGATTTATAACGTTATGGGTATAGGAATTAATTATATTATTTTTATTCCGGATATCGAGAGCTGACAAACTTGATGAATAGAAGTTTGCATTTATCATTTGTACCTCCATGACTCGTGCATGAACCGAAATACAGGCTCATGTCCTTTTTTTTTAAATATATTACTGGATTAGTCTACACAATTTTTCGGATGAATCCGAATTTTTTAATTCGTAGCCAATTATTTTCTGACGATTCAATGCAAGTGAAAAAACTTTCTATTGCATTCTGGGTTTTTTGGGGCACAGCAACGCCGCTCACAGAGTAAACTGCATGCGGATCTTGGATGTGGTAGCACCGCAAACTTTTATTTTTTTCGTATCTTCTTATTGATTTATAGCGTCATTGGTATAGGAATTGATTATATTATTTTTATTCCGGATATCGAGAGCCGAAAAACTTGCTGAATAGAAGTTTGCATTTATCATTTGTACCGGCATGACTCGTGCATGAACCGAAATACCGGCTCATGTCCTTTTTTTTAAATATATTCCTGGATTAGCCTACACAATTTTTCAGACGAATCCGCATTTTTTAATTCGTAGCTAATTATTTTCTGACGATTCAATGCAAGTGGAAAAACTTTCTATTGCATTCTGGGTTTTTTGGGGCACAGCAACGCCGCTCACAGAGTAAACTGCATGCGGATCTTGGATGTGGTAGCACCGCAAACTTTTATTTTTTTCGTATCTTCTTATTGATTTATAGCGTCATTGGTATAGGAATTGATTATATTATTTTTATTCCGGATATCGAGAGCCGAAAAACTTGCTGAATAGAAGTTTGCATTTATCATTTGTACCGGCATGACTCGTGCATGAACCGAAATACCGGCTCATGTCCTTTTTTTTAAATATATTCCTGGATTAGCCTACACAATTTTTCAGACGAATCCGCATTTTTTAATTCGTAGCTAATTATTTTCTGACGATTCAATGCAAGTGGAAAAACTTTCTATTGCATTCTGGGTTTTTTGGCGCACAGCAACGCCGCTCACAGAGTAAACTGCATGCGGATCTAGGATGTGGTAGCACTGCAAACTTTAATTTTTTTCGTATCGTCTTATTGATTTATAGCGTTATTGGTATAGGAATTGATTATATTATTTTTATTCCGGATATCGAGAGCCGACAAACTTGCTGAATAGAAGTTTGCATTTATCATTTGTACCTCCATGACTCGTGCATGAACCGAAATACAGGCTTATGTCCTTTTTTTTAAATATATTACTGGATTAGCCTACACAATTTTTCAGACGAATCCGAATTTTTTAATTCGTAGCCAATTATTTTCTGACGATTCAATGCAAGTGAAAAAAACTTTCTATTGCATTCTGGGTTTTTTGGGGCACAGCAACGTCGCTCACAGAGTAAACTGCATGTGGATCTTGGATGTGGTAGCACCGTAAACTTTTATTTTTTTCGTATCTTCTTATTGATTTATAGCGTCATTGGTATAGGAATTGATTATATTATTTTTATTCCGGATATCGAGAGCCGACAAACTTGCTGAATAGAAGTTTGAATTTATCATTTGTACCGGCATGAACCGAAATACCGGCTCATGTCCTTTTTTCTAAATATATTACTGGATTAGCCTACACAATTTTTCAGACGAATCCGCATTTTTTAATTCATAGCCAATTATTTTCTGACGATTCAATGCAAGTAAAAAAAACTTTCTATTGCATTCTGGGTTTTTTTGGGGCACAGCAATGCCGCTTACAGAGTAAACTGCATGCGGATCTTGGATGTGGTAGCACCGCAAACTTTAATTTTTTTCGTATCTTCTGATTGATTTATAGCGTTATTGGTATAGGAATTAATTATATTATTTTTATTCCGGATATCAAGAGCCGATAAACTTGCTGAATAGAAGTTTGCATTTATCATTTGTACCTCCATGACTCGTGCATGAACCGAAATACCGGCTCATGTCCTTTTTTTCTTAAATATATTACTGGATTAGCCTACACAATTTTTCAGACGAATCCGAATTTTTTAATTCGTAGCCAATTATTTTCTGACGATTCAATGCAAGTGAAAAAAACTTTCTATTGCATTCTGGGTTTTTTGGGGCACAGTAACGTCGCTCACAGAGTAAACTGCATGCGGATCTTGGATGTGGTAGCACTGCAAACTTTTATTTTTTTTGTATCTTCTTATTGATTTATAGCGTTATTGGTATAGGAATTAATTATATTATTTTTATTCCGGATATCGAGAGCCGAAAAACTTGCTGAATAGAAGTTTGCATTTATCATTTGTACCGGCATGACTCGTGCATGAACCGAAATACCGGCTTATGTCCTTTTTTTTAAAATATATTACTGGATTAGCCTACACAATTTTTCAGACGAATCCGCATTTTTTAATTCATAGCCAATTATTTTCTGACGATTCAATGCAAGTAAAAAAACTTTCTATTGCATTCTGGGTTTTTTGGGGCACAGCAACGCCGCTTACAGAGTAAACTGCATGCGGATCTTGGATGTGGTAGCACCGCAAACTTTAATTTTTTTCGTATCTTCTTATTGATTTATAGCGTTATTGGTATAGGAATTAATTATATTATTTTTATTCCGGATATCGAGAGCCGACAAACGTGCTAAATAGAAGTTTGCATTTACCATTTGTACCGGCATGACTCGTGCATGAACCGAAATACCAGCTCATGTCCTTTTTTTAAATATATTACTGAATTAGCCTACACAATTTCTAGTATTTTTTAATTCGTAGCCAATTATTTTCTGACGATTCAATGCAAGTGAAAAAAACTTTCTATTGCATTCTGGGTTTTTTGGGGCACAGCAACGCCGCTCACAGAGTAAACTGCATGCGGATCTTGGATGTGGTAGCACCGCAAACGAATCGACGTCACATCTATTTTCAGAAGCGTCTTGCTCGCAAACGACCGTCGCACTTATTTTTTCCTTTTTTCTTTCTGTTGCGTTTCTGTTTGTTTTTTTCGCGCTGAACTCCATCACCCGAAGAATTCGTTTAGTATTCGCTCGCTTGGTTTAATTATTGTTTTCGGTTACAAAACTTTACGCGTGCCGGTGTATATATATTATTCCGGTTGAAGTGCGTCACGCTGTAGGTCAGACATGTGGTACAATTTAGATAACCGCTTTGTACATATTTTAAGGCTCTAGGCAACGCACGCATGCCGCGATAATTGCTAGAGTTCGAGCCACCGTAACGCAAACGATCTCTTACAACTTTTACGAGAAATCGTTGTATCCGAAGGCTTTGAAAATCGATCGAGGACGCGAAACGATTGATCGGAGACACGAGAACTGCAAAGCGTGTCACACATTTCTGAGCCTAACAGTCAAATGTTGAGAGCGTTTTATATGTTAAATTTAAGATAGCATTGAAAGTTTATCGAAGGTCAGTAGTCCGGTTAACGCGATAATGCTGATTAAAAATTAACAACACGTCTTAATTCTCCGGAAGACGACTGGGTACCATTGGAATGAATAAGAACCCACACTCAGAAAAAAGCTTGGTTAGAATTACCAAAAAATTGGTTACAAATGTTATCAAGAAAACTTGGTGGGCACAACCAAGTTATTGACTAACATAACCAAGTTATTAGCTAATATAATAATGGATTTGGTAAGACAATCAAGTATTTAGTACACCTAATCAACAACTTGGTTGCGCCTACCAAATTTTTCTTGGTAAAATTTGTAACCAAAATCTTAGTAAGCCCAACCAAGCATTTTTCTCCGTGCACATGGAAATAAAGTACATCTGATTATATACATAAGATACAATATTTTTGCAGCATTATGTTATGGTTATCATATATCGATTATATATATTCAATTATTTATATATATCAAGATATATCTGTGGTATAGACTGACGAGATATATCCCAGATATATAGAGGATATAGAACTTTTTGCCGCTATATATACACGTAAATTATATATCCGAGGTATACCTCAAGTATACTTTATTTCCATGAGAGAATTGCATACATTTATTTAATTGCTAATGCAGAATCATTGCTGCAATGGAAACATAGATGTATTTATATCTTATTACATTTTTATCCAATAATTCACGATATATTTTATGAATAGTGAAATTAGGAATGCATTCCCAAGTGAAAATATTATATACAGATTATATAAAAACTATATATAAAGATTTTTATAGAAGCTACATACAAAAGTGGACATATGAAAATGTTATATATTTTGTATAGTCCATATGAATTTCTAAAAGACCATATGAAAACAAATATATTTGATATAGTATCAACAAATTTTGCCTATGTATTTATGAAATCCATATTGTTATATCTCTGACAAACAATATATGATATCGATATAATTCATAAATAGAATACATTCGCTATGTACAATATGAATATAAGCTATAATATATACTGCATAAAAAATATTTTTTTATATATAGTTCTTTAGAAATTTATTTTATTATTTTATTAGTTCATATTGACTATAGAAAATATATGAAGATTCTATATGTCCACTTTCGTATATAGGTTCTATACAAATCTTTATATATAAATTTAATATAATCTTTATGTAATATTTTCACTTGGGTTCTATATTAAAATTTGATGAAACAAAAACGCATTTAATCGTAACAATGAAATTTTTTGTAACTACTATTTTGTCACTGTTTGGATTCAGAAACATAGATGTATTTATATCTTATTACATTTTTATCCAAAAATTCACGATATATCTTATCAATAGTGAAATTAGGAATGCATTTCATATTACAATTTGATGAAACAAAAACGCATTTAATCGTAACAATGAATTTTTTGTAACTACTATTTTGTCACTGTTTTGATTCAGAAAAGTGACGAACATTTAGGAAAAAATATTTATTTCGTCAGTGGGAAAGGGTCTAGGCCGTTGAAGGGCTAATGTGTGATTATGACAAATTATTGTGTGGTGATTAGCATTTTCACGCTTTTGATTCAGTGATACGTTCGGTATATTCAAGTACTTTTTAAAATTTAGCTGTCCCTTTTATATTCAACATTTTATTTCAATGATTATTTTTCCCATCGGAATTTCGGCCAATAGAAACGACGCATTTGACCTTATGTGGGGGAACCTAGTTTTTTATTTCCTAACAAGTTGCTAAGCAATAAAAACAATTTCTGAACAACTTTTAACCTGAGAATTCATCACATCTGTCAAACTTCTAACGAAAACTGGAACGTGATCTGAAGAATGAGCCGAAATTCCGATGGAAGAGATAATCAGTAGTAATACCCCAAGAGCTTCAAAATTATCGGGTATTTCCCGATAAATTCGTTGCATACAAACAAGAGTGTCAAGTTTTATAGGTTAAAAAATTCCGAGCGCTTGCGCGAGGGAATTTCCTGCAAAACTTGACACGATTGTTTGTATGCAGGGAAATTTGAGGGAAATACACGATTACATTTGAAGCTCGAGGGGTATTCGTCGGATTATTTTTTCCATCGGAATTTCGGCTCATTCTTCAGATCACGTTCCAGTTCTCGTTAGAAGTTTGACAGACGTGAAGAATTCCCAGGTTAAAAGTGGTTCAGAAATTGTTTTTATTGCTTAGCAACTTGTTAGGAAATATCCGAAAAATATCCGAAATAAAATCGCCTAGGTTTCCCCACATGAGGCCAAATGCGTCGTTTCTATTGGCCGAAATTCCGATGGGGAAAATAATCCGACAAATATCCCTCGAGCTTCAAAATTAATCGTGTATTTCCCTCAAAATTCCCTGCATACAAACGAGCGTGTCAATTTTTGCACAAAATTCCCTCGCGCAAGCGCTCGGGATTTTTTAACCTGCAAAACTTGACACTCTTGGTTGTATGCAACGAAGTTATCAGGAAATACCCGATAATTTTGAAGCTCTTGGGGTGAATATTTTATCTATTTAACACATTAAAAGATAATAAATATACATTAATGTATTTGCATAAAAATTATTTAATAATTTTCCGCATCAATTTATTCTTATTTATTATCCTAATTATTATTTGTGGCCACTGCGAATTATAAGTTTGATGATATCTTAATAAAAAAAATTCTGAGGCTGTGATAAGCTTGTCTAATTATTATAACAAACAAACAAAAAAACTCATGGAAATAGATAAACATGAAAACTAAAATACATAAAGTCAATAAAAGATGTACGAATGAGAATAATTGTTAGGCGTTACTGTATTACATGGCTAATCGAAGCGCTATTATTCATTAAATTCAAATGGCTTCAAAATTAAACGAGTCGCATTGCATTAGACAATAACTCTCCATGCACAACATGACTATCAAGGAGAAAAGCGGATTTGTTGACTTTTACAAAACGTGCTTTGTTGGTATACTCTGTAAAAAAAAAAGTACCGTCCCAGCAAAAAAATGTGATATCGCAGGAAAATTATTTTCTCTACAAGAAAAAAGGCAGATACAAAGACATTTAAAAAAAGCATATAACTAGACTTCATATAAAAATTAATTATAATTCACATATATACAGCTTAGGCCACAAAATATAATTTGAATTTAGATGTATATATATACATTATAAGTATAATATACGTATGAATATATTTTCCCATATAGTATACATATATGACAAAACACCTGAACCAACAACTTGCTGAACTCGCAAATTTTCACTGCGTACTGCGTGCACCGTGACAAATGTATTCAACGGCAATGTAGCGCGACTATCGCTTCTCATCTCTCTGTCTCTCTTTCACTTCACCTCGTCGATGATTGAATAATTGCAATGCCATGGAAATTTTGTCTTTTCTTTTCTCTCTCGTTCGTCCTCATTGAAATACCGGCCGGAAGTGCATAGAGTTGGCAACGTCGCTTCGGCGAGTCGCGTTACGTTGTATACCGCGAACAGCGCGATTCTATAACCGTCCTACCGATAAACGCACGTGGGCTCACTTGGGCAACGCTCCTTTCCTCGGAAACGCGAATCGATTCGAAATGCGTTTCGAGCGAACGCCAGGAGAATTCCCCTCGTCTCGGTTGGTGCAAGTTTTGCTATAACTGCATCGCCTGCAGCACCTTCTGTGCCTCCAGCACTAGGATTCGGCCAAACAGATATCGACCCGCGAAACCGCGAACGTAGGTCGCGGTTCCGACCCTCCTGACTATTGGTTGCTTCAGTAGATATCCCCAAGGAACGTGGAGTGCTTTTGCAACTTCTGGTGGTTCAATTAACAGTGCGGAAGGGTTATTCACGTGACATCACTAGTGCTTAATACATTTACAGTCATGATTCGAATAGAAAATCAAAAAGTGTTATATGCAAATGCCGATGTCATAGTAACCGTTCAATTAGGATGAGTCGCAGTTCATTTTCGTTATTGGAAGATCCTTAACCGATTGACCGTGATTTTCAAAGTATTATTTGTTCAAAAGTAATAGCCTGTAACGTTTGCACAACCCGAGTCGAAATTTTGACCCTCCAATGAACTTAAGAAGCTGGTGCGACTTGCGCGAAGTCTATCTGCTTGAAAAAAGGGTATCGCGTATTAAGGGGAGAGAGTCAGGTAAAAAAAATTGATTTTGGAAATTCAATATCATCCAAATCCTATTGCATATAAAAATGTCCAATGCACTATATTGTTGGTGCTCGATGAAAGGATTTTTGACTGTCGTCTGACTTGCATATGCTTTTCAATATTATCTTAAGCAAAGTTCTTAGGTTTTACATTCTGGGCATGATTCACATCAAACTACTAGGCAGATTGAAATAATTGACGTCTCATTTTCTTCTTCATGAAAAGATACACCGGCTAAATGGAGCAAACTATTTTTTTTCATTCTGAAAGCAAAGTTAATCACTGATTTAGAAAATAGCATAACATTTATTTATTAATAATTATGTCACTTAAAAAATATTACCTTTTATTAACATTTGCTCCATTTAGTCGGTGTATCTTTTCATGAAGAAGAAAATGAGACGTCAACCATTCCAATCTGCCTAGTAGTTTGATCTGAATCATGCGCAGAATGGAAAACCTAAGAACTTTGCTTAAGATAATATTGAAAAGCATATGCAAGTCAGATGACAGTAAAAATTCCTTTCATCGAGTACCAACAATATAGCGTGTTGGGCATTTTGATATGCAATAGGATTTGGATGATATTGAATTTCCAAAACCAATTTTTTTGACCTGACTCCCTCACATTAATACAACATACAAATTTAATCCTACCAGACTCCCAAAATGGCAGAAAACAGACAATGACAGTCTAGGGAGGGTCTGGAAGGGTTCATCAAACCGTACTTCAACCTCCGTAGAACTTGTAGACTTTGCCGTCGAACTTCACACCCTTTGTGACACACGGAGAGAAAAAATTGGTTGCCCCGATCATTCGTGTGGTTAAATATGCCCCAACCGATAAAGTTGGCTAAGTTAACCAATTTTTTGGTTGAACCGACAAACTAATTGGTTGTGACACCTAATTCGTTAGTTGCCAAACAATTAATTTGTTGGCTCAACCAACTGGTTAGTCGCCCCAACTAACTGATTTGGTTCGGTAACCAACTAGTTTATTGTTCCAACCGATATTTTAGCTAACCTGCGATAGCTCTTGTTATACACCCACAAGAATAATTATTAATAATTTGTATCAGGATGTACCTTTGGAATTGGTCGTCAAACAGTAATGTTAATAAAATTAATTGTCTAATATTTTTTTTTAAACCCTGGCAAATTTTGAATTGCTCTCTCTCTGAGAAATGACAGCTGTGGGATTTGAACCTGAGACCTATTATCCTACCTATTTATTCTACGTAACTACCTAAAGTGCTAATCACTGAACCAAACCGAGTCTATGTAGTTCCTTTACTATTAACTACATAATAGCTGCATTTTGGCTAACTTGGTAAGCTAACCAAGTGACATGGTTAGACCAACCAAGAAATTGGTAGCCTTGGTTAAATTACTTGGTTGGTCTAACCAATTAATTGTCTGGCGGATATATAACCATAGCACTTGGTTGTTTCAACCAAGCCTTTCTTGGTCACTTGGTAAGCTAACCAAGTAACATGGTTAGACCAACCAAGAAATTGGTAGCCTTGGTTAAATTACTTGGTTGGTCTAACCAATTAATTGTCTGGCGCATATATAACCATAGCACTTGGTTGTTCCAACCAAGCCTTTTTTTCCGTGTGGCAGAATGAAAAAACACGATATCGGACATATTCAGCTATAAATCGATTTAATTGTCATATTATAGCTGTAAATGTATTTGTATATTAAGAACTAATGCTGCATCATGAGTAATACCTCGGAACAATTGATAAACTCTCTAGAAATTGAAGAAATACTTTTAAAAATGTATCACTGTTTTGACTAGTGTGCAGCGCTCTAATGTTCTTAACGCATGTGTTTCATCTAAGATAAGCGAAAACAAATCATGAATCCCTGCACGGGAATCGGCAGGAATAGAAACAAATAAAACGATCGGTTGTCATCTACAATGAGCGATGGGAGGTTAAAGTTTACTGAAATACGTGCATAAAGTCGCGACCGCAACCTAATCGGCCGGAACTACCTAATCATGCAGTAGTTACGAAATAGAGAGGAACCGTTGGGGAACCATTGCGGTATTCGGTTGGCAACAAGAAAACAAGCGAGGGTTGAAATTGAGGAGTAGTTCATATAGCTCTCTGTTATCTAGCGAATCTCTTCACTTGGCAACGCCGAGCTACATGCAATTTCGTGCTTTTAGGTTTGCCGTTTCGTAGTTAGAGTTTGGGGCCTACCTACATCCGGAGAAATGGGTTTAATAGGCTTATTTGCATCGGGTTTTGATTTTATGCAAATAAGAGTTATTCGAATAACATTCTATTAAATTTAAATGAATCTCGTAATTGATAAAAATAAAGACATTACACTTATTAATCTGGGTATAGGCTATATATAGACTTAATAGGTACATGAAAAACGAGTAATATTTGGGTGAAAATTATACTCATTTAAAAATCACTTCGCATGCCATTGAATATGAGTGATGTTCCAGTGGAATTTACATTTTGCATCATGATAAGATAGTGAGCATGCACGTAATACTACGCCCCAGTTTGAATAATAAATACCCATGGCAATTCCATACATTCACTTTTAATCCTTTAACAGCCAAGCTTTTTTTCCCGTTGGAAATAATATTTTTCCTGTAATGTTGGACATGTTTCTGAATCAAAGTAAAAAATTAAACTGTTGAAAAATTCACTTTGTATAAAAGTGACGTGAAATGCGTTTTTATTTCGTAAATAAATATATCATATGCATTTATAATAAAATTCGCCGGTATATAAAACTATTAACAATTTTGCTTCCTCATAGAGGAAGCTTTGTTTTCATGAAAAAATTTCTTTTCGAGATTTTCATGTCAATACACTCAGAATGGGCCAAAACGCCGAGAAAAGTGATTTAGAAAAAATGTCTGTATGTGTGTGTGTATGTATGTTACACGATCGAAAAATGTAGACCTTTATAACTCGGGAATGCCTTGAGATATTAAGCTGAAATTTGGACCATAGATAGAGGGATCAAGCCTCATCGTTCATACAGATTTTTGTTAAAATCCACTTCATCGTTAAATTATTACGCGATTTTTAATTTTTTGAAAAATGTCTGTTTACGCGACAACTCTTTCAATTTTCGAGATATTGATCTTAAAATTGGTATGAATTTGAGCTTTCATACGCTGGTGATCGCTATTGAATTTGGTTAAGATCGGTTGAACCGTTAAAATTTTATGATGTTTTGAATTTTTCAAAAAATTGACATAATCGCTCTATTGTAACTTTCGCAAAACTTAAGATAGCGAGCTCAAATTTTGTATATAAATGAAACAATATTCAGTCATTATATATGTATAATTTAGTGACGAACGGAATGAAATTTTTGATTTTATGGAATGTTGAATTATTTTTAAAAATATACATTATCACATTCACTTTCGAAAACGCTCTAATAATCACGAAATAACGTAATAACGAAATAGAAAAAGCGAATCCACAACATGTATATTTATCTAATTAAAGCATGGATGCAAAGTAGAACCTTTCACATTGCTTCCTCATTATTCGTGTTTTACAAAGCTTCCTCTATGAGGAAGCCAAAAATTGAATAACATACTTCCTCATAGAGGTAGCTTTGTAAAACGCGAAAAATAATGAGGAAGCAATGTTCAAGGTTCTACTTTGCATCCTTTTTTTATGATAATTAAACAAGATTTTTTGAAAAAGTTGTTAGCTGTTGTTCTAATGTAGCAAATGTGATACGTTGACAGTTAGAGAATTATATATTTTGGTGTCATTTCAATAATTTCGGTTTGCAAATTCAAAAATAAATGCCCCAAAAATTAGTCGAATTATAATTATTTATTTTTGTTCGTGCATAGACTTCGTTCGTAATATATTGATCGTATAAAAACAGCGCTTGCAAAAACTTGCAATATTTCTCTCATTGCGTATATCACGCTGTCTCTTTCTAAGTTGAGGTCATTTCAAAACAATTTCAAATCTCCGGTAGCGTTCACATCATCTGTACTAAGCCTAGGATTTAAATCTTTTCACAAAAAAATGCAATTAAATGCATAAATAGTTGCAAGTTTCTCTACAGAATATTCATAATAGGCCATACATAATAAAATTCTCACAATTAAATTTATAACTATGATTTATGCCTACACGGAGAAAAAAAAGTAGTTGGACAAACCAACAAATGGGTTCCGACAACCATTCGAAAGAGTTGAAATAGCGTCATTACCAAATAAATAAATAAATTACTCAGTGGTTTATGACAACTACTCAGTGGGTTGTGACAACTACTTAGTGGGTTATGACAACTACTCAGTGGGTTATGACAACTACTCAGTGGGTTATGACGACTACTGAGTGGGTTATGACGACTACTCAGTGGGTTATGACAACTATTGTATTGGTGAAAACAGCACTGCGATTGGTTACAGGAGCGAGTTAGTTGCTGCAACTATTCAGCGGTACAGCATATGCTGGAGATGGTTCTTCCAAATACTTTTTTCTTTCAGTGTATCGATAAACGGAAAAGAAATAAGAAGAGTGAAACGTGTCCGACTCGCGGCTTCTATTCATTAGGTTTCATTATGCCTTCCACACAGTACAAACTAAATTAACAGTTTTGTAATTTCGACAAAAAGATTTTCTGGTAAATGTGTATAGAAATTTATTTTTTATGCGACGTATAAATTTTTGTCAATATTCAGTTTTATTCCTTAGAAATGAAAAATTTTTTTAAAAAATATTTAAACACGAAATGTAAAACTAGGAAACGAACAAAACTTTTCTTAAAAAAAAAACAGAGAAAAACCCAGGGTATTTCAAAAACTTTTCGTTAAAAGTACAAAAATTTCGATTTTATTTCTACTTTGCGAATGAAGAAAAAATATTGGATAAAAATCTACTTACATATAATTTTTATTATAATGAACGGCAAGAAGACAATCATTTTTTTATTCATGTTATACACAATTGTTTATTTTTATTTAACTATCAAAGATATTTAACTACACTGAGAGAAGAGTTTGTTAACAGTTAACAAATCTTGGTTAAATATGGCGAAATGAACAATTTAGTTATTCTTATTGAATCTCACTTGAGCCAAATAAGATTAGTTAACTATTAGCAAATGTCAGCGAGCTTCATTTGCGACAAGCAAATTTTATTTAGTTCAAGTGAGATTCAATAAGAATAACTAAATGGTTAATTTCGCCATATTTTAACCAATATTTGTTAACCGCTAACAAACTCTCTCAGTGTAATAAAAGATGCTGTAAGCTCTACTTCGTATTCTACATTTTTCTTAAGATAATACAGTTGTTAAAAGAAAGAAAAAAAACAGTCATATATCGTTCGATTTGACGTGTGAATTGTCGTTGTGAAGAAAACTTGGGACAGCCTCTTATGAAAAGTATTTTACGACTGGGTACGCAATGGGGGGGATGTTATTGTTGTCCTGAAGAGTGTTGAAGCGTAATACGATCGCATGAGACTTGGAGCACCTATCTCAAATATGAGAATGGCGTGTTTTCGATCTTTGAGAAGATGCGAGCGCCAAGCGTCTTGTGGCTCTCGAGTCGAAGTTTAGAATCCATAAAGAGGCTGGGGCGAAGGCGTGTGTATAGAGCAGGCGAAGCTGCTAGATTCTGGGGTCTCGTTTCAAACCCTCACCGAAAAGCCTCTTCGCAAGCTTGCATGAAATGATTGATAGCACGGTGCCGCGAAGTGGAGGAGGCCAGTCGCACACCAGAAAATATGAGATCGGAATAAAATTCATGGGTATGTTGGCCACATCCCCGTGCAATTTTACCTATCGCGAACATTTGAGAGAAGATCTCGCCGTCGGTTCGGTTTCAAGGAGAATCGATGCTCCTGGCGTTTTCGATTGAGATGCAAATATCTGTATTATATAGTAATACCTAAGCGAAACGCGTTCAAGATATCAAAACCGGCGCTATACAGTGAATCTTTTTGCAGATTTTTTTTTTTATCGCTTTTGTATCACATCGCATCAATCTCATTTCGTGATGAAAAAGACCTTTGCGCTGTGTACAGAAGAATCAGGGTTTTGAGATAATAGTCAATATATCTGTTAAATACGAGATAGAAAAGAGGACATTACTTTATAATACTTTCTTCTTTGTGTTTTTACAGGTTTCGTGACTGCAGAAATACGTGAATGGATTGCATAGTGATTCGCAGCTAGAAGAGAAATTGCAAGTGGAATTTACCGACGGTGCAACCTCACAGCCCGTACCCGATGAGTGTCAGTGATATTTTCTAACGATCTCGCAATTTCTTGATTACGAAATCGAGAGACGCTGTAGCGTCTCGACGTGAAGGATTAAACAAAATTGAAACGACTTAAAATTGCATGAGACTGATTTGACGACGTTGAGCCGTTACCGCTACTCTTACTTTCTCCGTCTGCTTTAATTTCTCAAGTAGAATGGCACTGTAATCAACATTAATCAATTTATTTAAGAAAGAGAGTAACTGGAAAATTACATTTTTTGGAGAAGTTTTATTGAATTACAATTCAAGTATTATGCGTAAAGAAAAAAAAATGTAAACATGAAATTTCATGAAAAACATTGAATTAAAATAATAGTTATGTCAAAAAGTTATGGCCAAGTTCGTGAAGAAAATTAATTGTTGAACGGACATTTAGTAAACTTGATAGTTTTTCTTATGAACTAAATTTACGAATTGTTTCTCACATGATTTTTAAATGAATTTTTTATTACTTTCAATCTCATTATTGTTATTTACGGAAGTGATCGAATTTCGCCCATTTCGAATATGTTTTTTGAAGAAACAGGGTTACACATGTGAAATTTCGGAGCATCTGTACTTCTAAAAAATGTCGGAAAGAATTACAGTTTGTTACGCTACTCATTTTTTTTTACTAATGGTTTAATTTTATTGGCATTGTTATTATTCAGAATCCAATGACGTTTTTTTTTTTCAAGATATTTCTTCTGTTTTTGGGTACCCAAATTTTCACAAAACAGAATTTCTTTTTTTTATAGTGTTGTGACATTTTAAACACTCCTCAATGACACGTAACTTCACAGTGTAAAATACATAATTCAAATTCCAGTAGTGTTGCGATATTTAACAGTATGATAGGTAATGACTAATTACCAATTCCCATCGACGAACTATTTATTTCCATCAAAATGATAATCGGACGGTGACATGTTTTAATTACATCTTTCTGAACTATAGTCGAAAATCCAAATAATGACACGTAACTTCATAATGTAAAACACATAATTCAAATTCCAGTAGTGTTGCGATATTTAACAATATGATTGGTAATGACTAATTACCAATTTCCATCGACGAATTATTTATTTCCATCAAAATGATAATCGGATGGTGACATGTTTTAATTACATGTTTCTGAACTATAGTCGAAAATCCAAATAATGACACGTAACTTCATAGTGTAAAATACATAATTCAAATTCCAGTAGTGTTGCATTATTTAACAATATGATTGGTAATGACTAATTACCAATTTTCATCGACGAATTATTTATTTCCATCAAAATGATAATCGGACGGTGACATGTTTTAATTACATGTTTCTGAACTATAGTCGAAAATCCAAATAATAACACGTAACTTCTTAGTGTAAAATACATAATTCAAATTCCAGTAGTGTTTGGATATTTAACAATATTATTGATAATGACTAATTACCAATTCCCATCGACGAACTATTTATTTTCATCAAAATGATAATCGGACGGTGACATGTTTTAATTACATGTTTTTGAACTATAGTCGAAAATCCAAATAATGACACGTAACTTCATAGTGTAAAATACATAATTCAAATTCCAGTAGTGTTGCATTATTTAACAATATGATTGGTAATGACTAATTACCAATTCCCATCGACGAACTATTTATTTCCATCAAAATGATAATCGGACGGTGATTAAATTACATGTTTCTGAACTATAGTCGAAAATGCAAATATTGATTGTGGGAAATTACATTAGGTGAAATACGTGGGAAACGTTAGTCCACCAAGCCGTAAATCTCTTTGAACCGGAACGAACATACATGGATCTGTGCGCTGTGCTTGATCGCGTTTACGGTTAGCGTCGTTCTTTCCATCAGTCGGCGTTAATTCCCTGGAGATGAGTCAACCCCGCGAGCTCGACCTCCGTCGTTGGTAGTTAGCCCGTTGGCACGCGCGTTCATCTTCTTGCGGGCAGTCTCGTTCACTCTATTCCATCGCGCTCCCTCTCTCTCTCTCTATAACTACACACATACACACGCTCGTTGACTGGTCCATAGGGCCCACTCTCGTTCTCGACACGCGATCCAGTTAGCTGATACTCCCGGTAAATTAAGTTCAATGAAGCGAGCGCCGCTCTCGCGGTCGAGACACCACCCGGAGACGTGTCCACGCGCGGCTCCACTATGTCTTTTTATTCAATTCTGTTCCACCAGCATTTTCTCCACCTCGTCCCGTCATCGCATCACGCAGACATTTTTTTCACAACAAAATCTATTTTAAGAGCAAATATATACTGTAAAAAAAAGCTACATCGTTAAAAATGTTTTGAAATTTAATATATGTATTGGAAGTTTTTTTTTGCAGTTACGGTATATTAAATTTCACTTAAACTTTTAATTTAATTAAAGTTAAATGAAATTTTACTTTAAGTTCCAATAATTATATTATAAACACAACTTTTATGAAGTATTTATAATATTATGTATACGGTATAGGGGCCGTTCATAAATGACGTCACCACACAAGGGAGGGGGGGGAGTGACGTTTTGTGACGATAGCGGAGGGGGGGGGGGGGCGGAGTCACAATTGTGACGTCACGCATTTTTAGTTTTTTTTCAAACCTGCAAAATTTCGCAATCTCTTGGGGAATTTTTTTTTCTTTACTCATGCATGAAAAATCCTCGATTGCCCACCGTTTACAGACATCCAAAATAACCGGTGAACGCACTAGTGCGGAAAACATTTCGCGCACTGGCTCCCCCATTTTGCACACTGTTCCATGGATTTTGCTCACTGCTTGAAGTTGCAGCTCATTTTGCATGTCTGTAAACGTCGGACAAATTCGGATTTTGCATTGCACTTGTAAAGAAAAATATGGTTCGATACAGGAGGCCAAAGGATCGTTCTGCGCACTGCATAAGACAGTATAAAGTGCTGTCTTCACGCGAGCAGTACGCAAAACGCTTCTTTGGCCTCTTGCATCGAAATATACTATTTATTTCGATTTCACTATAACGAAATGATCGGTTCCGATTATTTCATTTGTAATCTTCGTTTTTACTAGTCTTGGAGCATTTTTTGTCAACGAACAGAGTATTTACGTTGAAGTTAAACCGGTGTATAAAAAGTTACATTATTGTTCCTACTATTCATAAATAATATAAAAATATTTATTATCGTTCGACTATGTATGATATACAAAACGTTTTTGAATAATATAAAAATTGAAATTATTGTTAATTTATGGGGGGGGGGGATTATTGTTAATTTATGGGGCAAGGCGAGATTGCGTGATGTCACGTTTGGGGGAACATCAAATCCGTGTTGACGTCATTTATGGACGGCCCATATTAATTTTACAACCATTTTTTTATATATTAATTAATATTTGTACATTAAATGTCATATACGCATATCCGCAAAAAAACTTCCAATACTTTATATTAATTTTTATACAAAAATTTCTAACAGTATATTTAAAATTCAATGTATCGGAGCTGGACATTTTTATGCCTAATTTGACTCATTAATATACATTTTTAGAAATTATAATTTATAGAAATATGATTAATGATTATTGATAAAATTATTATATGTCGCTCTAAAAATCAGACATTTTGCCTAGTGGGATGCTTCCTATCTTTTAGGTTGGAGTTACTTTGAATATACTTATTTTCGATCCGGCCTCTCGTCACAGACGTTTATTTTGACAACAAAATCTATTTTTAGAGAAAATATATACTGTAAAAAAAACTATTTGAAATTCAATTTATCGGGACTGGAAATTTAAATGTCTAAACTGCTACATTAATATTCATTTTATTTTGAAGTGCGACACAAAATTAATGTATGCGCTCTAAAAATCGGACGTCTTCCCAAGTAGGTTATTTCCTATCTTTCAAATCGTAGTGACTTTTTACAAACATATTATTGAGTCATCCTTTCACCATAATAGACTTCTATTTTGACAAAATAAATCTATTTTTGGAGCAAATATTGATTATCAAAATAATCTGCTTAGAATTCAGTATACTGGAACCGAAAATTTTATTCATAAAATTCCATATTAATATGAATACCTATAATATAGAATTGTGATGCGAAAAGAATGTAGACACGTAGACTCTCTGAAAATCAGACGTGCTTCCAAATGTTTCCTATTTTTTTACATACGAGTCACTTTATGCACGATTACAAGCGTGTTGCTTCAACGTCATATTACCGTATAAAATTAGCACTCATGTAAGAGTGTCTAAAATATTCTTAAAATGTGCGAGATTGAAAATAATACATTTGGTATTACGGTGAGTTTTTTGAGTGCACTAAAAACGTTTAAAAAATCGTGTTCAATGTAAACAATTGAATCTAAAAAATGCTTTCATTTAAAAGATACTCCAACATAACATTTTTACGGATTTGATAAAAATTGAAGTACAGGTTTTGTGATATTTAAAAATGGTTGACCGTCACAGAGCCGAACTATTTACGCTTGAACTTAGCAAGATTAACATGTAAAGTATATACAAAGCATGCATAGTCACGTTTCAATGTTTACCGTCAAACGACAAATAAGAACGTCGTTCGAAAAACTAGTGTAAGCTGGAGATGATTAACACAAGTAATCTTGAAAAATTGAATGGGCTTTGATCGTCGCGTCTTCAAGAACAGCCTTGAGAAGAGTGACATTTATTGCGTTATTAGACATATAGGTCGAAGATAGCGTGGTTTTGCATATAGTGCATAGTCCAGCAGAAAGTTAACGCCCACCGACGTGACAAAGTAGTTAATAAAAAAAGTTTTGCAAGGGTAATGAATTTACCTTGTATTATCGATCAATACCAAGCAATATTTATAAATATTATGTTTTATAGAATTTCTGTGATGATCCAATTGAATTGTAGATATTTTAGACTTTAGGCATGAAACGAAACTTTTGATTGAGTTTGTCGCACCGCCTTAAATTTCCAAATACTTTATCAATTTTCTAAATTCAATTATTTAGTAAAATTTATTTATATAATTAATAATGTTTGGCACTCTGCGTCTGTCCTAGTTAATTTCCAAAATGAAAATTTGCAAAAACTCATCTTGCAGAAAAAAAATCGTTTATTTTGATTGGTTGATCAATTGATCGATTTCATTAATCGATTAATGAATTGAAATTGAAATTGATGTTGGATTGAAGGATTTAATGTCGACAAAATTAGACATTGGCTCACACCTTGGCAATTATCGGATGACAATCTGCACGTGCGTTTAAATTTCCATCTCTGTAATCACGTCATGTAAAATACGGTTAAAAATGTAATAGTCACAGCCTCTAACAGTAGAATACTATTTGGTGGCTGCGTCGTAGCAAAAAAAAGGCTATTTATAGTAAAATAATATGATTGATTTATGGGATTGCAGACGCCATTCGAAACTCTTAAGAGTATCTAAAAGCTCCGTTTTACATACATGAAAGCTCCGAAAAACCCCATAACCCCATAACAGATACGATTTTTAAAAAACGTAGAGGTCAAGATCCACTATTTTCTTTTTTTCATATCATAACCGTTTTTCGAAATCTCAGCCGTGTTCAAATGAATTTTTCCCGTGATTTTTCTTGTACACAGATTATTCATATTTCTTCGAATACTAAATATGTTAAATATGACATCGCAAATCTTGCCGTGGCAGCTAATAAATGTTGACTCTTCAATTGACATTTTTATTAAGTAAAATATAAATAGAATTTATTGCCGACGTGTCAGAAAACTTCAGAAAATGTAGAACTTAGTCACCGAGAAAAAAAAACCGGTTAGAACTACCGAATGTGAGTTTGCAAGTGGTGAACCAAATATTTGACTCATTGGGAAAAAAATACTTGGTTGAACGAACCAGCGGATTGTTGAATCGATTTTTCCTTTATTGACAATAAATATTATTTCGTTCAAGCAACGAAATATTTCTTTTGCCACTCGCAAACACACTTTCGGTACGTCTAACCGATTTTTTTTCTCAGTGTATAGATCGCTGTGTTACAAAACATAACAGAGTAAAGTAATAGCTGCTATAATGCATTTCTCTACACGGAAAAAAAGGCTTGGTTGGAACAACCAAGTGCCTTGGTTATATATGCGCCAGACAATTAATTGGTTAGCTTACAAATAACAAATAACTTAGTTGGTAACAAATAACTTAGTTGGTCTAACCAATTAATTATCTGGCGCATATATAATCAAGGCACTTGGTTGTTCCAACACGGAAAGAAAAGCTTGGTTGAAACAACCAAGTGCTATGGTTATATATGCGCCAGACAATTAATTGGTTAGACCGACCAATTTCTTGGTTAGGCTACCAATTTCTTGGTTAGACTAACCAAGTGACATGGTAAGCTAACCAAGTGACTTGGTTAGACCAACCAAGAAATTGGTCACCTAACAAATTACTTGGTTGGTCTAACTAATTAATTGTCTGGCGCATATACAACCATAGCACTTAGTAGTTCCAACCAAGCCTTTTTTCCGTGAACCAAGCCCTTTTTTCACTTGGTAAGCTAACCAAGTGACTTGGTTAGACCAACCAAGAAATTGGTAGCCTAATAAATAACTTAGTTGGTCTAACCAATTAATTGTCTGGCGCATATATAACCAAGTGCTATGGTTATATATGCGCCAGACAATTAATTGGTTAGACCGACCAATTTCTTGGTTAGGCTACCAATGTCTTGGTTAGACCAACCAAGTGACTTGGTTAGACCAACCAAGAAATTGGTCACCTAACAAATTACTTGGTTGGTCTAACCAATTAATTGTCTGGCGCATATATAACCATAGCACTTGGTAGTTCCAACCAAGCCTTTTTTTCCGTGTAATTGGAATTATTGTACTTTATACATTATCATAATTGCGTAGATGCATTTGAGATATAAACGCAATTTCACCTTTTTTAATATATTCACTGAAAGATGTGGAATATCGAGATATTAATATTTGTAACCATAATAGATTAACTTTTTATTGACTTTTGTTTGCCAACAGGTTAGATTGACAGGGGGTCATATGGTGAAGCAGAGGCGGTTTATTGGCAATACGAATAACAAGATGATCAATATACGGGAACACTTATAGATATTGAGACAGTGCAGCAACGACAGCAGCATCAATTTGTCAGTGAATCGGTGTGAAACCGTCTTTGACTTTGTCTATTGTAATAGATACAGTCACGAGCCGTTGGCGTTGACGGCTTTTTATTTGCGTGGAAACGCTCACTTAAATGCCAACGCAGGAACGGGACGAGATCTCCCTGCATGAGCTATAAGCAACGACATCGAGAGTTTCGTTGCGAAAGCGAAGGATATTATACACTGTACACATAGGCCAGACGTACTATCTCGGTGCTCGAAGCACGCGAAGGAATTTGCGATTAACAGCAAGGCACTACATTCTATACCGTGTGTACGTGTTTCATAGGCTTGTCACAGGATTTTTATCACCTGACGACAGAAACCAAGAAGGTTCTGAAATTTACAGATACAACAAGTGGACGAATTTTGGCAGATCGATCCACCAGTGATTACGTGTGATCTGATAGCGTTTATCGATAGACGAGCTTTTATTTTTTTTTACAAAGGTCAGAAGAATGTTTATTAAATAATTAATATGTAATTTGAAACATGATTTTAAATTGTTACTTTTTTATCTTGAGAATCATTTTTTCTTTACAGGTTTTAGGTGTACGTGTGACTTTGGATGTGAAAAGTCGGTGTAAAGGAAAAGCCAAAGGAATATCAGTGATATATATTTACATATTTCCAGTATTGTTTTATCGAGCATCAGCTTGAAAGGGAAAACAAAGTGATATATAAGAGGAGAAGGAAGGAGATTTTTTCGTTATTGCTGAAAGTGGCCTGTAGCACAAAGTGGATGGTGCTTGAAAAAAGCTAGAGGACGCTTTACCATAAGAGAATTCTGTTTATTATTTCAACCTGTTTGCCGTCCCGGCAGTGTTTCTTCATTATGGTAAGTCGGTTCAAATTTATTCACATAGTTTTATTTACTTTTAATGATATATTTTTTAACATCTCTTCCATTCATTCGGAGCTGCACAATTTTATGCTGCTATTCTTCAACGTGAAAACTCGCTACTTATGAACTTACATATGCGCAGCTGATGCTGCGAATCGAGAATAGGCACACACGTGTTTCGCAAGTGGAAGAAATACGAGATAGTTTCATAAGCGCATTTCTGCGAGTCGATAACCTTGGCCATGGGGAATTAAGCACGATTATTAAGCGATAGATTTTCTTGACTGAAACTTAATGTACATAAGTGTATTTTTTTCTTCTAATTTACTATTGTAATATGCAACATATTTAATTTCATTCTTTTATAACGTACGTAGTTATGTTTGTCAGGTATTTGGAACCTATATTAAGGTCACCTGCTAATCATTTTACAAAGGTAAAAAAAAATTTCAAGCCTATAAATTAAATAGGAAAAATTAGTAGAGGCCAAATGACTTTTTGAAAATCCACCGGAAATTAATACTTCTGAACTATTATTTAGATTATTGAAACTAGCCTCGTCAAAATATTCATTTGGGACTGTTTTTAAGATCTTCTCCGGTTTTTCAATATTGTTATCAGAATTTCTCTGATACTGATTGAATATCTTGACCATTTCTACCAACGACCTTCAGAATTTATCAGAGATTATTAGAGTTTCTTTCGTGTTGTGAGGGTTTCGAGTATTCAGAAAAAAATGAGTTTTCCACTAGTGAAAATTTTTCCTCAACTAATGACGCGGAGAATTTCAGAGATTATTTTTTCAACTCCAATTTCGACCAATCAGAGCGCGGTATTCAACATCACGTGGTACAGCTAGGGTAAAATTATATCGATAATTTTTCGAAAATTTCCCGGCTCGGTTGCTAAGCGATAAACAATAATTTTTTTGACACTTGTAACCTCTGCGAATCTTTAAAACGTCAAGGTACTATTAACGGTCGTCAATATGAGTGAGTCAAAAAAGCGATTTGGTGATGAATCGCTTCAGAACATCGCTAAAAAAATAAAACAAAATGTCCCGGCAAATACAGAAAAGAGTAAAAATTCGATTTGGGCGCAATTCACTGCATTTTGTGCAGAGAGAAAATATGTGTTGGATGCAACATAGGTTTTTGTTCTGATTATGAAATTTCCTTGTCAGAATGATAATTTTTGTCTCATGGTGCAATTCCATTTGTCGCAATTTGAATAGAAAAAATAATCCCCCGAATACCACTCGAGCTTCGAAATTAATCTGATATTTCCCTCCAGGTTCCCTGCAAACAAATAAACTCGTCAAGTTTTCCAGAAAAATCACTCGCGCTGCGCGCTCGTGATTTTTTAACCTGGAAAACTTGACTCGTTCATTTGTTTGCAACGAACCTGTCAGGAAATATCCGATAATTTCAAAGCTCTTGTGGTATTACAAGTGAAAACTTTGGCGACCTGCGGATTATTTTTATTTCTTCAGAAAACGTTCGATAATCTGAACGGAGGTGCAGAAAAAATCTGAGTTTTCCATACATTTTTAAAGCAATCGTTCAGGAAAATTATATATTTTCAGAATAGTTCTTTAATTTACCGAAAACTTTCTTTGTTTTTTAATTGAAGGAGAACTTTCTCTGATAAGTATGATTTTTGCAGAAAAATTACAGAATAATGGGTGAAATATTGTCACTAGATTAATATGCATTATGTACCAATTTCCTGTCGGATAATGCATTTAAAAAAAATGTCATCCTTCTCCGTTTCTAAAATATGTCATAAGATCTTATCATTGACTCGTAATACCGATTGGCATGAATGTACCTATGAACCTATGAAATATGACCCTCATTAAGAAATAGAAAGAATTATTGTTAACAGAAAGTAACATTTATGTCTATATTCTCACACTGTTAAATTTTTTTTAAATATTAATATACCGTATATGAATCTCGGATGCATATGAGGCATTCTTTATCAACTGGGCCACTTTTTTCGGTCGACCTCCCGGATATTTTTCTAAATTTGTCAGTCTGTTGTACAATTTGAGATGGGTGTTTGTGATTTTTTTTCAGATTTTTAAAGGGCGCCGTTCAGGATTTACGTTTTTTTTTAATATCACTATATCTCTAAAAATTCTTAAGAACATTAACTTTTTCATTTTCCATCTACTTTCCAGTAATGTTAAAATCATAATTTATCTAACGGAAGAAAGTAAATTTTTCGCAAAAAAAGCAATAAATAATTTTTTTTACGAAAAAAGCATCTTTGATTCCGGTCTTAATTTTATAAGGTGTTTCGCATTGTATGAAGATTCTGAGAAAAAAATTCCAAAGTGGCACCTCCAATTCTTAGGCAGTAAAAAATTGAAAATTAAAATAAAAAAATTAATTAATTTTTTCCTGCCCGTTTTTTCCGAATTATTTTGCGCAGCCCGTCGTCCGAGAAGTTTCATTTTATCTTTTGGAAATGTGATGAAATCCGCTAGGGAGGAAATCCAAAGTGGCACCTCCGATTCTTAGACAGAAAAAAATTTATTAATTTCTTTATGTTAATTTTCATTTTTTTACTGCCTAAGAATTGGAGGTGCCACTTTGGAATTTTTTTCTCAGAATCTTCATACAATGCGAAAACCCTTGCAAAATTAAGACCGGAATCAAAGACGCTTTTTTCGGCAAAAAAAATATTTATTGCTTTTTATTTACAAAAAATTGGCTTTCTTCCGTTGGAAAAATCTAATATTTTCTAATATTTTCTAATATTAGAGTCTAATATTTTCTGAGACATAGCGATATTTAAAAAAAAAACGTAAATCCTGAAAGGCGCCCTTTAAAAATCTGAAACAAATCACAAACACCCATCTCAAATAGTATAATAATTTGACAAATTTAGAAAAATATCTGGGAGATCGACCAAAAAAAGTGGTCCAGTTGATAAAGAATGCCTCATATACCGTATATTAATTTTCAGCCGCATTCGTCATTGACAAATACAATATTCGTATGTTAAAATGAAGATTAAAATACTCACGTACTGTAATTTTCAAGTCCCAGAAGAGAATTCTTATACTATTCTTAAATTTACAATAAAAGTATATTAATATGGAATTTATAAACCCGTTTCATAAATCTCATATCATTTTGTATATTAAATTCACTTTTTTAACAGTGCATGATATTATAATTGAATTATTGAGTAATAAGATAACTGTTACTTATGAACGATGAAGACTTGTTTATTTTCATCTATCTTGTGACGGTCATACAAGTGCCCTACTATATACGTTATATCGAATCGACGCCGTGGCTAGAAAATCAAGGAAATGGGCTACCGCACGATCAATGATCGTTCCGTGGTCCACGCTTTTATTATTTCGTTTGAGAGGCGCTCGTCTCGGCGCACAGTCTCTCCTTCGCCCGTTCGTTCGTTCGTTCGTTCGAGAATCCAACGGGTGCCGGGTGCGAGTGGAAATTTCCGTTGCCCCACGCAGCGCACGTATCCACGTAAACGTGCACATGTCCGACTGCTTCTCTGGCTTGTGCCAGGCTGCCCTGCCTCGGTCTTTGCCATGTAGTAGCATTGCTCGCGCCAAGTCGCAGTCTGCTGACCGGCTATCACGTTCCTAACGTTAGAGCCGTGAAATGGACGTTCAAGAGATCCGACAGAGCCGTTATATTCAAGATTCACACAAGACCAAACGATAAAGACGGAAATAGTCTATTCTGCACTCTTTGAAATCAAATGTCCATCCAGCACTCTTTGTGATGAAATATCGATTCCGTACTGTTAGAAAATTGTGTCACACTCTGTCAAAGTTATTTAACTACCTCTCTTGGTATTTCATGCATGTAGTTTCAATGCATGCATTAAACTTGTGGAAAATTCTATAGCATTCGAAAAATGCAGTATAGAATACAAATTTGTCTACATACAGGTATGACAATCGTTTCGGAAGGGTAAAATGATGCAATCTATATTTTGGAACGTAAATAAAAAAAAGTAATTTTGCATTCTTTGAAATAAAATGTTCATTCTGCAATTTTAGGAAATTTTATCACACTTGGTTGAGATATTTTAACTGATTATTTCGGTATTTCATGAATCTATTCATAAAGTTCTTCAACATTATGTAGAATGCGAAAAATAAAATTTGGTAAACAAATTTGTCTATAATTTACTCATAAATGTGACAATTGCTTGAAGAAAGAATTACTTACTTTGTATATTTTTGTAACTTACAAAAATAATCCTAATAGGAATTTATTCAGCTTGGGAGACATGAAGAGAAATGATTCTTGTTTTACTGCACATGCGTTTGGAAATGGAACCAACGGGAAGACAATTCAACTTACTTCGGTCAAATCTATTTGCATTCAGGCGCGATTTTATTGTGACCTTGCTCGCTTTAACATCGAGTGTGTGAGCTCGGTAGAGTCTCGTGGTTGACTACACAACGGGTATATCGTTGACTGTGAAGTGCGTCGGGTCAGTGTCTGACTCATTTGCTAATTTGGGCCACCGCGGAATCGCGTCGCATACCCAACAATACTATACACACGAGTCTCGCTTCTCTGTCTCACGATATTTAAGTTCGGCAGATTTATAATTTTGCCCTTAATAATTTCAATACCAAAAAATATCACAACCATCAAAATGAAAGCAATGAAGGCGGTTCGTTAAGGAGGTTGGAGCGCTCCACACTAGTCAAATCAGTGCTAAATTTTTAAAAGCGTTTCTACAATTTCAGATGGTTTAATAATCGGTTCCAAGGTGTTAATCACATAGCAGCATTAGTTCTTGATATTCAAATACATTCACAGCGGTCATATGAACAGTAAATCTATCAATATCTCCACATTTCCGATGTCATGTTTTTTCATCCAGTTTTATAAAAGGGTAAACCGTAATATCAGTCCGATTATGACGAAATATAGCTCATTTTGATCAGTGGAAGATCCTTAATCGATTGACCGTCCGGATTTTCTATAGTATCAGGCGTTCAAAAGTTACAGCCATTTGTATACTTGATGCTAGCTTATGATAGGATAAACAAACGGTTGTATCTTTTGAACTACTAATGCGATTAAAAAAAAAGACGGCTAATCGATAGAATATCTTTTAGTAAACAAAATAAGCTATTGATCGTCATAATCGGACTGATATTACGGTTTACCCTTTTAAAAAACTGGATGAAAAAACATAACATCGGAAATTTGCAGATATTGATCGATTTACTGTTGATATCATAGCTGTGAATGTTTTTGAATATCAAGAACTAATGCTGCTATGTGATTAACACCTAGGAACAGATTAGTAAACAATCTGAAATTGTAGAAACGCTTTGAAAAATTTAGTACTGATTTGACTAGTGTGGAGCGCTTCAACCTCCTCAAGCGCCGCGTGCTTCCTTACCTGCATTGATAACTACACCGAGAAAAAAACTGGTAAGACCAACCGAATGTGCGGTTGCGGGTGGCAAAATAAACATTTGGTTAATTGGACATGTATATTTGGTTGAACGAACCAACGCATAGTTGAAACAACTTTCCTTAATTCACAATAACTATTATTTCGTTCACGGAACAAAATATTTCTTTCGCCGCCCGCAAGAGCACATTTGATTCGTTTTTTTCTCAGTGTATCATTTGGCCACAGTATTTTCACCATAGCAGATCTACCCTAGAATACATCTGCACCCTAATTAAAATGGTCCTGATTGCACGTTCTAAAAAAGTTCTAAAAAGTACTAATTTACTTCACTTTATGCTGCACAGTTTTTTTCGCACTAGATGTTAGCAATGTGACGACCATCCTGCACGTACTACTTACTTACAAGTACTGTTAATTTCAATACCATAAGTCAACTACTACCATAAAATACATTATATCTAAATACTATCATAAATACATGCAATACATAAAATCAGCTACTAACTCTACATGGAAAGAAATGTTTGGTTGTGACAACTACGTTTCTAATTTGCTGTACACAATGTGTCAAAAATTAGTTGACTCAACCATATCGAATAGTAACCTCAACTATTCACAATTGGTTCTCGCGAGATTAGTGATGTTAACCAATCCAATCGTTGGGACTGCCGAATAGTTGGGACTACCATTCGAATCGTCGGTATTACCATTCGAATCGTAGGCACTACCATTTGATTTGTAAGGGAAATAGAATAATCGATTGCTTGTGTCAACGCATTTTTTGGTTATGGCAATTAATATTTTCTTTCAGTGTAACTGCACTGTAAAAAAATGTGGTGTTAAATGTAACACCACAGTGTAGTCCCAATAGGTCCATTACTATGGTGTAAAGTTTACACAGAAAAAAAATCCAATAAGTCTTTCCTGTGTAATCAGTAAATTTATTCCAAGAATAAAAATGTAAAGCCCTCGATTGGATTCACTGAGAGACACTGTAAAATATGTGGTGTTAAATTTAATACCACAAATGTCAAACGTTTACACAAAAAAAAATTCCAATAACTCAGAAAAGTGTTACCAATAACATTTTCCTGTGTAATCAGTAAATTAACACGAGAAAGTGTTATTGGTGACACTTTTTTGAGTTATTGGAATTTTCTTCTGTGTAAATTTTTAACATTTGTGGTGTTGAATTTAACACCACATATTTTACAGTGTGGAATCCAATCGAGGGCTGTACATTTTTATTCTTGGAATTAACATGATCCCAAAATTTGAAAGATATTGATCGTACGATTTCGTTGGAATACGCTTTGGCCGACTACTTCAAGGCAAATAAACCATTTTACCAATTTTTCGTATAGCCGACTTTTTGAAACTAGCATTTAGTAGATAAAAATTTTCTTCATTACATATATATTTTTTTCGCTTCTGGCACAACTTTAATATGTACTCAAAATAATTTTCATAGTCTTATAAACATAGTGGTAAATTCCTAATTTTTTCAGAAACAAACTTATTGATTCAATTGGCTTTGTAATAATGATTTCATAATAACAACACGCAGCCATTGTAATATGATGTTTTAATTTTTGAATGACTATAAAAAAATTAATGTTCAACAAAATGTCATGGTCATCTTTTTGAAAAAAATTGACAAATCCAGATAATACGTTGCCAAAATAATGGCGAAAGGTGTTCTTCCATATTTTTTTTACGATTTCTTTCAATATTTTATTGAAAATGGAGTTTAGTAGCAGTTATTAAAAAAATTCACAGATCATTTTATAATTGCTGCAGGTTATTATAATAAAATGATAACTAAGAAACAAGCTGTTAATTTAATTTCTTAAAGTAACGAGGATTTAAAAATCTGCTTATAACTGACATTTATTAATTCTTGATCGGCACGACTGTTTTTTTTTTTTTTTTGGTTACTAAGACGTTTTTTTTTTAAACAATTAACTAGTTACAATAGTTGCAGAGCCTGCAAAAACTTAGGTGCGGTTCATTGAGACCTACAATGTATACTAATACCAGAATTTTCTCTCAGTGATATAGTGGCTTAAGTGTAGATACGTTTTCCAGAATTTAGTCGCGGTAAATCCAATTTTTACATAACGAAATTAGTGCTACAGTTATGAATGTGCCTGTAGGTATCTCTTGTTAAGCTCGGATTAAACCGACATCACGAATTAATAACGCCATAAATATCTGTGAAGAAGGCTTGAACTTTGTCTACAATATTATCAGAGAGAGTTTTGAAGCGCATCAGCCGCTTCTTCTCGTATCTCTAACACGTAATTGTTCTTCAATTATCTCAACGAGAGTTGCACTCGAGTTCGAGTATATATATATTCTCGTGCAGCATGTGCAGGCGCCTCGATAAATAAATAAGCTCGTAGCAAGTTTGCCGGGCGAATATTTTCAATTTGCAAAGTTCTTCCAACCAATTTTGACGAGATCCGAAAGCGCCAAAAGCGCCAGATAGAACGATAGGGTCGTATGTTCAATGGCGAGAGAGCGAAAGAGAGAAAGAGAGAAAGGGTGAGAAAGAGAGTTGCTACTGTACGTAGCGAGCGCACCGAGCTCATTAATAACGAGGAACGTTAGTTAGACGCAGCGTAACGAAGTTCGGGAGGTCGATTAATCTCGTACGGTTCACCCGACGGATTTATACACTAAAAATAATGGAAACGCGTGAGGAAGAGAGACGGAGAATTTCGTTATATTTGCTACTATATACATTCATATAAATATACGCACATAGGTGGTATGAATATTGCGTAAGTGTTGGACGAGCTCGTGGTAACGCGAAGGGCAAATAATAATGGTAGAAATAATGGAGACAGGGCGGATGTATATAGCCCAGCCAGTCCGAGGGGGTAGACGAGTAATTAGCAATAAATTTTCCAGGGTATACACCCCCGCAGCCCCGTCGTACCGCGAAATATTTTCCCGTTGCCTTTTTGGCCCTCGCACGACAAAAATATATACACGTCGATCGCGTGTCCGTTAATATATATGTATATCTCTGTAGATGAGCATGCATTCGCAATGAAAAAACCAGCACGGGCTCAATCGTGGTGAATTAAAAAATTTATTGCATTCACTGGATGTGGAAAATGAAAGAGCGAGACGGAATATCGTGACTTTTCGTTATTGTCGGGCCACCGGTCACACTTTTCGCCAAAAAGTGAGATATTTATCGTTGTGCATGGAAAACATGTGTGTGTCTCCGTGGTACTTTATCGTCTCGCTATCGTTAAAAATGAATCGATATACTGGTATATATAGACAGTTATACAACAGGAGTATAACCGTTCGAACGGAAATATATAAATTTTCGTTGTTGCATTAACCGTATTCGCACGGAATCGCATCGACTCTATATGTTTATTCATGAATAATCCAGTGAGCACATAAAATATGCCCGATATTGCAAACGTACGAGGTCTTTCACGTGTATTACAACTGTAAGCCACGAGGCTGTACAATTCGTACAATACTCTCGCTGCGATGGCTCCGCATTGGGGCATTACAAAATTCGATTATTTCTACGGAGTCGAGGAATGGGCGATTACTTTTATATAAATTTCCTGCGTACACATATTTGGTAAATATTTTAGATGAACTTCGGTGGAATTTATTTTCGGCTATTATTGTATCGGCTGTATTGTATTACATATTAATTTTACACAATTCGCACGCAGACGATAGGGCATTTTATATTAATACCATTTTTTTTAAATCAGATTTTATATCAAAAACAGGTGTTGGTTGCAAAATATTATCTCGAACATTTACAGGGAGACATTTATAATTCGCCTATAAATTTCTCCAGAAAATGAAAACTGCTCTATCTTGATTTCATTCTGCAAAATACATATGGGGCATTCCATACCAACTCGGTCAACAGCTGACTCTCTTATTTTTTCTTACGCAGTAATTTTTTATGTTATTCTTCTGAAAAATGCATGCAGAAATGTTTGAGATTTTTTTGAGATTTTTAAATCGAAGCGTTGTTTATTTAACGTTTAAAAATTCTTTGAAAAATATTATAAAATGGAAAAAAAAATACTAGGCGGTCTCGGCCCACTCTGATCTATGATTCAAACGTTTTGATGCACATCATAGTATTTTAGAGAATTTTTTGGGATTATTTAATTAGGGTGTTTTTTAGATAGTTTTAATTATTCATAACTCAAAAATTTCGATAAAAAGAAAACTGAAAAAAATTCTGTATGCATTTTTTAGTGCAAAGAATAACATAAAAAATTACCGCTAACAAAAAAAAATGTGAGGGTCAGTCGTTGACCGAGTTGGTATGGAATGCCCCATATATATTATTACACTAGCTGATTGTCATTATACCACGAGCAAACTTTCGACTTTTATTGCATTGCGCGCAGCCGATCTATTATTTAATTTTGGCATGATTTTCAAAACCATATTTTATTGATCAAGAGTTGTTTGTTACAAAATATTATATCACCCATGTAGAGATACAGATCTATAACAGAACTATTAATTTCTTCAGCAAAAGAAATAAAAACAACTCTACCTCGATTGAACTAGTTACAAGACAATTCTTCGTTTTTTTTTACCATTGCACAACGCTGGTATTTTATTTTGTGTTAGTATAATTTCTGAAGTCATTTTATTTTAACAACAGCTACGGGCTTCACAACATTATTTCAACCGAGTGCAGGTGCATATTTATAATTAAATTATCATCTTCTTTAGCAAAATATATCTCTAGCTTGATTTAATTCCGTACAACATGCGAAAAATATTACGTGATTACTTTACTATAAACCAACTGTCCGGTTCTTGACAATTACAAACGCTTTCCGGTCTTTTATAACTGTAAGCCTCGAGGGTATCATTCATACAATCTTCCTGCTATGCTGGCTCCACATTGAAACACAACAAAATTCCATTATTTTTATATATTCCAGGAAAGGGACGATTATTTTTTACTTTCTCATCACATACAAAGTATGTAAGAGAAAAAGTATTGCTATTAAAAAAAAATTCGACCCTCAGATTTTGATGGAAATACATGTTTTGAGTGTCCTAGATTTAAAAAAAAAAAACACATTTACTCATTTCTGTCCGTCCGTCCGTCCGTCCGTCCGTCCGTCCGTCCGTCCGTCCGTCCGTCCGTCCGTCCGTCCGTCCGTCCGTCCGTCCGTCTGTCCGTCTGTCCGTCCGTCCGTCTGTCTGTCTGTCCGTCTGTCTGTCTGTCTGTCCGTCTGTCCGTCTGTCCGTCTGTCCGTCTGTCTGTCCGTCCGTCTGTCCGTCCGTCTGTCCGTCCGTCTGTCCGTCCGTCTGTCCGTCCGTCTGTCCGTCCGTCTGTCCGTCCGTCTGTCCGTCCGTCTGTCCGTCCGTCTGTCCGTCCGTCTGTCCGTCCGTCTGTCCGTCCGTCTGTCCGTCCGTCTGTCCGTCCGTCTGTCCGTCCGTCTGTCCGTCCGTCTGTCCGTCCGTCTGTCCGTCCGTCTGTCCGTCCGTCTGTCCGTCCGTCTGTCCGTCCGTCTGTCCGTCCGTCTGTCCGTCCGTCTGTCCGTCCGTCCGTCCGTCCGTCCGTCCGTCCGTCCGTCCGTCCGTCCGTCCGTCCGTCCGTCCGTCCGTCCGTCCGTCCGTCCGTCCGTCCGTCCGTCCGTCCGTCCGTCCGTCCGTCCGTCCGTCCGTCCGTCCGTCCGTCCGTCCGTCCGTCCGTCCGTCCGTCCGTCCGTCCGTCCGTCCGTCCGTCCGTCCGTCCGTCCGTCCGTCCGTCCGTCCGTCCGTCCGTCCGTCCGTCCGTCCGTCCGTCCGTCCGTCCGTCCGTCCGTCCGTCCGTCCGTCCGTCCGTCCGTCCGTCCGTCCGTCCGTCCGTCCGTCCGTCCGTCCGTCCGTCCGTCCGTCCGTCCGTCCGTCCGTCCGTCCGTCCGTCCGTCCGTCCGTCCGTCCGTCCGTCCGTCCGTCCGTCCGTCCGTCCGTCCGTCCGTCTGTCCGTCTGTCTGTCCGTCTGTCTGTCTGTCTGTCTGTCTGTCTGTCTGTCTGTCTGTCTGTCTGTCTGTCTGTCTGTCTGTCTGGCGTCTGTATGTACCGTCTAAAACAACAATAACTTTTGAAAAAATCTATGGACTGAAATGAAATTTTTTGTGTGCTTTCTGCATTCAAATCCTGGTTATGGTATTGAAATCCAATCCAAAATCTTCACTGCTTCTGATACTTTACCTTAAATACAAAAAAAAAACAAATTTAATTTATTTTTGTACCACAAGTTAAGATAAAAGATATTATGCTTCAATGTGATACATACAAATAGTATTACCAGCAAATAAGCAATGAACAACAAGAGATTTAGTATATAGAAGATTTTGTCTTTCCAATCACTCACATAAGACATCTGAAACTGTTGTAAAAAATGTATGTTGCCTGAAATATGTTACTTTCTTGTTAAATTTCCTCTGTAAATATATTTCTTAGCCATTACAAGTGGGTTTCAGAGGACTTTTCACTGCACTTTCATTTTACTCGATTGGCACTCAGGCGATATTATATTTCCTTCTTATACCATTTATTTAATTCATATTATATTTCAACAATCAATATTACAATAAAAATATTATATATTAATAATGTAGAGAGGCGCAATTATATATCGGTTATTAATTTATTTAGCGAAATTAAAATTTACCACAATTTAATTCCGCAAAACATATTTACAATAACGCACTACCTAATTATAACGTTGCTGGAAAACAACTCTCTCCTTTTCTGTACCCGTTGATTTGTTTTGCAGCTCAGAAATTAATGAAAATGTTATAAATAGGTTTGTAGAAGCGTTTAATATAAATATTACAAATATACTATTGTACAGAAAATACATCAATGGAAATTTATAACTATATTTCTTTAAAGAATATATTATAAAATAGGAACGGCGCCATGAACTTAAAAAATCGTTAATGAATCGTCCCGCGTCGCGTCATCGACAATAAATATCAAAGTATAGATATGTAGTTCAAAGTAGTATTTGCGATACGTTGACGACCGCGAAGTGCATCGAGATTCATCACCAAGTGGAGTCAAGCGAAATCAAAGGCAATCATGACACGCTGCAACTAATCGTTTGCATATATATATACATCGAAGTATATCAAGAATCGTGAGGCGTTCTTATAATAAACTCGGTGCAGTCAAATGAAGTCAATCGTTTTCAGCTCATGATATTCTTCAGGGTGTCATGATTTTATAAAGTCGACCAGACAATCGGGAGACTCGCGGTCGTCGATTTGTTGAATCAATTTGTTGCAAGCAATTAAAGAAATTTTCAGAGATAATTTTACTACAAATGCTGTTTGAGAGTTTGTATCCAATAAAAGCTCAAAAAAATTATATCATATATGGGTATGGATGTATCGCTACATATTCATTTTATTATTAGACATTTATTGGTCGGCATTTCATCGTCAATTAAGCTTTATTTATCGAGCGTTAACGAGTGAAGCAAACAGAACCTACTTATCGAATGCTTTGGCAGTGACGAGGAAATTCACAGTTAGTACATATTAGTTAAAGATTATCAGCAGCTTATGCAACTTTATGCCGCGTGTCATCATTTTCACACCGCTCCCTCCGTCATATGCATCGAACGTTCGATAATAATATTATCGATACTTATTTCGTAACTTTTTGTCTCGTCAAAACACCAAACTGTTATTATTAGCACACTGTTGAAAGTATATTCAGAAGTTGATACACGCGGGTAAATAAAAAAAAGTAGAACTTTGCAAATTGCTTCCTCATTATTTTTCGCTTTTTACAAAGCTTTCTCTATGAGGAAGTATGCTAATTGATTTTGGCTTCCTCATAGAGGAAGCTTTGTAAGAAGCGAAAAATAATGAGGAAGCAATTTGCAAAGTTCTACTTTGCAGGCTTGTTTATGCTTTAGATATTTTTCTAAAAATTCAAAGTGTCGAAGAACTTTAACCGTGTAACCGGTTTTTCTCAAATTTGTACTAAAAACTTATACTATAGTAGTCCGTATGTGAACCAAATTAGAATGCGGTATCTCGTAATTTGCACGAGCCAGCGCGAGAATAAGATTTTTCGAAAAATTCAAAATGCCATAAAATTTGAACGTCTGGACAGATCTGCGCCAAATTTGTACTCAAATGTTTTTCGATGATAGTTCATATGTCAAAAAAATTTAAGATGAATCTGTGAAAAATTTCAAAAAAAAATTTTTTTGCGAGATTTTTTTTTCTTATTCACCAAAATTGAAATTTACCGGTATATCGTTAGTTCCTTTGACTAAATTCATCATTAACAATCAATAATCGTGAAATCATGTCGAAAATTGCAGCCGGATATCTCAGAATTTATGGGAGATGAAGTTTTTGAAGACATTTTAAAAAAAATTGAAATGGCAATAAAATTATAATCACCCTATAGATTCTCATCAAATTTGGTACACATTATGTTTTGATGGTAGTCCTTCCGTGTACAGAATTTCACCCCGATATCTCTCAATTTACGGAAGTTATAGCGTGAAAATGATTTTTTAAAAATTTTCAAAATGCTGTAAAATCTAAATTTTCGAACCGATTCGCGTCAAATACAATCCCAAACAGTATTCTATGATAGCCCACTTGCGTACCAAATTTGAAGCGCATTCATCGAAAATTGCGACAGTTATTGTGTAAACAAGGAAATGTGCACACACACACACATACAGACATTTCGCACAAACCACTTTTCTCGACGTTTTGGACCATTCTGAGTGTACTGACATGAAAATCTCGAAAAAAAAAATTTCACGAAAATAAAGCTCTATGAGGAAGCAAAACTTGTAGAAATGAAAAATACAGCATACACTGTGTCGCATTTTAATTATTTCGGATTAATAGAAAAAAAATTGTAAGTAAGATCGACGACTTAGTTTACAAGAATATATTTGAAACTCATGCTATACTTGTTCGTAGTAAAAAATTATTCTTGTTCTGAGAATAAAAGTGCTAGTCGTAAGAAGAATTTATTCTTGAAATCAATAAATGTATACTGTGTTTAAGAATATATATACTTGATCATAGTATAGCAAATACATGTCTACGTGGGAGAGTATATGCAGGTATGTGTAAATTTGTGGAGGGTAGATTGAGGCTAGATGGAATACGGGTCAAGTTGAAACACTCGCGTTGGAATTAGGACGTTCTATGCAAATTTTAGACACGCTAAGGCTTTACTCACCGTATGAAATAACAACTTATAGTGAACTTACAGAAAGATACGATCAAATCTGGAATGGTACACCTGCACGGAAAGAAATTTATGTGTCATGACAACATAAAACGGTGACAACAAAAATCGTTATGTTAGGCTGACAAATCAGTTTTGCTATGCTGATAAATCTTTCGTTCGGCTGACAAATCCTTTTGCTGGGATGACCAATCTTTTTTTAACCTAACAAAACGATTTTTGTTGTCATGACAACTTCATCCTAAATTAGTGAATTTACATAATTTCATACGATTTCTGGCGTGATTTCACAAAACATGATTCAATGATATTGAAACATAAAAATGAAATATTTTGTGACAAATAAAATTGGAAATTCCCGAATAGAGTGAAATCATATTATGATTGCATTTATTTTTAGAGTTTATGAATTTAGCTGGTACCTGTTACGATTGCTAATCTACCAACGATGTTGCAATTCATTCACGGAAAAAATAAGGAGTTACCTCAACCAAAATATCGATTGACTCAACCTTCTAATTATTCTTATTCCCCAACAATTCAGCTTGGTTATTAGAGCAAAAAGAATTGGTAGATAACCCGCGCAAAAAAAACAATGAAAAGAGTATTAGAATAGTATTAAAATGGAAAGTATGAAGTATGTCGTATTGGACGAAATCATAAACCAATTATACTCATATTCGAATATTAAGTATGAAATGAGTATACGAAAAGATATTGGATTGGTTTACACGATCATTCGAGTATTGTGCCCGCAAGCAAGTACAGGATATAGATTTCAATATCAAATTGGGTGTTCTTATTAGTCTTATTATTATTTGTAGTACTAAAAAAAGTAAATTGTTGGCACTATATTCGCAATTTTCCTCTATCTGAGATCTAAAACGTAAATCTTATTGAGGAATATTTTGGTCATTTTACTCAATTACTAAAAAAAAAACACACAATATTCTTGTGGATTCTTTTGGTCATATCATTTGATTTTCAAAAAAACCGGAACGATTTTCGCGGCATCCTTTCTCGGAATTACCTTACATGCACCCACAATAATCGCTGTTCATATTTCTTCGGACGAAACAGTCTCTGCAAAGCACACATAGGTAACCTTTATGATAGTGCACCAGAGTTTCGCACCATTATCTCTTGATCCTCTGTCAGTACAATTTTACAGCGTTGCATACAGTGTAGATGTCTCCACAGGCTGCATAGGCCATCGCTCGGGAAGTTGTAGCGCCTGTAGAATCTCTGCACGCCAGGCATTCGAACATACCATATAGTATATTCGCGAATCATCGATCATGCGAATCATAGTGATAAGGACAAGCGAGACGAGCGAGAAAAAGTCGAGATCAAGACTTAGTCTCGGCATTCGACAGCTCGATTGTCATTTCAATTCGAGATTATCAACACAGCAAGATTTTTCTCTCGTTCTCGTCTTGAATTTCGTTCGAAATCTCGTCTTGACAGCCGGATATGGTTTTTCTTTCTTTCCCTATTAACTTTTTCCCTTTAAATTTATTAATGACTTCCGATGGTATTAATGTTTGAGAAAATGGATAACGCTGAGAAGAATAGGGTAAATTGTGAAATTATTTATATCAAATATCTGGGGTTGTTATTGTAGTCTTGAATCAATTAAATTATTAAATCATTGGAGTACATCCACCGCTAAAGTAAAGGTGCAGGTTACGTTTTTTGTTGAATATTAAAGAGTATTTTTTCACTTCGTAGAACTATGCTAATTTTCCGAGGTTCCAGAATGACGGTTTCTTGATGATAAACGTTTAGATCGGTTTTTAGGTACCCGCGTAAAAAAGATGCGATGTCCAGGATGGAATCCAGGACAGAATCCAGGATGGAATCCAGGACAGAATCCAGGATGGAATCCAGGACAGAATCCAGGATGGATTCTAGATTGTATAGGATGGATTCTGGGCAGTCCAGGATGGAGTCCAAGATGGAAAATGGGATCGGATTAAATCCTATTCTCTATCCTGGACTACCCGGACTCCATCCCGGACTGCCCAGATTCTATCCTGGATACATCATTCTTACGCGGGTAGACCTTATTATGTACAGGACACCTTTTGAGGTCTAAGTCAGTTTTCAAGGACGATTCCATCCGTAGGTAGCGTACGATCATATTCAGAATTTCTGAACAATCAGAAGACATCCGTAGTTCTTGTGTAATTCGAGACTCAGATCCATTTTCACGTAGTTGTCGTATTTAAACTCGACCTGAAACTTGGAATCTATGGAGACGACATTTTACGTATCAGAACGTCGTTCTGATACGTATTTAATTTCAGTGGCAAAGATTTCCGTGATTCTACGAAACTTTTTCGCTCGTTGCAGTCCTTTTACATCAGACAATCAACGTCTTTGAATCACAATCAACGTCCCTTTGAAGCCTACTATACTTACATGCCAACATTTCGGGAAGCTCTAAGAGGCACATAATTTCATTTTGGTGATCGGTAGCAGAACCTAACGAAGCATATCCTATCGTATCGTGCGATACTGTCGCATTCAGATACATAACATAGCCTCTATTTTTTGTACTGTTTATATGTCATAAGTATCAAGATCTCGCTCGATCTCGTTTGTTATTTCAAGCAAAAACGAGCGAGACTATGATTTTTTTTTCATACCGCAAATTCGAGACAAGAATTTCAAACAAATGATAAACGCAAGAAAAAACGAGTGAGATTCGAGATAATCTCGTCTCGAGTCGCATCACTATGCGAATCTCATGAGTTATCAATAAAGTCGGAATCGAACTTATTGGTCACGAAAACCAAATTCATGTTTGGTCTAACCAATTCATCGGCTGGCACATATTTAACCAATAACTTGATTGCCTAACTTACCGGTTTTTTTTTCGGTTACTCCGTCGTATTCTCGATTGAAATATATTTTTCAATCCTCCATCCAGATAATTTCAGTTTCTCGTCGTCGTACTCAAAACTGTCGTTCGACCCTCGAGAGAAACGGATTTTTTAGCTCGAGTGGTTGCAGCTCCTTGAAGAAATCCACACTAGCTAAAAAAAAATTTCTTCCTAATGTTGAAATGTACTATTAATCGATGAAACAACTGTCTTGATTTTTCTATTATTATTGTGGCACCATTTTTATGGATGAAAGCTCGCTCTGACTATGGTAGAATCTACCCCGAGATTCGATAGAGTAAAAAAAAAAGAAAGAATAGTTCGTCGTATTGAACCAGCCAGCACGATTCTCCGTGTCTATCGAAAACCGACGGCGCGTTTTGCATTCATATTTCGATCGTAACTGTATACGGTTGCGAACTCTCTTTCGATGAGAAACAAAGGACAATATACCGAATGTGACTTCCACGGAATTTTTTGATCGTTCTTTGTCATAGGCGACCGAACTCTACTATTTCGCGTTGTGCATGTATGCAGTAGTCTGAAACGTTACGATCTTGGCTGAGAGGCTTTTTTTCGTGTCCACGACAGCGAATGCCACAAAGGCCGATAGTGTTTTACTGCTGCAGCTGCTGCTGGTGGCTTCATAAAGCACAAAACACTATTGCCGGGGTGATCCCAACACTGTTTTCGATTTTTATCGCACGATTTCGCATCTGGCTCGGTTTCCACATGAGTGTAGTAGAAGCGTTAAAAACATAACCATTCAATAGTTGGTGACTGAACGTCGACAAGCTTCGGTCTGTTTCAAAATAGAAAGTTTAACGATAACGATGTTATCAATGAAAGTGTAAAATCAATTACTAGCGATAGAAGTTTGAGGAGTATTCATTCTGTTCAGAATTGCAAGTTAAGATTTTATGTTGGGGTAGACTTTATTATGTCTTTCACTTTAAAAACCGCGCATGTTCCTTTTACATGGTAATGATACGTAAAAGCGACGCGCTTGAAAGTGTGTAAAAAGTTACGATAATGGAAAATATAGGGAACAAAGACTTGGTAGCACACTTTGCATTTACAATGTTCACAGTCGGAAAAATATTGTTTGTTTTTTTGTCAATATCAAAAATGTTTGAAGCCTTTTTATGGTTTCATCCCAGGTGCGGTTTTAGAGTCGGGTGAATGTCGGGACGACAACGGTGGCTAATGTAGAACATCGGCGCGACATGATAACAACGGTAGGACGTTATATCCCGACCTTGTATCAGTACTCGATGGAAACAAGCAAATGTCGTTTCGATACTGGCTTAGTGCTGGCATGCCTGCAGTGCGAGAGTTAGATTGGGTGTCGACGTAGGCACAGCGTCCGTAATGCGGTGCCACGAACACAATGTCGGCCTGACTCCGTAACAACACGAGTTGCAAATTAGACTCTCTTCAAAACCTAAATGTAGAAGCCCCGCCGGGGTAAACGGAGGTTCCTCCATTCCTTTGACACCCGCCAAAACCTTAAAATATGGCACATATTACCTGAATATAGTAAACGAAGTTTACTGTAGACTGAAATTCTTATGTTTGGACCTCCAATAAGGTTGTAGTTGAGTGAGATGAGGTTCTTAGCTCCTCGTATAAACCTCCAAAGTGGCATGTTTTACCTATTTCAATTCAACGTTGGAAGCGTTTAAATTTTAACTCGGGAATAGGTTGTTCGACGTTGACACGGAGTCGGGAACCGAACGTCGGCTGCCGACTTATTTCCAACTTACCGCCGACTGTCGGGTGTCCTCTGCATGGCGGCCAAACCCACCTGGGATTTTTCTTATTTTTCAAAGATCAAAGAACATAGAATTGAACGCCGAAAAAATTAACTGATTAATGTATTTACCATAACCCGTGCAGAAAATTATTAGGAATGCCCTTAAAGAACATTGGACCTCATCGAGCTTCAATGTAAATGCCATAATAGGGTTTTCCGTAACACTACTAATTAGGAACCTGCCAAGGAAATTGTAGGTTCCCGTGATGAAATTTAATGAGGCTTTGATAAGGGAATAGATTCAGGACACAATCAGGCTTTATCAGGATTCCGGGTTTAAATGAAACATTGGGGCTAAGTAGGCTTAATCGGGGAATCCCCAATAGGATCAACCATATTACGCGACGTTGTTATCTTGCTACCGCCGCCGCTGCCAGTGCTCGCATCTGCGGCCGCTTCACTCCCGAATTTTTTGAAGTTCCTCGAGAGCCAGTACTTGGATGGGTAATAGCAAAGCTGGCGAAATTTTCTAACATTAAGTTCCTCGAGGGCCAGTAATCGAATGGATGACGACCCCACTGTCTACTTATGTTGAATATTTCAGTTCGCAATCATATAAGTGAATGTACCCACATAGAAAAATATATATGTAACATATATGTTAAATATATGGCGCCAAAAAGTTCTATATGCTGCATATATTCTGCATATGTGTGTGCAAAAATATATGCAAAATATATGAGATATATATATGGACAATATGTAAAATATATTTCATATACGTTTAGCGCCAAAAAGTTCTATATGTCGAATATATCGTGCATATATTTCTATTTCCATGTGGGTAGTCTCCACGTGGTTTCGTATTTAATTTCAAATAAACAATAAATAGACAATAAATAGTACATTGTGCAACAAGGGTCGAAAGTCGGCGATAGCGACGAGTGCGAGCATGTCGCCCGAGCGTAGCGAGGGCTGCAATCACACGTGTCGCAAACGCCAATTTTGTCCCATGTTGCACACTATATTTCTTGTATCAAGTGCATGAATAGTGGTGCTTTGAGTGGTAGTTTTGTGAAACGAATAGCAAAAAGTAAGGTTACAAATTGCCGTCTCTAGGGACGAAAGTGAAACACGCAAGGGACAAAAGTGAAAGAATGGCTATTGCTTCAACACTGCCATGAAACTACCCACTTTCGTCTCGCAAAACTGCCATGGAAAGCATCGCTCTTCACGCACGTGTTACAAAAGATATAAAAATGTTAAGATGTCAATGGGCGAATGGACTAAAGCATCCAACAGTCACTCAGAGGAACCAGGCTGGAATTCCACCAACGGCAAATAAATTTACATGCGTTTTTTCACCAATTAGTATGTACAGATCTACTAAATAATTCCTAATATCCAATTGAAGGTGTAAGATAAACAGAATTCAATAAGCGCGGTTAATTATTTTGTAAATAATTTTTTAATTTTTCTGGTAGGTCTTAGTAGCCTAGGGAGTGCTGGAATAAAAAAGGGTGACCGTGCTTTAACAAACACTATGAGGCTTCTATATAAGGCCCCTAAGAAAATTAGGAAAAACCAATCTGGGCCTTGCCAAAACCCTGATAAATTTTATTTTCGGGAAACGTTTACACGTTTTTATTGGGTTTTTAAAATGCATCACGGATGATTTAATTTTTATTTGATGTTGAACAAAATTTGTCCTATGAATAAACTACCAAGATTTTTGATATTGTAGGTTGTTAAAAAATAAAAACTGAACAGCCAGAAAATGAATTCATCAGAAAACTGCTGTGATTTTAAAATGTTCAATAATCCAAAAAATCAAGGTAAATTTGTATAGCCAATTTTATAAAAACAAATATTACTTTTCAGATTCCATATTTAATATTTCGGCAGATACATTGTTGTTTATGTTAATCCATCTTTTAATAAATGCATGTCGTTTATAGCATGCAGGGAAAAACCTGTTGCAACAGGGTTCTCTAGTTTTGACGCACACAAAGTAGTGACTTATGCTAAATGTAATGCATGAATTAATAGTACTTTACGATGCTAGTGCGATAAAACTTTTTCTAATGAGTGTGAGTTTGCAGCATGAGCCAAAGGCGAGTGTTGCAATTACACGAGTTAAGAAAATGTTCATCACACGATTATCATACGAAATTTTATTACACAAGCTGTTAAAACGGGATTCTATGCGAAGCGTGCGTAAACCGCGTTTTTCGCACCGAGTGAAATAATTGCTCTTAATGCATAAAAAGTTCAGCATAAAATCGTGTCAAAATGGTGCATTTATTTACCTAGTGTAAAAATCATCAGCTACTTCCATGAAATCGCATTTTACCTCTTTGTTTTCAAACAATACAAGAATCCACAGTAAAATTTTCGATTTTTACATGACCTGTCTATCTCGTTTCACGTAAAACGTGACGGTGGAAAAATGCGGCAAGAATTCTTGACGAGTCCCCAGCAGCGACAGAAACAAATATACGTGCAAGGGTGGTGAAAGGTTTGCGAAATATTTTTGTTTGCCATCGCATATGCACTCGGAGTATGGGCGGGCAGCAGCAGGAACATCAACCCCGTGGACGCATTCCATTTTTTTTACGGCGCGACGCCTCCGGTGTTTTCTCGTCCCTACGAGCCCGCTGCACTCTGGTCCCCGAGCGATGCCACTACAGTGTGAATGCGGAAAAACTTCTTTTTTTTTTCTCTCACGCACGTCGCATTATGAGACACGTCAACGCCCTCGCGCGTGTGTATATATAATGCATATAGAACAGACAAATAGTCAACCTCTTCCCAACCCATGGCATTCATTCGGATGTATACGTTTCTGCATGACTCAACATACAGCATATCTTCCGTGACGACGACAGACAGTCCGTAAACGAGAGCGTAAATATATAAATAAATGAACGAGGGAAGGTGAAACGTCGAAACAAGGGAAAGAGGGGGGTTGGTCGTTAATGCGTTCGCTCCGTTATGTTCGATATTTGAACTCAATAAATTTGGTAGATATCTCCAGTAGGACTCCAATGTATTTGCAAATTTGAATTATGATGTTTGATCAAGGGAGAGTGGAGTATTTTGTTCCACCACCTGATTCCCATGTGATACTGCAGTTTTGCTGTGGATTGGAATTATTAGGATATCGAAAAGAACGCAAAGTCGAACCTTGCACATAGCAGCTCTCATTATTATTGACTTTTTACAAAGCCATATGATAGAGTATGTTAAACAACTTTAGCTGTCTTAATAAAAGCTTTGAGAAAGGTGAACATTAGTCAGAAGGCATTTTATAAGGTTTGCACTCTTATTTTAAATGATCAATTTCATAACTCTTCAATCCGATAGTTTCAGCGGGATACGAAATGGGACTTGGTACAAAATGTTCTCGTCTGTAAGAAAACTACTTTATAAAATTTGAAATTACGAGTACTCGTGCTTATTTTTATAAATCTTTTTATAAATCTTTATATAAATTTATATAAATTTTCATGAAATTTAATTCAAGTAATGTTTTGGTTCTATTAAACATGCATATAAATATTCCGATCGATAGCTCAGGATTTAGTAGATCCTGTGTATTTTTATACAAAATATCATAAAAGTCAAGATTTACAAAAAAAGTAAACAATAGTATGACTCCGTCGATATTCCTACCTGAAAACCGTACAAATATTACACTATTTGTTTTTTCCAAACAAATATTATCACATTCGACATCGGATGATTACATTGATATCATTGCTTCCTCATAGAGGAAACTTTGTTTGCATAAAATTTTTTTTTTTTCGAGATTTTAATATCAAAACGTTTAAAATGGTGTGAAACGTCGAGAAAAGTGGTTTAGAAAAATTTTCCGGATGTATGTGTGTGTGTGGGTGATGAAAGGCCAAAAATTCATATAACTGTAACTTGTAAAGTATTCGACCGAATCAGCTAAAATTTAAACATTATGCACATAATTGGCTAATCTTCGATTGGTATAAATTTTATAAAAATCGCTTAACGCATTTCATTTTTATAAGAATTTTAAAATTTTGAAAAAAGTACGTAAATGCTCTAGCTCGAGCGATTTTTTAGCTATCGGGCTGAAACTTCGTATTAAGATTGAACAAAGTGATACGACCTTTGGTATTGAATTTGGGCCAAATCGGTAAAGCGATTCGATTTCTATAAGATTTTGAATTTTTCAAAAAATTTTCGTTTTCCTCTAATTCAGACAAAATTTCAACTAATCGACTAAAATTTTCTACACAGGAAAAATAACATTCAGCCCTGCTACGTACCAAATTTGGCGATGATCGCTAAAGTAGTTCGGATTTTACGTGATATTGAATTTTTTAAAAATTCATTGGTGTCGCTCTGGATTTCGTAAAACGTCAGAAATCATCAACTTCGTAAATAATTTTCATCTTTCGCAAAGCTTCCTCTATGAGGAAGTCAAAAATAAAATAAAGAAACTTCCTCATCGAGGTGGCTTTGTAAAAAGCGAAAAAGAATGAGGAAGCAAGTTTCTACTTAGCATCCTTTTTTTTTAATTACGATGAAGCAAGTCGTTATTTGAAAAAAGTGGCTCTGCCATTTCAACACTCTCCTGTGTATTACGAGTGTCTCTCCGCTTGCATATTGTCTCGTGGAAATGTTACCGAATTGAGGATTGTCACATTGACGCTCCATGAATTATAGATGAAGATACGTCACGCTGAAGACATGTGTACAAATTTTGTATCAAAAGCCAAGCTGAGAGTATTGGTGTGACTACGATATCTAATCGGTCTAATCGTAATCGCGAGAAGTACGTTGGGTGTGCAAGCGATTCTCTGCCAGGGTTCGATGAATCAATCCAACGTTCCCGTATCGCCATCCTGACGGGTCCGATGTCCCTAACCCCTTCATCGGTGTCCATGCCGCTTGCAGATGACTATACCGAATACGCTGGTACCCATTCTGGTTGCATCCTACGCCCTCGGAATGACATATATAGACATATATATACACATACATGTTTATGTGTGCTGCCAGTGTGTCCCACGTGCACATTGGTACTCATGGTACATGTGTGGGTATTCTCATGTCGTCTCACGGATTCCCGACGAGATCTATGACTGATTTAGGGTGAAGCTCAACCGGAGACACATTGGCTATTGTGCGACGTCTATACACTATATGGTGAAGCACATATAGTACACTTGGATGGTAACTCCTGTATATCTGTATGGTCATGCAACATACGAGAATCTCATTGCTTAATATTGACGGACGTCGACCAAATATTTGTGGTGTTAGTCACAAGCCAGTAAGGGATACCACGAGAATTTGGCGAAGCCATTCTCCTTTCATGAAGCCATTCTCCTCCTCGCCTACGTCCCAATCATATTACCAGTTGGTAAATATAATCCAGTGGGCTAAGATGAACTACCTCCATAAATAACTTCTGCAGAAAATATGATTGATGTTACCAGTATGCTTTCTAACAACAAAGAGAGGGTAGGCAGAATATGGAAGAGGCTTTCTACACGGAAAGAATTGTTTGGTCGCCACAACTACGTTTTCAATTTGGTGTACATAAGCCCTCAAAAATTAATTGCCCCAACCATATCGAATAGTCATCGTCACTATTTACGATTAGTTTTCGCAAGATTATTCAGCCTAACCAATTCAATGACAACCCGCGTAGAAAAAAAGAATCTGGCCGAGATTCTTAAGAAGATTATCGCCGAGATTCTCGCTGATATTCTCAGCGAGATTCTTAAGAATCTCAGCGAGAGTCTCGGCGAGAATCACGGTTGCGCACCGAACCGAGATTCTTTTTAAATCTATCTGAGAATCTCGCTGAGATTCTAGAGAATCTCGGCCAGCTCCTTACCGAGATTCTTTAGTGGGTAGCTGAAAATAAAAAGAATCTCCATCAGAATCTCGCCCAGCTTTTTACCGAGATTCTTTAGGGGTTCGCCGAAAATAAAAAGAATCTCTATCAGAATCTCGCCGAAATTCTCTTGAATCTCAGCGAGATACTGATAGAGATTCTTCAATGGGTAGCTGGAAATAAAAAGAATCTCTATCAGAATCTCGGCCAGCTTCTTAGCGAGATTCTTCTTATTTGCATTTTCATTGAAAATGAAAAGGATCTATATAAAAGAAGATCTTTACGAATATTTTAATATTGCTAACACTAATTTGTTAGTACATCAACGAAGGTTAGACCCCTCGTGTGTAGTCGAACTCAGAAAACCTTTCCAGTCTTATATATACGCTGGCGCTTCAAGTCACTTGCGAGAAACGCTTCGATCCTTCGCCATCTAGCGGAGTATTGTCCACCAGTGTTTCGTATAATGTCACTAGGTGGCACACGAGGGATTGAAACTTCGTTGATGTACTAACTAATTAATGTTAGCAGTCCTTCAATATTCGTAAAGATCTTTTTTTATATAGATTCATTTCATTTTCAATGAAAATGAAAAGAATCTCGCTGGGCGAGATTCTCTAGAATTTCAGCGAGATTCTGATAGAGATTCTTTTTATTTCCAGCTACCCACTAAAGAATCTCAGTAAGAAGCTGGCAGAAATTCTCTAGAATCTCGGTGGAATATTCATAGAGATTCTTTTTATTTTCGGCGAGATTCTGATGGAGATTCTTTTTATTTTCAGCTACCCACTAACGAATCTCGCTAAGAAGCTGACCGAGATTCTCAGATAGATTTTTAAAGAATCTCGGTTCGGCGCGCAACCGTGATTCTCGCCGAGATTCTTAAGAATCTCGCTGAGAATCTCAGCGAGAATCTCGGCGAGAATGTTCTTAAGAATCTCGGCCAGATTCTTTTTTTCTACGCGGGAAGGCCTTCCATTTGAACTGTTGGGACTACCATTCGAATCGTTGGCCCGACCATTCAAATCGTTGGCACTACCATTTGAGTTGTAAGGGAAATAGAATAACCGTTTGGTTGTGTCAACTGATTTTTTGGTTATGGCAGCTAATCTTTTTTTTCCATGCATGATTTTCATTTTCCACATAGTCGAATGCAAATAGAATTTTTTTCCCCTTCAACGCTGTAATACTTCAATCGTCCATCTTTAATATGCTCGTATGCAACTACGCGTGTCATTACATCAAATACGTACACAGGTGATTTTCCGCTTATTAGAGGGAAAAGTTCTAAGTAGCTATGCAGTGCCGTATGTTAATCACTGAAACCAAATCGGAATCGGAGCTTCCACTATTTTTGATTGGTAGTGAAAAATAGTACGTAAGGCCAATGGTATCGGGCTTAAGCGCCCGAGTCCGCTTAACCCTTGTTTAATATATATATTAAACTAGGGTTTAATATATATATATTAGTTTAATATATATATTAAACTCGGGCTCTTAAGTTTCAATAATTTTCTTTAATTTTACTGGAAAAATACATGAATTTTATACCACCATTATAATGTGCTGTACCATATATTAATTTTATATTACACTTGTATATTAAATTTAATATACTAGTTTATGCATAAAAACTTCCAGTAAAAGTACATTAAGAAGATTTTTTTACAGTGTATACAAGAGCAAATAAAAATGTGATGAAATAAAAGATGTATTCGTAAAGCTATAATCAAATAAATGAAGAATCCCATGACGCTGGTTAACTTCGAATAGTTACGCGAATTGTTACGTTTATTAAAAACAAAAATTTAAAAAAAACACTATTTTGTGTATCATACACATTTTTTTTAGGAATGGTCGAGAGATTGATGGACATTCAGTTTATGCCTAGGACACTAAAAACGAATAACCGAGGCTGCCTATTCCCGTCAACACAACGGTTTCGTTTTTTAACGCTCGAAATTCACATATTTCCTTCGAAATATTTTCTATTTATTTTTAATCTCTCGCTACGCATTTTTGTCATATCATGCGCTTTTGTATCTGCTATTCGCAAATGGTACACTGGTGTATTGTGTTTCGCGTATGGAATAATACTTGTGGTTATAGCGGCGTAATTTTGCGATTTCCACGCTATTCGTCCTTCCCAAGCATTGCCCAGAGTTTCTACCATTGAGGAAACGATTATACCGAGAGTAAACGCAATAATCCAACCGGGAAAGCGTTGCATACCTGCTACATACTATGTATATGAAGGCTTCTCGTTGCTTGTACGTTTGTGCGGATTTTCAAGCCCACAGTTACACGTCTGCCTACTTCCACGCCGTCGCGTTACCGAAAGTGTGTTAAAGGTATGCGAAGCTCGTGGATACCTACATTACAGGAGGGGAAGCCTTCAGTGACGGTGCTTCTGCAGGTTCTGGCTTTTCCCCGTCGTTTCTCCAGGGACGTTCCTGCTTTGAGGCAAGCAACTCTCCACCTCCCTCATCTCGTTACACTCCCTCGTATATCTGTTTCTCCTCGTAAATACTGCGTTCATATTAAAATCGTGTATCCTATATATATATATACACACACATTTTCCTTCCTCTATTAAAATTTATTTACAAAGGGAGGTAGAGGAACTCGTAACGTACGTCAAAGGCATAAAATGTTATGGGCGTAGGTTTCGTGTTGTTAATTAAATTACGACAGAATTTCGTAGACGTTATACGGTACTTTCATTGTTAGTCGTCGTAGGGGTTATAAGATTACTCAAGATCATTTATTGAAGCATTTTCCCTGTGGAATATAAGAGCCGAAAACTAGGTTGATCATCAATGGCATACGAAGTATTATTATTTGATTTGAAACGTAGAGGTGCTTTCGGGCTTCCAAATGCGTTTCCGTTTATTGTAAAATATATGAAGCGTCTTGGTACCAGCCATATTTATTTTTCATATCGGGAATAAGGCCAAACGCGATACGCTACGTGATATGATTTTATTTACCATTTTTGGTTCGTGAACGCTTTAAGACTAAATGTTTAATGGAAAAATCTACACACTTTTGTCGACGTTTTGCCAGTTTTTCATTTCTAAAAATTCTATGTACCAAGTCGCTTCTGACTAAAGGATTCTCGTCTATTAAACTTAAAAAATAAAATAGCAACCCGAGTTAAAATGTAAACCCTTCCAACATCCTTCGTTGAATTAAAATGGGTAAAATATGCATCTTTTGGAGGTTTATACAAGGTTCTAAGAACCTCATCTCACTCTGTACAACCTAATTGGAGGTCCAAACATAAGATTTTCAGTCTGCAGTAGACTTCGTTTACTCCATTCAGGTAATATCTTCCATTTTCGGAGATTTTGACGACCGTCAAAGGAATGGACCTCCGTTTACCTCGCGGGATTGCTACATTTAGGTTTTGAAGAGGTTCTAATTGTCAACTCTGGATAAATCCAACGCGAAAAAAATTTCCAATTAAGAATATTAACTTAAAGCTCGGAAAATACCCACAAAAAATGTCCAAAGCAGTATTCAAAATACTGCTTTTCGTAGAAAAAATTTCTGAAGCCATGTGTTTATTCGCGTTCAGAGTATTTCATCCCTTTGACACAACAAGCCTCATGCAATCTGCTCATGCAGGAGATGCAATATACTCTTGAGGAATATCTGTATACAGTGACCCAATGGCGTATAATCAAAGCTTAGGGTCGCATAGGGTCACTGGCACACGCATTACTGACGTTAGACCAATGGAGATCAGGAGACATGTGTATCTAACCGCGTTCCGGAGCTTCAGTGCTTACGAATTATGTTCTCGGAATGTATTAGATCTACATATGTATAACTGCGTACTCCCACTATGATTCAGCAATGTGGGTAAACATATCGAGGCTAGTTGGTGGTACGCAGGTGCAGGTATGTTTGTACAAGCACGTTTTCAAAGTTTGCCTATCTGCCCTTACCCAGTCATCTCAGGGTAAAGACAATCGAGAGCACATCGCTCGTTCGTTCCAAGTTTGCTTACATTGTTCACTCTTTCATGAAACGTATGCACAAGAGTTTTTTTTTAACTTTCCAATGTAGGGCACTGCAATATACGTCTGAAGAGTTTCAAATTCACAAAGCAAAATTTATTAATGACGAAATACATGAGAAAACATAAGATGAGAACATCTTATGGCGAAACTGAATATGGTATTTTCATAATTTGTATAAAAATGAACTACAATTCTTTAGTTTCAATTTACTGCGATGCAGCGGATTTAGGAGGTTTTTAGTATTTAGCGGCAGGGTTAGTTAATTTGGCTCCGATATATGGTAATCGAAGATGGGAAAGTCTGTTGGCACTTTGTAGGGGAGATGGGGGCAAAAGGGGCAGCTCCATTAAAAATCGGGATTGGGGGCAAAACGGGCACCGTCTCAACTTTCGTAAAAACGATTTGTCTCACTTTTTCACGTTCCTTAGATAGGGGAAGTGCGGGAAATATATAAAATTGGTGATGAAAAAAAATTGATAATCTTCATCAGATCAGAATTTTTTTAACCATCCGTTCAGAACTTTTTTTCGATACTTTGTTGAGCAAAGAAAAAAAATATAGTCAAATGAATTTTTCAAAAATTTTATAATCAAATTAATTCTTTGAAAAAAAAGTCGGTATATCATAAAGAAATCAATTAGAATGAAATTCTCATTTTATGATTTGGTGCTAATTTTAACTCCGATACTTATATTTAGCCGAGATGCCTGTTTTGTCACCCTGCCTATTTTATTGACATCACCAATTATTTTCCGAAATTTTCAAATAAGAAATGTCAGGAAATTGAAAAGAGTCGTGTTCGAAAAAGTTGAAACGATGCCCGTTTTACCCTCAATTGTCATTTTCAGTCGTGATGCCCGTTTTGCCCCCATCTCCCCTACTACAAGACACTTGTTAGTACAATAATTGAGAAACGTTATGATTTTGTCGAGCGAAGTTACACTTAAAGACAAACTTACGCCTCCATAGTGTAAGGGAGACGTTTATAAGGTGGTTTCGAGGATGAACAGCGGGCAGTAATGCTGGGGTATATTGGGGATTCTTGCAACAGTTTTGAAAAAGTGTGAGATCAAAATGAAGGAGATATACATAGTCAGTAGATTCAGAGAGATTAATCTAAAGAAGATACTTGCAAATAATCTATTGACTACAACCTTCCCATTACTACAACAATAGTGATGGAAAGGTTGGGATTCACACTACTCGAATCAGTACAAATTTTTTAAAAGCCTTTCTGTAAAATTTTGTATAATAAGCAATGCTAGATGAAAATACCTGTTATTACAGGATGTGTCCGTAGGAAAAAGAACATTGATGTGTAATAACCTTAACTAAACAACATCAATTTCCGACGAGATAGGTTATCATATTATGAGTTTTTGCTAAGATTATTTTTATCCATTAATTAAGGGTAACGTGTTTTCTTTCTAGAAATAATAATATTTACAGCCGATTGCTTATGAACTTTTTTAAAATCAATAATCAACAGTCTGCTGTTTTTCCAATGATTACCATTATCAAATGTCGACATTTGCCATCCCGAATTAAGATTGATATTGAATTTCCAATCATGCTTGCAAAAGTTAATTAGTCAATGTTTTTTCAAATTGATTGAACTTCATTTCTGTTATTTGATGAACAAACCTGTACAGAAATGCTTAAAACAAGTTAGCACTAACCTAATTAGTTTGTTGTGCTTTAACTTTCGTTATTGTAATTGAATAAAATTTTATATAAGGAGAAATGGAACTATAAACACAAGGGCGCATAATTCGTAGATAGTATGGTATAGTTGAAGCGGAGTGATAACCGAATAATAAAATGAATAAAATTCGAGAAGCATGAAAAGAAGTAGCATCTGAAACAATTAAGTTATAATCATTAAAAATATGCCATTCGATTTGTTACATTAGATTCAATTATTAGTGAAGTAAACTTTCAGAATGGAATCCAGGGTAAGACCAGCGATCTATTCATTCCAAAATGCAATTCACGATTTCAAGCCCAAACATACAACGATGACGGTGCCAAATTCGAAAACTTCAACCGAATGTAAAAGATCATCGCTCTCCACTTTTACTACACACTTGTCCATTATTTTATCTTGATCTTTCGCAAACCTTTTATCAACTTGGTCTAATCGATCAATCAAAATATATCGATGTACATTTTATGGACATTTTCCGAAAATAACGGAAATAACTTCTTTTCAGTTCATTTGCGGCACTTCATGATTTTGTCTTCTGTACTTTTAAATCAATTCGGAGTCATCTGAGGAACAGTTAAGTTTTTAAAAGACCCGGCGACGTCTATGCCGGGAAGAATACGCCGATATATCCTCTCACGTGGAAAACAGAAAGTCAATTACCTCCCCGCGCTGATATATATACGTCATCGACGATAGTTCGTTAACCCCCAAGACGAGGAAGTCGGCGCGATATATAGAAGAGAGAAGATTCGTTTCTCGAAAAGGCGAGAGTCAATTGCAAAGCCAATTAAAAAGATAGACGAAAGTTCACCCCGAGACTACATCAACATCGTCTGCGGAAGGTCCTTTTTCACGTTCATTCTTTCCTCATCGGAAAAATCCGTTTCTCTCGCTCCTTTTTCAAGCTCGTCGTACGCGGGCACGAGAAAATCTTTTTAGGGCTTCTGGAACGCGACTGAACTTTTCAATCCCGTTATCGCGATTAATTAATCTCGTTTCGCGGTATTCAACGGGCCATCATGGTCTCCAACTTTCCACTGTGCGCCTGCGATACTGGCTTCAATTATTCAGGAGGATACGTTGGTATCGGATTAAACATCACGTAGAGTTTTTCTTAAAAGTGTTTGTCAAGTGTATGTATTGCTTGCCACGTATTACCTCCCACGAATAATACGCGTAAATACGAACAAAAATAGATACAAATTACTGCGCGTTAATAATAGCGGCGCTTCAGTTTCTGGAATACGGAACGATATCACATAAGATAACAAGTACGCGTGATTCCTATTAATATTCTGTGAAAGTTCCGTGTACCTACGCGTCGACGTCTGTGTTTATTCAAGTTTTGCATCATCTGTTTACGGTTTTGTAGAAGATTGTACGAAACAAGCTTTAGAGATAAGACGGGAAACTGTCTTTGTCAAAACTTCCACTCATTATCGAACAAATCGTATATTAATGGAAGGCTATAAAATATTTTTGGCCCGTCGAAAATACACTGCAATGAAGTGAATAATCATACATCCGATTAAATCTATCGAACATACCCTTACAGAAAAATATTCCGTACCGCTAAATAATTACAGATAACTATTGAGGTTTCAATAGCTCCCAATAGTTATCTATAATTATTATGCGGTACGGAATATAGTAATTTCCCAGTGGCAGTAGTGTTTTTCCATAAAGGCGGACTGTGAGATAAATGTTTTGTTAGAATAACGGAAATTTTCGTTCTCCGGGCCAACATATGTTTGAGACGAACAAAAATATTATTGTGCTGACTAACGATTTATTTGATAGCCTCTGATCGCCAGATTTAGTCAAATCACCGAATATCTTTTCTGAACGGAATTTTTGAGTGGGCCTGAGTCACCAGAAAATTATAAAAATAAACTTGTGTTGCATTAGCACATACGGAATCTTACAGTTTTATGCAACAGTCTAGTTGATAAGCATACGAAGATGCACATTTTTTTGTCAACCACGTAATTGGGGTGAATATCTTTCCCATCTTCAACTTGTCATAGAATTCAGATTGCAGCAATAAACAATAAACTTGAGTTGCATTAATACATACGAAATCTTACAGTTTTATGTAACACTCTAGTTAACAAGCATATGAAGATGCACATTTTTTTGTCAACCACGTAATTGGGGTGAATATCTTTCCCATCTTCAACTTGTCATAGAATTCAGATTGCAGTAATAAAAAATAAACTTGAGTTGCATTAATGCGTACGAAATTTTACGATTTTATGTAAAACTCTAGTCGATAAGCATACGAAGATGCACATTTTTTGTCAACCTCGTCATTGGGGTGAATGTCTTTCCCATCTTCAACTTGTCATAGAATTCAGATTGCAGCAATAAATTACAAGGTCTCATTTTTATTATGACTTTTATCATATTCTGCATAACAGTTTCCACTTGATATCATTTGAATTACATTATATTATGCATCCATTTTTTATATTGCAAATCCACAGCAATGATTAACACTTTTAGTAAATATAGAGATTCAATCAGTTTCCGGTTAAACTTATTTTTCGCGAGTCACTGTTTGTTAATCGACTGGGTCCTCATTGATCAGTTTATTATCATAACGAATTCATCCGAATCAATAGCTGAGTCACTTAGTAACCCTTAATTAGACCAGTGGTTTCTAGCCTCAAGATTTGAGCAGCCGATCTCAAAAAATAATCAACATCTGAAATTTAAAAAAAATCGTATATACATACTTCAGTTGTACGGAAAAAAATTTAGTATTAATATACTAAATTTCGTATTAATACACTAATTGTTTCGAATTATCCCAGATGGAGAAAAATAATAACAGAGTGACATCATACTTCCTGTCTTGTCAGTGAAAAAATTGTTGGTACATTAAATGATATGCTATCACTCCATGATTACTTTTCCCTGTGTATATATGGGTCTTTTCATATCAAGTCGGCCACCCAGATTTAGCGTGGTGGCAAAAAGTGTTCATAATTTTTTCAAAATTTGTTTAGACTATCACGAACATCCATAACTTATTTCGGAATTTTAGCACCTATGGTTTGCTCGAAATTTAAAACGATTTTTTTCAATTCGTTCTCTATTCAAAATTAATGATCGTACTAAAAATATGTTACTGTACAAAATTTAAGTTTTTGAATGTACTTTTTAATCAGAAAATTTCTATAGCCGATCAAAAAAAAATTCCGCCATTTTTTGACAAAATAAGACAATATTTTTTTTTCTTTGAGACAAACCATACCCAATTATCTCGAAATTTTGCAAAATTTCAATTATCATACTTACAAACTACATAAAAATTCACGGCAAATGAATGGCCCACTTGATATGGAATAACCAATAGATACATCAGATACGTAGATTGTAAACAATTAATAGAAGAAGTACGAGATTAATAATTCTGAAAAGAATAGCCATGTTGAACAATGTACCAGTATCTTTTCGCAAAGCCGACTGTATAAAATTTAAGTTTTTGAATGTACTTTTTAATCAGAAAATTTCTATAGCCGATAAAAAAAAAATTTCGCCATTGTTTGACAAAATAAAGCAATATTTTTTTTTCTTTGAGACAAACCATACCCAATTCTCTAAAAATTTCGCAAAATTTCAATTATCATACTTACAAACTACAGAAAAATTCACGGCAAATGAATGGCCCACTTGATACGGAATAACCAATAGATATATCAGGTACGTAGATTGTAAACAATTAATAGAAGAAGTACGAGATTAATAATTCTGAAAAGAACAGTCATGTTGAACAATGTACCAGTATCTTTTCGCAAAGCCGACTGTATAAAATTTAAGTTTTTGAATGTACTTTTTAATCAGAAAATTTCTATAGCCAACCAAAAAAAAAATTTCCGCCATTTTTTGACAAAATAAAGCAAATTTTTTTTTCTTTGAGACAAACCATACCCAATTTTCTAAAAATTTCGCAAAATTTCGATTATCATACTCACAAACTGCAGAAAAATTCACGTCAAATGAATGGCCCACTTGATATGGAATAACCAATAGATACATCAGATACGAACATTGTAAACAATTAATAGAAGAAGTACGCGATTAATAATTCCGAAAAGAACAGTCATGTTGAACAATGTACCAGTATCTTTTCGCAAAGCCGAGCTTTCGCGAATTTAGTCGCAGCATTATCTCACCAGCAGCAGCAGCAGCAGCAGCAGCAGAAGCAGCAGTAGCAGCAACAGTAGCACACAATGACGTCACGAATCTCGACACGCTGCTCTATACCACCACTGCGATTTCAACCCCGAGCAGTTAGTCTTCGCGCTTTCCATAATACCCCAGTGAAAGGGAAGACTTCCTTACCGCCGGGCTCGGTAGAATCTCTATCCACTGGTCCCGCACGAAATGGCGAAAACAGTGAGCTCCTCTCGATTAAGGACAACGAGTTTTCCTTCCTCGTGAAGCCACCGGAGCGCCATTATATTCTCAAGGCTATAGCATAGCAATGTAGTCTTGTATACACGCAGATAGAAAACCTTGTGAAAGGGGATGATTTCTTCTCCGGCGTCTTTTATCTTATGGAAGTTTAAAATTTCGGTAAATACTCATGGATTGTGGAAATGGGGTCATCGTGTCGCATTCTGGCGACGAATCCACAGCGTCGATAGCGGCGACGACGAGTTGTACCTCACAGTTTTGCAGTATAGGTGCTTAGCGCATTCAACGTTCCAATGTGGTGCATTCAACCAGTAGCCAACTGCAGATGTTGCGATTCTGAGCTTGCAACGTTCCCGCTATCCCTCGCCCCGAAGACCCTCTGGATCTGCTGTAGGTATAACGGAATATATCTATATATATATATATACACCGACAAGCAGGATTGCACGTTGCGGGGTGAGGGGCGATTAACAGGACTCAAGCACCTACACTATGCAGCTCTGTAGGTGCTCGAGCTCTATTCAGCGAATAATCGATGCTCCCCTTTCTCCTCACTCTGCTCGTTTCGTCACTAGTAAGAATGACGAGAACATTGCCACTCGTAACATGAAAAACGTACAAAAGCTCTTGCCTTAGCACGATAATTGCTGGCAACAAATTAATTAACATTCACGCAAGGTGATATAATTAGCACAACCGAGGCTCTCCGTACAAAAGGATCGTGTCTAATGTGATGATAGTTGAAATTTATTTAGATTCTCTTTGAGTATTTAGATTGGTTTTGGTAGAATGCAAATTACGCATTCGAGGAGACGGTATATATGAATATAGACAAGGAGGTCGGATGAAAATTCATCTGTTTATACGTGCTTTGTAAATTAGTGCTTAGATTAATTTTTGGATGTACGTTCGATCCTCTGATTAAACTTAAGATCCAACCTTGCCCGCAATTTCGAACTCGTGATTAAGCTTACGATTGATCTTGTGTTTAAAAATTCCACCCTAAGTTAGCATAACATTTTCGATTTTAAAAAAATCGCTTGGATACTTGAGATATACTCTTGGATATGTTATTTATGTATGTGCATATATAGCAACTAAAAGTGCCATATACGCACTGTTGAAAATATTTAAAAATTAATATATGTATTGGAAGTTCTATTGCAGATACGGTATATTAAATTGCATTTAATATACAGAAATGTTGTGAAATTGGAATAATTATATTATACACACAACTTTTATGAACTGTTTAGTATATTGTACATTAATTTTACAACAATTTTTTTCTGTATAAATTAATATTTGTATATTAAATTTAATATACGCGTATCCGCAAAAAAGCTTTCAATACTTTATATTAATTTGCATACATAAATTTTGAACAGTGTGGGATATATAAATCAAATAGATATACGTCTGATAATGTCTGTATGTGTGTGTGTGTATGTGCACATTTCCTTGTTTACACGATAACTGTCGCAATTTTCGATGAATGCGCTTCGAATTTGGTACGCAAGTGGGCTATCATAGAATACTGGTTGGGATTGTGATTAACGCGAATCGGTTCGAAAATGTAGATTTTACAGCATTTTGAAAATTTTGAAAAAATCGTTTTCACGCTATAACTTTCGCAAATTGAGAGATATTGGGCTGAAATTTTGTACACGAAAGGACTACCATCAAAATATAATGTGCACCAAATTTGGCGAGAATCTATAGGGTGGTTATAATTTTATTGCCATTTCAATTTTTTAAAAAATGTCTTCAAAAACTTCATCTCCTGTAAATTCTGAGATATCCGGCTGCAATTTTCGATATGATTTCACGATTATTGATTGTTAATGATGAATTTAACCAAAGGAACTAACGATATGTCGGTAAATTTCGATTTTGGTGATTAAGAAAAAAAATGCTGTCATGAAAAAAAAAAAATTAATTTTTCACAGATTTATCTTAAATTTTGTTCACGTATGGACTATCATCGAATAACATTTCAGTACAAATTTGGTGCAGATGTGTCCAACCGTTCAAATTTTATGGCATTTTGAATTTTTCGAAAAATCTCATTGTCGCGCTGGCTCGTGCAAATTACGAGATACCGCATTAATTTGGTCCACATACGGACTACTATACTATAAGGGTTTAGTACAAATTTGAGAAAAATCGGTTACACGGTTAAAATTCTTCGACACTTTGAATTTTTCGAAAAATATCGAGAGCATAAACAAGCCTGCAAAGTAGAACTTTGCCAATTGCTTCCTCATTATTTTTCGCTTTTTACAAAGCTTGCTCTATGAGGAAGCCAAAATCAATTAGCATACTTCCTCATAGAGGTGGCTTTGTAAAAAGCGAAAAATAATGAGGAAGCAATTTGCAAAGTTTTACGTTTTTAATTATTAAATAGTATAACAAAAATTTATCATTTTCAAGGCCCTGAAAAATGTCTACATCTCTCTGAAGGTACATTGCTAAGGATGAAAAGAATAATTCATTCTATATGGGAAAACGATGTTTGATAAGATTTTTTGAATTTTCAAACCTTCGAAATGGAATATTTTCAATGTAAACTGAAAGCAGATCGAGTCTCGAATGTTTTGATATTTGCCGGTACACTCGAGATGGTTTTCTCGTTTCAAGGCGAACGTGGGAACTGCATCGAAGGCCGTGCCGAATAGAAACTCGTGCCAAGCCTGCGCGCCTAGGTCCTCCGAATCTCGAGAGCTGGACAAGCTGTGTATCACGTTTCGAAGTGTATACGTAGTACCAGTGTACCAGTACATAGCCGTTGGCCGCATTTATCTTTATTCTGAGTTACATCGCGGCTCCGCAGCCTCTCCCTTTCTATCCCTTGTCCCGTGAATGGTTCCAGAAGTGGAAGTGGAGTGCATCTTCGCATACAACCCCGCAGTTCGGCTCGAGGAAGCAACGAAATGAATTTTCGTTCGCCGCGGGCTTTTTGTCATGTTCTATATATATACTATTTTCCTCTACCACGAGAAATACCACAACGATTAATCGGAGGTGAGCCTCATTTCAAATTCGCGTGGAACCCTCGGTGTTTCTGTGTGGCGCAAGATAATCGAATACATCAATCACGGACGTGAATCGAATTTATTAATAAATTTGGTTATCAGACGGGCGGTTCTTCCCCCCGTTGTACAAAAGTGTTTCGACAGTCCATGTGCCGCGAAACAATTACAGATATACAGATAAACACAACAATGTTAACTGATTGGACTGAATTCCGTCTAAATTTAAATCGCTGATAAATACAATGGGTATTTTATCTCAAAAGATTAAGCATTTCTAACGTAAATGAATTATGACAAATCAAGATGTTAAAGGAATCTCATATTTAACACCACACTGAGAGAAAAGGTTATTAACATTTGTTAACTGTTAACAAATCTTGGTTAAATATGGAAAAATGAACCATTTAGTTATTCTTATTGAATGTCACTTGAAGTAAATAAAATTTTCTTGTCGCAAATGAAGCTCGCTGACATTTGTTAATATTTAAGAAATCTTATTTTGCACAAGTGAGATTCAATAAAAATAACTAAATGGTTCATTTCGCCATATTTAACCAAGATTTGTTAACTGTTAACAAACTCATCTCTCAGTGCACAGAAGTGTCGAGAAATGTATGTGAAATATTATGAAATGTATATGAAATATTTTCATATGATATTGAATAATTTTTTTATCAAATTGTTGTTACATCACGATCGGAAACCGAGCACTACATATTAGGGTGTGTAAAAAAAAATCTTAAAAAGAAATTCTTTTATTACATTTTCAGAAGTGCGTGTTTTGATCTCAATATGGATCTTTTCACGTAGAATCCGCCGGCAAAATTTTTCGAAGTATCGTTTTCTGGATATATATCGCTAAAACAAACCTTTAAGGATATTTTTCCAGAGCTTAACTTTTGCACAGTTTATTGTGCGTTCAACACTTCGAGTTTGAGCCTTGAAGAGCAGCAGAAAATGCAATATTGAGTGAAAGAAAAAAAAATTACAAAAAAGTCATTTTATATTAAAGAAATTTAAAATGATGTCTACATTTTATTTTGTAACTAATATTTTTTCGCTAATTAGCTCGACTTGCCTACCAGAGTTAATCCGTCAAGTATCTGATTTTTTAGACCACACGCACACATTTGTAAGATTAATAAAAGAATCTAAAAAAAATATATTTTATTTTACGAACTGTACTGCATATATAGCCAAGTACGCACATTTATAACCATGAAATTAGTGTTTCTCACGATAAAAATATCGCACTCTCAAAAGTGCACAAATCGATGTGTAGATTATCGGAGTAAATGATGGTCATAACTATGCTAAAATACAAATGTTACAAAAAGATTAATGAGACATTATCATTTCATTATATGTGTTATAAACAAAAATATGGGTCATCCAATGCTAAAATATGAGATTATTATGTTTTTTAATTATACGTTGCATAGTTTTTGTGCATCTAGTTTTCAGGCCATTCAAACATACCAAAAACGCCTGAATTTACTGGAGATAATTTAATAAAATATAAATAACGTTCCGTTCTTCGTTTTTGAAAACATGCAAGAGTACACAATAATTTCGTAACTCTCCACAATAAATAATCACAAAACATGAGAATAATAAACTTTTTGTCTTGACTGGTAATATAGTGCGCGTCAAGTAAACAATTTTATCTTTTTGCTTTTGTCGTAAATTTCGACATGCTAAAGGGGTGAGCACAGGTACGTGGCGCATATACCCCATATATAATTATACAACGTTGGAAGAAGTGGGGCAGTTAACACCGGTTCACACCGGGTTTCACCGGCAAATCATCTTCTATCTCGTATTTTCATTCCCACTGTGATATACCCACGCATTCTTGAGCTCTAACACCACTTCAACGTTACTACAGAGTAAAATAGTATATAGGCTTGGGGCGTCTCGGGATGCCGACGACGCCGAGGACGCGGGGCGCCGGCGACGTTCACGTCGTTGACGTCGTAGACATGGTCGTCGTCGTCGTCGCCGACGTTCGTTGTCGGTCGTCGTCGTCGTCGTCGCGTCCACGTTGGGGCTGTATCTACCGCTTCAGCTCTGCCCGCTGCTGCTTCGTAGTCGGGGCTGGCACAAGTTGCGTAAGAGTCTGGACGTCGGGTCGTCGCGGCGTCAGTTGGTCGAGCGCCGCAAAGCTCTGCGGGTCCACGAAAAATACCTACACATCGATGTGAAGAAAACCATAAAACAGAAATAAAAAGAAAAAAAACCATCAAAACAGGATAATTCGTCGCGTGTCATCTTAAAATCTACGTTCGTTCGGGGGTTCAAAAGAAGATCTTCGAATTAAACTCGTGTTTCTCGTGAGAAGAAAAAAAAAGAAGAATTAATCGTGGAAAATCTTGATTCGTCAAGTTAGTGCGAAGAAAGCGCGCGCGTCCTTAACATCTTTCAAGGTCGTCTCTCAGCTGAGAGGGTGCAGAAGATTCAAGGTCACGTGGAAGCTCTCACGAGTCGATGGTAGGATGACGGAAGCTGGTCCATGGACAAGACTCATCTGAATATAATCGATATCTCGCCTAGCTATTTTTTTCATTATATACTCTGCAACCCGTGTAAATTTGCTTGCGTTCAATTAGCCTCGGGGTCTAGTTGAAAGCGGCAAAAACAATCAATTCAGCCTGCCACGTAATTCACTGCATAATAATAAACCATCCCTTGACTCACAACTTTGTTATAAGTCTCATTCATTAAACACGACCATCGTGTGTTCCACTCGGCGGATCATTCAAAAAATTTCCTGCTGGCCTTGACCTGGTCCATCTTTAGAATCTTAACCCAGTTCCTCCCGTAGCGTCCTCTTCTCAATGTCGCGCTTCGACACTTGAGGAAGTAGTGTCGTACACGAATACCAACCCTGCAGATGCGAAATCCTAAGACCCTGTGATGTAGTATTCCTTCAAAGTTTCAGGGAACTGCCAATTAAAGCCCCAGCTTTCTCAGTCACGTACAAACCACCCCCGTACGTCGTCTACCAATCATTTATTCGTTACCAACAGTGATTATCCTCAACTAACGAGGGAGTGTCTGTGAGATATTGCGTTGGAGGCGCTTCTACACTGAGCATATTTAGGCGCGCCGAATGCCGCAGTAGTAACAGACACGGAACAGTGCTGTGCACCACCGCGGCATCACCACTTTCGTTCGCGACCCTGACGCCTCTTTCTCCCTCAGGGTCAATGACACTTGTACACACGTAGCACCACTAACCGCGTGGACATTGAGCGCATGGTTGTAGAGAGCGCCTGCGTCACGTTATGCTTTACTACAGAAGTTCATTGACGTTCTCCATTATCGGCTATCGTTTTTTCTTCAAGAGTTCTGTTTTTTTTTATTTCACTACAAATTCAGATTACCATCGATCAGATTCTCACAGTTTTCCTCGTTTGTTTCTACGGAAAGTGATGTCATCTTGAGAAAAACCTCAACCACTTTCCTGGTATCTATAAAAGAGTCATTGGTCGACAAAAATTATATTTCCGTGTGAGATTTGTCCCAAGATCATCATCAATCGACGGCATTGAAAGTAATTAGTGAACGTGTATATAAATGACGCAAGGACAAACGAAATTGCGGAAATAGAACGCGGGTTTTACGCATGATTCTACAGATATCATAAGTTCTTGTTTACGCGAGTGGCGAGAACGTGTATTTATGTATGTATTCGTTATATGATATTTTCCTTTTGCTCAGTCACGTAGATGACAAATTATGTATTCTTCATTTGCGGACATCTGGCAATTACTTTGGAACACGATAAACTAATTTGACAATAATTTTTTTGTTTTTTTTCACTGAGAGAAAATTATGGTATTAGTAACTATAAAGTGATAACTATTCATTTATGGTTGGTACAACAATTTTTTTTATAGTTGACACAACTATCAAATAGTTACCATAACTATTTTCGTAGTTATCGTAACTATAAAAAATAGTTGCATGTAATAAAAATGAATAGTTGTCACTTTATAGTTGACTGTGCTATTACGATTTCTCTGAGTGTTGGAATTCGTAATTCGTTTAAGACCGTATTATATAAATGGAGAAGAAATATTCTAGAGATCCATAGAAACACGGTTAATCTAAGGTATTTTTACTGATATCGATCTTAGTGATGATGAACAATCGAAAATCTGATGACAAACTCACCATTTTCGATAATCGATCAACACCGGTTTTTTTTCGGTTTTAATTCGGGAGGGATATACATCTCTTGTATCTATGATGAAAGTCGAACACAGATATGACCAAATGTCATTCTGCGTGCGTCACGTCGAAATGTTTTGGTCTACTCCCGCTAACTGGGCCTCGAAGATTTTATACAAATATTAGCTGATGGCCGTGGAAATGCAGAAATTCCAAAGTAAATATAAACTTTTCTAAAGACAACATTTTTACATTAAAAAATTATTTATAAACCATTCATTAATTAATAATTATATTATCATTGAGAATTAACTTGTTTATATCCGATTCAGAGTTTTCGTTTCAAATCCAAAATTTTTCGCTAATGCCTAGTCTGCATTTTTGGATACATAATTGATGAACTATATATTTCGAATAAAAAAATTCTCCTCCTTAAGAATAATATTGACATTTATTTATTTTAGATTAAATTTATTATTCGAAAGTGCATAAAAACGTAACGACAAAAACATCATATTTATAAGTCTTATTATATAATTTTGGTTAATCTGATTCTTATTTTATTTTTCTCATGGGGGAAAGAGACGTAATTTCGCATTGAAAAAATCGGGTGTCCCTCGACGTACAGTCCACATTAGCCCATTGGCGTTGTTGGATACAGTGAAAATTAGATTTACTGTAACCAATTGTTTAGTGAGTTTTTAATAGAGAGAGATTTATTGACACATTTAAAATCATAGCTTTGTCATAAAGAGCTGAAATAAAAATTCCTATATTCAATCCAGAATGCACTCTTCGACAGATAAAATAAGACATCGAACACTAAAGTTTGTTCACCGGTTTGGTCTGAAACCTACGACAAGTGAAAAATTTTACTTTTTACCTCACATCATTTTGGTGCACTGTATGTCTTTATAAAATGGCAGAATTATAAAGCTCATTATGTATTTAATGAAGTTTTAATTTAAGATTTTTTAAAGGAAGTGTTTTATTTATACCATTTTTTAAATGACTTTATTTAGGTGACTTGGTTCCCTTAAGGGACTTCCATTCAATGGTAGCTACGTTGGACCTTTATAACCATGATGAAAAAAGTTTACATTTGCAAAACATGATTGATTTTTTACATGTAGCTATTTCAAATTTTCTGAGTAACGACTAAAACCTTAGCGTGAATAAAAGAATCGAATCGTCGATTTTTAACCTCATACACGGTGAGAAATTTCTGTGTTGTGACAACATAAAACGAGGACAACAAAAATCGTTACCTTAGGCTGGCAAATCTTTTGATCGGCTGACCAATCAGTTTTGCGGTGCTGACAAATCTTTTGTTCGGCAGACAAATCTTTTTGTTAGCCTAACAAAACGATTTTTGTTGTCGCCGTTTTATGTTGTCACGACACAGAAATTTCTCTCCGTGTATGTTCCGACGTATCTCGCGATCCTATTTGCTCCGGTCTTTTCTATACAATAAACACGATTTACACTGAGAGAAAATTATGGTATTAGTAACTATAAAGTAACAACTATTCATTTTTAGTTCGTACGATCAATTTTGCTTCCTCATAGAGGAAGCTTTGTTTTCATGAAAATTTTTTTTCGAGATTTTCATGTCAGTACACTCAGAATGGGCCAAAACGTCGAGAAAAGTGATTTAGAAAAAATGTCTGTATGTGTGTGTGTATGTGTGTATGTTACACGATCGAAAAATGTAAACCTTTATAACTCGGAAATGCCTTGAGATATCGAGCTGAAATTTGGACCATAGATAGAGGGATCAAGTCTCATTGTTCATACACATTTTTGTTAAAATCGACTTCATCATTAAATTATTACGCGTTTTTTAATTTTTTGAAAAATGTCTGTTTGCGCGATAACGCTTTCAATTTTCGAGATATTGATCTTAAAATTGGTATGAATGTGAGCTTTCATACGCCGGTGATCGCTATTGAATTTGGTTAAGATCGGTTGAACCGTTAAAATTTTATGATGTTTTGAATTTTTTTTTAATTTACATTATCACTCTATTGTAACTTTTGTAAAACTTAAGATAGCGAGCTCAAATTTTGTATATAAATGAAACAATATTCAGATAATGGCTGAATATTGTTTCATTTATATACAAAATTTGAACCGTTAAAATTTTATGATTTTTTGAATTTTTTTTAAATTGACATTATCGCTCTATTGTAACTTTTGCAAAACTTAAGATAGCGAGCACAAATTTTGTATATAAATGAAACAATATTCAGCCATTATATATGTATTATTTAGTGACGAACGGTATGAAATTTTTGATTTTATGGAATGTTGAATTATTTTTAAAAATATACACTATCACATTCACTTTCGGAAACGCTCTAATAATCACGAAATAACGTAATAACGAAATAGAAAAAGCGAATCCACAACAGGTATATTTATCTAATTAAAACAAGGATGCAAAGTAGAAACTTGCACATTGTTTCCTCATTATTTTTCGCGTTTTACAAAGCTTCCTCTATGAGGAAACCAAAAATTGAATATCATACTTCCTCATAGAGGTAGCTTTGTAAAACGCGAAAAATAATGAGGAAGCAATGTGCAATCTTCTACTTTGCATCCTTATTTTAATAGTTGCCACAATTATCAAATAATTACTATACTATCAAATAGTTACCATAACTATTTTCATGATTACCGTAACTATGAAAATAATTGCATGGACTAAAAATTAATAGTTGTCACTTTATAGTTGACTGTACTATTACGATTTCTCTGAGTGCACGGAAAACCCGATTGGTTGGGCTTACTCAGATTTTGGTTAAAAATTTTACCAAGAAAAATTTGGTAGGCTCAACCAAGTTATTGATTAGGCGTACTAAATACTTGGTTGTCTTACCAAATCCTTGGTTATGTTAGCTAATAACTTATGTTAGTCAATAACTTGGTTGTGTCCATCAAGTTTTCTTGATAACATTTTTAACCAATTATTTGGTAATTCTAACCAAGCTTTTTTCTGAGTATGTATGATTTAGTAGTAGAGTTATACAATGATTAACATACGTATTTGAAGAATGCCTCAATATAAAAAATTCGAAAAGTGTGGTAAACTTTTGGGTAAATGGTGATTTCCACGTCTTAAGGGTTGAAATTTCGATCGTTCAATTATGAGGCGCATCAAATGATGTGTAGTATCAGGTAATAATGTTGATTCTACCACACTGGATCCGCATGAGTGTGTTAATACATATCTCGACGAATGGCAATATTGTACAGTAGCGTACAGTTGGTCTTATCTCGCATCAGCTCGTACCTGGCTTGAAAGGTATAAAAGGTAGCGAATGATGATTGAGTGCCGTCAGTGATTCGTGACTCCCGTTCGAACATAATCAAGCAGGGTCCAAGTTCCCCCTTCGCGAGCGTTTATAATATTTCAAACAAAAACAGCACAAATCTTAACAAATCACTTACTCTCACGATTGTAAATAATTCTCATAAATCCCGTGGTAACAAACAAACTAAAAAAATAGGAAAAAAAACCTAATATTAGTAATATGACAAATAATTGAAATTTCAATTTGTCTATCGTAACAGACAGAAACTTCGTGGCGTCGCGAATACTACCCGGAGAGGAGAAACAGTTCGAATTTATTTCGAAATAGGAGAGAACTGGATGCGAGAGATCGCCCATTAAATCAGGTGCTTCGACGTATACGTGGAATAGTTTTAATAGATTCGAGAACAGTATTTATAATCAGTGGTTCGTAGACTTTCGAGGTGTCGAGTGGCGAGTTGAATACTCGTTTCAAAGTTGTAAATACACGGTTAATTCCTCTGTTGATCGACGAGTCAAGAGGATACGTTGTAATTTCGTTTAATCGATCAAACGGTGAAGCTAATGAGCGAGTTTCGTACACATCGCGTGTACTTCCGTTGAGTGTTCTGCAGAGTGTTCGTGGATCTCCTGTGATCGTCTATTGATTCGTAACGAGAGGCAGTTAAATAAACAAAATCGCTGTTGGAAAGTGTGCAACACGTGCGCGCGAATCGTGTGAAACGACGAGGAGTGCGAGGGGACACTTATGAAGGGGTCCGCCGACGCAACGAAATCCACCGTCGACCTGATCAGACACATCTGGGATATCGATTGGAAACAGTAATTCAGACAAGGTAAAATAGATGAGGAAGAAAAAAATGTTTCCTTAAATGCGGTAAAATTAGCATACACGCGTGACCGAGAATTTAAATGGTAAAATAACAAGTCAATAAAACAATAAACCAAATATTAAACTCAATTCCAAGGCCTGTGGAATCTAGAATATTTATTTGAATGGGAAATGACCATGAAGTGATATATTTATTTTTTAATCACTCTTTGTCAGTCATCAAATAATAGATGAAATATTTATTTTCTCTGATTGATAGAAATATTTTATCGTAAAAAAATAATTAAAAATATAACTAAATGTACATGTGAAGTACTTCATAAGCTGATTGCTTATGAATCATTGGGATATACCATAGTCATCAATCTTTTTTATTTTGTACCATTCCACTGGCTGTTTATCGCCGGATGAGATAAACTTACAACCATTAATGGTGGCTTAAAAAAAAAACTCGGCGATGAGTAAACAAAATAAAATTTTGATAAGCGCTAGACATAACATATAAAAATAAAGCTGTCAGTTGTGCAATACTTTTATTTGGTAATATGCACAAGTATCGAAAAAAGAACTTAGGAACTGTTGCAACAATTTATGCAATATGGAACTATTTTAGGGGCAAAGGGTGCAAAAGTTACTTGATAATTACTAGTGAATTCTAATGATATATTTAATCATGGATTAATTTCGATTTGCTGTATTATGCTCTTAACAACATGCAATATATTATATTCTTACAAATATTTATAGGCCGATTAAATAATGAGGTCAAATTTTAAAATCGATTGACGTGAATCGTTCATTTATTAGCAATCTATTTGTGATCTCCATTTCAACTGAAGCAATATGAAATGTTAATCCTACTAATTTGGATTATGTGATCTGTTCTTCGATCGATGCCCAAAAATTGTCTGTATTTCGATCTCAATTCGCTGCAAGTTATAATTTGTGATGAATCGACATAAATATGATTAGTGATATGATCGTGTCTTTGCAGATACGATCAGTTATCGCGGAATAAGAGAATGGAAAGATGAAAACAATGCGAATAAATTGTCCGATAAGTGCGAGCTTTGAGCATGGTTGACCGACCGGCCTTGAAACAACGATGTGTCTCCCTGGTGTATCAATGGCTCGCGTAATACCTACAAACATTAATTATTGCGACTGGGTTAAGGGGAGGGAGTGAGGTCAAAAAAATTGATTTTGGAAATTCAATATCCTAAGTAAAAATATTATATGAAGATTATATATAGAAGCTATATACGAAAGTGGACATATAGAATATTTATATATTTTGACTAGTCCATATGAACTTATATAATTATTTTAAAAGAAATATATTGAATCAATATATGATACTATATAAAATATATTTGATTCTATATAGGCTTTAAAAATTAATCCCATAAGTTCATATGGGCTATACAAAATATATAAATATTCTATATGTCCACTTTCGTATATAGCTTCTATATAAATCTTTATATATAATCTTCATATAATATTTTACTTGGGATCATCCAAATCCTATTGCATATAAAAACGCCCAACGCGCTATATTGTTGGTACTCGATGAAATGATTTTTTACTGTCGCCAGACTTGCATATTCTTTTCAATACTATCTTAAGCAGAGTTCTTAGGTTTTCTATTCTACGCATGATTCCGATCAAACTACTAGGCAGATTGGAATGGTTGACGTCTCATTTTCTTCTTCATGAAAAGATACACCGGCTAAATGGAGCAAATGTTAATAAAAGGTGATATTTTTTAAGTGACAATTATTAATAAATAAATTTTATGCTATTCTCTAAATCAGTGATTATCTTTGCTTTCGGTGTATCTTTTCATTAAGAAGAAAATGAGATTTCAAACATTCCAATCTGCCTAGTAGTTTGATCTGAATCATGCGCAGAATGGAAAACCTAAGAACTTTGCTTAAGATAATATTGAAAAGCATATGCAAGTCAGACGACAGTAAAAGTTCCTTTCATTGAGCATTTTTATATACAATAGGATTTGGATGATATTGAATTTCCAAAATCAATTTTTTTAACCTGACTCCCTCTCCTTAATTGTTTTACTAGTGTTTTATCACAACATCGTTAAATTATGGTGTCTCTGCTCAGATATTTACCATATTTTCTTCTAATACACCAGCATTGATTCTACCGGTCATTCGACTATCCGGTTTGTAATTAATCATCTCCACTGTAAAAAAAATCTACTTGAAATTTAGTGTACTTTTACTGGAAGTTTTTATTCATAAACTAGAATATTAAATTTAGTACATAAGTATAATGTAAAATTAATGTATGGTACAGCACATTTAATAATTTACTTTAATTTTACAGTAAAAGTACTTGAGATTTAATAATTTGCTTTAATTTTACTGGAAATGTACATGAATTTTATACCACAATTGTATATTAAATTTCGATGACGTGTTTATGAATAAAAACTTCCAATCTTTTCTAACAGTGTGGATCGTTGATGATCGGTAAATCATATAATAAATGATCCATTATTGTACTCTTTGATTGAAAACGTAGAATGTTAGCTACATAGAAAAAAATATATATTTTCAAAAATCGATAAAAATTTCCATCCAGAAATGTTTGACATTTTTAAAATGTTTTTTTTAAAGAAAAACGCATTTACGCGCAAGAAACAAAAAAGTAAAAATTTCTAAGTTGCAATTTTTTATTCAGAAAAGTATCCAATATCTGGGAGTGTATAAATTTGTTTGAAATGTAAAAAGGTCTTGGACGTTGCAGAGTTAATAATGAAAAGTGTTAGAAATTCCTTATCTTAAAGATTTAAAAAAATTATCCGATACGAATAAACGGAAAATGATCATATGGTGTTGAAAGTAATTGTATTCTATTTCTATATACATCAGTAGTCGATAAATAAAACGTTGGTATACAACGTCAACGATAAATCATAATCAATTGCCTTTGAATTTTTTTATTGCTTGCCAAATACATCACTACGAAAAATCGTCTAGCCGTTTTATCATTTCCTGTCTCTTACAGTATCTGTAGTACTCGAGTGTAAATCTGGATTCTTGCGCAAAAAGAAAAGTTTATCTTCAGAGATGCGTATGATGTGAATCTCGATTGTCACGCAGATCACGATTCTTATCGATCTCGTGTCGATGCCTTGACTCGGCAATGGCAAGTACGCCTCGTGATACCATTTTTATTTCGTATTCAAATACACGTGCATTTACATACAGAACACCACGTGTTGATATGGAACATTTGACTTGGCATTTTCCTGACGTTCTTCGATTGGCAGTTACCACTTTTGTTTTAAAACACGATATAAAATATAGTAGGTGGTATATGCCATACAATATAAAAACTAATGTGGCAACAATCGGAATATAGTCAGTTGTGTTACGCAGTCAAAAATTAAATAAAATTCTGTGTACTTAAGAAAAAAAATTTCTATAAATACCCACAGAAACTTTTTACAAAGTTTGCAAAATAAATTTGATCAATTCCTAGTTTTGCATATAAAAACTAATGTGGCATCAATCGGAATATAGTCAGTTGTGTTACGCAGTCAAAAATTAAATAAAATTCTGTGTACTTAAGAAAAAAAATGTCTATAAATATCCACAGAAACTTTTTACAAAGTTTGCAAAATAAATTTGATCAATTCCTAGTTTTGCATTTATAATTTTTGTACGTTTTCAGACAAACCGAAAATTATTTAAACTTTTCTGTATAATTAACAAAAGATCCACATGGACATTTGTGGACAAAAACTTTTTTTTAATAAGAAAATTACATTTTAATTGTTACTATGTATACAAATAATTATTTGGGCTATTATTAATATCGTTTCATCGATATTTCTTTATCTGACAACTATAAAATATTTTTGTCACATTAGATTAATAATTTCATACTTGCGCCGGTCATACATTTTTTTACGTGGAGTTTACAGAAAAAAAAAATGTCATTGATTCAATAAATCCGTCGTTTGCGGGCTGCCAAAAGAAGTATTTTTTAATGAACCCTAATTCTTATTCGTTCAATCCCATTTGACATTGAAATAATAAAATATTATTTTGCTTATTTTAGAGTTATTGTTTCGATCTCGTATGGAACTTGAGAAATTAGAATTCAAATTAAGTTGATAACGCTTGTTTTTGGCAGCCCGCAAACGATGGATTTATTGAAACAATGACATTTTTTTTCAGTGTAACGAATCAGATAATAAGACGATTGATTTCAGCGACACCCGAAATTTGTTATCGAGTCACAATCTCTCTATCCCTCTCTCTTTTCGCTCGCGATATATGTATTCATGCCACTTGAGCTCCCAAAATAGCTGGCGAATTAAATCGGGTTATATAAGGCTCAATTAGCAAGGCTTTTGGTATTAATATGCATTGTCAACAAATCAACTAAGACGGCTACTATTCCACAGGAACAAAGATCTCGTCATGACATCCGGTTGTAGCGTGACATACGATATGACGACATTGCTGCAGGTAAAAAGGCGATAACAACAAATCGGACCCCCTGTCAGATTCGATGACTTGCCACTTGTTCCCTGATATCATGAAATTCTTCACTAATCTCCCCATATGAATTTGTATCAATGAATAGGTAGTTGTTGGAATGTTTAGTGATCAAAGACACCGTACATAAAAGCATCAGCTGAAATAATGATAACGGTGATGCGGTCTGACTTTTTTTGCTTCCTCATAGAGGAAGCTTTGTTTTGAAACAAATGAAAAAAAAATTTTCGAGATTTTTATGTCAGATTACTTAGAATGGTCTAAAACATCGAGAAAAGTGGTTTAGAAAAATTGTCCGGATGTATGTATGTGTGTGTGTGATGAAAGACCAAAAATTCATTTAACTGTAACTTTTAAACTATTCGACCGAATCAGCTCAAATTTAAACAACATGTGCAGTACTACCTAATATTCAATTGGTATAAATTTCGGGAACATCGATTGACACATTTCATTTTTATAAGAATTTTTTAATTTTGAAAAAAGTACGTAAATGCTCTAGATCGAACGAATTTTTAACTATCGGGCTGAAACTTTATATTAAAATTCAACAAAGTGATACGACCTTTGGTATTGAATTTGGGCCAAATCGGTAAAGCGGTTCGGTTTTTATGAGATTCTGAATTTTTCGAAAAATTTTCGTTTTGCTCTAATTCAAGTAAAATTTCAAATAATCGAGTGAAATTTTCTACACGGGAAAAATAACATTCAGCCCTGCTACGTACCAAATTTGGTGATGATCGGTAAAGCGGTTCGGATTTTACGGTAATTTGAATTTTAAAAAAATTGACTGGCTTCGCTCTGCATTTCGTAAAACATCAGAAAATAAGAATAAAATAAAACAAGGATGCAAAGTAGAACCTTGCGCATTGCTTCCTCATTATTTTTCACTTTATACAAAGCGTCCTTTATGAGGAAGCCAAAATTGATTAACATACTTCCTCATAGAAGTAGCTTCGTAAAAAGCGAAAAATAATGAGGAAAGAATGTGCAAGATTCTTCTTTGCATTCTTTTTTAAGTATTATTACCAAGAGCGTTGATAATTTTTATATAAGTACCTTGCTTATTTATGAACATACTTACTATTATAAGAAATTACTCATATTAAATGACAGTATAAATCATATGAAAATGTTTCTCTTTTCCTTGAATTAATTTACATTGATAATAATAAACTGTTAAAGATCAACATAGCGTATATTTGATACATTGGGGGTATAAACTATTTTAAGAAACATATTTTCAAATTTAAATAAAAAAATGTTGTAATTCCACAAATGATAGAATTCTATTAGGAAAGCATAATTCATTTTTATTTTATGCATTTAAAACGTATTTGCCGTGAATTTTTCAAAATTTAAAGTTTTCCACTATTTTGTTCAGAACATCGTACAGAATTTAATACTAATTTAATTAAAGGATTAATATGATAAAATTTGTAGGCAATCTCAGCATTTTTTTCATTTATTGATTACCTTTATAATGCGAACATGCACGTAAGGCTTAAAAGCTAATATTAATCTAGGTTATGACATTTCATGGGGTGTGTTAAATTTGGCTTAGATGCTTAATTGCAATGTTTCATTTACATGGAATACAATGTTACTACTCGTGCACAAGAGTCAGCGATGCAGTGAATAAGCAATTGTACAATAAGGATTCGGGAAGTGGTGATTACGATAGGTACCTAAGGTTTGATAAAGGGGTTGAAGGGGTTGAAATTGAACCGTGGAGAGAATGCAGCTCGATTCCTCACGTCGACTCGCGCCAGTTTCTCTTCGTGTTTTCGAGCTTGTTGCCGTTCCAGCACTCCCGATGGAATAGCCCCCTTGAAACTCGTTTCTCAGTGCTACTGACTCCCCATCTTCGTTATACAAGCTATTGCCGCTACAGAAGAGAGAAAATCTCCACGGAAAGCTTGCAACGGTTGCAGCTTGGTTTCAATGTTTCGCTTCATTTCTCCATCCTTGAACGATACTGCCTTAAAATTGTACTGAATTAAACTCTGAAGAAAATTGGAAATGATTGAATATCGATATGAAGTAATTTTAATTCACATCAATGAAGAATGACGCGAACTTTATTAGATCTTCATTTGAGATTTCCAAGTTCTAGTTATTGCACTATCGATTTCTTTATCGGTATGGATTTATTACATATTGTACGTAAAGTGTAGAGAGTTAACTTATTATGTGATACCAACTAGTTAAATATCATTGTGAGGTGTCAATTTGAGATTAGAAATCAATCGTGATAGCTTAGCGACGAGAATAATGCTGACAGATTCTATCGGGTATTTCGATTACATGTCACAGGGCCATCACTTGCACGACGGTATGTCTAGATAAGTACCATTGAAAGAAGTTTCTTTTTTCCTCAATGTGTCTTTTTGTCTATCTGTAGCACCAGATCTAAATCATGGCGACACGCTATCTCATTGAGTTAGCAGTGACCTTCAGATTTTGCTCCAAATAGAAATTTCGCTGTGGGGAGAAAAAAAGTTTTCTGATAGAACTACGCGGAAAGAAATGTTTGGTTGGGACAACTACGTTTCCCATTTCCTGTACACAATGTCTAAAAAAATTAGTTGCCTCAATCATATCGAATAGTCACCAAAACTATTCACGATTAGTTCTCGCGAGATTAGTAAGGTTAACCAATCCAATCGTTGGGACTACCATTCGAATCGTTGACACTATCATTTAAGTTCTAAGGGAAATAGAATAATCGATTGGTTGTATCAACTTATTTCTTGGTTATGGTAGCTAATCTTTTTTTCAGTGTAAAAAGCAGGATAGTTATTTAAGCATGAAAAATTAATTGTGTATGAGAACTAATGTTGGTTATTGTTTTACGATTAGTATTTATGTTAATCAACCAACCAATCGAGGTTTTCATTGGTATCTCGGACCAACCGATTGTCAACGCCAAACAACTGAGTGGAATACCAACTAATTAATAATTGTTGAGTAACTGCATTGGATGTTGCTACGGTATTACATTTTTTGGGCACAATACGCTTAGACCGAATTCATTCACAAATTTATTTCCTCACGTGATTACTTTGTTCATGAAACCCTCCAGTATTTAAAATTGTTACCTTTTGAAGAACAGTTTTAGAATAAGGATGCAAAGTAGACCCTTCTATGAGCTACCATTATGAGGGGAAGTGTGTCAATAAATTTCGTCTTGCACATAGAGGAAGTTTTGCAAACAGCGAAAAACTTGTTTTGAACAAATAGACAAGCAAACTGAATTTCAGTGAAATATTAGTTGTCAAAAAATAATAACCAAAAAATCAAATTCCTATTAAATCGGAACCCGTCTACCTCACTTTTTTATATTAGATATCTGCTGTCATCATTGAATATTATTTCGTTTACTTGAAAAATTTGGACTCACCTGATCAAATATTGCGAAAATTAATGATATACACGGAAAGAAAAAAGTAGTTCTGGCTACCAATTCCAGCATATGCTGTGCCGCGTGTTAGTTACTGAAACTAAATAGGAATCGTAGTCTCAACTTTTTTTTATTGGTAGCAAAAATAGTACGTATGACCAACAACTTGGTTTCTGCAACTATCGCGGCTCCTATTCAGTCCAAATGATTCGTTACGCCAACCAACCGGTGAATTGAGGTTATGATCTCAGCTGGTCATTGTTACTATCGATACTCTACCAACGAGGTTATAGTCTCTTCAACCGACTGCACGGAAAGAAATGTTTGGTTGTGGCAACTACGTTTTCGATTTGCTGAACACAATATCTAAAAAATTAGTTGCCTCAACCATATCGAATAGTAACCTCAACTATTCACGATTAGTTCTTGCTAGATTAGTTAGGTTAACTAATCCAATTGTTGGGACTACCACTCGAATAGTTGGGACTACCATTCGAATGGTCGGTATTACCATTCGAATCGTTGGTTGTAAGGGAAATGGAATAATCGATTGGTTGTGTCAACTCATTTCCTGGTTATGGCAACTAATCTTTTTTTCCGTGTGGGTAGTTGGCGTTATTCTAACTATTACGATTGGTTGTCGGGACCAATAAATCAGTTTTTATAACTAGTTTTTTCTTTCCGTGTAACGTAAATTTTTTCAAAAATTTTGAAAATTCTATAAAGTTTTAGTTGCTTCACCGGTTTTGCCCAACTTCAATAACAAAGACCGCATCACTTTGTTCAACTTTTATACGATCTCTTTGCCCGATACACGGAGAAAAAAAAGTAGTTGGACAAACCAATAAATGGGTTCCGACAACCACTCGAAAGAGTTGAAATAGCGTCGCTACTCAATGGGTTATGACAACTACTCAGTGGGTTATGATAACTACTCGTTGGTTCTACGAACCGCTGTGGTTGGTTACAGGAACTCGCTGTTGGTTGCGCCGACTATTGTATTGGTGAAAACGGCACTGCGATTGGTTACAGGAGCGAGTTAGTTGCTGCAACTATTCAGCGGTACAGCGTATGCTGGAGATGGTTCTCCCAACTACTTTTTTCTTTCAGTGTAGCTAAAAATGAGTTCAAGTTAGTGCAGACGGACATTTTATGAAATCTTAAAAGTCTGAAAAAATCTAAATTCATCAAGTGAAAAATTATACCAAGTACATATTATCCTGCACCCTATATGGTATTGAAATTTAAGCAGTTCCCGAGTTATTGCGATTTGAATTTCGGCCTTTTCATCACATATACACATGCACACATATATACATCCGGTGACTTTTCTCAATCACTTTTCGCAACATTTTAGAATAATTCGAGTATACTCAAATTGACATGAAAATCTTTAACGTTAAAAAAAATGAAATCCCTTTGAGGAAGCAAAAATACACGTCGGTGCTTATTCTATTTGAAGAGCAGCGAATGTTGTGCGGTCAATGCGTTTAATTGCATTGGCGCTACCATTAATTGAAAAAAAATATAATGAGGAGGTCCTTTTTCGCCGTGGTTTTATTTTACATGTGCAATAATCTACACTGAATTGGCACTGTAAATCCTACTGTTAAAAAGCCTTTATACCGGCTTGACATGAATTTCACGTCGAAGGCAAATTCGTTCGCTGTATGATTTACACATGTAGGATATTTCGCATGTACGATTTAAAAATACGGTCATAAAAAAATTCGTTGGCTGTATGATTTACACATTTTCGCATGTGCAATTTTACAATACACTCATAAAGATAAATTCGTTGGCTGTAGGATTTTACTGATGTAGGATATTATGCGTGTTGATTTTTGCAATCAATGCAGATTAGGCTGCAGGATTTTACTCGTGTTTAATTTAACGCGTGAAGGATTTTGCAATGTTATCACGACAGCAATTCCGTGAAAGATATGACGCAGTAATCCAGTTTAATTAATTTTTCAAATTTAGTTAACCAGATTAGTTAATGGATCAACCAAAACCAAGTAAAAAATTATATATAGTCCGACATATATAGTCTGTATAAATTATATATACAATCTATATGCAATATATATATATATATATATATATATATATATATATATTAATTTTCTTTTTTAACATGGCGTCGAGTCGCTACCGCGACTCTTGATAAGACCAACTGTGATTTGGGTTTATGTATAAATTGTATATATAAATTGCATATAGAGCATATGCAGACTATATATGCCCAATTCTATATTTAAAACTATATATTTTTTGTTATACACTCTATATATAATTTCCATACTTGGGAATAATTAGTCGGACCGACAAATTAGTTGGTTATCTTAACCACGTCAATTGTTTGAAGCATTTTTACCCATGCTCATTAGTTGCGGCGGCTAATAAATTATCTTCATCTATCAGAGGTCGAATATCGACGTATTCTCGAATTTTCTGATCTGATTCGGTACTCATTCAAACTTGTGGAAGTTTCTCGGTTTAATTCTCAAACTCGGCCTGAGATTAATTACCTAAATTCGTCGGACGACCCTTGCACCTACTGCTATATGCACCATCTTGCACTGTTTAGCATTGTCGCAAAATATTCCTCACCCTTTCTTTCTCTCTCAAGTGCTCGACCAGTAGACGGCGGTATTTCAAATAGAATTCTTAATTAAAATAGAGTCGGCGCGCGAGTCGTTCTAATAGAAGAGGCGGACGATGATTGGCGGGAGCGGGCGGTGTGAGGGCGCTCGGACGTCCGTTGATATATATATATATATATATGCGTTAGCCAGCCACGTCTCCTCTTAAATACTTCCAAAAGTAACCGTGTACATGAACGACACAAGCGCGCCGAGGGAGCACGTCAAAGTTTCTTTCCGCAAGGCCTTCCTCGAAATAAACCTGGCACGGTGAAGCGTTTTGCTGTATACGAGACTGGCATCATGCGTGCGCGCAAGCGTCTCGCGCGAGTTTTGCAATCTCTTGCCCTCTTGGTCGGACCTCCTCCCGGTATATACACGGAGAGAAATTTCTGTGTCGCATGGAGAGAAATTTCTGTGTCGCACGGAGAGAAATTTCTGTGTCGCACGGAGAGAAATTTGTGTGTCGCATGGAGAGAAATTTGTGTGTCGCACGGAGAGAAATTTCTGTGTCGTACGGAGAGAAATTTGTGTGTCGCACGGAGAGAAATTTCTGTGTCGCACGGAGAGAAATTTCTGTGTTGTGACAACATAAAACGAGGACAACAAAAATCGTTACGTTAGGCTCGCAAATCTTTTGTTCGGCTGACAAATCAGTTTTGCTATTCTGACAAATCTTTTGTTCAGCTGACAACTCTTTTTTCTGGGCTGAGCAATTTTTTTGTTAGCCTAATGTAACGATTTTTATTGTCCTCGTTTTATGTTGTCACAAGACAGAAATTTCTCTCCGTGCGTGACAACATAAAACAGTGACAACAAAAATCGTTACATTAGGCTGAGAGATCTTTTGTTCGGCTGACAAATCAGTTTTGCTATGCTGATAAATCTTTTGTTCGGCTGACAAATCAGTTTTGCTATGCTGATAAATCTTTTGTTCGGCTGACAAATCAGTTTTGCTATGCTGATAAATCTTTTGTTCGGCTGACAAATCAGTTTTGCTATGCTGATAAATCTTTTGTTCGGCTGACAAATCAGTTTTGCTATGCTGATAAATCTTTTGTTCGGCTGACAAATCAGTTTTGCTATGCTGATAAATTTTTTGTTCGGCTGACAAATCAGTTTTGCTATGCTGATAAGTCTTTTATTCGGCTGACAAATCTTTTTGCTGGGCTGACCAATCTTTTTGTTAGCCTAACAAAACGATTTTTGTCGTCACCGTTTTATGTTGGCACGAAATAGAAATTTCTCTCCGTGTAGCACGTGTTACAAGTAGCAACACTCTTCGAACTCAGCTTTTGAATAAATGCTGCCTGTTCACATCATTCAATGATCATCCTCTCCCTTGATATTACCTAGATATCGCTAAGTTCTGTTTACTGAAATCCGGAATTATTCCTGTAGAGCATATTCTGTGCGGTTGTTTAATTTCTGTAGAACTTGTGATGATTATTTTACATTATATAGAGATATACAAAGATTCAACCCTCACTTGGTTTTCAATTCAATAGATATTTAATTAAGTTGATGGACATCTCGCTTTTTGCCAATGTACTGAACACTTTGTGATTGTAAAAACAAAATGTACGTCTCCTAGCGGTTCAATCGGTTTTATCATATAAAGGATTTTTTGTGTTTAGCGAAACTGAATAATGGTGTCGAAATGATCCACCCGAAGGAGACTCGTGACGCAGGTCATTTTGATATGCTGCAATTTTCTGACATCAGTAGTCCAAAAATAACCATACTTTCAGTCTATTGTAAAGGACATGAGTGAAAGATGGCTAATGGGACAGAAGATTGGTTAGTACGAAAATGTCCAACGTCTCAATGAATCTTGGTTTTTTTTACCTTTCAATTATTGATATATGTCTATTATCAAATTTTGATGAATATGTTCTTCTATTGCCATTTCTAATTTACCGCAATGTAGGTTTTAATTTCACTTTGATTCAGGAAGTAAGCAGGACTCAGGCTTTTTTCTCACATAGATGAAATTATATACACAAATCATAATAATAAGGTAAAAACCACCAACATATCCCATCTCCGCATTTCTTCGGGAACAAGGAAACCCGGCTATTTTAATGAAACAGAGAATTGGTTGGTACACGGAGAGAAGGATGTGATAACCAGATACTATGGTAAAAATTCTCAAACGCGCCTGGTATTTGGAAGCCATAGCCGCCACCTGACGAAAAGTACGAGAACTATGAGAATTTCTACCATATACATAGAATTTTTAACCATATTTCGTGGTAGAAATTCTCGTAGTTCTTGTACTTCTTGATAGGTGGCGCCATGGCTCCTTGTACCAGGAATTTACGATACTTTTTACTAGAAATATAGTAAAACGTATCAGATCCTTCTCCCCGTGTACGAAAATGTCCAACGTCTTTACGAGTCTCGGTTTCTTTTACTTTTTAATTATTAATCTATGTCTATTATCAGACTTTGATGAACATATTCTTCTATTGCCAATTTCCATATACCGCAATATAGACTTTAATTTCACTTCGATTCAGAAAGTAAACAGCACTTAGGTTGTTTTCTCACGTAGTTGAAATTATTTACACGAATCATAATAACAAGGGAAACACCACCAACAAATTTCATCTCTGTGTTTTTTCGGGAACGAGGAAATCCGGCTATTCTGATGAGACAGAAAATTGGTTGATACGAAAATGTTCAACGACTTCACGAGTCTTGGTTTCTTTTACTTTTTAATTATTTATATATGTCTATTAGCAAACTTTGATGAACATATTCTTCTATTGCCAATTCTCATATATCGCAATATAGGCTTTAATTTCACTTTGACTCAGAAAGTAAGCGGACTTAGGTTGTTTTCTCACGTAGATGAAATTATATACACGAATCATAATACCAAGGGAAAAACCACCAACATATCCCGGGTTCGCTATTTTGACCCCCATTTTATTAAAATGCAATCAAAACAGCGAATGGCTAAAATAGCAAATTTCAAAATAATGATCTAGAATGGCCATTATTTTGAAATTAATGGCCATTCATAATCAAAATAATGGCCATTCTAGATCATTATTTTGATATTCTAAATTCAACGTTCATTATTTTGAAATTCGCTATTTTGGTCATTCGCTATTTTCACCCCCACCCCATATCCCATCTCCGCGTTTTTTCGGGAACGAGGAAATCCGGCTATTCTGATGAGACAGAAAATTGGTTGATACGAAAATGTTCAACGTCTTAACGAGTCTTGGTTTCTTTCATTTTTTAATTATTGTTATATGTCTATTATCACACTTCGATGAACATATTCTTCTATTACCAGTTCTCATATACCGCAATATAGGTTTTAATTTCATTTCAATTCAGAAAATAAGCAGTACTTAGGTTGTTTTTTCACCTAGATGAAATTATATACACGACTCATAACAACAAGGGAAACACCACCAACATATCTCATCTCCGCGTTTCTTCGAGAACGAGGAAACCCGGTTATTTAATGAAATTATATGTTGTTTACAAACGGCTATCCCGTCCTCGTCCCAGTCAAAGTAAAACCACATTCGATGACAGTGTGAAGCCCAGTTTCAAAGCAACACAGTCTGATAGCATGAATGAACCGGGTTGATTGGCGGCGGGATGCGGAGAAAGCGGAGGTTGAGTACGCGTGAGTCTAATACACGATTCGGTCGCGTGTTCGTTGGCCAAAGCGCCGTCGCTCCTTCTTTTATGTCCCGCGTTCCCTCTCGTTGAAACCTTCACCTTATCTTCACGGTTCTGATGCTCGCTTTGTTTGTCAACGTGCGGTGTACATTAACCCACGTCGTGTTGGACGTCGTTAAAACTAACTCATGTGTGGGTTTGTGTGCGTACAACATTTGTTACCTCTCGCCTCGTTGCCTGTACGACCCAGAAAAGGAGACTAAAAATAATTCGTCGAGGTGGCGAGATGCCCCGGCGGAAAACAAGGTTTGCGTGATCATCGAAAAGCCCAAGTTACACGAGATTTCTGCGTGTACTAAACGAATTTTGTTTTCAATTAGCAAACCTTTGTGACAGATATATACCAAATCGTCTCGACCCGTGATAATACGATCCGAAGATCCTTGTCTATATTTTTTCTCGTATCGATACATTCAGATTAAAATTCATACTGATTAGATATACATACTTTTTCCTTACTGCGTATCGGAACACTTGTTGCACTGTGGATACATGTCTGTAATAGAAAACGATGATATTTGTATCGGCAAAAAATAAACTTACGATAAACTACAGACTTCTCGTGTTAATGCTTGGCTTAGTCGCCTCTGCTCGCAATAAATTCGGTCTATTTTAACAGCGACGTCTCTTTTCGCAAAATTATGCATTATTAAATCGCCACTCGCATGCGAGTCACAGTCACGTGTTTTTTTTAACGGCCGAGCATTCTCTGACATTCTGACAATGAATTATCGCAGAGAAAGGGGAACGAAGAATTGCAACTTATTTGCAATTCTCTGCACCGTAAATTGCATGAAAACGCTTTTTTTTTACAATTACTATCATTTGATAATTTACTATCATTTTAATTGCTACGAATTTCTCTTAAGAATAATCACTAATTTCCTTCAGATACGTTTGTTTCAATTAAGTTATATTTTAGTGACACGAGACATTTTTTTAAATATCGCTCAACGTTTCATTTTCGGTCCGTCAACATATAAAGCGGTTAAAATGAGTTTTATTTAAATAATCATAAAAACGGATAGAAAAAAAAAATATTTGAGAAATACATACCAGTTCGTTTCTGTTTTAGTTTTTAATTAAAAATTGCAAAGAAGTTACAACGAGTGAGGAAAAGCTGGAGCGGGTTTACAGCAGCAGATTTCATTCTCTCGCAGCTTGTTCTCTTTTGAAACGTTACGCCATTACAAGTGGTTTGCAGAGCGTTCCATGCAATAAGCTTTTTTAATAAGATTTTTTTTCCACTTCGGCTAAGTTTGAAACATCTCAAAGTCGGAAAGTACTTGTATATAAATAAAAGCCCTGAGGCAGTTGAAGGTACGATGATGGTTTCTGAGAGGGTTTTAGTAAGCTTAGATGGAAACCGCGTCACAGAAGCGAAAATCGCTCGACACTCTGGTCGCGATACATATATGTAACAAGTAGTACCAAACTCTTCTGGCACTACAAAATATATGCAGTTGAGCAAGCGCACTGTTTCCGGTATCCTGGTGGACCGCGAGGATTACGTGGCCTGAGTAACACCCTCACAGCGAACACTTGCCTCACAAGGGGATGAAGTTAGTTTCACCCTGCCACTCTCGACGTGTGACGGAGTTTGGAGGGTTCGAAAAGTGGCGTTAACGCGGAAGGGGTGAGCCTCTCACACCAAAGAGAGCAGGATGTATACCCAGTTGAGTGATGCTTTCGGGTTTGCGGTGGAAAATTGTTCCATTCATTCCCTCGCATACTCATAGACAAATCGTTGTCCTTGTCTCGCTTTCATAGGCGATATAGTTTGCGGTTGTTCATTAATTTCTAAAATGAAATTGCATAAAGTTTTGATGACGGATTTTGTTACCTGCTTTTAGTGTTTACTGTGTCCACGGTTGTGAATACCCATTATCGTCGGCTTCACTCTATTTATTAAATATTATAGTATTCACTATCTTTTTGAGTATCCAATGAATAGTTAGGAGAAACTGTATAAATATTTAATGAAATAAAAAGAAGATTTTCCACATAGATTCGACTAAAAAAAGCCATAGAACAAAAATCATGGAAATGGGTGTTTATTCGAATAAGATTTTTTTTAATCTTCGAGTTAATATTTATGAACATAAAACAATGATTTTTTTCAGGATTTAAGAACTCTCATTAGTTTCTGTCATTCGAGTAAAAATTTATCACTTGAACGCTTATATATAATTATTTATCGAAAGTACTTGGAATAAATTGTATTCAAATGCCGCCCATCGCTGAAAATCATAACCCATTACGTTCCTCGTTACTTCAATTTTCGAGGTATTTTTACGCAAAAATAAATTATCATTATATGATTATACAGTTTGCTATCAATACGGTAGGATATTTAAAAAATTATTCGCAGAAAATAATTTACTAAATGCATGTATAAATAGCGTGCGGACAAATGTAATATAAAATGAATTCATCGGTGAAAAATTTGTACGTAACATAATTACTTTGAAACAAGATCACACTGAGAATTATTTATTTAGGAATTATTGTGGTAATGAAAAGTTTGAAAAAAAAAACGTTAGTCATAAACTTCATACAAAAGTAATTGATAACGTACCGCATGGAAAAAAATGCTTGGTTAGAACAACCAAGCACTTGGTTATATATATGCCAGCCGAATAATTGATTAGACCAACCTAGTTATTGGTCACCAAGCGCATTATAATACAACCAATAACTCGGTTGGTATCCCGAGTAAAAAAATTATAGAGTATATAAAAATATATATATAGTTTTATACATAGAATTAGGCATATATAGTTTTTATAAAATCTACAATTTATATACAATTTATACATAAACCCAACTTTCCAGGTGATCTTATATATAAATTGCATATAGATTGTATATAGAGTTTATACAGACTATATATGCCCAATTCCATATGTCGGACTATATATAATTTTTTATTTGGGATAACCAACAATCCCAAGTGAAAATATTACATAAAGATTATATTAAATTTATATATAAAGATTTGTATAGAACCTATATACGAAAGTGGACATATAGAATCTTCATATATTTTCTATAGTCAATATGAACTAATAAAATAATAAAATAAATTTCTAAAGAACTATATGTAAAAAAATATTTTTTATGCAGTATATATTATAGCTTATATTCATATTGTACATAGCGAATGTATTCTATTTATGAATTATATCGATATCATATATTGTTTGTCGGAGATATAACAATATGGATTTCATAAATACATAGGCAAAGTTTGTTGATACTGTATCAAATATATTTATTTTCATATGGTCTTTTAGAAATTCATTCTTTAAATTCATATGAACTATACAAAATATATAAAATCTTCATATGTCCACTTTTGTATGTAGCTTCTATAAAAATCTTTATATATAATTTTTATATAATCTGTATATAATATTTTCACTTGGGATCTGATCCCAAGTAAAAGAATTATATATAGTCCGACATATGGAATTGGGCATATATAGTCTGTATAAACTCTATATACAATCTATATGCAATGTATATATAAGATCACCTGAAAAGTTGGGTTTATGTATAAATTGTATATAAATTGTATATAGATTTTATAAAAACTATATATGCCCAATTCTATGTTTAAAACTATATATATTTTTTATATACTCTATATATAATTTTTTTACTTGGGATTGGTCTCACCAAGAAATTGGTTGACGCGTATTTAACCAAGCGGTTGGTTGTTCTAACCAGATTAGAGATAGAGAGAATCATCTCAACGTAATTGTTATAATATAAAGTATAATTGTCTACTAGACTTGAACATGTATAAAAATTATAAACGTAATTATATTTTATATATATACTAGGCTAATCACACGTGCTGGCGCGCGTGTCTGACAAGCTTTTGCGCTGTTGCGCTCTTTCAAAGCTGTGAAAAGTTACGGGCGCTGCAGCTCCCGTCCTATTATGTTAAATTTGACAACCAACTGAATTTATGTACCACTGACTTTCCTAGCAACCAATCACAGGACGAATAAAACGATGACAATGTGTTCCGTTACTCATGAACTTTATAAATAAAAGATATGTATGTATCAATTTTCATTAAGAATATCGTAGGTCAATTTAGTGATGCGGCGTCTTGCTAAAATACACCACATTATGATCATGTCAAGCAGAGATGGTGAGATGACAGTTTATTCGATATAGAAGCGTATAGTGATATTGTTCACTAGGATAAACCCATTAATAATGCAGCTTTTTCTTCATCTTGTTGCCTCCTATTCATAAGCCGCATTGTCTTCACTTCGTGGTAGGATTATGGGTTGCCAACGTTTTTGACATAAAGACGATAACAAGTGGGTTTAATGAGAAAATGCATGACTTTGAAGAGTCTTTTGAAGTTTTTATTTTGATATAAAACAATATTGAAAGTCATGGTAGACACGCAGACTGAAAACGTGCAGATCAGAAGCTATGTTGGAAGAGGCTGACAGGCCGTTGAAAAGAAAGGGTGCAGCGAACGGAAGCACCGCTCTTCACGCCTTTTCGCCATTTTATCGCTTTAAGGTTCTGTACCTTTTTCGTATTTTCCTCTCGCTTCCTCTCCATTGGCCTAACGAAGTCTTGTTTGAAGAGCTTTTATCGGCAGGAAGCTTTCGAAGCGTGGCTTTACTTTTCGAGAGTGCGCCTCGTCGACGACCAAAAACGACGTACCGACAACCCTTTACCCCCTTTGTATAGTAATAAAATAAAGTAAGCTTTGTGCGGTGAAAAGTATGTCTCGCTAAGACGTATTTCGCATTAAATTGACACTCCAAAACGACATATCGTTCTCTAATGTTGATAAAATTCGATGTATTAAAATGTTTCTTGTATTTATGTTGCAGAGTTGTTAACTGAGAATGCGCGATGACGCAGCGAATTTACCAGTGGTCCACGAGCCCTCACGAGGCAGCCCAGGGTATTCAAATGGAGCCCCCCAAATCAAATTCACACCTCCCGGAAAAAATCCTCTCGAGGTGTAAGTATCTATATACAATGCATAATATAGGGCAACAATTGCATAATTATTATATTACCCAATACCCGGTGTTTATTGTTGTTGCTTGTAATTCTTTTGTCCTGCTGTAAAATCCATTTCCTAAGACCTGAATAGGGCTGTAAATACTTTACGATAACAATTTTGGGACCAGACCGTGTTTTTCAATCTCTAGCTCCTCCCCCGAAGATTGTAATTGCCATAAGGGAAAGTCCGTTGTTATATGTTCCGTTCTTAACGAGATTTCAAACGATATCGATAACGTCGCACGCTCTCCGGTGTTCCCCGGCTATCAAGCCATGAGTCGTGCTACGCTTTCAAGGCAGGGGGTCGTGTGCCGATCGTAGATTTGTCGGGAAAGTTTTGAAACAGCAATTACGCCGGCTAATGGAGCCCCTTTGGGAAATTTCGACAGACTTTCGCAGTATCCTGAGGGGGGACCCCTGAAGGCCCAGTAGCCGAGTAAAGGCTAGGCGTAGGAGCAGTCACGGTGCAGACCGAGAGTCTCTGCGTCTCCTTCTACAGTCTCAAAGTTGGACAGGTCTTCTGACTCACGGGTGCTCGTAACCGTGTTCCCTATGGCTTTGCGCACATGGGAAACAGGGATAACAGCAAAGTTGAATTCTAAGATCGTTCCTCGAACGCTTTTCGAGGGTTCCCGGCGCGCTTTCGATCCTCTTAAATTCCGGAAGTCACTGCGAAACCGGTCTCTTATATTCTACCCTTCGACCTCGAGACTCTTTCTTCCCCGCGCAGTCAGTCCTACAAAATTATTGAGTCTACCATACGAGTATCTGTACGAATGGAGCTACCACACGCTTCAGGTAGCCTCTGGAGAGGCTCTTCTCCATTGGTATCCTCTTCTTTATCGTACGATTCGCCTTACCACCGTCTCATCCTTATCGCTGATCTATATGTATGCTATGGTTGTTTAAGACATTGCACGTCCGCTTCTTATGGAGTCTGACTCCATCCATTCTTGCCCTCAATCCAGTGGGCTCGCCTCGAGACCAACAAAATGTTCCCACCTTACGGGGACTAATGTGACGTCAGTTTTCTATCACTTTTCTTATTTATCGTGAATCTTTAAAAGCAAGATCGTTGTCGAAATTCCATTTAACCAAGTAATTCGATCAACAATACATGTTGAACTAAAAGAACGTTGCATTGTTTTTTTCTTCCACAAAGGACAACCTCGACAAACTGGAAAAAGGTCAAGCTACTTAGGTGTGATAGGAAGTTAGATCCCTGTGTTGTCTAGATTAAGAGTCTTTTCAAATTGCACGAAGCTTTCCCAAATTTGTTAAGCTATCCTCAATACCAACAAACCGCTTTTACTCGCTTGACCCAATGTGACATTTGTTTTCTATTAACTTTCTTGTTTATTGTGAATCAGTTTTTATAAACTTGCTGTTGTCCAATTTCAACCCAAGCAAATTCTTCGTTGAATAATCTATTTCATAATGTTGGTCTTATGCAAATATCTATAGCTTCTTATTCTAACAAAGGACAAACCCAACTGCTAAAATAATTGAGCTGCTTCTTATGAATGATAGAACCGCATACTGAGTGCTACATAAAAAATGACCTATTGAATCCTTTAAAATTGCATCATGCATTTACAAATCCTTTAAATCAATTATGGAAATCGTTATAAAGAATGATTTTATCTGACCTTTCACTCAATTAGGTAGGCAAGACCCGAGATAAAAAAAACGCTTGCACCTCAAAGAGATTAATGTGAAAACACTTTGCTACTACTTTTTTTTGTTTATCGTGAATCGATTTAAAAAAAACTTGCGGTTATCGAATGTTCATCTAACCAAGGTCTTATTAAAAAAACTACACTATAAATCTCATGCTTTACAGGCCTGACAATTTCCTGTTACCCTTATAAAAGATATGCCCTACCAGCAAAATGTGAAGCTAGTTATTATGAACGATAGATCTATGCATGGTATATTAAAGGTGACCTGTTGAGTCTTTCAAGGTTTTGCCATGCGTTACCAAATCCATTAGATTAATAATGGAAAATGCTGTAAAGAAATATTTTATCCGGTCTTTCAACGTATTTTCAAATCCTGTTATGGCTTCAAAGTTCCGCCCCAGTTGATATACTCCACCGGCGGTATGGCTTATCAATATTTCACTTCGTTTCGCTCGTGTTCCGGGGTTACAATTTCACTTGAAGACGGTAGCTTTGCCAGCTTGAGCCAACCCCTTTAAAAGCAGCAAGGCGACGTTAAGACTCTCGTTCTCTCGCCCGCTCATGTCCCGACTCCTCGACGACACGGTGGCCGAATTAGGAGCGTCCTCCTTCTCTTATTCTCCTTCAGCTTCCACCCTTCTCACTCCTCGCTCTAGTTTCATCCCTTACTTTCTCATTCCGCTCTAACACAAGCCAACTAACGTGTCCCACGTACTAGGAACTAACGCTCGTTATTACCTTCGATTAGGAAAATTATCACACGACGGTAAACGTCGTATAGTACCAATTTACCTTGACGTTTGTTTTATGGTGTGATCGTGTATCTATCGGTACCTGTGTATTTCGTTTGCAGACACGAAACAAGACAAGGAAAAGGATAATGATGAAGCCGAATATATGCTAAAGGACAATGGCGAACCGATAATGTACGAACAATATCGAATTGACGACTATATTTATTACAGTGATACGAGAAAATGCTTATGAAAACCAAAAAAAAAAAAACCTGAAGAAACCTGCTGTACCTGAGAGAAAAAAACAAATCATAACGGAACTTTTATTCTTTGAAGCCAGATTTTCACGACGAGGAAATACTAGTTTGAGCCAACTCGAGCGTGTATAATTACGCGAACGAGTCTCTCATTACACAAATTAAACTACATTTCACGATCAAACGTTTATTAATTGATACGCGGCCTCTGTCAGTCGCGACTTCAGAAGTCTAATTGGAGACTAACCGACTATTATCTCTGTCCGCAGTGAATTTGTGCCACCGCAGACCAAGGAGGAGGATAGCCCAGCTCCGCAGGCACCCCAGCTACCGCCGGTGTCTTACTGGAGACTCGTGAGTACCTCAAAACTTTACCTCTTTGGCCTCATCTCTACGACCTATCATTATCGCTTTCGAAGTTCACCCAGACGAGTATATGTCTCTCGTCGCTCATCCACTTCTCGAACTTTCTGGCCACTTCACTACTATCATTTCCTAATTACCCTAATCGCCAGTCGACACTTTCACTTGTCTACTGTACATCGTGAAAAGTCCATTATAGTTTTATTACATTGCGCTTTATACTTTGATCAATTTTGGCTTTTTCATAAAGATGGCTTCGCGAAATGTGGAAAATAAGGAGGGTGCAATACGCGATGTTTAACTTTGCACTCTTGTTTTAATTAACCTTTCGGTGATACTATGATTTGTTTGACTTTTGTTCGAATGTATTTGCACCTCGCAGAATCACTATAAAGTTAATAGTTTTCATTAATTTTTTTAATCCTGTTGTTGATTCGAGTCAAAAGTTATTCCAACCAAGTGTGGCTTGAACTACACTTGTGCAGACATTTTCAGTTCGAGAGTTTGAAATATGCATGAGTTAACTTCTTCGGTGGTTTCCAGTTCTTATTATCTCAAAAGTTGGATGACTATCAATTTTGAGAGGAATGAACGTATAAAGACAAATGTCTACTCTACTAGTGAGTCAAGTATCTGTCCCGTAGTTCAAGTGTTTCTCATATTAAAAGACATTAGAAGTTGAAGTCCTTGATATACCCTCAACAATACCCGAATTCCGTTGTAAAATACTTTTCTAAAGGTTATAGATAATTTTTGGCATCCCCATAAGGACATTGAAAATATATATATATATATATAAACTGAGAAAAAAAATCGTCCGAACCAACAAAACGTGAGCTTGCGGGCGACGAAAAGAATATTTTGTCGATTGGACAAAATATTTGGCAATGGTAATCGAATCAATTTTGAATTCTATCAGCTGCTGTTTCGATCAATTATATATTTCATTCGATCAAAGGAATATTCTTTTCACCACTCGCAAGCGTACGTTTTGTTGGTTCTAACGATTTTTTTTTCAGTGTAAATTATGGAAACAAAGTCTCTTCTGTAAGTCAGCCATTAGATGCGAATATTTTTTACAAAAACAGAAATAGAAAAAGACAAATCATTCCTTCAACCAGTTTGAGACGGTCTGTGCAAGTACACTGGAATAATAGCCTTATTATGTAGATTGCATACCCTAAACATGTGAGAGGGTTAATAGTAGTTCTAACAAATACAATTGAATTTGTTCCAAAATATTTTGGAATTGAATCTGTTCCAATATTTTACTTTTTCTGCAAATTCTACCAACAAAATATCGATTTATTACAGTTTCGATTCGCGACATTTGGGGAGCTGATGTACGTGCTAGGAGGATTGGTCATGGGCACCCTGTGCGGATTTTGTATTCCTGTATCAACCATACAGTACGGTGAGTTCACCACCCTCCTGGTAGATCGAAACATGGAGAATCAGACGAGCACGCCCACCCTCATCATGGCGTGGTTCGGCGGAGGAAAAGTCTTGTAAGTATTTCAACAGGGTTGTAAATTATTTACAACCATTCACGTCCTTTATCTAACCCTCTATCCCGTTGCACTACTTTTACGTGTGCATCGTGAGCACTTTTGGCACGTAGAGCGATAGTATTACATGCTGCAGGGGTGAAATTCTCCGGAATGTACTTTTCTCTCCCAGAACGCTTTTCTTCGATAACTTGCATCCTCCCCTATAAGAGATAACACGGCATATACCAGTGAAGGATCGCATAGCTATGCAGTAAAGTCTAGTTTCGCGTCAGTACTCAAAACCGTTTGACCCACTCGGTGAAACTATCTCATCACTTTGGCCTTCTCGAGCTCGAGCGTTTCGGACGGATAAACATTTACGTTCACCCTTGCTTCGCCGGTTTATCGTTTCCTTCACTTGAAACGATCGTCGTGAACCTTTCGGCTCGCCGATCTCTTACCTTTGAGTATCAACCCTTGGAGATCACGACGTTACATGCAAATTCGAATGTTCATCAAGTAAACTAGAGTTTCGGCGTTTGCAGATACGCGAACGCGACTAAGGAGGAGCGAATGGATGCTCTCTACGATGATTCAGTGGCCTTCGGAGTATCTTGTGCTGCATTATCGACCCTGCAGTTTTTCTTTGCCATCTTCACGGTCGACCTTCTCAATGTCGCGGCATTTCGCCAGATTGCAAGGGTCCGTAGGATGTTTTTGCAGGCTGTGCTAAGACAGGATATGGCCTGGTACGACACCAACACATCAACCAATTTTGCCAGCAGAATCACTGAGTAAGTACAATATTACATCATTCAATAAGTTGACTATGTTAAATTACCTTGATATGCAACGCGTAAATTGGGATTTCCGTCAATGCCGTAACTAGAATCAAGCAATGCATGTAATTTAATGTTCATTACATTTCTCATCACGAAAAATGTCAATGCCTATTCGCGGCGGTAACTCCGAGACTACCACAACAAATGCCTGGGGTCAGGCAAGCAGAGCTGGGAGCAAAGTTCACGAATCGACTAAGAGCAACAGGTAGCCGAACGTGAAACCCCAAAAACCTTGTATCTAACCTTCGTCCCTTTTGGTCTGTTCGCTGTCTGCCTTCGTGAATGCTATTCTTCCAGCGTAGATGTTACGTCGACGATTTGCCGCCCCTGTGGAGCAGAGAGCAACGGTCTGCTTGACAGCAAAGCATCCCCCCGGCCTGAAAGCTATATATGGCGTACCCTTTAAGCCCTTAGTCCTCATCGTGGTCCACCTTCCCTGTATCTGCCGTTGCATATTCTTAACCAGCACGACTCCCTACTGAACAACCCGAAGCTCGTTAGAGCGATAATGAGAAACCGGCAAGGGAGTGCACACACTTAAATGTCCTCCATTCTGGCACGGAGAACTCCGGGGTTCTCCACGGGCATCACGGCATATGACGGTTATGTATACACGGCGAGAACCCATGAATAATATCCCAAGTTATGTTTTGCTGTCAAAGTTTGATTGTTAAATGAACTCGAATATACCCAGAAAATGAAAACCTAATTCTGTATTTTCTCTCCATTTAGGGATTTGGATAAGATGAAGGATGGCATCGGCGAGAAACTCGGCATCTTCACGTACCTAATGGTTTCCTTCATATCCTCGATCATAATATCCTTCATTTATGGCTGGAAGCTGACACTCGTGGTACTTAGCTGCGCACCTATAATCGTAATCGCTACAGCCGTAGTTGCCAAGGTTCAGAGTTCGTTAACAGCTTTGGAGTTAGCTGCGTACGGTCAGGCTGGAAGCGTCGCTGAAGAGGTGTTAGGCGCGATCAGGACTGTAATAGCCTTTGGTGGTGAGAAGGTCGAGGTTGCACGTTATGCGAAGAAGCTAATACCAGCTGAAACTACGGGAATAAAACGTGGAATGTGGTCCGGCGTTGGAGGAGGTGTTATGTGGTTTATCATCTACCTTAGTTATGCGCTGGCTTTCTGGTACGGTGTTCAGTTAATTCTGGATGATCGTCCAAAGGTAGACAAGGAGTACACACCTGCAGTTCTCGTAATCGTGTTCTTCGGCGTATTAGCTGGTGCTCAGAACATGGGATTGACATCGCCGCATCTTGAAGCCTTTGCTGTCGCGAAGGGTTCTGCCGCTGCCATCTTCCAGGTCCTCGATCGAGTGCCCGCGATTGACAGTCTCAGTAAAGAGGGCAAAAAGCTCCCGAGCGTTAACGGTGACATTGAATTTAAAGACGTCCACTTCCGGTATCCGGCAAGGAAAGACGTGAGGGTATTGCAGGGTCTGAATCTCAAGATCAATCACGGTGAGACCGTGGCACTCGTTGGAGGATCCGGTTGCGGCAAGTCGACGTGTCTCCAACTCATCCAAAGGCTGTATGATCCACTCCAGGGTCAGGTAAGTTATTGCGCCAAATTATTATCACTAATACTCATACTTAATATGTCATTGGAAGAGTTTAGCCTCGATCGATCAATTTTTCAATCACCTGAATGCCTGTACGGTAATTAAGCGCCTGTCAGTTTTGCAACGTTCTTTAAATACATGATTAGTTTAGCATCCTGTCTTAGAGAAATGAATTTAAGATGAAGTTTTCTTTAGAACAGTTCATAATTTTCCCTAGCGTATACAATGTGTGCCATATGGCAAGTTGGATCATTAAATTTGATCATACCCTCGTTCTGATTCGATTATTCAACTCGCCAACTCAGTTTTGAGGCTCTTCCCCGAAAAAAAATTGAATATGATTGATTTTTGGTAGTTGAAGATTAGTTTGGGTGTGCCCTTGATTGTTCAATTTTGTATGTTGTTGACAATATCCACACTAGCAGAGTTAAATCCTATGTTTGACACACTATTTGAAGAATTAAAGCAAGATCACCATATTTTAGTGCGCATGGATTTTATGCATATGTGTTTAGATCTGTGGTGAATACAAGATTAGTTTATGCATCCATCCTTTAGAAATTATGTTGAACGTAGATTAAAGAATTCACGACAATTTTTTCCACCCTAATAAGAAGAGTCAATTTTTTCATCAATTAAAATTATTAAATTTGATTTTTTATTTGTTTACATTTAACTATTCATCTCGCCAAGTCAATCCCTGCATGTCTTTATTTTTTCCACAAAAGTCTGTGCATTATTTAAAAAAATGTATTATAGATATTTGAAGATGGTTTCCGGTATTCATTGTTTACCGAAATTTGCATCTCGTTGACAGTATTCTGAATACAAGTTGTAAATCCATAAATTAGGGAATAGGACGGGCTTATACTTAAATTGTTCTCTAGAAAAAATCTATATAGTCGAGGCATTGCTATTTTTCGTCCTACAGTTCAAAGGATAAATTTGTCGCTCTAAGATGAAAAGAGACAATCTTGTTTCGCATCGACCTTATTGCTTTACCCCCATCCTAACGCCGGTGTTACCGCGTCGTCCAGCTCCATCAGGCCAAGTCCGAGAGTACACTTTAAAGTTTTTAACGGGTGCGAAGGTGCTCCGTGCATCACGACCCGAGCTTTACGAGTAAATGGACAGGTGTGGGTGGAGAATGAATGTGCCGACAGAGTCGTTGCACCCCTTAGCTGTATTGCGGTCGTAACGAGACGGACGTGTGGACTTCTCAGCAACGTCGTCGCAGCTACCTGTCACGTTGCTATTCGTTCCCTAGTGTCGTGTCTCCAGCCTTGTACACCGTCGCTCGCTCACTCCTCGTTTCCACTGCCTCAGTTTCATCCACTTTACGAGCGTGAACGTCGAGCCCAAGAAATAGATTGTAAAACTAAAGTTATGTACCGTATTTAGGTGCGTCTTTATGGCAGATCTCTTATTCCCTCCAGGTGTGACGCATCGGCAGAAACAGTCGATGTGTTCTCCGAGTTTAGTCGTATCACCAAATCAGTTGATGTCCGTTACCTTTTATTTTCCACGAACTATTACCGACAAACTTCATTACATTCACATGTGAATGTGAAAGAATTTTAAAACTTTTCAAATCGTAACATAAACTTACTATTTTCTAGTGAAGCTAAGACTGGATAAAAATGTCGGTAAAACAAATTTATGAATCTTTACGATATCGCATAAACTAAATTACCGTGATACGGTCAATAAAGGGTTTCCCATTTTCTTGCGATATACGACCGAATTTCTATTCAAATACAACGTTAGTTTTATAGTTTTTGAAATTGCGAAATTCTTTGCAAAAATAATCAGTACAGGACGGAAAAATGGTCAGTGCAAAGTTACAGCCATAAGTTTTGAAAGTTTAGCTAATATTTGATGGAACAAGACTGCCTTGAATAAAGCAAACCCGATCTCTTTACCTTCTCCATAGATATGAACATACACACATACTGATATCTCAGCTCAGACTCGAGAAAGTCAACTCGCAAATTCAACTAATTCAATTTCCTGTTTGGTCTCTTTCTACCAGGTACTTCTGGATGGGACCGACATCTCACAGCTGAACGTTGGCTGGATGCGATCCCACATCGGTGTAGTTGGCCAGGAGCCGGTTCTCTTCGACACGACGATACGCGAGAACATACGCTACGGAAATGACAGTGTCACCGAAGAGGAGATGATCAAAGCGGCGAAGGAAGCGAATGCACACGACTTCATCAGCAAACTGCCGGAGGTGAGATCGGCTATGGCCTGTTTCACCAATCCCTAAATCTCTCTCCATACCTTTATTTCTTGTTTTCATATAGCGATTTGCATGATAGATTGTGGTATCGAAGCAGCTGAGCTGCAAACCAAAACGTAGTTGATGTTGAACGTATATAGAACGCCTTTATGCTGCGATCGTTACTCTGGGCTCCTCGTCGACAGGGTACCGTTTATGCAAACGCTAATCTGCACGATGATGAGAACGATGATGACGACGCGCATGGCGAACCAAGTTAATTGGGTGTTAATAAGGGCGAGCTGTCGGCGACTGCGATGAATTCCCTGCTGGTGGTAGGTGGAGGCACGTTGCAAGCCGATACATCGGCGAGCATTGAAACGCCCGAGGCTGTCCCCAGGTGCGCCCCACAGCCCCGATGGGATACGTGCCCCGGAAATGCAATAAAACACCTGGTGGCGAAACCCGTGCAAGCGCTCGGCATATACCTACGTGAGAATGTATTATTGGACGGGATTATAGAACGTTCTCGCACCTTATACCTCCGATTCAAGCTTTTGCATGATTCGAACGTGCTGGTGATGCTGCTGGTTCACAACGAAAGCAAAAGCAAGCATGTATAAAGTAGGAGGTATACTACCGGTGTATCCGAGACTCGTCCATATGTTCGATCTCATCGCTGCATACGCACGTACTTTCCTGGCCCGTCGCCTAAAAGCAAGCCTTGCCGTCGGTCGCGTGTAATTACGCGTACTTTGCGATCGACCTCTGCTCTAATTTATGACAACAATATCGCGGATACCCTCGCCGATGACTCTCCACCCTCTGATTATACACGAATTATCCAAGCCGCGCGTCGCACGTTTTGAGTTTGCTGGTAATTATCCTTCGCTTCTCTGATCACCCGTTCCTTCTGCGCAACCGCAGTTAACGAACCTGCGTCGAATTTTCATTCTATAAGCGATAAAGCTAATCAAGTTGTCTATTCCAAAAATGTTACCAATAGTCAGTACTAAATTCACAATTTGCTATTAATAGTATAAGGGAAATCGAGGCTGGAAATAACACGAATACCAAAGAATGTGGTCAGAATAGAATCAAACTGAAAGATGGATATAGAATGGGAATGAGAAGCCAATATGATAGGGGGGCAAATTTTACCACAGACTGAACACAACCTACCATTCTGACGAGAATTCGAATTGCCATTGGAGCTCCCGGTTTTGGTGGATTAACTGAATACCACTCTGTACTTTGTACACCAAGTCTTTGAAAGGCTGGAATTTTCGGAAGCCACGACAATTGACCAGTCAATAACGCCAAAACGCGTCACTATTTCCTCGTTCATTCCGTACTACAACTAGTATGCGATTAAGGACGAGCATGGCACGAAGATAATTCTCACGCGTCCCTGGATCCATTCAAGAGCAGCTCATCTACCCTTGCAACCGCGGAGCGTAGCCCGTTGACAATCCCACGGTTCGTCGGCATTTATCCGCTTGCCTACACCGTGTATACCTCGCATTTTTACGGCTGAATATTATCGCCACGAGCCAGCAAAGCCTGGTAATCCGAAGGACGAGAGACAGAAAGCAGACAGAAGTGCGGATCACTATGAACAAAAGAAGAAAACACATATATTTATATAATATACTCACAACTCATGTGCTTATAGCACTAGATATAATTCTGAAAGAATTCAACAATGTTGTAAAGAGATGATAAATTTTCTGTGTTTACTCCAGGGATACGACAGTCCAGTCGGTGAACGGGGTTCACAATTGTCCGGTGGACAGAAGCAGAGAATAGCCATTGCACGTGCCCTGGTTCGTAGACCAGCCATTCTTCTACTCGACGAGGCAACATCTGCCCTAGATCTTCACAGCGAGGCTACGGTTCAGAGAGCCCTCGATGCGGCAGCCAAGGGCAGAACCACCGTTGTGGTCACTCATCGTCTATCGACCATCACTAATGCCGACAGGATCGTTTTTATCAAGGAAGGGCAGGTCGTTGAAATGGGCACGCACGAAGAGCTTCTAGCACTTGGACAACATTATCATGGATTAGTGTCGGCCGATGCTAGTGCTGTGGCTAAAGGTATGCTTTAGAATTTCTTCTATGATTTTAATTTCTTTCCCCGATTTATGAATGGATTCTTCATTTTTATTTTGTGTTTGGTGGAAATTTTCAGCAAAGGCAACAGCGTCAGCTGCAAAAACGGTTACTGCCGCAAAGCCCAAGCCGAAGCCACCACTCAAGAAACAATTCTCTACTCTCTCCATGCACTCCCATCGATTGTCTCTCGCTGGCGGCTCTCAAGCTTCGGAAGAGGAACTCGACGAACATGAAAAGCCTTATGACGCTCCAATGATGAGGATATTTGGATTGAACAAACCGGAGTGGCCCTACAATTTAGTCGGTGAGTTGAAGATCTTATAAAAAATCAGTGCATGTACAAGTTGTATTAGTATGTACCATCCTTTACCATTAAGCTTGGGAGATTTCTATATTTAGTTGGACCTCAAGTATTCTCGGATGTGTACTATGGATGATCTTTATTAATGAATTACAATATTGTTATTTTTGCAGGTTGTCTCGCTGCTGCTGTGGTTGGTGCATCGTTCCCAGCGTTCGCTGTCCTATTCGGTGAGGTCTACTACGTTTTGGGTCTCATAGATGAAGATGAGGTCCGCCGAGAAACTGTCAACTTCTCAATCCTCTTCATAATCGTCGGTGTCATAACGGGTATCGGCACTTTCCTTCAAATGTACACGTTTGGTTTGGCCGGTGTGAGAATGACAACGCGATTGAGAAGCACAACATTCGCGGCTATGCTGAAGCAAGAGATGGGTTGGTATGATGAGGACAGCAACAGCGTCGGTGCCCTCTGCGCGAGACTTTCTTCAGATGCTGCAGCAGTTCAAGGTGCTACAGGAAGTCGAATCGGCTCAATACTTCAGGCGCTCTCAACTCTCGTTCTTGGAATCGGTTTGTCGATGTACTACACATGGAAGATGACGCTGGTGTCAATTGTTTCCATACCTCTGGTGCTGGGTGCGGTGTTCTTCGAGGCGAGGATAATGAGCGGTCAGGGCATGCAAGAGAAGAAAAAAATGGAATGCGCTACGAGAATCGCAATCGAAGCCATTTCGAACATCCGAACAGTGGCGAGTCTTGGCAAGGAGGAAGCCTTCCTCGATCGTTACTGCGTTGAATTGGCTCATGTAGCTCAAGCTACGAGAACAAGAAATCGTCTTCGTGGTCTTGTCTTTTCATGCGGTCAAACCACTCCCTATTTTGGCTACGCTCTCAGTCTCTACTATGGTGGTTATCTCGTAGCGAGGGAGGGCTTGAATTATCAGGATGTAATCAAGGTATCTGAGGCCCTTATATTCGGCTCTTGGATGTTGGGACAGGCTCTCGCCTTCGCTCCCAATTTCAACACAGCGAAGATCTCTGCAGGCAGAATATTCCGGCTCCTCGATAGGGCACCGGAAATCATGACACCACCCGAACTCGATGGAAAGGACAAAGATTGGAAAGCTGATGGACTTATTCAATTTTCGAAAGTTGAGTTTCACTATCCTACGCGCCCGGAATCACAGATTCTTCGGGGACTCAATCTCATCGTTAAACCTGGTCAGATGGTTGCTTTGGTTGGTCAGAGCGGTTGCGGAAAATCAACGTGTATACAATTGCTTCAACGACTGTATGATCCACTGTCCGGTAATGTGACTATGGACCGGCGTGACATTTCTTCAGTGTCGTTATCAGCTCTCAGAGCTCAACTCGGCGTCGTTGGACAAGAGCCCGTCCTATTCGACCGGACGATCGCTGAAAATATCGGTTATGGTGACAACAATCGACACGTTAGCATGGACGAGGTCATTGAGGCCGCAAAGAAGTCGAATATCCACAGTTTCGTCAGCTCTTTGCCTTTGGTACGGTTTGAATATATTGAAAAAAATTACTTTGTTGTTTCTTGAAAATAAATTAGCCAATTTTCGTTCCTAATTGTTTCCATTGTTAAGTTTTCACTTACAATTGAATAGAGTCCGAATACTTTAGTTGCAATAATGATTAAATTAGAATTGCTTGTTCCTTCTGCCGAATCAACCACTACATGTTTAATATATTATTACTGTAATTTTCATTGTTCAGGGCTATGATACTAGACTCGGCAGCAAAGGTACTCAGCTGTCAGGTGGACAAAAGCAGCGTATAGCTATCGCCCGTGCCTTGGTGAGGAATCCACGAATTCTGCTGCTCGACGAGGCGACCTCCGCTCTCGACACCCAGAGTGAAAAGGTAAGCTTCATCGCACTTTTGTCCAGTCGTCTCTGTCATCACTTCGCGCGCGGAATTATCGAGAACAAATGGTTAGGAAGACAAGCCAAGCTCGGTGGGAATCGCCCTCGCGAAGTCTAGTTCGTCGGGAATAAAGAACTCGTGGCTTGGAAAAAGATTTTTTATCCATCGTGCGAGACGTACGGCAACGTCGTGAACGCGGAGCGCGAAAAAAAGAGCACGGAGAACGAAGAAATCTGAAATCCGGACGGAACAAAAGACCGAGTTTTTCACCGAGATGCGAGTCCCGGCCTCTATTGTGCGATACAAGTCCACCAATTAACAGTCTCATAAGATCGGTCTGCCCAACGGACCACCTCTGCCTCTCGAGCGTTCAACCGTCCCTCTCACGACTTCCTACCGAGAACTTTTGCCTTAACGGAACCCGTGGAAGAAACTTTGTCATTGCTGCGCACCGGGAGCGGTCGTTTGAAAGATTGAAAACGTTTTTCCCGAGCATTTATAGTCCCCACTATTTATCGTCTGTAGTATTCGAAAAACGATCATCAGTTAAATGTCGTTGCGCCGGTAGAGTCGTTAGTTACAAATTCTCTGAATGCTACGTCCCCTCGACGAACAGCAGTACACAGACTATTCGTTACACGCGGAACCACTGCTAGTGGAATTTAACGACAATCGGAAATACTCGACGGCGCAATCATCTCCGGTTTGCACGGATGTGCAGTAAACTCTGCGGTACGAAATTCGCGTGTTCTCTCGCTGTGTCTTTGTCGAGTGGAAACGATGAACGGAGTTTGGGTGAATCGGTTGATTCCGTCGATAAAGCTCGTAGGGAAACTGTTGCGCGTCGCGATAATGGAGAGTGAACCGAAATGTTTCACTTTGAATCTCCCTCTCTGATCGATGAGGGAGATTCATTCGTACGTAGTACCCTATACATTGCGGGTGCAAAGCAACCAGCGGTGTAAATAGATTCTCCCACGGGCGCTTTAATGTTTGTATTCACACATACAGTTCATCATTTGGGAAAGTTTGAGCATTGAGGACGACCCGCTTCGTGTGTTTATCTGTTTGTTTGAAAACAGGTCGTGCAAGCTGCTCTGGACAAAGCGAAGGAGGGAAGGACGTGCATCACCATAGCTCATCGTCTCGCCACGATAAGAAACGCCGATGTGATTTGCGTTCTTGAAAAGGGCATGGTCGCAGAAATGGGAACCCACGATGACCTTATTGCAGCGGACGGTCTCTACGCTCACTTGCACGCACTCCAGGAAGCCGCGATGGAGTAATCGTTTTAGTATTGTACAGCGAGGAGCTGAAGTTGCGAGACGAGAGAAAGTAAGGAGGTTTAAGTAACTTGGGAGCTCGACTGCACCATAAGCCGTATAGATAAAAAAAGAAAGAAAAGAAAGGAATGGAAAAGAACTGCCAGTTTAATACGATCGTTTTATTCGCTCATTCAAAAGGTACCTCATGTAAATCGTTTCATAAAACCTTAAGTGGCTTAAATTCATTTTGGTATAAACGACAAATGGGCCACAGAACTCTCAGGTATACTTAGTAACGCGTGACCCAATATATAAAGTCCGCTTTGTTCAGTTTCCTCCTGTTTTCTCTCTCTTCGTTTTCTGCTTGTGGTGCGAGAATCATGACGTATGTATGTACGACCGTGCTTTATGATCTTTTTAGACAGAGCCTGTAGCGGAGGGCGGTCGCGTATACCCTCAATCCCCCCTTTTCTGATCCCGCAAAGTGCATCCTGCTCCTTTACATCTATGTAGCCTGTAATAATCCCTTTAATATATCGCATGAGCTAATGTTTTTCTTCTTCTTTTTATATAGAGACGTAGGTTGTACGAGTAGTGTTAAAAACGACGAAAAAAAAGTATACGACGCGCGTACGACCCGAACGTTCGCCGAGATTTCGCGTTAACGGGGATATAGTGTATCCCCTGTACACCGTACGAGACAAAAACTTTCATTTTAACTTTCGCGTCACTTTCCCCTTTTTCTCTCTCTTTGGTCGATAGATGTATAACCGCGTTTTTATCGTAATGTCGAGAGACACGTTATTTCGATCATCATCGTTCATCATCTTTACACGTCATCACCTCTCTTTCTCGACTATAATGTATCGGTACGTTGCGTATGTTTCCCTGCAAAGTACACATTGATCATGCATGGGTAAAATGGTACACGTGTGAAACATATGACGACACACACGTTGTACTGATCGATCGTTGTCATCTTCCGCAACATATTCACCCACGATTTCTCTGTAACGTTCCTGACACGTTACGTGCACACAAAACTGTAATACACTGCACAATCGTACTTTAAGCCACCTCGACAATAGCTGAGGTCATTCAGTGGCTGGCCGTGATAGGCAAGACACAAAAAAAAAAGAACGTACATTTATACCATTCTCTCGTTGAATATGTTGGAAAAATCATGAAATCAATTTCTAAGTTTCTTTTATTTGATGATTCAACGAGAATCTAACAAAAGGCATCCAGTGGCCAAGTGTTCGGGTTACGCGAACGAAGGAAGGATCCTCCGGCGATAGCGCAGCTGCAGTATAACACGAAATGTTGACGTTGAGCTTTCGTCTAACGAAGTCCCATGAAACATGTATGAGCGGATGTGTAAAGCTACTCCTGCGGGACGCCCCATCAATTTTTCTGCCTCACTTTCGAAACATCGGTCGTTTTCTCTCTCTCTTTTTCTCTCTTTCTTCTACCCTACGCATTTTCTTCATGCCCTCAAATTTCTTGTGCTGTTCTCATAAAATATGATAAATTTCGTCGTATTATTCCACTATGAAATTGCTGCCAGTTTTTTCTCTCACGCGCACGTGGTTCCGTTTTTTTGCTCTTACTCGAGCAGAACGATAAAGGGGATGGGTCCGGCCTTCACCCTTCGAAATATCGTAAGTACAGCATAAGTTATCGTCGTATTTCATAAGCCGAGGAATCCTCCAGACTTCCATCTCCTCGGAATCGTGACTTTCCATCGTTCGTGCGTTCGCAGAGCCTTGATAATTAGATGCTTTCGAGACCTTGACTTATCCACTTATAGGTTGATGTACGGAATGGTTAAAACAGTCTCGTACACAAAAAAAACGTTTCGACTAAAGATAAAAAGAAGGCGAGGGGTGAATAATGAGAGAGGTGCAAAAATGGCTTTTTAGTATGCAACAAATCAGCAAAAATACCAATTTGAAGCTCGTACATTCCGATTTGAAAAATACGGCAAAAACAAGTAAGAACTAATTATTAAAAATTCAACATTCAATTTTGATTTTTTTTTTGCTTAATATTTTACGAAGTTATTGTATAATTTTTTGAGCAGGTTTTGTGACTGTACAAAACCTAGAATTTCGGTAATTTGCGCTGTAGCTGTCCGCCAGAGGATTACTGATGAAACAAAATAAGCGTTCATTGAACCGATTCGCGACAAACTTCCAATCGATTGTCTTAGTGTATACACAAGATGTTAATGTGCCTCGATTAGATAAGCCGAATATACTATTATATCGTAGCTTTACTCGTTTCTAATGCATAAGTATCTTCTTAAATAAGAATAGCGAATGAACAAAAAAAAACGGAGAAAATTTTTTCAAGAAATACGATATGATAAATCAGATTCATAAATATTCTATATACATTTTATATTGCTACGTGAACAACTTGAAAGAAATGAATGTGCAGGCCGGCGGAGCAAGTTTCGCGCCGAGTACTTAAAAGTACCAATTCTCCGATTGCCCGAGCCTATTATTGTACTATTATTATAGATATATATATATATATTCTTTTTTGTGAAAGAACGAAGTTCTTCGCTGTCAGGAACGACCGATAGATCTTGGCCCACATGAATAAAAAAAAAGAAAATTACGATACCTTAACGACGCGTCGTACGACGAAGACAATTATATACATGTATACATAAATCTACAGTATACTATAGAGTATTCTTGGTTATAAATACCACTTGTGCTTTACCGCAATGACAATACGTACAGAAAGTGTTAGTCTCGCGTTCAAACGTAGCTGATTTATACTTTCGCCGAATATACGATTTGCCGTGCCGAGTGGAGCGAATCTTGTTATTGTCTGCGAGATGATACTGTACTATAGTTTTGTAATTCCGTGTATACGCGTTAAAAAAAGGGGACGCAAAACGACGCGAAGAATTTGTAAAAACGGAAGAACCCATGACTCAAATATGGGCTCGACTCATTTTTTTTTTAAATCGTGATTTGACGTACTAAAAAGTTTAATAAATATATAATGAACAAACGGCGAGAAACCGAGCGAGCAGCGGCTATCGTGTACTTTGCAGCTTGCAGTGATACTAGCAGAATTACTTACTATGTGGAGAAGTATTACTTTTTTTGTTATGTAATTGCCAGAGAAGGGGAGAAATCATATATACCTGTCATTTATCAAATATCACATGAGAATAAAATCATATATATATATATATATACATGAATAGATTTTGTGAAAAAAAAACAACCAATTTGACGTATACTTTCACAGCAGCTGCACGTTTTGTCGTGTGTCGTGACCTGAGTCCCAAATTCTTCATTCTTTGCACTCTATGGTAGGTCATTTGAATTTATCGTGCGTCTCTGATGGCGGGACGACGCGCGATGAAAGGAGAAGACATCGGAGCTCGGCCGAGCGTCATCGAGTTCACCGTATGGCTCGCGCTTTAGTGTATGAAGTGAAAAACTAAGTTTTAGCCTCGCCCCGATGAAGCGTACGATGGAATTCCGGAAGTTTACGACAGGGTGCAGGAAAATGGGAGCAGCCACGTCAAGACCAAACGGTAGGTGAAGGAAAGAAGAAGTGAACTCGTCGGGAAGAATGAGTTTTCACGTCCCTATACCAAACTTTCGTATAGCGTTGGCGACGTAAAAAAAAAATACTAGTCGGAAAAAGAAGTAAAAACGTAGGAAATTGATGCGAGACGGTGCATCGCAGTGCCGCCGGGAATGGAAAAAGGGAGTCAGACAGTAGTACCACCGAGAAGAAACTCGTGGCGATCGTTTCAAGGGGAATAAAAAAAGTTTTATTTTACAAGCAGATGAGAGTCGGCTCGGTTTACGTCTCGCGGAGATGTTGTTGTTTCAACCGACATATTTACTTAGGGGGGTGAGTCCGTCATCAAGAGCTTTACCTCCAAAGAGAGGGAATAAAATATTACGTTTCCCTTTGCATGCGTCTGGTTTTAAGGTAGGTAAAGTGTACCCTGTCCCTTGGGAGCATTCCAGGAACTGACAGTAAGAAAATCTCGCAAAGGACAAAATCCTCTGCGAGGTTTAAGTTCCACTCCCATGGCACCACTGGTTGTTTGAGAAAAATACCTTTGCCTCTGGTACAGAGCGACGAATAAAAAGGAGAAACGAACGGATAGGAGAGATTTCAGGTTGTGGAATATTAGCATTCATAGAGACGGACTAGTGACTGCCGCTTCCCTCCCTCAATTCTATGCATTTCCGAAAACGGAGAACAGCGAGTTGGTGGTGGATGGAAAAGTAGTTCCACGCTGGGGATTCTTCATGGGAATCACGGGATGTTCTTCGAGAGGTTAAAGCGAGTCCAGAACGTTGTTTCTCGGTGGTTGGGTAGTGTGCAGTGACCGCAGGAACGGTGAGAAGAACGGTGAGCCCTACAGCTTAGCCCTAGAGAGAGCACAAGTTCCTATAACAACGGAACTCACCGACACAAGTTTCAACATGAGAGTTGAGACTCTAGCAAGAGCAAGGAGGAGGATGGGCCCAGCAGGGCGTGTGTATGCGAACACTGGGCGAGCCGCCGCAGCGCATATAAATCAGCATAAATTGCAATGTTGGATCTCGTAGTCGGTATGCGTCTGGTCGCTCTCTCGCTTCCCTGTTCACCTCCTATCCCGCGTTTGCACCCCATCTACGTCTAGATCCTAGACTCCCAGCTTCCTCTCTCCATCACAAGCACTCTGTGCGATGTAGGTGTAGCTATGTAGAATTCACAGAGGCCACTCGGCATGTTAGCTGCAACGTGTCCGCGTTGTAGGATATCCCGGTGTCCGTGTGGCCATCCGTGATCTCTTGCTTGTTTAAAGCTTCAGCCTCTCGCTTCTATAATCGTTCTGTCTCTCTCTCTCTCTGAATAACAGTATGTACAGTGCGACCTAGTGCTAAGGGTGCTTTCGGTTTCCTGAGCACACAGTGGTCGTGAAACGCATTGGTTAGCAAAATTGCTCGTACCTGCGTGAAATTTCATGTAGATATACACTGAATGAATTGAAATAGTAGGAACATTAGAAAGCTTCATCTTGAACGCCTATGTACGAAAATTTATATCAGAATGAATTCTGATCTCGATTTCGCAGCCTTTTATTACTGTTATGTACCTATGGATTCTGGAGGTAATAAGATTCAGACATTCTTGAAGCAATAACCTATCCCCTTGGGCGAACCGTTTCTTGAGAGTTATTGAGATGTTTCTCGAAATACGGCCTTTTTGTTTCATTGTCCTGTCATTTATTCGCTATTAAATATTCCATGAATATTACATGCAAGATATAGAATTGCGTATTTTCAATTTGCGCACAATCATTTTGCTTCCTCATAGAGGAAGCTTTGTTTCCGCGCAGGAAAAAAGAATTTTCTTTTAATACTTGGCGTCGTGATGCTACCGCGTCTCTTGATCTGGCCGAGACTTTTTGATAGAGATTTCAAATGAATCTGGGTTCAGATCTGTGTCATTATTTAGTTCGGTCTTTGAAATATTATAAATATAATAAAATAATATTCAAATATTATTATTATTTATTAATATATAATTTGGCTTGGGGCTGTATCAATGCCGAAGACAATGTAATAAACATTTTCATAGTTTGGTAAAACCTGTTGACACCGTCATAACAGATATATTTTCATTGAATTTTATTATAACCCCATGCCATTCATTTATATTTCAGGTTACATTAGTACAGAAAACGTGTATATTTTATTTTTCTAAATATCTGGGAATGCATTGAAAAAAATTTAAACACTTAAAAACGGATTCTTAAACGGTTAAAAGTTTTTCACACAGGAAATAATTTTTCTTTGGTCTTTCAAAAATGTGTGCCTAAGAAAAGATTAAAAAAATAATTCAATGTTTTCAGCTCTATTGGTGAAAAAATAATGGAAAACATACAATTGAATGAAAATCGAAAAACTAATTAATTCATATTAATTAGAAAAAAAAATTGTAGGGTTCTAATATGTCGCAGATCTTCACTTCGTATCGTAGTAAGCATCATGTAAAATTTTCAGCCAATTAAAAAATTAGAAGCACGGATTTCTGTCAGCAACTGATGGAATGACCAATATCTATGGATAATCGTTGCAAGGAATAAATTATGGAAAAAATGAACACAATAAGTACACTGACCACAACCGGTGCATCAAACCCTCCCTTATATTCTTGATAATTATTGTTTTAGTAATTAAGTTCCATTTTGCTATAATTTTCACTTGTAATATCACAAGAGCTTTGAAATTACCGGATATTTCCTGACAGGTTCGTTGGAAACAAATGAACGAGTCAAGTTGTCCAAGTTAAAAAATCACGAGCGCGTAGCGCGAGTGATTTTTCTGGAAAACTTGACAAGTTTATTTGTTTGCAGGGAACTTGGAGGGAAATATCAGATTAATTTCGAAGCTCGAGTGGTATTCGGGGGATTATTTTTTCTATTCAAATTGCAACAAATGGAATTGCACCATGAGACAAAAATTATCGTTCTGACAAGGAAATTTCATAATCAGAACAAAAACCTTTTAATTCATGTTTAAAGTATTGCAGTTAAATGCACAATTGTTGTAGACATTTGTATATTGATTCCAGACTGAGGTTTTCGATTTAATCGTATTAACAGGGACATTTCCCTTTACTTTTTCATCAATAGTTTGCAAGGATTCAACTCCAAACCTATTCATATCAAATAAAAATCCTTTGACTGCCACAATAAAATTCAATCTGTCAGTTTGACAGATGGTTGACGCGGCTAAATGATTTTTTGTTTTATATATATAACCAACACGCAAAATTATCAAAAAATTATCAATATAATACCGTGTAGCTTGCCCCACGTGACGTCGAATGGTGCAATTCCATTGGTCGAAATTTGGATGGGAAAAATAATCTATTTAATACAGCTATGTGAACCTAGCACCCGATTTGAAGGAATCTTATTTTTTTTTAGCCATCTTATAGATTTAGGTACGTAGTTGATTGTAGTAACAATTATTTCGTTTGTAGTTAAGCTAAAAAAAAGTTACACGTTGTTAAAAAAATGACCATCCACCGAATTTGAGGAAACTAAAATTTGGCATGACAGGTCGGTAGAGAATCGTTTGTAGTTGATTGTAGTACAAAAATTTCCGTTTGTAGTCGAAAAGAAAAAAAGTTATTTTTTTTTTTTTTTTTTTTTTTTTTTTTTTTTTTTTTTTTTTTTTTTTTTTTTTGGAGCCCACAGCAGACGCTACAACAAACTATAAACGTGCTTAGATCCCGCCCTTGCAATATTTCGACGCCACGTTAGTATTCAACAAACGATAAACAAAACAGTCACTACTACAAACTGCAAACGGTTGAATAGCCAATGATTGCTGTACATCAATTCCACGGGAGATCTTGACGAACCACAAATGAAACCAACTTCAAACGATTTTGGAGACAATACTAGCAATATATCAAAAACTAACACAGCGTCAATTATTGCACGTCTTGACTGCGGAATCTTTTGTAGGTCGAAAATGGCTGTGGAAGATCCGTAATTCTTTGTAGTTTGTGGCAGCTTCGTTTCGTTGGTAATTCGTCAAAAAGGGGTGTGGAAGATCCAGAATCGTTTGTAGTTATTTGTAGTTGTCTCGTTTCGTTTGGAGTTAGTCGTGAACAGGAGGAAAGGGTTCAGAATCGTTTGTAGTTGTTTGTAGTTGTCTCGTTTCGTTTGTAGTTAGTCGTGAACAGATGGGAAGGGTCCAGAATCGTTTGTAGTTGTTTGTAGTAGCTTCGGTTTGTTTGTAGTTTGTCGTGAACAAATGGGAAGGGTCCAGAATCGTTTGTAGTTGTTTGTAGTTGTCTCGTTTCGTTTGTAGTTAGTCGTGAACAGGAGGAAAGGGTCGAGAATCGTTTGTAGTTGTTTGTAGTAGCTTCGTTTTGTTTGTAGTTAGTCGTGAACAAATGGGAAGGGTCGAGAATCGTTTGTAGTTGTTTGTAGTAGCTTCGTTTTGTTTGTAGTTTGTCGTGAACAAATGGGAAGGGTCCAGAATCGTTTGTAGTTGTTTGTAGTAGCTTCGTTTTGTTTGTAGTTTGTCGTGAACAAATGGGAAGGGTCCAGAATCGTTTGTAGTTGTTTGTAGTTGCTTCGTTTCGTTTGTAGTTAGTCGTTAACAGATGGGAAGGGTCCAGAATCGTTTGTAGTTGTTTGTAGTTACTTCGTTTCGTTCGTAGTTCTTCGTGAACAAATGGGAAGGGTCCAGAATCGTTTGTAATTGTTTGTAGTGGCTTCGTTTCGTTTGTAGTTCGTCGTGAACAGGTGGGAAAGGTTCAGAATCGTTTGTAGTTGTTTGTAGTTGTCTCGTTTCGTTTGTAGTTAGTCGTGAACAGATGGGAAGGGTCCAGAATCGTTTGTAGTTGTTTGTAGTAGCTTCGTTTTGTTTGTAGTTTGTCGTGAACAAATGGGAAGGGTGCAGAATCGTTTGTAGTTGTTTGTAGTTGTCTCGTTTCGTTTGTAGTTAGTCGTGAACAGGAGGAAAGGGTCCAGAATGGTTTGTAGTTGTTTGTAGTTGCTTCATTTCGTTTGTAGTTAGTCGTGAACATGTGGGAAGGGGCCAGAATCGTTTGTAGTTGTTTGTAGTTGTCTCGTTTCGTTTGTAGTTAGTCGTGAACAGGAGGAAAGGGTCCAGAATCGTTTGTAGTTGTTTGTAGTTGCTTCGTTTCGTTCGTAGTTCTTCGTAAACAGATTGGAAGGGTCGCGAATCGTTTGTAGTTGTTTGTAGGTGTCTCGTTTCGTTTGTAGTTAGTCGTGAACAGATGGGAAGGGTCCAGAATCGTTTGTAGTTGTTTGTAGTAGCTTCGTTTCGTTTGTAGTTCTTCGTGAACAGATGGAAAGGGTCCAGAATCGTTTGTAGTTGCTTTGTTTCGTATGTAGTTAGTCGTGAACAGGTGGAAAGGGTCCAGAATCGTTTGTAGTTGTTTGTAGTGGCTTCGTTTCGTTTGTAGTTCGTCGTGAACAGGTGGGAAAGGTTCAGAATCGTTTGTAGTTGTTTGTAGTTGTCTCGTTTCGTTTGTAGTTAGTCGTGAACAGATGGGAAGGGTCCAGAATCGTTTGTAGTTGTTTGTAGTAGCTTCGTTTTGTTTGTAGTTTGTCGTGAACAAATGGGAAGGGTCCAGAATCGTTTGTAGTTGTTTGTAGTTGTCTCGTTTCGTTTGTAGTTAGTCGTGAACAGGAGGAAAGGGTCCAGAATCGTTTGTAGTTGTTTGTAGTTGCTTCGTTTCGTTTGTAGTTAGTCGTGAACATGTGGGAAGGGGCCAGAATCGTTTGTAGTTGTTTGTAGTTGTCTCGTTTCGTTTGTAGTTAGTCGTGAACAGGAGGAAAGGGTCCAGAATCGTTTGTAGTTGCTTCGTTTCGTTCGTAGTTCTTCGTAAACAGATTGGAAGGGTCGCGAATCGTTTGTAGTTGTTTGTAGTTGTCTCGTTTCGTTTGTAGTTAGTCGTGAACAGATGGGAAGGGTCCAGAATCGTTTGTAGTTGTTTGTAGTAGCTTCGTTTCGTTTGTAGTTCTTCGTGAACAGATGGAAAGGGTCCAGAATCGTTTGCAGTTGTTTGTAGTTGCTTTGTTTCGTTTGTAGTTAGTCGTGAACAGGTGGAAAGGGTCCAGAATCGTTTGTAGTTGTTTGTAGTTGTCTCGTTTCGTTTGTAGTTAGTCGAGAACAGGAGGAAAGGGTCGAGAATCGTTTGTAGTTGTTTGTAGTTTCTTCGCTTCGTTTGTAGTTAGTCGTGAACAGATGGGAAGGGTCCAGAATCGTTTGTAGTTGTTTGTAGTTACTTCGTTTCGTTCGTAGTTCTTCGTGAACAAATGGGAAAGGTCCAGAATCGTTTGTAGTTGTTTGTAGTGGCTTCGTTTCGTTTGTAGTTCGTCGTGAACAGGTGGGAAAAGTTCAGAATCGTTTGTAGTTGTTTGTAGTTGTTTGTAGTTGTCTCGTTTCGTTTGTAGTTAGTCGTGAACAGGTGGAAAGGGTCCAGAATCGTTTGTAGTTGTCTCGTTTCGTTTGTAGTTAGTCGTGAACAGGAGGAAAGGGTCGAGAATCGTTTGTAGTTGTTTGTAGTTGCTTCGCTTCGTTTGTAGTTAGACGTGAACAGGTGGGAAGGGGCCAGAATCGTTTGTACTTGTTTGTAGTGGCTTCGTTTCGTTTGTAGTTCGTCGTGAACAGGTGGGAAAGGTTCAGAATCGTTTGTAGTTGTTTGTAGTTGTCTCGTTTCGTTTGTAGTTAGTCATGAACAGATGGGAAGGGTCCAGAATCGTTTGTAGTTGTTTGTAGTAGCTTCGGTTTGTTTGTAGTTTGTCGTGAACAAATGGGAAGGGTCCAGAATCGTTTGTAGTTGTTTGTAGTTGTCTCGTTTCGTTTGTAGTTAGTCGTGAACAGGAGGAAAGGGTCGAGAATCGTTTGTAGTTGTTTGTAGTTGCTTCGCTTCGTTTGTAGTTAGACGTGAACAGGTGGGAAGGGGCCAGAATCGTTTGTACTTGTTTGTAGTTGCTTCGTTTCGTTTGTAGTTAGTCGCGAACAGATGGGAAGGGTCCAGAATCGTTTGTAGTTGTTTGTAGTTACTTCGTTTCGTTCGTAGTTCTTCGTGAACAAATGGGAAGGGTCCAGAATCGTTTGTAGTTGTTTGTAGTGGCTTCGTTTCGTTTGTAGTTCGTCGTGAACAGGTGGGAAAGGTTCAGAATCGTTTGTAGTTGTTTGTAGTTGTCTCGTTTCGTTTGTAGTTAGTCGTGAACAGATGGGAAGGGTCCAGAATCGTTTGTAGTTGTTTGTAGTAGCTTCGTTTTGTTTGTAGTTTGTCGTGAACAAATGGGAAGGGTCCAGAATCGTTTGTAGTTGTTTGTAGTTGTCTCGTTTCGTTTGTAGTTAGTCGTGAACAGGAGGAAAGGGTCGAGAATCGTTTGTAGTTGTTTGTAGTTGTCTCGTTTCGTTTGTAGTTAGTCGTGAACAGGAGGAAAGGGTCCAGAATCGTTTGTAGTTGTTTCGTTTCGTTTGTAGTTAGTCGTGAACATGTGGGAAGGGGCCAGAATCGTTTGTAGTTGTCTCGTTTCGTTTGTAGTTAGTCGTGAACAGGAGGAAAGGGTCCAGAATCGTTTGTAGTTGTTTGCAGTTGCTTCGTTTCGTTCGTAGTTCTTCGTAAACAGATTGGAAGGGTCGCGAATCGTTTGTAGTTGTTTGTAGTTGTCTCGTTTCGTTTGTAGTTAGTCGTGAACAGATGGGAAGGGTCCAGAATCGTTTGTAGTTGTTTGTAGTAGCTTCGTTTCGTTTGTAGTTCTTCGTGAACAGATGGAAAGGGTCCAAAATCGTTTGTAGTTGTTTGTAGTTGCTTTGTTTCGTTTGTAGTTAGTCGTGAACAGGTGGAAAGGGTCCAGAATCGTTTGTAGTTGTTTGTAGTTGTCTCGTTTCGTTTGTAGTTAGTCGTGAACAGGAGGAAAGGGTCGAGAATCGTTTGTAGTTGTTTGTAGTTGCTTCGCTTCGTTTGTAGTTAGTCGTGAACAGATGGGAAGGGTCCAGAATCGTTTGTAGTTGTTTGTAGTTACTTCGTTTCGTTCGTAGTTCTTCGTGAACAAATGGGAAGGGTCCAGAATCGTTTGTAGTTGTTTGTAGTGGCTTCGTTTCGTTTGTAGTTCGTCGTGAACAGGTGGGAAAGGTTCAGAATCGTTTGTAGTTGTTTGTAGTTGTCTCGTTTCGTTTGTAGTTAGTCGTGAACAGATGGGAAGTGTCCAGAATCGTTTGTAGTTGTTTGTAGTAGCTTCGTTTTGTTTGTAGTTTGTCGTGAACAAATGGGAAGGGTGCAGAATCGTTTGTAGTTGTTTGTAGTTGTCTCGTTTCGTTTGTAGTTAGTCGTGAACAGGAGGAAAGGGTCCAGAATCGTTTGTAGTTGTTTGTAGTTGCTTCATTTCGTTTGTAGTTAGTCGTGAACATGTGGGAAGGGGCCAGAATCGTTTGTAGTTGTTTGTAGTTGTCTCGTTTCGTTTGTAGTTAGTCGTGAACAGGTGGGAAGGGGCCAGAATCGTTTGTACTTGTTTGTAGTGGCTTCGTTTCGTTTGTAGTTCGTCGTGAACAGGTGGGAAAGGTTCAGAATCGTTTGTAGTTGTTTGTAGTTGTCTCGTTTCGTTTGTAGTTAGTCATGAACAGATGGGAAGGGTCCAGAATCGTTTGTAGTTGTTTGTAGTAGCTTCGGTTTGTTTGTAGTTTGTCGTGAACAAATGGGAAGGGTCCAGAATCGTTTGTAGTTGTTTGTAGTTGTCTCGTTTCGTTTGTAGTTAGTCGTGAACAGGAGGAAAGGGTCGAGAATCGTTTGTAGTTGTTTGTAGTTGCTTCGCTTCGTTTGTAGTTAGACGTGAACAGGTGGGAAGGGGCCAGAATCGTTTGTACTTGTTTGTAGTTGCTTCGTTTCGTTTGTAGTTAGTCGCGAACAGATGGGAAGGGTCCAGAATCGTTTGTAGTTGTTTGTAGTTACTTCGTTTCGTTCGTAGTTCTTCGTGAACAAATGGGAAGGGTCCAGAATCGTTTGTAGTTGTTTGTAGTGGCTTCGTTTCGTTTGTAGTTCGTCGTGAACAGGTGGGAAAGGTTCAGAATCGTTTGTAGTTGTTTGTAGTTGTCTCGTTTCGTTTGTAGTTAGTCGTGAACAGATGGGAAGGGTCCAGAATCGTTTGTAGTTGTTTGTAGTAGCTTCGTTTTGTTTGTAGTTTGTCGTGAACAAATGGGAAGGGTCCAGAATCGTTTGTAGTTGTTTGTAGTTGTCTCGTTTCGTTTGTAGTTAGTCGTGAACAGGAGGAAAGGGTCCAGAATCGTTTGTAGTTGCTTCGTTTCGTTTGTAGTTAGTCGTGAACATGTGGGAAGGGGCCAGAATCGTTTGTAGTTGTTTGTAGTTGTCTCGTTTCGTTTGCAGTTAGTCGTGAACAGATGGGAAGGGTCCAGAATCGTTTGTAGTTGTTTGTAGTAGCTTCGTTTTGTTTGTAGTTTGTCGTGAACAAATGGGAAGGGTCCAGAATCGTTTGTAGTTGTTTGTAGTTGTCTCGTTTCGTTTGTAGTTAGTCGTGAACAGGAGGAAAGGGTCGAGAATCGTTTGTAGTTGTTTGTAGTAGCTTCGTTTTGTTTGTAGTTTGTCGTGAACAAATGGGAAGGGTCGAGAATCGTTTGTAGTTGTTTGTAGTAGCTTCGTTTTGTTTGTAGTTTGTCGTGAACAAATGGGAAGGGTCGAGAATCGTTTGTAGTTGTTTGTAGTAGCTTCGTTTTGTTTGTAGTTTGTCGTGAACAAATGGGAAGGGTCCAGAATCGTTTGTAGTTGTTTGTAGTTGCTTCGTTTCGTTTGTAGTTAGTCGGCAACAGATGGGAAGGGTCCAGAATCGTTTGTAGTTGTTTGTAGTTACTTCGTTTCGTTCGTAGTTCTTCGTGAACAAATGGGAAGGGTCCAGAATCGTTTGTAGTTGTTTGTAGTGGCTTCGTTTCGTTTGTAGTTCGTCGTGAACAGGTGGGAAAGGTTCAGAATCGTTTGTAGTTGTTTGTAGTTGTCTCGTTTCGTTTGTAGTTAGTCGTGAACAGATGGGAAGGGTCCAGAATCGTTTGTAGTTGTTTGTAGTAGCTTCGTTTTGTTTGTAGTTTGTCGTGAACAAATGGGAAGGGTCCAGAATCGTTTGTAGTTGTTTGTAGTTGTCTCGTTTCGTTTGTAGTTAGTCGTGAACAGGAGGAAAGGGTCCAGAATCGTTTGTAGTTGTTTGTAGTTGCTTCGTTTCGTTTGTAGTTAGTCGTGAACATGTGGGAAGGGGCCAGAATCGTTTGTAGTTGTTTGTAGTTACTTCGTTTCGTTCGTAGTTCTTCGTGAACAAATGGGAAGGGTCCAGAATCGTTTGTAGTTGTTTGTAGTGGCTTCGTTTCGTTTGTAGTTCGTCGTGAACAGGTGGGAAAGGTTCAGAATCGTTTGTAGTTGTTTGTAGTTGTCTCGTTTCGTTTGTAGTTAGTCGTGAACAGATGGGAAGGGTCCAGAATCGTTTGTAGTTGTTTGTAGTAGCTTCGTTTTGTTTGTAGTTTGTCGTGAACAAATGGGAAGGGTCCAGAATCGTTTGTAGTTGTTTGTAGTTGTCTCGTTTCGTTTGTAGTTAGTCGTGAACAGGAGGAAAGGGTCCAGAATCGTTTGTAGTTTTTGTAGTTGCTTCGTTTCGTTTGTAGTTAGTCGTGAACATGTGGGAAGGGGCCAGAATCGTTTGTAGTTGTTTGTAGTTGTCTCGTTTCGTTTGTAGTTAGTCGTGAACAGGAGGAAAGGGTCGAGAATCGTTTGTAGTTGTTTGTAGTTGTCTCGTTTCGTTTGTAGTTAGTCGTGAACAGGAGGAAAGGGTCCAGAATCGTTTGTAGTTGTTTCGTTTCGTTTGTAGTTAGTCGTGAACATGTGGGAAGGGGCCAGAATCGTTTGTAGTTGTCTCGTTTCGTTTGTAGTTAGTCGTGAACAGGAGGAAAGGGTCCAGAATCGTTTGTAGTTGTTTGTAGTTGCTTCGTTTCGTTCGTAGTTCTTCGTAAACAGATTGGAAGGGTCGCGAATCGTTTGTAGTTGTTTGTAGTTGTCTCGTTTCGTTTGTAGTTAGTCGTGAACAGATGGGAAGGGTCCAGAATCGTTTGTAGTTGTTTGTAGTAGCTTCGTTTCGTTTGTAGTTCTTCGTGAACAGATGGAAAGGGTCCAAAATCGTTTGTAGTTGTTTGTAGTTGCTTTGTTTCGTTTGTAGTTAGTCGTGAACAGGTGGAAAGGGTCCAGAATCGTTTGTAGTTGTTTGTAGTTGTCTCGTTTCGTTTGTAGTTAGTCGTGAACAGGAGGAAAGGGTCGAGAATCGTTTGTAGTTGTTTGTAGTTGCTTCGCTTCGTTTGTAGTTAGTCGTGAACAGATGGGAAGGGTCCAGAATCGTTTGTAGTTGTTTGTAGTTACTTCGTTTCGTTCGTAGTTCTTCGTGAACAAATGGGAAGGGTCCAGAATCGTTTGTAGTTGTTTGTAGTGGCTTCGTTTCGTTTGTAGTTCGTCGTGAACAGGTGGGAAAGGTTCAGAATCGTCTGTAGTTGTTTGTAGTTTTCTCGTTTCGTTTGTAGTTAGTCGTGAACAGGTGGAAAGGGTCCAGAATCGTTTGTAGTTGTTTGTAGTTGTCTCGTTTCGTTTGTAGTTAGTCGTGAACAGGAGGAAAGGGTCGAGAATCGTTTGTAGTTGTTTGTAGTTGCTTCGCTTCGTTTGTAGTTAGACGTGAACAGGTGGGAAGGGGCCAGAATCGTTTGTACTTGTTTGTAGTGGCTTCGTTTCGTTTGTAGTTCGTCGTGAACAGGTGGGAAAGGTTCAGAATCGTTTGTAGTTGTTTGTAGTTGTCTCGTTTCGTTTGTAGTTAGTCGTGAACAGATGGGAAGGGTCCAGAATCGTTTGTAGTTGTTTGTAGTAGCTTCGTTTTGTTTGTAGTTTGTCGTGAACAAATGGGAAGGGTCCAGAATCGTTTGTAGTTGTTTGTAGTTGTCTCGTTTCGTTTGTAGTTAGTCGTGAACAGGAGGAAAGGGTCGAGAATCGTTTGTAGTTGTTTGTAGTTGCTTTGCTTCGTTTGTAGTTAGACGTGAACAGGTGGGAAGGGGCCAGAATCGTTTGTACTTGTTTGTAGTTGCTTCGTTTCGTTTGTAGTTAGTCGCGAACAGATGGGAAGGGTCCAGAATCGTTTGTAGTTGTTTGTAGTTACTTCGTTTCGTTCGTAGTTCTTCATGAACAAATGGGAAGGGTCCAGAATCGTTTGTAGTTGTTTGTAGTGGCTTCGTTTCGTTTGTAGTTCGTCGTGAACAGGTGGGAAAGGTTCAGAATCGTTTGTAGTTGTTTGTAGTTGTCTCCTTTCGTTTGTAGTTAGTCGTGAACAGATGGGAAGGGTCGAGAATCGTTTGTAGTTGTTTGTAGTAGCTTCGTTTTGTTTGTAGTTTGTCGTGAACAAATGGGAAGGGTCCAGAATCGTTTGTAGTTGTTTGTAGATGTCTCGTTTCGTTTGTAGTTAGTCGTGAACAGGAGGAAAGGGTCCAGAATCGTTTGTAGTTGTTTGTAGTTGCTTCGTTTTGTTTGTAGTTAGTCGTGAACAGGTGGAAAGGGTCCAGAATCGTTTGTAGTTGTTTGTAGTTGCTTCGTTTCGTTCGTAGTTCTTCGTAAACAGATTGGAAGGGTCAAAAATCGTTTGTAGTTGTTTGTAGTAGCTTCGTTTCGTTTGCGGTTCATCGAAACCGGATGTGGAAGGTCCAGAATTGTTTGCAGTTTGTAGCAGCTTCGTTTCGTTTGTATTTGTAGGTCTATGTTGAATAGAGCTATGTTAGGTACATTGAAATTAAGTAGGGTCAGTTTAGTTACGGTTAAGGTAAGTAGGGTTAGCTTAGGTGGGTTTAAGTTAAGTAAGGTAAGTTTAGGTAGCTTTCAACTACAAACAACTACAAACGATTCTGGACCCTTCCCATTTGTTCACGACAAACTACAAACAAAACGAAGCTACTACAAACAACTTCAAACGATTCTGGACCCTTCCCATCTGTTCACGACTAACTACAAACGAAACGAGACAACTACAAACAACTACAAACGATTCTGAACCTTTCCCACCTGTTCACGACGAACTACAAACGGAACGAAGCCACTACAAACAAGTACAAACGATTCTGGCCCCTTCCCACCTGTTCACGACTAACTACAAACGAAACGAGACAACTACAAACAACTACAAACGATTCTGAACCTTTCCCACCTGTTCACGACGAACTACAAACGAAACGAAGCCACTACAAACAACTACAAACGATTCTGGATCCTTCCCATTTGTTCACGAAGAACTACGAACGAAACGAAGTAACTACAAACAACTACAAACGATTCTGGACCCTTCCCATCTGTTCACGACTAACTAAAACGAAGCGAAGCAACTACAAACAACTACAAACGATTCTCGACCCTTTCCTCCTGTTCACGACTAACTACAAACGAAACGAGACAACTACAAACAACTACAAACGATTCTGGCCCCTTCCCACATGTTCACGACTAACTACAAACGAAACGAAGCAACTACAAACAACTACAAACGATTCTGGACCCTTTCCTCCTGTTCACGACTAACTACAAACGAAACGAGACAACTACAAACAACTACAAACGATTCTGAACCTTTCCCACCTGTTCACGACGAACTACAAACGAAACGAAGCCACTACAAACAACTACAAACGATTCTGGACCCTTCCCATTTGTTCACGAAGAACTACGAACGAAACGAAGTAACTACAAACAACTACAAACGATTCTGGACCCTTCCCGTCTGTTCACGACTAACTAAAACGAAGCGAAGCAACTACAAACAACTACAAACGATTCTCGACCCTTTCCTCCTGTTCACGACTAACTACAAACGAAACGAGACAACTACAAACAACTACAAACGATTCTGGCCCCTTCCCACATGTTCACGACTAACTACAAACGAAACGAAGCAACTACAAACAACTACAAACGATTCTGGACCCTTTCCTCCTGTTCACGACTAACTACAAACGAAACGAGACAACTACAAACAACTACAAACGATTCTGAACCTTTCCCACCTGTTCACGATGAACTACAAACGAAACGAAGCCACTACAAACAACTACAAACGATTCTGGACCCTTCCCATTTGTTCACGAAGAACTACGAACGAAACGAAGTAACTACAAACAACTGCAAACGATTCTGGACCCTTCCCATCTGTTCACGACTAACTACAAACGAAACGAAGCAACTACAAACAAGTACAAACGATTCTCGACCCTTTCCTCCTGTTCACGACTAACTACAAACGAAACGAGACAACTACAAACAACTACAAACGATTCTGGACCCTTCCCATTTGTTCACGACAAGCTACAAACAAAACGAAGCTACTACAAACAACTACAAACGATTCTGGACCCTTCCCACCTGTTCACGACTAACTACAAACGAAACGAGACAACTACAAACAACTACAAACGATTCTGAACCTTTCCCACCTGTTCACGACGAACTACAAACGAAACGAAGCCACTACAAACAAGTACAAACGATTCTGGCCCCTTCCCACCTGTTCACGTCTAACTACAAACGAAGCGAAGCAACTACAAACAACTACAAACGATTCTCGACCCTTTCCTCCTGTTCACGACTAACTACAAACGAAACGAGACAACTACAAACGATTCTGGACCCTTTCCACCTGTTCACGACTAACTACAAACGAAACGAGACAACTACAAACAACTACAAACGATTCTGAACTTTACCCACCTGTTCACGACGAACTACAAACGAAACGAAGCCACTACAAACAACTACAAACGATTCTGGACCCTTCCCATTTGTTCACGAAGAACTACGAACGAAACGAAGTAACTACAAACAACTACAAACGATTCTGGACCCTTCCCATCTGTTCACGACTAACTACAAACGAAGCGAAGCAACTACAAACAACTGCAAACGATTCTCGACCCTTTCCTCCTGTTCACGACTAACTACAAACGAAACAAAGCAACTACAAACAACTACAAACGATTCTGGACCCTTTCCATCTGTTCACGAAGAACTACAAACGAAACGAAGCTACTACAAACAACTACAAACGATTCTGGACCCTTCCCATCTGTTCACGACTAACTACAAACGAAACGAAGCCACTACAAACAACTACAAACGATTCTGGACCCTTCCCATTTGTTCACGAAGAACTACGAACGAAACGAAGTAACTACAAACAACTGCAAACGATTCTGGACCCTTCCCATCTGTTCACGACTAACTACAAACGAAACGAAGCAACTACAAACAAGTACAAACGATTCTCGACCCTTTCCTCCTGTTCACGACTAACTACAAACGAAACGAGACAACTACAAACAACTACAAACGATTCTGGACCCTTCCCATTTGTTCACGACAAACTACAAACAAACCGAAGCTACTACAAACAACTACAAACGATTCTGGACCCTTCCCATCTATTCACGACTAACTACAAACGAAACGAGACAACTACAAACAACTACAAACGATTCTGGACCCTTCCCATTTGTTCACGACAAACTACAAACAAAACGAAGCTACTACAAACAACTACAAACGATTCTCGACCCTTCCCATTTGTTCACGACAAACTACAAACAAAACGAAGCTACTACAAACAACTACAAACGATTCTCGACCCTTCCCATTTGTTCACGACAAGTTACAAACAAAACGAAGCTACTACAAACAACTACAAACGATTCTCGACCCTTTCCTCCTGTTCACGACTAACTACAAACGAACCGAGACAACTACAAACAAGTACAAACGATTCTGGACCCTTCCCATTTGTTCACGACAAACTACAAACAAACCGAAGCTACTACAAACAACTACAAACGATTCTGGACCCTTCCCATCTGTTCACGACTAACTACAAACGAAACGAGACAACTACAAACAACTACAAACGATTCTGAACCCTTTCCTCCTGTTCACGACTAACTCCAAACGAAACGAGACAACTACAAATAACTACAAACGATTCTGGATCTTCCACACCCCTTTTTGACGAATTACCAACGAAACGAAGCTGCCACAAACTACAAAGAATTACGGATCTTCCACACCCATTTTCGACCTACAAAAGATTCCGCAGTCAAGACGTGCAATAATTGACGCTGTGTTAGTTTCTGATATATTGCTAGTATTGTCTCCAAAATCGTTTGAAGTTGGTTTCATTTGTGGTTCGTCAAGATCTCCCGTGGAATTGATGTACAGCAATCATTGGCTATTCAACCGTTTGCAGTTTGTAGTAGTGACTGTTTTGTTTATCGTTTGTTGAATACTAACGTGGCGTCGAAATATTGCAAGGGTGGGATCTAAGCACGTTTATAGTTTGTTGTAGCGTCTGCTGTGGTCTCCAAAAAAAAAAAAAAAAAAAAAAAAAAAAAAAAAAAAAAAAAAAAAAAAAAAAAATATATAACTTTTTTTCTTTTCGACTACAAACGGAAATTTTTGTACTACAATCAACTACAAACGATTCTCTACCGACCTGTCATGCCAAATTTTAGTTTCCTCAAATTCGGTGGATGGTCATTTTTTTAACAACGTGTAACTTTTTTTTAGCTTAACTACAAACGAAATAATTGTTACTACAATCAACTACGTACCTAAATCTATAAGATAGCTAAAAAAAAAATAAGATTCCTTCAAATCGGGTGCTAGGTTCACATAGCTATTTAATACGTACAATAAAATGTTAACATTTTTCAATCAGTTGCAAAATAGATTATCGAGTGTTAAGATGTAATAGGAAAGTAAATGCAGTCAATTACCGTAACATGATCATAGGAGGTGTGTTTGATAACCAAATTGTATATTCCGTACGTAGAGATATTTTTGATTTATGGGTCGTTCCCCTTGCCTTATTCCCGCAGCGAAGCGTATGCCGGCATTTCCTGCTTAAATCGAAAAATTCGATTTTCACGAGCAATGTAGCGCATTGTGGATACTCGCAAGAGCACGTCGAAATATCCACTATAGTATGCTACATTGTGCGATGGTCGCGATATATTGAGTTTGCTCTGGCAACGGCAAGAGTGCACGTGCTGCACTGTATTCTTATCAATGTTATAGTTACATGTTACATCTCGTTAGGATAACATATTCGCTTCGGGCGATGGCTTTGCCTCCCTTTGATTATCATAGACGGAAGTATGGATTTATATAGAAAAATAATATTAGATACACTGTTAAAAGTATTTGCAAATTTACATTACCAGTAATTTTATTCATCAGCTGATATGTTAAGTTTGATGTACAAATGCAGTAAAATTACAAATTTTTATATTCAATTTTTTAATTTTCATGGAATTTAGAAGAAAGTACTGTAATGTTACATATCACTTGCATATCAAATTTATTAGACCAGTTCCTGTAAAAGAGCTTCCTTTACGCGTAATGGAAAATTATACTAAATATTTTTACATATTATATGCAGAGTCTACATAAAGTGTGGTCATATTTAAATCTACGGTAAGTAAGTTTTCGCGTCGGTGGTCGTTTTTATTAATAAAAAGTATATACTCCTACATGGAAGATGTTTTCATTATTTTTGGCTCTTGAACTTAAAAAAAGGTTCACACTGGCCAAGAATACAGAACAATATAAATACTTGTGTATTGGTTAAAAATGTAATAATTCGCTGAGTTTAGTTCTATTTTTATTGTTTCGTCCACTGGAATTCTTACAAAAGTGATGCGAACAATTTTAAATTCACTTATACAAATTCAATAATAATTTTAATTAATTTAATGATTAAATTTAATATTTAATAATCGCATACACTATTAGCCATATAATTATTCCGTTGATGTACGTTCTTATTAACGACTGGACTAAATTATTTATAAAATTATGGTTCAGCCTTTTCTGAAATTTCGTTAAATGTAAAAGAATATAATCAAATAAAGCGTAATTTATTTTTCAATTACTTGCAATAATCTATTTCGGTGATTCCATTGTTTTATTACCGATTCTGTTTATTATTGAGTTCCAGCGAATTATTTTTGTATGTGTTATTATGACATGGAACCACATAAAAAAACATTTAACATGATTGAAGATATTTAGCTTGCGCACGTGAAACTTTTGTAAAGTTCTATGAAGAGGTAGCAGGTTTCCGAGGCACGTTCGACACAGAAGTCAAAGTAACTCTGCCCTCGATCAAAGTGCGAAATAAGCTGCTGCGCGAAAGCTGAGTGAAAGAGGGAACTTATATGGAAGGAGGCAAAGTGTGAAAGTTTGAGTTTCTCAACAATTTCCAAGTATTTCTCAATTCAATTGATGCGAGCGTACACGAGGAGAGCTTTGTTCAACTTGTGTAGTGTGGCGTAAGTGTATGCGAATATTGGCTGCGAAGCCTATGTTCTTATAGCCGTGAAATTGTAGCGAAAATGTAGGTTCGGTTCTTTAGCAACGAAAAACTCTCCTTTCTCACGGGCGAATGGTTCTATTACAGTTGATAGGTAAAGGGACGTTGGTGCTTTCAATGAATATTAAATGCGACATTCGAAGTTCAAACTCTTACCAAATATACTTTAAATCTAATGCTAATATTTCTTTTCAGTAATACATCGAATAATCTTATGCATCCCTTATTACTTGATACTTCAGTGTATGCTTAATGCATAATTCAAAACTTAATAATTAATACAAATGCTCTAAATCTTGCAGTATTAATTTAATTAATCCAGAGACTGTAATGATAGTTTTATGGGCGAAATAAAAAGAGAAAGTAATTAGAATAAAGATCCTCATTAATTTTCGTTTATCGAATCAATCTTCAATTCAATATCATATTGTAGGCTTTTAATATCACAGTTACAATTTTAGTCCCTCGTTTCTCTCTGATCATTGCAATTTATATTCAAGGAAGCTTTATATAGCAACCTAATTTGAGAACTATTGGATAAAAAGTGCGGTGTGCAGCCGAAATGTCTCGTATGTAAGTATTCTCTTAGAGGATCAGGTATATAATATACAGCTAAACGGCACAGCAACCAGCTCAAAGTAATGAAGATGGTAATTGTCCACGTAGAAAAAAATAATCTGACCGAGATTTTTAACAAGATTCTCGCCGAGATTCTGCTTGAAATTCGTAAGAGTCGCGACGAGATTCTGCTTGAGATTCGTAAGAATCGCGACGAGATTCTGCTTGAGATTCGTAAGAATCGCGACGAGATTCTGCTTGAGATTCGTAAGAATCGCGACGAGATTCTGCTTGAGATTCGTAAGAATCGCGACGAGATTCTGCTTGAGATTCGTAAGAATCGCGACGAGATTCTGCTTGAGATTCGTAAGAATCGCGACGAGATTCTGCTTGAGATTCGTAAGAATCGAGACGAGATTCTGCTTGAGATTCGTAAGAATTGCGACGAGATTCTGCTTGAGATTCGTAAGAATCGCGACGAGATTCTGCTTGAGATTCGTAAGAATCGCGACGAGATTCTGCTTGAGATTCGTAAAAATCGCGACGAGATTCTGCTTGAGATTCGTAAGAATCGCGACGAGATTCTGCTTGAGATTCGTAAGAATCGCGACGAGATTCTGCTTGAGATTCTCTTCTAGAATCTCGGGTGCACGCCGAACCCATATTCTTTTAAAATCTATCCGAGAATCGCGCCGAGATTGTAGAGAATCTATTCTAGCTTTTTATCGAGATTCTTTAGTGGATCTCTGGACATGAAAAGAATCTATATAAAAAAGATCTGAGAATATTGAAGGGTCGCTAATACTAATTAGTTGGTACATCAACGAAGGTTAGACCCCTCGTGTGTAGTCTAACTCAGAAAAGCTTTGCAGTCTTATATATACGCTGAGGCGCTCAAGTCACTCGCGAGAAACGCTTCGTACCTTCGCCATCTAGCGGACCATCGTCCACCAATGTTTCGTATGATGTCACTAGATGGCGAACGGATGGAGCGTTTCTCGCAAGTGTTTTGAAAAGCCTTTTCATTGAAAATGAAAAGTAAGAATGAAATGAAATGAAAAAAATGAAAGGAATCTTGCTGAGTGAAATTCTAATGTAGATTCTTTTCATTTTCAGCGATCCACTAAAGAATCTCGGTAAGAAGCTAGGATAGATTCTCGGATACATTCTTTTTTTTCAGCGTTTCTTTGAAGAATCTCGGTATGAAACTAGGATAGATTCTCTAGAATCGCGACGAGAATCTTGTTAAAAATCTCGGCCAGATTATTTTTTTCTACGCAGGTGATCTCAAGATAACTATTTAGAATTCGATCTTTTCCGAAATTACGGGTTTATTAATATTTTTCTTTAGGAATGTGTGTGTTTGATCTTAAAGTTAAAGAATCGCATGGGGAGACCGAAAAAAAAATGAAATTTTTTTTTCAGTCCTTGAAGGTCATATTAATTTTTAAATTTTTCTTTTCGTTTATTCCTACTTCCCCCGCACGATTCTTCAATGTATCGGTAAATTATTTAAAAAATCTTTGTGTTTTATAAAAACACAAAAAAAAATTACTTGCGAATTGGGTAAAGCTCCAATTCTTAAGAATTACTGATCTTAAAATAGATTTTAATTGTCCTCTAGTAATAGGCCTCCAATGATATAATTTTTCGTATCTCTGAAAAACCGTGGCTGTTTCTTCAAAAATGATCTTTGGGATGCTGACAGTTATGAACTCTCAATATCCAGTCAAGAATGTTAAGAGCTTTGCCGACTTTTCACGGCTTCGTAAACCTTATGTACGAGTGTACGATACCCGAGTGCAACGTTTTATACAACCCATTCTTTTTAGTAGCCATCCCATTTTTCGTCGGTAGTCTCACCCCTACGAATAGTCATCGTAAGGCTAGCAAGCTGCAGGAGCGCTGAGCCATGAGGTCCAAGCTCTCGCCCAAACGGCCCAGTAAGCACGAAGGAATTCCAATTTCGATACGGGTCCGCGAAACCGCAAGGCCGAGGCAATATTCCGTAATACGCCTGGCTTTCTCCCTCTCGAGCTCGTATGTGTCTACAAATATATACTTCAGAGCGGGGACCACAGAACAGTCTGGTCTTGTGCATGTGTCCTGTAAAGATATGGCTATGTATGTACAGTACAGTGTATGTAATAGTACTCTCAGTTGCAATCATCTTGTATTTACAGTGTCACATCTACCTCTAGGTGTTACCATGTGATATACATATAAATGTACAGTCGAAATTCGCAACGTTTCACATTTTAGAATGACCGTTCTTACTTCAAATTAAGCAAAGATTTATTATTTATATATTACTTGAAGATTTCAAAAATCTTAATTGTGTAACGTAATAAATAAGTTCATAATATAAAATAAAACTTACTTAGGACCGATAACTGGTAGAAAAAAGCCAAAAGTGAAAGTAGGGTAGAAGTACCGGTTGAGGCCACCCCCACACTTAAATACGTTTTTCGTGGCTATTTTAATTCTGTAACTGTATTTAATCATAATTTTTCATAACGTTGTGTGTTTTGGAAACATTTATCGTCATTTTGACGTCCATTCGTCTCCATTACAAAAAGTACTGTATCAGTAATTAAAGTATCATCAGCTGATTCATCAAATTCTCAACTCCTTACGGAATTCGACAAGATTTTGACGAAAGCTCTAGATACATATTCGGATTATATAGTTGGCGAATTGCATGCAGCTTTGCACATGTCAATCTTAAGAGTCATCACTGCAAATGTTGATGTACTAAAAGTTTGAAATAAAGCTATACATTTATAAAAAATGCGATGGCCACAACTGGTACATGGAATAAGCATATTGCCCTGGATATGGCCATGATAATATAATCATTAATTTTTCGTTAATTATTACACAATCAATTCATAAATTCGTAAAGAAGAAACAAAAAACCAAAAAACGCTAAGAAAAATATATCCTTAGAAATGTATAGTAAAAAAGAAGGTAAAGCGGTGGAACACCTTTCATGTTGAAGATTCCCATCATTATGCAATGCGAAAATCTACTTTCGGAAAAAACTCTGGTAAAAATAAAAATAAAAGTGTAAAGAGTAAAACATTAATATAATGTATGACTATTTGTGAGAACGAAAACTGCTACGAAAAAGTGCAAAACGAAGGAGACGAATATCAAAAAAGGTTAGTTAGGTACACAGTTGGCATCTGTGCTTTAAAGACATTTTTGTGTAGAGAAATTGGATGCTTTCATAAGAATACGATTTTGATTTATTAAACACACCTTAAAAAAATGTTTCAAGTGCAATGAATATTGAGTTATTCTAATTTTAAGCATGGCCAAACCCGGTGCATAGGTGGCCAGAACTGGTGAAATGGCTATGCTCCTACTTTTTTCTATTTTCCAGTGTTTTCTCGACACATGTGAAGATTTTAATGCTAGAAATCTGAAATTATATACTTCTTTTATGATATTTGGTCCCAATCATAAGTACTTGAAAATGGGAAAATTCTTAAAGTGGCCACAACCGGTACTTCTACCCTAGTTTTACAAAGGCCATTTCTTTTGATTCCAGATTCTGCATGATGCCATAAAAACAGTCATCGTATTGTTATTCATTATTCAGAGTCTGATACTTGGAATCACTGGAGTATTTTTAATTAACCTTGAAGTGATAAAGTGAATAGTCTTGTCATCGACTACGAACCAGTGACCATCGGTTGTGTGCTTTAATTGTAGATTTTCTACAATTACACCATTCACTGCCGATTCACACCTATCATGGCCGATGTCTGGAACTACCACTGGGGATCAAGCTAAATGTTTCGGTCACTTTCAATGTGAAGACATCTTTGGCGGAGTATCTAAGTGTAATCCCATGGAGAGATCTGCCTAGGAGTCCCTGTTTCCGACTCGATTCTGGTCGGGATTGGCTCGGGTCTCCCTAAATGGGTTATCCAACTTGGAATCCGAATCGACCCCAATACGTTTATCTGAGTGTAAAGCATTTAATAACATCATAAAAAAAGGCAATGCATTAATTCTATTTTTATAAAATACCGTAATAAATTTTCACGCAACACTGTTATTTTGTTGAAATAAAAATGATATACATATTTTTTACCAATCCATTAGGATAATTGGGAAGAATAATTATTGTTAAATTATTCTCGGAATAATTAAATAAATAGAGTGAATTCGAAAGTTACGGATCGTTACAATCCCAATTCTAAGGATTTACTGGCCATTAACAGATTCCGACTAAAATCCAGCTAGGTCCTGCCTGGGATCGGATCGTAAGATGGGAATACCAGGCAAGATCCAGCTCTATCCCTTTCGAAACGTCTGCAAGAGATAGTATACTTAAAAAGCGTTACGACTCTGTAGCACCTACGACGCCCCCCCCCCCCTCTCTCGGCCCCGCCAGGACCTCTCCTCAACCACGGTACAAGACGGGGCCTAAATTCCTTAGCACTTTTTATCCAATTATCATGGTAGGTACACTTAAAATTAATATCGTGAATTAAATGTTATCAGAGTTGTCATTTATATACATAAAAAAATGTCAATTCGCTAAATTGAGAACATTTTCATTTATCGAAATAAATTGATGGTATGGTAATATTTAGTGCGAATTGACAAGAAAGTTGAATGAAACTTATTGTTTACAACGAGGTTCGAAAGTGAATCGCTGTACATTATATTCACATAATTTTTAACCTTTCAAAAAAATTCTCTATGAAAAAGCAATGTGCAAGGTACGTATATTTTATTATACTCAATAGAAATGTAATCAATAGTATCAGCATTATCTCGAGTAATGCACATCCGGAATTAGCCACAATAATCTATTGCTAGAGCAATAAGTTCCTCTGAATTTACTGCGGGAGGAAAGATAAATCAAAGCGAATTGTATTGGCATCCTTTACTTCATAACCGAGAGAGGGAGTTCGTTTGTATCAGGTGTGAAGTTGTGAACTTCGCAAGTTGTCAGATGTGCCGGGAAGTATCCATAATACCCCGATCTTAGCCGCGCTTACTAACTTACGTATGTGTTGGTGGAGTTTCAAAGTCGTGGCAGCCCCGGGAGTAGTGCAAGCAATCTACCGCGAGCTTGCAATGTCTGACCACAAAGGCGGCTCCTCTTGTTCACGATGTCCCATATTGTTTCGTCCGCCTGTGCCACGTTCTCCACTCTGCTGCCGACAAGTTATGATCCAGGCGGAAATTAGTATCGAACGACAACTTATCAGTGACACAGACGATGAAGACACAGTCTATAGCGATAATTAGAATTCTCGGTGCGAAAACTACGATAGCGTCGAATTTATGAACGCTCGTGGTATATAAGAGCATGGTACAGTGCGTGCTGCACGCCAGACGATAAATTTATATCGATGTAAATTTATCGCGGGAACGCCACCGGTTATCAGGTATTTTCAGAAGAGTTTTAGCTGGTACACCCCTTTTAGTGAACGTGTTACAACGCAACGGCCATCGCAGATAACCGCAAAATTTACATGTACAAAATAAGTAAAGCGCTTTCATCGTTGCTACACGACAAGAGCTTAGTTTAAAAAAATGTATAACTGGTTTTCTGGATTTTAAATATTCATTGAAATAAAAATGTTAATAAATATTGCTATACGAGTTTAAAATGCGAACGAGCTTTTATGTACAATTATTCGCCGAATTAATATACAACCGAGGTAATTAAAAGGCTCATAAAATAATTGCATTCCATATTAGTAAGAATAAATAGAAATGTGCTACCGTGTGTAGATATGCTTGCTTTTTCAGCTTCGCAAAACAATTTTTGTTGGTGTGGTTAATATTTTATTAATAGTCCCTCGTACATTCCCAACTAAAAATTTTATTGAGTTTAAAATTTAAGAGATAAATCAATATTAATATGTTACGAACATCGTTTTTGAATTATAGCAATGTTAAAAACTTATTCATAAATTAGTGAGAAAATAAAATTGAACAAAACGTTTTTCGAAAACTGAATTTTTCGTTACATGTTGCTATTGCGAAAAAAATTAATTGTGCATGTCACAATCATGGAAAACGAATTGATGGACTGTATGATCGAATTTCGTTAGCTTTTTTAAAACTCTACACCCGACAGGACCTCTGCGAAGAGCTTTTAGCGAAGTTATCGGTCTTGCTTCGCTCTTCGCTTAGTGTTTCACGAGCCGTCAATCAACGATCTTCGCACCCGAGGGAAGAGTAGTGAACCGCAACAATAGCATATTATCATCCTAGGGAGGGAAGTGCGTGATTTTTGCCGAGGGTGAAGTTGGTTGAAATCACCCGAGATGAAAATCACGCTCCCTCCCTCTCTTGTACCGTATGAAAAATGATTTTTCCGACTTCGTTAAAAAATAATCACGTCCCGTCCTTGTAACAAGGACGCAAAAATTGTTCATTTTTAACCCGACAATTGACAGATTTTAACACTTTTTTTTTCAATTGAAAAAAGTAATATATTGTGCAACTTGGATATATATTTTTGCGAATCTGACTTTACCCGAGTAGAAATTCAGCTACGGGGAATATCAGGCCCTAGCGTGGTAGCCGCATTTAAATCTATGGCCCCTGCCTGGCACCTTATACGGGCCTTGCAGGAAAGTAACGCAGCGGATGATTAGGGCCAGATTAAGTTTTCCAGATAAGGGCCGCATAAAGGCTGCCCTACTAAGCCCCTACTTATAAAAACGGCAAATAAATTACAAAATAATTATCTGCTCTCATCGAATTCGATTTATTTTGTACTTTGTTTTCAGTACATATTAATTGCTGAAAAAAACACATGTTAATTTATTTGCCGTTGGTGAGAATCGAACCTTGATCCTCTGGGTGACAATTCTGCGCCTTAGCCCACTCGGCCATTGAAATCTTAGAAAGCTTATATATTTATTGTCTATTTGAAGTATACTTAAAATGAAAACACGTCAAGACTGTACATCCATTTATTGTGACTACGACCGAAATATTCAAAATTCAAACATGATGGGGCGGTCACCCATCCAGGTACTGGCGTTTGACGGTCAGTACCTGGATAAATTTCAAAGTAATTCTAGCGGCACAGTCCCGTAAAACGTGAGTTTCAGCGAAAATTTCGAATACTTCTCGAAGGGATAAAGATGTGAAAAAATCCAGCACACGCAAGGTGCTGAAAAGATTGATTTTGCATAACAATAACTTTTAAATGTTTTTAACGAATGCCGTATCTAGCCCTTACACGAACTTGATAATGTAAATTTACGGCATATTTAAAAAGAACTATGCCATACGAAAACCGTATGCGGATCTGAACAGGGAAAGAAAAGGTAAACTCGACAAAATCTTGGTCCAAATGCCACAGGAAGACCTTATGCGAAACGGATAAGGCCGATGAATGGCATATCTATATGAGGTTACCGTATGTAAAGCCTGACCTGGGCCTGATGAGGTGGAAAGACGGCATTTTTAAGGTAGAATGCCATATCTCCGCCGTACATGGACCTGAGCAGGTGAATTTACGGTGGCCCCAAATAAGGTTACCGTACCTAAAACTAATCTGGACCTTGTATGACAGCAGGCATGTCTGATGAAATTTCTACTCGGGTATCGGTGTAAAAAAAATTTATTTCACTATTTTGACCTTGACTTTTAAACATTATTAGTAATCACATTAAATGTTCTTACCTTTCGCTTGTGGGGCAGTACTCAAATTTTAATGACAAATAACTTACACAAAGTTTTTTTGTCATAAAAAAATATATTTTAGCACGTTTGCTCCTCCATCCCCAAATCTCTGCAGTGACTAAAAGCATAATCGTAAAGTTCGAAGGGCTGAAATAAGGAGAAAAAAAGGGATGTTGTACCACAACTTCAGCCTATCGTTGATGCCGACGAGTATATAAAGGGGATTTGCGTTAAGGGCCGTGGATAAGTGGACAAAGTTTTACAAGCGGAACGAACGAGGGACAGTCCAAGCACGACCTAACCTAAGGCGTTGAGGGTGACGTTGCGACACTTCTCCCGAGGTGCTTAAAATTTACTCTAAGTCTTGGGATGACTATGACTGCAGTCCTTGGTACTTTCTTGAGCTCGAGAGTAGTGGTCCGGCTCGTTGCCTGGTCGTGTGTCGTCGGTTCCTCGACTTTAGTACGATTGGGGCAAGATAAAGATCGGATGGAACCCTGTGACAAAAGAGGGATGAACGAGCAATTGGTCTTGTTCGTGCCCCTCGTGAGACCGTAAACGATGGAGTAAAGCACAGCGCCGTCGTGATTTTCCAACAATCGAGGATTAATCTTAAGAAAATTCATCTTTATAGGAGGTACGTGTTTTATATGTGTGCACAGAGAGTCTTGTGTGTGCGAACAACTTGCGGAAATTAATTTATGCGAGACGCGTGCTAGAGCTAAGGTACCTTCTCCCTTCTCGAGGATATATTCCTACGTAAAAGTAGTCTTTACCCTATCGTATATGTATATATATAGCTGTAAAACGAGCAGTAGATACTGCGTTACACTACCAACGCTGTGACTCTGGAGAGAGTCTCCAGAGTCCACGATCGACTTGCGAATCGGTAAACAAATAAATCAGCAACTTCTTGGCGCTTCGTTTTGCTGATTTCGCAGTTTGGCCACAGCGGAGCTCGCGAAACTCGGTGTATGCTCCCGAAGCGCTTTCACCTTTTTGCAGTGCAGTTCTACTGTACGCCACGGCGTGTGCATGACCCGATAGCTCGGAGATCTATAAATTTTGTCCAGCAACAGCATCCACGACCGTGTGCCACAGCTGAAATATATTCTTTATACTAAAATAGAAAATGCAACTGGGTCGGTTAGGTACTTACAATTATTTCCTACTGGTATGACCTTCTAAGTAAATATATATTCTCTTAGAAAGATCGGGTGGAAGTTCGAAACGAAGTCGAAAAAGGCTGACTTCGCGATGATAAAAGTGTTCATGTTGAGAGAACGTTCCGTCGTCATAAAGAGTTTAAATACTTTTTAATTTCTTTTCTACTTGGTATCACAACGCTACCATGTACCTGAATATAAGAAATATGAAAAAAAGTTAAATTTAACATATATGTTAAAATTGGAAAATAGCTGTGAAACATATTTTACTGAATATGTCACACAGATAGAATTCTGTCATACCATTGTGTAATACACTATCATATTTTAAATAAATATTCTTGCGTTTTTTTGTGAAAGGGCAAAGCAGTTTCTAGGAAAATTACAAAATTTATACCTCGCGTTTGATCAATTTAGTGAAAAATCATTCACGGACCAATATGAAAAACAACATTCTTTCTACACCGAGAAAAAGGACCATGTCCTTTTTCCAGGTATTTCCCACAATAATACCATAGTAAAAAATGTATAATATGTGAAACCATATTTTATAGTTAAATCAGCTTTCATATAGTTTACTGAACTATTGTCGTGAAGTTAAGGAAACTATGCAGTTTGAATAGTGCATCTAAATATGCGGCACACTTAAGAATACTATAACTTATAGTTAAAACTGTAACAATAAAATTATGATATATTTATAATACATTTATGTAATTCACACTGAGATAAAAATATGGTCAGACTAACTATATTTTTACTATAAACTATGTTTGCTTGAGATGACGACTATCCTTTTATGGTTATCGTAACCAATAAAAATATAATTATCATGTTCCATATTTTTGTAGTTATGTCAACTATTTCTGTATGTTAGTTACAACTATTCGCTCTTTTACTACTTATAAAGTATTTTGATCCGGTGAAGGACAATAAAAGCATATAAAATACATAGTTATTTTATGACTATGTTTATTTATAGTAAAAATATGCTTACTCTGACCATATTTTTCTCTCAGCGTATATAGCATAATATTAACGTTGAATTCGTGAATAGTTGTTTAACAATCAAAACAAATATAAACAAATATACAAAACAAATATCTATTTCTCAAATAGAATAACAAAACGGGTTACTTTTATTTCTACGTTTAACGGATGCCGAAATATAGCCAAAATAATTTTTTTTGCGGACATGAACATAGTGAAATGTTTGTAATGAATTATCACTTCTATCGCAATTATATTTGGTGTTGAGTATCGTAGTTGAGTTCATATAAAGTTAACTATCGAAGAGATGATAACATGCACTCTTTATTTGGCTTTTATAAACTTTTCAATTTTATATTTATTCACGATTTACATAAAATTATCTTGTTACCTACGTGAACTATTATTTTATCGCGCGATGAGCACGTCGCATTTGGTTTCACTAAGGACGTTGTAGCTCGGGGCATTTGTGCTCTCACCCCATTAGTCGTGATACGGCGATAGAAGCGGGTTTGTCTCCAACTAATTACTCCGATCTGATTTTATCGTCCGGAAAATCCGACGCGGGTCTCATTAATCCTCCCACGATCTCGCACTGTCCCATCTTTTCTCTTTTCCGAGGCTACATGGGAGCTGAAGCGAGAAAGAGACAAAGGGCAACGTGAGTGTGAGAGATAAGGATGTTCGGAGTAAATGCGATGCACCAGATATATCTCTCGTGAACTGGAAGGCCGTCGAAGACTCAATTATAGCTACAAAATAACAATTTTCTTTTATTTCATTTTTTTTACACATACGATGGAGGAGCGTCGGTCGCAAATGTGTATCCAGTATAGCTGTTACGTTAATTGCTCATTAATTCAACGTCTGGTCATTAACACACGCATTCTAGCTTCCAATCATAGCTCCAATATATCGAACATTATACGTTATACCAGCACTGGATGTAAAGCGTCTCCAATACAGACGTCCGAAGGTATCCTGTATCCCTTCGTACCAATATTGCTATTCACCTCTGTTACTGGACTACATGATATATGCTACTACTACATACATACATTATATGTATTAACTATGCAATGTAGGTGCAATTAGCGATCGCGAATTTGACCTTCCCTGTGGTATATCATTGTATTGTTATCGACGTAATAATAAAGTACACATCAATTGGACACTTTCAGGAATACCCAGGGACACCATTATCTCCAAAAACTAAACCCATGGAAATGCATACAGATACCTTTGACATAGAATTACGACTAATACTCATAGGTGAATAAATGTGATTATTGTTCGGGGATTTATATGCCATAAAAAATATTATTGTCGATAGCACACACTAAGGATAGAATGCTTCAAACATCTATTTCCTTCTCGAAGCTAAAATTATTTATTCGTAAAATAATATAGAATATTCTTGATTCAAGAATATAAGCGATAAGTGTAAGCATACTTGAATCTAGTATATCAAGTTTTACATCACATTTAAAACTGCTTGAATTAAACATAGTACTATGCTGGCGAATCAGAGAATTACTCAAGTAGGATTTGACTATTGGCGGAACGCAGGACCAGTTTTGGGCGCTTTGCTTCCGGTTTTGGTCTGATGCTCCCTCCTAGATTCGGTCTGGTGCTCTGCCGGCATTGGCATGTTAATCTCAGAACAGAATTCGATACTGATACTGTGCAAATACTAGATACTCAGGCTAAACGCCAAATGCAAACTAATTTAATGCTAAGTGCAAATACTTATACGTATTTGTAAGTGATAATTATAAACAACATAGGAGATTCTAATAAGGATAGGTTCATTTTTTAATCAAACTTATAAAACTTATAATTTATGATATTTATAATATGCTGGGTTCACAGTAGTCCGCTTGTAATTTGTATGATTTTGTTACACGCATACGTGCATTTTTTCTTTCCTCTTGCTGTTTTTCCCTGAAGCATAAAGAAGTCCCAATGACAGACCGGAAAATAAGTAGAAAATATATATAAATACTAAAGTCAATAGAAAATAAGTTTAGATGAAGAAATTACTTAACAGATAAATAAATTACATTGAAAAGAAGTCCAAGGGTGCAGTGTGCAACCTTAATTTCCTTAACTATTATTAGTCATTAATTTAAGCTTTAGGCATAAAACTCAACTTACCTTGTCGAACTCACTGGCATAGAGTAAGAAAATTCACTCGGTAGAGACATTTCTTCCTTAAGAATAGAAATATATCCACTGCGGAGGTTCCTGGAAATCTTCTTCCAACAAACATTAGTTTGAGCCTTTGGTGAGGCCAAACTCGATGCACCGAAGAGCCTGAAAATTAAAGTATATTTATTTTAATTATAAGTTACCTAATCACCTGAATTTGGCAGCTCGCAATCATCTTCGAATATCACACTTATCACTCACCTGTAAATATCATCTCGATTTCTGTATTTTTAATTTGTATTAAAACACACTGTTAATTATTTACAATTATTATATTATACTTCACTGAACAAACCCGGCATCACACGGAAATATCGGATTATAAACCGGGATTCCGGGTTCGCAGCACCACAAATAATAATTCTAAGTTACCGGGCGCCCGAGTCTCGAGCTTCGGCCCTGAAGCGCCTCACGCAGAGCTCGCTATCGACGTCGCCGATAGATGGCTAGCACACAAAATATTTCTCGCAAGCTATTGGCCTAGCCAACGGGCATATAAGGCACGACTCCAACCGAGAAATCGAGCTTATCCCCATCATTTCCAGTAGCATGCTCCCTGACTCTCCGCTGTTCAAGAGGTCATTCATAAACCGGATCAAATTGATTGCCGCTCCACTGCTTAGTGGGCTCCCCATTCGGGAACCTTTCCTTCTCTAAATTTGTTCACTTTTATTCTCCTATCACCCTACAAACCGAGCGTGTTTTAAACACGCTCCTATGTTTCCAATATGACGACTTATTTCACTTTTATGCATCTCCTATGTTTTACAATATAACTGATGTTGATGAGGTTGTGGCCGAAGATCATATACTGATATTTCGCAGTCGAAACGTAGAAAGTTTCTCAATCAAACGATCACCAAGGCCGCTTGAAGCCGCAATTCCAAAACATCAGTTTACAATATAACGACTTATTTCACTTTTTCAAGGTTGTTACATTTACATGTTAATGATATGTGTCAGGAACACGTCCATAAGTTTTATAATGTGAAAGATAGGAAACAGAACACTTGCAACAATCTTAGTTCATAGTTCTTGAAGAGTGTTCTCCACGCATCACAGAATACAATTGTACACGATATATACTGCTTTGTATAGTATCAAATTACTTCTTACATATGGAACAATGCTGTTATATAATTATATTTTGAATATATGAATAAAAATGCCATGTACGTATATGAACTTTGATTGTGAAATATCGAACAAGATTGCTGCAGTATCATTTCATTATAGCACATCAAAAATGGACATGCAGCGAAAGGGTTAAGCCGGATTTATCAGTGCGGCTTGTTTCGTTCTAGCGTGCATTCAATCGAGCTTCCCATATGACTGCAGAGCACTGGGAGGGATGAGGTATAAAACCGCATAGGGCACAGCTATTTGACAAACGGTCCGCGCGAAAGCTCACCTCTGGGGTATGCAGCAACCGGACGTTTCTCCATTTCTCCCGCGCAATATAAAACCGGACGTGATTTCGCGCGGCCGCAAGGATCGCCGCGCTCTCATTCGCGATATCCCAAGAGTTATCGTGGCAAACCTGCGAGCCTCCGTATATACCTGCTCACACAGCAGAGCATGCACCGCATTTCAATTTGCATCGACGTCGCATCGCATACGTCACACTTTCACTTGATTTATGAATTTCCAATATTATACGCGACCTCCTCGCTTCCGAGGGTCGAATAACCCATTCCCTCAAATCCAATGCTTTCTTGTTGACGTTCAGTAAAAATCGCTGCACTGTTGTATAGTTGATTACTAAAACGAGTTTTCTTAAGTGAGTTTTCATTGTTTCTATACTACACTCGAAACGTATGGACCATACCGAAGTCGTTATACCTCTAACAGTCATAGATATATGAGAAATTTTTCCGTATCCGTATCTGCGTTTACCGTGTTATTGAAAATTCGGTTGCTAACTGAGATTGCTTTCTATAATACTCTCCGTTGATAGGTATTACAATGTAATGCGAACTCGGTCACTCGCTGGAAGCTCAAACTTGCGTAAAAACAAAGTGTTTTCGACGTTCCGAACTTTCTCACGACCCAACGTAGAGTATCACTTGATTCAAAATTCAGGTTCTTGTGGAATCGAATGGATATTAATAATAATCCAATAGGGAGCTTCGGCAACTTTGTCACAAAGGGAACCATGACAGTGAAGTTTGTCGGCACTGTATTGGCAAAAATAATCCGAACTTTTTATGGTACTTCAGTGAAACAAACACCATTGTGTTGGTGCAAAAGAAAATACAAAGCTTCCTCTATGAGGAAGCAAAATTGACTTAAAAGAAACCGTGAAAAATGATACCCTATTTATCTCACTTATTTCGGGATATTAGATGATATAAAACTGCTGCACCTATTTCAGTGGCCATGCATCGTTAATTATAGGTAGAAGTACGCAATATTGTTCGTATTACGAACTCAAAACGTTGTGTGTTCTATAATTATGAGTAAATACGATCCATGTAGTTGTCCATGCAGTCGTAGGGTCTCATGTGGCACGGCCTAATTAGACAATAGTTACGATTTTACGAAGCATCGAGGAGCTACCCTTTCTCTATTTACTTGTATGAATGATTTCAGTGAATTCGTTGATTTCATACGTTTTCAAGAATGAATTCATAGATTTCGCATTACTACGATTTTGTATAATTTCAATGATTTCGCCATGATTTCAGCAGACTTTACTAATTGAAATCATGATCTCAATTTATTGGAATTCAAATTGAAATTGTCACATATAGAGCATGAACTAAATGTACAAAACACGTAAACACGACGCCGGTCGAACAAGTAATTGAAAGGTACAGACGGTTTCTACAGATTACGACTGGGTCCGTACTCAACTTGGCCCGGGTCCCCGGGTCCACAGAAAAATTCGACACAGTAACAACTCGATACGACAAAACTCGCTACAACACAACTGAATCGCCCACAACTCGACCCGACACCACTCGAGGTAGCGAAACTCGTCGAGACAAAAACTTGGTCCGATAAACTTGACACAGCCCATCTCGACACAGCAGAATTCGATCTGGTATAACTCGACACGCCAAAACTCGACCCGATAAAACTTGGCCCGATAAAACTTGACACAGCAAAACTCCGCCCAGCAGAACTTGACCCGACACAACACGACACAGAGAATTAGGTTGATAAATGAGCTTTGATACATTTTTGGGAGTTCTTGTTCGACAAAAACTTGGTCTGATAAAACTTGACACAGCCCATCTCGACACAGCAGAATTCGATCTGGTATAACTCGACACGCCAAAACTCGACCCGATAAAACTTGGCCCGATAAAACTTGACACAGCAAAACTCCGCCCAGCAGAACTTGATCCGACACAACTCGACACAGAGAATTAGGTTGATAAATGAGCTTTGATACATTTTTGGGAGTTCTTGAAACTCAAATTTCGAATTAACACACACGTATAATTTTTATTGATAAAACCGAATTCAACACTCTTAATTAACTGATTTAATGGGAAAAAACTTCTTATTTATCGCCGTTTACGATAATTACAAAATACTATAAAATAGATTTAATAATAAGTTAATAATGTATTTATTTCATGTTTGGTGATTGAAGATTGATTGAAGACTAATCAGTAAAAAGATTGAAAAAAATGGCGAAAGAGTGCATCGGAGTTTAAGTGCGGTTTTCGGGGACCGTGCGACGGCCCAAAGATGCTGACAACGCACGACACGTGCGGTCAGCGAAAATATACAAGTGCAATGAATGACGCATGGAACAGCAGAAACTCAGATTGAGTATTGGAAAGAAAGGAAATTAAATAATAATTAATTATAGTAGGAAAAATAGCCAGGACGTAACAATACAATTCTACACCGCCTCAATTCGACACGCGCCATACTCGATGCTTATGATAAAACAGGCAATGCAGAGTTGTATTAAAGCTCATTTATCAACCGGATTCTCTGTGTCGTATTGTGCCAGGTCGAGTTCTGCTGTGTCAAGTTTTTTTCGCGGTGAGTTTTGCTGTGTCGAGTGCGGTCGGGTCGAGTTATGGACGATTCAGTTGCGTCGTAGCAAGTTTTATCATGTCGAGTTGTGCTGGGCCGAGTTTTGTCGTGACGAGTTTTTCTTTGGACAGATGTCCGGGCCAAGTTGAATACGGACCCAGTCGTAATTTGTAGAAACCAGGTACTATCGATCGAAACTTGTTATGTCTTGTACTCGGAATCATTCCTTCGTGTGCCGCGTGCGGCACTACAGCAATGCCAGTAGGAGAGCCGAACGATCTAACGTAGTGCACGTGGTACTCGATCGACAATTAAGGCGAAGAACTTTCTTTTTGTGATTTCATTTTGCTTTCATGATTTCACACCTTCTAATTATTATTTCATGAATTCACGAGATTTTTATCGGATTTCAAAGTGATTAAAAAAAATCTTTGCGGTGAAGACTGCAGACAATTTTCGGTGATTGCAGCTGATTTCATGCGGTTTCAACTGATTTTGCACGATTCAATGTATGATTTCCTAGTAGGTTGTTCAATAAATTCAAGAGTGGGTACCCCTCGCGAATCATACTGACATTGGACAACGAATGTCTGGCATTCCATACCAATTCGACCAGCCTTAGACTCGGACCCTCCCGGATGGTGTTCATTATTTTTTTTACTTATTTAACCGTGTCAATGGTGTACGCTCATCATTTATAGATTTTTTAAATTTTCATCTCTCCAACTTATAATATTTTTCATTCTCTGGTCTAAGAACTTTCAGATGTTTTCTTCTAAAACATTAATCGGACCACAAAAATATATATATGAAATTTCTCCCTCTTGAAGTACACTTTCGTGAAAGTGCTTAAAAAAATATTTAACTTGCCTAAATTGGTTTTTTCTAAATGAAAAGCGTAACTATCGACTTTTTGGAAACTTGTACTAGATTTTTTTCTTGTAAAAAATACTCCTTATTAATGTGAACGTTTTGAGCCTAAGCAGGGAATGCGACGAATTTTTTTCGATTGTTCCAAGTATTTTACAGATACACGTTTTTCTATAATTGTAATATTTGGATTCTTGGCAGTATGCTCGGGACCGTTGTGGCGATAAGTCGAAAACATGGCTTTGGTTCAAGGCTTTGGTCCGCGTAGCTCGCCATGCTGCTCCGATGGAAATGTCCTCTTCTGAACACTTATATACTTCACTTAATATTCAGCCTCATTGGCACCGATGACAGTAAAAGAGGATTGAATGGCATTTCCAACATCGTGGCCTTTCAAGATCTTCTCTGCAACCCTCAAAGTAACTTCGCCGTAGTCAAGCTTGTCAAGGATCATTCCTTCAACTTAACTACCGACAAGAAAATAGAAATGTATCAAGCATTTGGCTGGATTATGGGAATATCTCGAAGGTGCTAAACTTTGGGAACCATGAGTTTGTCGATTACAATCTCATCTCCCTCTTCGTCAACGCTGTTGTGAATAACGCGATGACTCACCAACGATTTAAACCCTCGTACGAGGGTGAGAAGAGAATACTAAATTACCTCGAGAAGAATACTGTTTTAATAACGAAGAAATTTAGGATACCGAATGCGAAGCTTGCGTAATGCAACTGTGAAACAAACAGCTAGGACACTAAAAATCACAAGTCCAGTGGCAAAGGTCCATCAACAACTAGATAACAAAAACAACAAAAAAAGCCGATGACATAAAACTGAATGGTAACAAAAGAAGAGGAGGTTCAGCCCACAATAAAAAAAAACTGTCGGATATAGCGTCGCATCTGCTGTCCATAAAAAATCTCAGCAGCGTCGACGGTGACAGCGTTACAAAGGAACTTAGTGCAGTCTTGTCAACGGAGTATCCCGAGGAAGATGATATTTTCATGATAGACAGTCCGAACATAAATAACTCCAAAGAAGGTCAACGAGTGAATGAAAACCACGAAGGAGATTCTTCGTGCAGGTTGCAAAACCCGGCAAGAAGAGAGCTCAGAGGTCCATTCAACTTTCTATGCAACAGTCGTACGGTTCATAAATTGCGTCATCGACAGTCACATCAGATTTCCTAGATGCAACGGAGGAACGTTCGAGGAAAGACGACAGATCCATGGCTTATAAAAGTGCGTCAACTGCAGTATTATCAGATTCTTGAGCGATGAATGTATACGGGCAACGCAGTCGCGAGGAAACGAGAAACACACCATCCCCTTTGAGCGTTTCTTCGTGTCAAGATAATTACTGGGTTCACAGGAGTCCGCAAGAATATCTGGATGGTAACGACGAGACAGCTAAGTGGACAGCTTTTGTTTCGGAAACGTCTACCGAAGAAATATGTAAGCTTTTCAGAGAGATAAATAAAAACGTTATTATGATGAACGACAATATAAAACTGTATGCTCAAATTTGGAAAAGAAAAATGGCCGCAAACGAAGCGGTGATAACAGTCAAGATGTTTGACGATACCGTAAAAGAAATAGCAGTCAATATGTTGTACGCATCGTACCATTTTCCACTTGGGTGAAATTTCCGAAAGAAACAAATACTTTAAAACGTTATATTACAAAGAATCTACATCGATCGAACGTCTCGCCAAAGCAAGCTCGCTGATAGGTCCTCGGGTTGATGGTGGGGCTCCGAACCGCCCCACTATTGCAGTCTCTGTCCCGTTTCCCACGTCACCACGGCCGCTCGGTCCTGATTGGCGCGGCGCTCGACGCCACTCACTATAAAGCTACGCTCTGCGAGCGTACACGGAACAGTTGTGTTTCAGCAGCCGTCGAGTTCAGATCTTTATCCACCCGAATAATAAAGTCTTAATAGTCTAAAAGTTTTTCTATTCCCTCCAACGGGCAACACCAACTACCACCGACCATCATCAACCAAACAAATTTTTTTAAGAGCTACCAAAAAATCGCAACTATAAACTGTTCTTTGTAGAACTTCTTAACCACCTTTCTTTCAGCCACGAGCATCCTTTAGAGAGTTATTAACTCCCAACACACCATCGTCGTTTCCATGGACAAAATAGCTCTTTGGAGATCTACTTCGAGCATCACGGACCAGGAGTGGACTCTCGCCCAGATTCGACGAACATTTTTCATCGAAAGATATTATTCGTTTTTTTTTTTTCAGAACGACAAATCCGATCTTTTCATATCGTTTAACAACACTTGTTTCCTTAGATGCTGCTAGACCTGCATCGACTTGTCGCGACCAGCTCGACCCCCCCCCCCCCCCCCCCCACCTCCACGATATTTGGCCGGCCGCACGTTGTCGTGCCCCAGCCACAAACACGACTCTCTTCTTTCCTCTTTTACATCTCGTTCGTGCTTATACGGACGCACGTTTTTCCATGCACGGAATAATGCACGCTTTTTTGACTTTTAGCTTCGGGCTCTGCATATAAGCTTCGGCTTTTGTGGACGCTCGCTCGGCAACGAGTTACTGAATATATTTGCCCCAGCCAACGCATGTTCCTTCGTGCGTTGGGTAACATTCATATAAAACAAACATTAGCTATCTTTCACTTCCTAATGCCTAAACGCGCGGGGAAAAATCGATTTCTCAAACAGGGAATAAATCTTGCCGCTCGCGACACATTCCGTGCGCACATCTTATTAAAGGAACGTAACGCGAGGTTAGATTTCCATTAAAATACTCTAGCTGACGGAAAACAAATTCGAGCCATCGTCGCGGAATTTAAGACTTAATTACCCCTATACCTCTTACCTCCGCGGAATTGCAAGAGCCTAAAATCCCGTACATTAATCTTAAAATACATTCTCCATTAAAAACCGACTTATCCCGGTACCACCAAACTCCGTGGGAACACGACCCCCGATCTAAAACACCTAAATTAAATGTTCTTTTTGAACCCACTTCAGATTCGGATTAGTGAAAGTTAATGTACAATGCAGTACAATATTAATATTTATACTTCTTCACAATGCTGCACTCTTTGAATCGTTTCGAACGAGAATAATGTTTCACTCGTACAGTACCGTGCTTGCGGTATGGGACAATGGAGTTTTTGAGCAGAAGGTACACGCTTCGCACTTCTGTAACGAAATTGTACGAAATCTTTAAACGCGTACTAACTTTACTTACGAGTAAATTTAACTTCTGCATTTGGTATATTTACCGAAACCCAATTGTACAGTCCCTCAGGTGTTATGATTTTCCGGTCTGGTGGCAATTGGAGACTTGCTCGGGATAAAAGTCTTTTTACTGTGCTGCCTATACCGGCGCAAGGGCCTTTGCCATGAGCATAAGCAAAATGTGGTGTGCTGCTAGTACCGTAATGTCGATTACGATAGTACGCATTTGCAATGTTTGTTCCTACTGTTACGTCTCACGTAACATTCTACATATTAAGAAGACTAAATTCTTGAATGAAAAACCAAGCTACACTACACGCACTACACATCGTAATACTGTTCACTAATAATGCGTTGACCTCACTGCACGAGTCCCCCGAGCCATAGAGTGCACTATTTATGCGGCACCTTGTTTCCCGGGCCCCCTTGAGACTTATGAAGACGCGCGTATACCCTAAAAGATCTAACAATGTCACCGTCCACGCTAGACGATACTCTTCTTGACGCGTATACCATAAATGTACCGGCAACACTTTTAACTAGATACCCTGGTTTATATTATACAACGTAAATGTCTCTACATTTACGGTGCCCCTGCCAGGTTGGCGGTTGACCTGCGTGGTTCTACAAGATGACCACTTTTGGCTGGGCCCAGGCGTGAGTCGAGGCGCGTTTGGATTTTGCGTCTTTACTGGACATTTTTCGTTCCAGTATGTACCTGGGCAGAACCAGCACTGTGGTATTGGCTTCTCGCCTGTCTGAGGATTTCAAGCTTTGTTTGTTGTAGGAGGTACCTTCGTTTCTTGATTTTCTCATTTCGGCTTGGGAGGCTATTGATGAGGCTGCTTCGTCATGTCGTGCTTCATTTCAATTGGCGAATCATTAATGCAGCGAGGGATCATAGGCTAGAAGACCTCATGGCCATACGGAGAGCTGGTCGTAAAAGTTCTAATAATCTGGCGACTTTAGTCTCTTCCGGGTCCTCCCCGCGGATCCGCCGATAAAGCGGATTTGTTGAAGGAATATTCCTGCAGTCTCTTTTTTGCTGTGTTTTCGTGAAATGAGCTGTGCGTTTAATCATGAGATGACAACTGGACTGTCATATCGGCTGAATAAGAGTTCCTGGAATAAGTCCCAGTCGAAGTCTAACGGTTGATAGCAGCTCCACCATGTTTTTGCGTCGCCTTGGAGTCCTGACGCAGTGGTTTTGGTTCGAAGAGCGGCTGGTGTGCGAGATCCGATGAAGTAATCCTGGTATCGGGTTATGAATTTTTTGGGATCTTCATGATCGATCCCGCTGTATGTAGGTAACCGTATTATTGGAACGGCTTGTAGAGTTCGCAGCGGTGCCTCCATTTTAGCGAGTCCCTAGGGTAGTTGTGCCCTGGAAGTGGAGCGGCCGGTTGTCCGTCGTTTTCCATGATGCCTTCGGGAATTTGAATGCCCTTCACTCGCGATTGATTGTTGGGCGCCACTAGGTTTTTACCCACACGTAGACGTGCGATGACTTGGTCGGGAGATGGTGACACGCCGTGTAGCCGAGCGGACAGATGAATCGGGCCTTTCGATAAATGCTTCCTGGGCATCTATCGATGTTTCCCTCTTGATGATTGGAATCGGTACTGTCCTGTTGAATTGATGGATGGCTCAGTCGGTAATTTAGGGTTCTTGGATTTTCATCATCCCTGGTGGGAAGGAGTTGAAAAGATTATGGTTGAATTGTTTATGGTAGCCCTGAAAAGGACCGTTCGCTGACGGGGTCACTCTACTTTCTCTTGGTCAGGCACTTAGGTGGTTTTATTATTTGAATGGAGCGTACGACCGGTGAGAAACTCCGTCTCGAAAGACGGAGTTTCCGCGGTTTTGGCCAATGGCTCTTTTGGTGCACGTTTAGTAGGCGAACCGACGATCGAGAGTTGACCATGCGGAGGCACGAACGGGATACACGGCCTCGTTGATTTCCGCAATGGAATTTTGTCCACGAGGGAGGTCGGTGAGTATGGTTTAGGTGGAGGAGGTTCTGATGCTTCTAGTAATTCCTTGAGCTTGGTGTAAAGTGTCTCGAAGCTCTGATTTTCTTTTTCCGGGGAAGTTAGGGGAATCTCAGAGTGAGTAGTCAAACTTGTTTTAAGCGGCGCAATTGCATTCGCGAGAGTTGATAATTCGGAACTCCGTATAGCGAGAGGATAAATTAATAAATATTAAGGTTAGGTTATGTTTACAGTCGTTATGTCAAACTCTCTGAGTGCTTTGGTACCATTAATACTTTTTTTTAGAATATTAACAGTAATTTTAGGGATAATGAAAAGAAAATTTACAAGTTTTTTTTTCTTAATTTACAGGTTCTCTAGGGACGAAGTCCCTGTTTCCTGACGAAGTGAAAGCGTTAGAGCTTTCGTTGAGGACTTTTACGCAGAGGTTTGAATTGTCAACGCAGTGACTTTATAAATAAAAGATAAGAAGGTTTTTAATGTTTAGTAGTGTACGTATAAATTGCATGCTTTCTATTCCTTTCTCCTCTCTTTTTTCAGGTTCGACGACAGGGAGGACACCAGGATACCACGCTAAGGGCCCATGGCAATGAGAAAAGGTAAAGTATAATTGTATAGTAATTAAAATATGGTTTAAAAATAATAATTTACCCGTTTTTTTTTTGTTTAGGGTGATTTTAAATGTCAGTGGTGACATTTGGGGATCTTCGTAGTGGGATGAAGGAGTATAATCACTTGGTTTGTCGATCACCCAAGTGAGGTAAGTATTTGAATGTAGTGTAGAATATATTAATTAATTCTTGTACATTTTCAGAATTGCGGTGACGAGCGGAAAAGAGTACATTGCCTGGAGGCGGCGTACAGTAGAATGTGAAAGAGAATTGGAGAAAAAAGTTGCATGAAATTGACGCTGAGGAAAAAAGCGCCAGGAATAAGAAATAGAAGAAAAGAAAGAGTATGGACGAGAAGCTGAGAAAAAGAAGCGCCTCGATCAAGAAATAGAAGAAAACAAAAAGCGTGAAAGAGAAGCAGACGGAAAATGTTGCATGAAATAGAAGCTGAGAAAAAGAAACTCCAGGCACAAGAAATGGAAGAAAAAAGTGTGAAAGAGAAGCAGACGGAAAAAAGTTGCATGAAATAGAAGCTGAGAAAAAGAAGCGCCAGGAACAAGATATAGAAGAAAAAAGAAAGTGTGAAATAGAAGCAGACAGAAAAAAGTTGCATGAAATCGAAGCTGGGAAAAAGAAGCATCAAGAACAAGAAATAGAAGAAAATCAAAAAGATGGAAGAGAGGCAACGCGAAAAAAGATGCGTGGAAGAGAAGCTGACAAGAAGCTTGGATCAAGAAATAGAATAAATCCACCCAGTTTAATAGAAATGGCCAGTATCGGTGGTAGTTCACGAGTGCGTACTCCGTTCAAATCGTATTGAAAATCATTGTTCAAGGTCTTAAGTATGTGCCCATATTTACATTGATTAATTATATTCCCATCTAGATTGAACTGCAAAAGAACTCGAAAATATTCATGCCCATAAAAGCCGTGAAGAATATTTTGCAATTTAACAAAAAACCCCGAACCATGGTCCGGCTATTGTTGAAAGCCATTGTTGGCGAAGCCGAATTGTGCGGCATATGCGCAAATGGCAGGGGTGGCAGAAAGGCAATCCCCGAGAAGATTTGGACCGTAGTTTCAAGTACGAACATGTTTATACATTATCGATAATCTCTGTATATACAAAATAAAATGTGTATATGTGGTAATTTCGAGAACGGCTTTGTGGGTGTGCATGAGGTTTTTACAAATAAAATCGGTCAGATCTCGCTAATGTTTTCGAAAAATATCTTTATAAGATTGAACCAGTTTTGGCTTTTTCGTCGAGGAAACTTTATGAAAGACAAGCCAAACAAATGAGGAAGCATTATCCTACTTTGCAACCGAGTTAGTACAAAATATTATTATTATTATAAAGTACACAGCTCCAATCCAAAGCTCCCGTACATGATATTTATATCGATAAAAATGTTCCGATCTTGAATTAATGAAATATATATTTCGATTTACAGTGCAATCCTCTCTTTGAGAGGCGCCATGATAATATACCACTTGAATCCGATAAAACTTCATTTAATACTTAGCTTCAAGACGCTACCACGTGCTTTGATTTTCTACAGGTCGGTCGTTATGAGCACTGATATAATCAAACACTTGATTACCTTACTTAGACACAGATGTGTGCTAATAGTAACGGTTGCTATGATAGCGGTTGCCATGGCGAAGATTGCTGAGGAAGCGGTAACTATAGTGACGGCTGCCAAAGCCCCTCATTTTATCCTGAGGCATGGAGGACCTCAGCACAGTCTATTCTTCAGAGAGCCCTCCGCTATGTCTCGAAATCCCCTGTCCTCTGGAATCCCCTTCACTATGTCTCGGCCACCTCGAACTCTTAGATGTATTTTCAACCTGTTTCCGGAACCCTTTTCCTCGGAAACCCCTGTTCAAGGGTGGGCACTATTCAATAAAAATGTATTTATTGTAACACGTGCATAAATAGCGGTGCTTTCCATGGCAGTTTTGGGAGACGAAAGTGGCTGGTTTCATAGCAGTGTTGAAGCAATAGGTTGGCGCATGCGCAGTTAGTGATTCCTTCACTTTCGTCCCTTGCGTGTTTCACTTTCGTCCCCAGAGACGGTAATTTGTAACCATACTTTTTCCTGTTCGTTCCGCAAAACAACAATTCAAAGCACCACTATTCATGCACATGATACAAAAAATATACTGTGTAACACGGGCCAAAATTGGCGTTTGCGATGCTTGTGATTGCAGCCCTCGCTTCGCTCGGGCAGCCTCGGGCGATTTCTCGCACTCGTCGCAATTGCCAAATTTCGACCTTTGCCGCACAATATAGTATAGAATACTTACATGACTGAATGATTACCGATTATTATGCCTACAGAATCGTATTATTTGTTCTAAGTGACCAATTTTTCAACATTATTCATAAATATTGCAAAAATATAAAATATTAAACTTTACATTTTCGCATTCTATTTAGACATAGTTATTTTATTCGAAATATCTTTAGAGTACATTTTCATTGAGTGGTGCCCATCTCTATTGCTGTCCCTTGAGGCGCCCCCCCCCCCCCTCACATCCGTCAGAACTCACAATAAATGTGGTCTGGTGTATCATAAATCTTAGGCTGAGGTGCCGTAGATCTCAGCTCCTCGATGCTCCTACACACATTAAAGAATTTTCTGTGTAACACTTCGTCGATGTGGAATTTTTAATGGTGTTATCTATCAAAGTGATAATAATAACACTTTTTAAGTTGTGAAATTGACACGAACGATTTCGGGAAATTTATTCTCGTGTCAACTTCACCGGCGAACACTGGCTTTAAGATTTTTTCTATATTCTGCGATCTCCAGATTCACTTTAACATATTCTCGGATCGATCCCACGCTCAGGAGAATTTCCTATGTGCGTTGAACGTCTTGGTTCTATCTCATTAATCCTTTGCGGTCTTGGTGCATTATCAATTAATAGATTAAAAATGGAAAGTGATCGGATGTACGTAAATATTCCATAACGTATCCGTGTACTCATTACCCGTTCTCGATTTGACTATGAATAAAGTAACATGTTGAGGTATATTGGATAATAAAAATAATGCACAGTCGACCGCTCGTGACATGTGTATTAAACTGAACTATAGGAATAATAAATTCTAAAATAAGTGTAGTCGTAAACTCATTTAAACGGAGTTTAAAAATAAAATGGATAGATACTAAACGCCAGTATAGAGATAAATAAATGACCACCGATTACAGTGTTACAAAATTGCCACCATAATGGTCTTGAATGTAGTGTTATATCAGTGTCATCATCGTTTAATACTGTTTGTTATACACTGCTCGTTATCACTTAAATTTATGTGGACTTCATATAGACCGTTTTGGTGTCCACTTTACCACCACATTTTTAACAGTGCATGGTGATCGCAGCGACGGCGGCGACGTTTTGTTTTTATAATACGAAATGACAAACTTGTTCTTATATTTTTATATCATCAGGAAGCCAGCATACCCTACACCTAGGTTAACTCTAGTTAATGAGTTAACTCTAGTTAAACTCATTTAAACGGAGTTTAAAAATAAAATGGATAGATACTGAACGCCAGTATAGAGATAAATAAATGACCACCGATTACAGTGTTACAAAATTGCCACCATAATGGTTTTGAATGTAGTGTTATATCAGTGTCATCATCGTTTAATACTGTTTATTATACACTGCTCGTTATCACTAAAATTTGTGTGGACTTCATATAGACCGTTTTGGTGTCCACTTTACCACCACATTTTTAACAGTGCATGGCGATCGCAGCTGCAGCGGCGACGTTTTGTTTTTATAATACAAAGTGACAACCTTGTTCTTATATTTTTATATCATCAGGAAGCCAGCATACCCTACACAGTGTCTAATAATACAAGTACTACTACTAGTGCAAGGTACTTCTATTTCTCCGCGAAGCTATATATGCCACATAGCTAGTGCGGATGCATCTCTTCGAAGCCCCGGAAGTCGTGCCCTCTCCACGAAAAGATGGTGCAGTCGGCTGAGAGCTAGTAGTAGAGTGCACTTTCACGAGAGAACGTCGAAAGCAATACGCGTTTAAGACTGAGAAAGAGACAGAAACACAGAGAAAGTTTATATTCTCTTACTCTTTCGTTTTCTGTCTTGGCTCTGTCTATTCTTTTCTTACCTCTATCCACTTCTCTATCTCTCTGTCCCTTCACTGTACTTGTCTCAGACTCTCTACAGCATCATAGTTCTTCGCGAACCTCGAAGGCTCGCCCTGGGCTAGACGGAGTCGTAGAAGAGCTGCCAGAGACGGGTAATGCGAAGGAGAGGGGATGGGCCAAGGAAAATGGAGAGAAAAACGAGAGAAGCGCACTTTCCGTCGTACGCTTGCTTCTCTTGCAGTGTTCGTCGTCTTACATGCTTTTCCGTGCTTCCAATGTACGTATTTCTTGGTGCATGTTAAGTGCATATGCTGCGAGAATATTTAGTATACAATTGCACGCGCTTTGATATCTTTGGTTAATATCAACTTGCGTATTAATTTAATTCAATCGGCGACGCGGCCACGCATTTTCATTCGAAGCGATTGCAAGTATTTATTTCTGGTTCGACAATACGTGCTGCTGTACAATTAGAGCTCGTGGAACATGGAAATAATAATTTCTGCAACGAGTACGACTCATGTTCGTTCCCACGAATTTTCGAGTGCAGGCGAATCGAGACAAATCTATTTTACGAAAGTGCAATAACGATGCCCGGCAATAATATTGACACGCGAAACAGGTACCAGCGTAATGCTGGTATAACGCTACAGCCTATATCAAATGAAACGATCGCTCGTGAACCTCAACACGCAGCTACGTCTTTATACAGTATATTGTTGTAGCCATTGTACACAGTACGTGAAATATCGTGCAGAGTCCATTCGATAAAATATCATATATGAGTCATTCTTCGTCAACTAAGTTACTTTTTTAACCTTCCAAGGTCTATCCCACAATTTACCCAATTTTATTACCATTTGAATGAATGGTCTGTGAATGTTTTTAGGCTTAATTCCAATTTTAAGAAAATGCTGCATTTTTTCAATTTAACGTATCTGGAAACCTATAAGTCACAGAAAATAAATCAAACCACAGGTTGTAGTTTCATATCACATTTTCAATGAAAATATCAAAATAATATTATCTAAGAATATATAATTTTTTTTTGACTGATAAAATAAAATCCTGTTAATTTGTCTGGAAAACGTACAGAAACTATAGGTATATTTCTTGATGCTGTTTTACACGGAAAAAAAGCTTGGTTGGAACTACCAAGTGCTATGGTTATATATGCGCCAGACAATTAATTGGTTAGACCAACCAAGTAATTTGTTAGGTGACCAATTTCTTGGTTAGTCTAACCAAGACATTGGTAGCCTAACCAAGAAATTGGTTAGTCTAACCAAGACATTGGTAGCCTAACCAAGAAATTGGTTAGTCTAACCAAGACATTGGTAGCCTAACCGAGAAATTGGTCGGTCGAATCAATTAATTGTCTGACGCATATATAACCATAGCACTTGGTTGTTTCAACCAAACTTTTCTTTCCGTGTAGCTAGAGTGAAATAAATCAATGCTACTTATAGTTAAAGTTTTAGGTTTTTAGTGTAAGCAAAAAGTAAGTTACAGTTTGTTATAATTAAAATATTTTTAGTACGCTAATAATCAGTTCCCTGAAATTATGCGTGAATATTATTTTATTACTCCAGAACACGGGTGCCGTCTAAGCTCTAACTTTTCAGTCAAATAAAAAGGACCTTTCGTGAATAGAGATTTTGTTCTACACATTTCAATGAAATATTAGAGGTATATAAACGATAAAATTATCTGACAATTTTTATGTAATTGCTAATATAAAACTACAACTATTGGTCAGGACTCCTTTCTGTGACATATAACGATTCAGATTCGTTGAATTCAAAAGAGACAGTATTTCCTAAAATGTTGAATTAAGAAAATCTGAAGTAATTCACAGAGAGTATCTTCAAGTGAGTTACAAAGTGTTTCTAATTGTAGAAACAAAATTTATAGGGCTACCAAAAATTAGTTCAATTGACAGAGAATGCCTGCTATACATGTACACATAGTATTTATACATGTATACAATATATTTATATATATCCATATATATATATAATATAACAAGCTCCGTTGGCCCTAGCAGAATTAACAGAACGCAACGAGACCGGACACTGATAAACCGTCGAAATTCGGAGTTGCATTTATGACACGCGCGAGCGTGTAAAACCGCGGAATTTCATGCTCGACGAGAACAGCGAGGATGAGGGGTAAAGAGTTAAAGCGAGCTTTCAGCCCGCATACCCGCGTCGTGTTGCCGAAGGGAGGGGAGACCGGTAGAGGTAGAGGATAACACGGAGGTGTATATATACCGTTATATCTACAGACGTGAAGTGGGACGAACATGAACAATCCTCGGTGGTTACACCGAAGCGCCAAATTGGCGATTTAATTAACGGTATATATGTAGTATATATACAGGGATCGCTACGCGCTTCGAAGATGAAGGGAATGAGCAGCGGGGTAAAGCTCCCCCTCATACACTCACCCGTATACACAGCAATTTATTAGGTCTCGTTTCGTCTCTGGGCTTGCCCACCACTATATACCAACTACCACTGTAGCCCACCCTCTGTACCCTGATCTAGTATAAAGCTAGCACGAATAATCCCGACATTGCGCGTTTGCGAGCTCGCAGAGCGGAGGCCATACTCACTTTCCTGTATCCTATCGTTAAACGGACTCTCTCCGGCAACGCACGTTTTAATTAACGTGCTCGGACCCCTGTTTCGACCACTGCATTGCGTTTTTTTTATTGAAGTAATTGTGACCTATTGAAAAACAGGTTTTTCGAACAATTTGAATAATCGAGATTGGTTGCACTATCTGCAACCGTATTCACAGTTTACAGTAAACTTAACACTTTGACTACACGTGGTATTTTTTAATCCTCAGAACGGCAGCTTCACATGTTACATTCTAGATGACATGAGATAATATATTAAAAACTGAATCAGATCAAACTCAATCTAGATGGTTAAATATTAGATATTTTGTATTAACTTTGTGATTTAAGACAATCTGTTTTCATTTCTTTTAAAAAAGATGTGTTAAGAAAAGCGTCAGTGCCAACCAGCACTGTAACAATTTCTTTCCTTTCAGGATTGCGGAACTTTTATAGATTTCTTAAAAGATTTTTGTTATTCTTCCATAGTAAGGCTACAAATTCCCTTTACCGGCCTTCCCACCCTTCCTCCTATCACTCTCTACCTACACGTCACTAATTTAACCTAATTTCCAATGCGTTCGCAGCCGACTTAGCTATAATGTACCGCATTCGCCATGGGCACGGGGAAATTGCGGAAAATCCGTACATGGAAAAAACGAGTTATTTAAGATAACGAAAAAAATAGTTGGACCCAACCAAGTGTCTTAGTGTTCCGAGGGACAGACGATTAATTGGTTGGTTCTGTATCGCTGCTCAAACATAACCCCACTTTGTCAAAAGTTGGCCGATAGCATTTCCCGTTTTCTTCACTTCATCGGATGATACCGACATTGTTTATTAAATCTTACTAATGTTTTTGCATCTCGTAAACTTCGAATTTTTTTTTGAGTTTTGAATGAGCGGCACGGTCGCTGATTCTACCACAACTGCAAGGTTATGGTAGAGAGGGTCGATGTATGGCCCAGTAAATAGCTGTATTTCAACGAAATCATTAATGTGCGAGAGCCAGGGTAACGCATCGAAATCTTTAGCGGTAACGACGAGTTACAAAGTAATGCGCGCGTATCCTAAACTCAACGATAGCTGCACAAATATTCCATAGCGCGAGACCTTTAATCGTTATAGTTGATTAAATAATTAAATATACGAGAACGACTCACCGAAATTATCCCTGATAACCTGAGGAGCGAGAACCATAATCCAAGGAACGATAACCGAGAACATAATGTACTGAACTGCATTAAATAATTCACGAGAATACTGATTTTATTTCGAGAATAAAATTCACAGCGAACAAGAACTTGTAGCATATGGACTACACTACATGCTATACGGAGTACGGGTATGCATAGAATACGCAGTATACTGTACGCAGCACGAGAGCTCAGCGTTAAGCGCGATCGACAGAAAAACTGTCAACATCGGAGCTCTTACCGGACTCGAGGCAACTCGGTGGTGTCCCGAGGAAGACTGATAATTTCGAGTAATCATCGAGAGCTCAACATTATTATTATTTCTAATGCCTCCCAAAATCCGTTATCCGAGAGCTACTGCCCTCTCTTACTCGAATAATTTCGTAACTATATCGGTAGCGTAAATTATGCCGGTAACATACGAAATCTAAACAGCTGTCTCGATTGATGCTCCGCGCGAGAACGGGCCTATACTTTACATTTACGTGACACTAGGATGCTCCATCCTCTAAAACTAACAAATCTCCACCTGTTCTCCAGCGCAATGCACTCCCGCTATCGGGCGTCGGATTTGCACCGGTCTACAACTTGCCGGCAATCTTTACACGAAGAAAAAGGTGTAGTTGTAGGAACTACGGAATTGATACGTGCCAACCAACGGACATGGTACAATATGGCATTGGCAAGTTATTGCGTGTCAGAACCAACCGATTGGTAATCCCAACTAACCGATTGGTGTCAACCAACCGATTGGTGTCAACCAACCGATTGGTGTCAACCAACCGATTGGTAATCCCAACTAACCGATTGGTGTCAACCAACCGATTGGTAATCCCAACTAACCGATTGGTGTTAACCAACCGATTGGTAACGTCCACCAACCGATTGGTAACGTCCACCAACCGATTGGTGGCGCCAACCAACCGATTGGTAATGCCAACCAAACTACATCTAATCCTCCAAGCATTTAAAGGTTATTTTTCTCAACTAAATCGTTTTCTCCGTGTATCTGTTCGATTGCTCGTTACATTGAGCTCTCATTTTCGCGATTCGAATATGCCGATCTTTCAACGTCATCAAAGATCAATAAAAAAAAAAACATAATGAAAATCGATGACTGAGCCTCGACTCGATAGTTCTCAACTTTCTCGACGAAAACGAATATTCGAGGAGGGGCAGCGACGAAACCTGGATTATACGCCAACAAAATTCTTGTGAACGCGATTTCGACAAAATCACGTCACAGCCTTCACGCGATTTCATCCTCTATGATAGAACAATGGCGGCTAACACGTAATTACAAGACTGCCATCGTTGGTTGGAACCCAACTATCTGACTTGGTTGGAATACGAATATAATTCGTTGTGTGATCTATTTAAGTGAACTAATTCTGAATGATAAATGCGACTAATACTGATCGACCAACCAGGTGGTTGCGACAAGAAATTTTCACTCAACTGACAAATAATTAGTTGGCCCAACGAAGCCGTTTTTTCCGTGTACCAATACAGAGCGCCTTCCATTCTCGGAGTATACATGAAAGTAACTAACTTAAGTGTACACACCAAGGCATACTCACAAAAACTGACCTCCCGCTGGTTGATTGATGTGCCAGTCGGTGGTGCACGGCTAAGTGGACACCCATCCAAGATACGGCCACAAACAATGCTGCTCAACTCGGGGGACCGCCAGAGTCGCCCACCAGCCGCACAACCAGTAGTCTCGATTCGCGTAACTTTTATAATTTATTCGAAAAACAATTTGATATTGACTATTCGTTTTATTGTACTATGTTGGTAGAAACATAACTTAATTGATGGTAACAAATATTCTATTGAAACAAAAAAAAATTCCACATAAAACTGATACAGAATATCATAAAAAGTAAAATGCCGAGAATAACATTATGTAATAAATAAGTAAGTAAACAAATAAATAGTGAGTTAGGTAGTAATAGAATTGTCTCAATTCCAATCACCGCCGCAATGTCAACTTCGTGTTATTTTTGTCGTTATACATACGGCTGCAAAATGCTAATGCTCATTTTAATGCAAGGCATTGTACGCGGTATTATCTCTGACTCTGTGCAATAGGGATCGAGATTTTTTTTACTGGGACGGTACGGCGATGGAGAAAAAACTGTAACAGCGACATAGCCCGAGGAAAATGGAAGAGTGGGAAAAGCGTCCAGTACGACGGATTTAGCAATTAATTTAGTAGCTATCGCAGGTGATCCTGGATCACGAATGGGACGGTGGACGATCACAGCTAGAGTCGCGACGTGCAGGGCGACGCCGATAGGAATTGCAGGAACGATAGATCGTAGCTTTAGCGGTGTGAGAGTGAGTTAGTCGGGCAGGATGCTAGAAAGAGGGAGATGTAGAGAGAGGTGCTAGTGTAGGGCCTGGCAATAGGGAACGAACGACTCGCCAGCCTCACGGGCCAATGTGGGAGGAGGATGAGAGGGGCGTCGATGGCAGGGCTCTATGCCGAGAAAGGGTGGCGACGGCCAGCGAACCGCGAAATGAAAATTTTATCGACGCATCGAACCGGCCGGGGGCGAAATCTCTCCGAAATTACTTAATAACGACGGCTGCTGGTCCTGACTGATGCTACTGCAGGCCAGAGTGCAGTCATATACCTGCATATACATGTATCCCGTGCAATAGCGCAACGCGAAAGCGTCCGACTGTGGAGAAATGAAAAGGTCATCGAGCATTAACTCGTTTTGCCACTGAGTATATACACACCAGCATTTGGTTTTTAATTCTTTTTCAGTCTCGGTTTTTCGTCAAGCTTACGCTGAGTCATTATCTAACCCACTGGAGCCTAAAGTTCTTTGATATTTTACCAATATTTATAAAAATTATTAAATACTGGCTTTGATATGAATATGAGTGAAAATTTAAATGCTAAAATGATTTTAGAATTTTCTTTTTAATTGAAAATCGATTTCTCTTCTTTACATCGATCATTTTAACGGATTGTTTGCAAAACCATTAATTGGTTCACGATTTTTTTTTATTTGAAAGTTCATGATCAAACATGAGATGAATCGAAACGTATTGAAATTATCCCTGGAGATTCGTACCTGCATGTGATTTCATAATTCTAGTCAAAACTACAAGCTTTCCCGATTTTTTATATTTTTGTTGAAATCTAAATTTTTGTATACATTCAGTCGATAATTGCAACAATTAAAGAGGGTCAGCTGCTCTAGTTGTGTGCCAAATTTTAGCTCGATAGCGAAAGTGGTTCTTGAGTCATCGACCTTTGAATTTTCGAAGTTGTATACACACAGACATACATGCATACGGACATTTTTTCTAGATCACTTTTCTCAACGTTTTGGACCATTCTAAGTGTCCTGACATAAAAATGTCGACATTTTTTTTTTCATGAAAAAACGCTTCCTCTATGAGGAAGCAATAAAGATATAGTATATTACACTACAAGGGCAGAAAGTTGAGATTCCTGCCTGTGTAGTGTATACTATTTTTCTTTATACTTGGCCGAAAGTACGAAAAAAATTGCATTTTGACATTTGCGGTACGAGCGAAGCGAGTGTTGCTGGTCGGGGGCAGGCATCAAATCAAATACATCGGAATAGACACTACTTTTCTAAAAAAATATTAATTTGATTATGGAAGCCTAATTTTATTAGTATGTTTTCGAGTATATATCACTTACTGATTTATCTTAACTGTTAAACTTTAGCATACATCAATTGTAAATAAACTTTGAGGTTATGCAGGCAAGATGTATAGAGTATTAATGTGCGCGAATAAGTTACTATTGCCGTTGTATAGAGGGCACGTGTATAGCTTGACCAACACATGAATGACATGTGTATAAACACAGTGAGTGACTCTTGACTTTCGGCCGTCTGGTGTGGGAGTGGGCCGGTCTCAGTGCACGAGTAATTTCTTTCGGCCCGCTGTCGCAGAGCGCATGCGCGTCTCTACCGAGACATAAAAGTCAGCCTTTCTGCCGTGATATCGCGGCAGGAGGGACGTACTTTCGGCATAGTATGAAGAAAAATTAATTTCTTTTTTAACTTGGCGTCGAGTCGCTACCGCGACTCTTCAAATATATATAGAATTTTAGCGAACCTTCACTCAATTATTATATGATACTGCGCATAATAATTTTTAATATTTTTTTCTTCTAAGCCTTCGAGGCTCACGTCTTGTATTTTAGTAAGATAAGTTAAGTATCAATTTTAAAGTACACCATAATGTGAATCTAAAGCTACCATAATCTGTATTAAGAAATCGTATTTACTCTTAATATTAATACATGGAATATTGAAGGACTTCGATAAAAGGAAGAGGTATAAATTGTAGTAATTCCCACTGCAGCTGGTGCTAACTTTGCAGAATTCCATTCCCTTATCAGTGGACCGAAAACTTCGTCAGCTTTCACAATTGTACACCGCTAACGAGTACAGGTATAGGATGAATTATCCGGTCGTTCATTTTAGTTCCCCGTTTCCTTGTATCTACAGCCTTTTACCTCTCCGGAAAGTTAATTTGAGCCCGACTACACCGAACGATCGAAACCTCATTCGAAAGTTCGTTTCCTCCGTAACGTTTGTGTGACGGGTTACTCGCAGTCACACGAATTGATTTCGTGGGCGTACAACGACTATCAGAGTCGAGCTGGAGTGTGGCTATGGGTTTGCTGTGACCGAGCGTCCGACCATTCACGTGCTTATACCACTGACTCCGCGTAACACCAAGTTCCTGCACTACACGAGGCAGCACACGCGAGAGCTTCATGGTAATTTCATCGAAAATCGATGTCAGGTGGATGTCCTTCGAAACGTTTGCTGGACATCCGGAATGGGAATCGCACATACAGTTCTCTCAGAGACCGAATATTCCGAAACACCGTGTCAGCCTGCGTCACAGTTCATAGATATATGAACGAAATTGAGTCAAGCAACATGATTTACACTTCGCTTTCTGAGCAAATACGTTCAACCTGTCGTTGGAGGAGATAGAAATATGCCCGGATAATATTAATTGCGCTTTCAGTAAGGCAGTTAGAGTACACACATTTTAGAACCCATTTAGATGCTGATTAGTTTTTGCTAACTTATTGGGAGAATAACGACCGCCGTGATGACTGTAGGTTCGGTGATATTCAGTATGTACAGCCTCAAAGATTATAAAAGTTTCGCTGAAGGAAATTTTAAATACCAGTACATTATGAAACTAGGGCCGAAAAGGCGATTAAGATAAGCGTGAGGATTCGCTGTCACAATGCAATAGCACTGTATTTTTCGTAGCAAGTGCCGAAAAAAGTGGTGCTTTGAATGGTAGTTCTGCGAGACGAATAGTGAAAAATAACGTTACAAATTTTGTGCCCTAGGGACATAAGTGGAGCAATCGCGAACTGCGTATGTGCCAACTTGTGTTTTCGTTACTGCCATGAAATGGGCTACTTTCATTTCGCAAAACTGCCATAAAACCCACCGCTTTTCGTACACGAGTTAGAAAAATTAATTCACGTTTTGCATAATAGCTTTCATTGATGAGTTAGTATCAGACTTTGCAGTAGATATTTTGTGACTAAAAAAAGTCAAAAATGCATCATTTGCAGTGATGTACAATGCTTTTCGACTCCCTATCAAAGTGATGTACCTCAAAAAAGTGTTGTAGGACAACATTCAGTGTTTGTGCATATGCGTGAAAATTCTATACTACATTAAATATATTAAATTTGATTTGGTATGAGGTTTGGTCCGGATCGGCTGCGGTATTGGAGAATTAAAAAATTAATTATAATGCTTCAGCTATATTATAACCTGAACGTTATAATTAACATATCTGCCCACAGAGCTGATTGTGGAAGGTGAAAAGTGAGAAAACAATGTGCAAAATCCAGTCTTCTATAAAAAAAACTTTGTGTGGGCTAAAAAAATTTTAAAAATGTAAATATCATCGCACGAGGTCAACAAAAAGAATGTTATCCATGTTAAAAAGTAAATAGTTTGGTGGAGTGTTGAAAATTATTATGTTTAGCTAAATCTTTATAATCCTCGAGGCAGTACTAAATATTATCGTAGAACCCACTGTTTTACGAAAAATCAAAATTATCTCTCCAATTTATAAAAGTACGAGACAATAAATTATTAACGTCGAAACTCGTTTATTTTTTAATCGCCCTAACACTTAGTACTTTTACCGTGAAAATTGGTTAATCGAAAAAGGAATTACGCGTCGATGGAAAGTTGATCATGTTCTGGGTTTAATTCGTTGATCAAATTTGATTTCGGAGTGGAGGGCTTACGCGTTAATCTACATCAATTTACCCGCATAACAGTTCTAGTGAATTAATGACGATTTTGGGAGGCAGAGCTGAACGACATCTACGTCGAGCTTGCCAATATCTAGCGGCTACGGAGAAGGACGTTACTCGTGACGTTTGCGAGGTTCCAGCAGGGAGTGAGCGTGTCCTTCCTGATAGAAGCCTGTGATAGCCCAATTAAAAGGGGATTGCTTCGATCCGTAATTACCTGGAATCCGAGGAGGAAAATCGTGCGGCAGTGTGTCGAAGGACCAGACGCGTGTACTTCGATGGAGCGGCAGAGAGTAACGGAAGCAGAACGGTCGTTCTGGGGTCAAGTCAATATCTGTGTAATACGTCCCTAATCGCATTTGCGGGCGGCGGGCGTTACATCGACTAGTTATCCATTTAATACTATACTGCATTTACGTTTAACAGTTTAGCTCTTACAAGCGAGTCCTCGGAGAGTTCCTATTTACAAAGTAATTAAAACAGTGATCAGGAAAAAGTTAACCCCCAGAATTGGACAATTTCAGCATTTTTTCAAACTGCTTTTTATCAAACTATTTTGAGTATAATCGAAAAAGTGCTCGAAAGGTTCTTTTTCGCTCGACTTTTACAAATTTTTACCATGTTTTGGTATGAATATCGAAATAGAACTAATGAATTGTTACCAATTGGTCGAAATAGTATAGCTCTACAGATCATATACGGGACTTTACAATTTCCAGAGCTGTTTATATCCTAATTATGATGAAGTTAAGAATGTACCATATAACCAACTAAAAGTTTAATTTAAGTTGAATTTCAATAATCCTCGACAATAGCTCAATATTTTAGCTCAATTGGTTGAACGGTTCTTAAATTATGGGTGATAAAAATTTTAAAGCCCTCCACATATGCACAGATACCCACATAGATAGGAACATTTTTTCTTAACCACTTTTCTCGACGATTTGGACCATTTTGAGTATTCTGACATGAAAATCATGAAATTTTTTATTTCATGACAAAACTTTCTCCATGAGGAAGCAAAAAACATAAAAAACCTAATATCACTGTCTGATCAATACCTTTTATATTCAGAATCAATGACCCTAGCAAATTCAATGTCATTGATTTCTATACAGATTCTTTTTTTGTCACGCATTTGTAAATCACCCTCCAATTCTCAAGATATTGAAGGATACAATGTACTACCTTCATAAACCAATTTCAGTCGTAGGCTATATATTTCAGGTCGGGATATCGTCCAGGCTATGGAATAAACTGACGTCTGATCTCATACCAGCTCTTTTTTACATCCCATTATACACTTGGTATGGTAGCGCACCGGGTCGACAAGAAATTTCACCCACGAAAACACGAAGTTATCCCGCAGAGAAGGAGAAAAGGAATGTAAGTGTAAAGCGTTTCCATTTCACCTTTTGCTCACTCGATAGCAATATAGTATTTTAGCTCGGTTTGGTCGGGGCTGTTCGTCGCACGATTGGTTTTTCCGTTCGAAAGTACACGACGCCGACTACTTTATGCTCACCAAGTCACTGGGCTATGACCACGGCTATGCCACTGCCGACGGCACCACCCTTGCCGTACTCTGTACCAATGTCGTTTGGGAAGTCTGCAAACTCTCGATAGGTATAAGCGTATATTCGTATAGGTGAACAACCTTAGGTAGAGATTTTACACTTCCGCTCGATTTCGTAGTACTACCTGCTCTCGTTCTTTTCGCACCAGCAAACGAACCACATTTCCGCGTGACGCCTTGAATGTGCGGTAGTATGTGACCAGGCTGGTAAGGGACGCGAATAGCACGAATTTTCCTCGTAGAACTGTAATCCTATGAATGTATGTATGCAATAAAGTCGAACTGGTACCAGACGGTTCACTTGACATAAACATTACCGGGATATATTTTATGATTAAGCTATTTTCTTGGTTGACGACGCTCAGGCTCGCAAATTTCATTCTCCAAGCTCAGTTTTAACTGTGGGTGATATACCTTACGCTTAATACCCACAGGATTTTCTTCTCGAAGCAAGTTGCTGCTGCTGCGTAGGGCATATTAATCATTCGTCGACCGATCCGTCAATGTCACTCCAGCTATCGGCGGGCTTGCGCCACCGCCGGTTACAATGTACTATAGATATGCACGATACAGCTTATACCTTCTTACTCTATTCTTGTGTGATATATACAACGCGATATACTACAGTTTTGTCCCTTATTTCTCAGCCTCCGCGTAACGCCGCAGATTAATCAATTAATCATTGTTATAGATGAGGTGAATTAGTTGTGGATCTCGGCTCTTCGAACCCAAGGCTACAGAGAGTTATGTTTATGATATTATAAGTAATTTCTTCTGCCAGGAGGCATTAAAACGTGCGATGTCATAAGAATGAGACCTCTGGAGAAATGGGGGTCAACTCAAGACTGTACCAATCTACAGACGGCAGACAGAATCACATATTTTGTAATTATGTATTATACACAATTTCCTTCTCATTGTATATGTGAAAATGTTCTCAAAGTAAAAATGTTTTCTTGGATTTTACGATGATGTGTTAGCCCATTTTATATCTTCATCTTATATATATTTCAGAATTAATTAACTACAATGAGTTCTAGATAATAGTATATTCTGCGACAAGTGGCTTGATTCGTGTTATTGTCAGCACCGTTTTGCTCAGGCCGCAAGTTTCACACTCACCTTGAATTACCTACCGCGCACTTCTCACACGGAAAAAAAGGCTTGGTTATATATGCGCCAGATAATTAATTGGTTAGACCAACCAAGTTATTTGTTAGGCTACCAATTTCTTGGTTGGACTAACCAAGTCACTTGGTAAGCTAACCAAGTGACTTGGTTAAAACACTTGGTAAGCTAACCAAGTGACTTGGTTAGACCAATCAAGTGACTTGGTTAGACCAACCAAGTGACTTGGTTAGACCAACCAAGTGACTTGGTTAGACCAACCAAGTGACTTGGTTAGACCAACCAAGTGACTTGGTTAGACCAACCAAGTGACTTGGTTAGACCAACCAAGTGACTTGGTTAGACCAACCAAGTGACTTGGTTAGACCAACCAAGAAATTGGTAGCTTAACAAATAACTTGGTTGGTCTAACCTATTAATTGTCTGGCGCATATATAACAAAGGCACTTGATTGTTCCAACCAAGCCTTTTTTTTCCGTGCACATACCTTATTTTTACTTTCTCATCACATACGAAGTATGTAAGAGAGAAAGTACGGCAACCAAAAAAAAAATCGGCTCACAGATGTTCATGTTTTGAGTGGCCGAGATTCCAAAAAAAAGGCATTCCGCATTTCTGTCTGTCTGTTACTCTGGTGGTCTTTCTGTATCGTCCGAAAGCACAATAACTTTAGTAAAAAGCTGTGGTTCGTAATGAAATTTGGTATGTGCCTTCTGAATTTAAAATGTAGTTTTAGTATTGATATCCAATTCAAAATATTTACTGCTTCTGATACTTTACTTGAAATATGAAAAAAAAAATTTAATTCATTTTTGCATCATAAGATAATATAGAAGTTATTATGCCTCTGTCTGGTACATATAGGTAGAATTGCCACCAAATTAGCAGTGAACAAAAATATATGATTCAGTACAGTGAAAAGGTTGTTATTATCTTTTCTATTATTCCCATGAAATTTGTGAAATTATCAATTATGCAAAATTTCTATTAAGTGAAGTATGGATTGTGTTATAGGTCTACTAAATTATTGTCACTGATGTTTAACTATTTTCAATAAGAAATCTACTAATAATTTTTGTATTAAATGCTGAAATTGCAAATTACTTTAACGGATTTAACGTTATAAACACTCATAAAATTTAAGTTATATCCATGGTATCCATGTACTATTTTTTTTTTATTATTGGTTTCTTCCGTATGCCTTCTTCAGGCTTTTACGTTTCCCCGTTCCTTCATAGAGACCCCTCTAGAGTGTTGTCCGCACCCACTCATCCTAATGCACTACTGTATCGCATTTGCACGAGAGCACAGGGAAACTGCGGAAAACCTGGCCGATACAGTCGGCTTTATTTTTACTGAGTTTCTACTGTATGAGAATACATTAGAAACTCAGAAAAGCTGCCTCCCGCTCAGCAGTTGGCGCGCAAACCAGTGCAAGGCTAAGCGGTCACCCATCCAAGTTATGACCGCAAATAATGCTGCTTAACTCTGGGGACCGCCGAAGCCACACACCGACCGCGCGTCCACTGCTGTCGGTGGTATCCATGTACTATTTAAATCATTATTAGAATGCAAGGTGATATAAAAGTTACTATGCTTAAGTCTAAGACATATAAACAGAATTACTAGAAAATTAACAGTGATCAATGAGTGAAACAGTACAGCGAAGAGTTTATTGTCATTTCAGTCACCCAAATATAAATTCTCAAACTGTTAGCTATAAAAAACTTCTATTGAATAGAATATAGATTGTGTTGCAAGTGTACTAATTTATTACCGCCCTTATTCAAGGATTTTTATTAAGAAATCGACTAAAAACGTTCACAGTAAATACTACATTCAAATAAAAAAATGTATAAACCGATTTGGGGTTATCCCATCAATTTGGGATTGTAAATTCTCATATACTCATCTTACAATACTTTTTATGATTCCCATAACTTTGCATACGAAGTACAAATTATTCTGTTCTGCTGAAACCTCGTATTCACAATAACTTTTGATATTTGTAACATTAAAATGACCGAGATGTAAATTCAACTTTCAAACAATCGCAGCGAGGACAATAATACCTCTAAAACGACGAAAAGCTTGGAGGTGTTTAAATGCGTTTCACATTGCGTCAGCTCGAGAGTACATTTCGTTTAATTTATTACTCAAAATTACTTCGATAAGTTTCACCCGCGAAATAATAACTTCGCAAATGTCATGCATATACGCCGAGTTACTTTTGCCTGAGAATGCGTTCACCTTCTGCTAGAGGGATGTCGGTAATGTAGGCTGTTACGTTCTACCCGGACCGACAGCAGTACGTGCGATCGGTGTGTGGTTTCGGCAGTCCTCAGAGTCAAGCAGCATTTCTTGTGTCCCTAACTTGGTTGGGTGACCGCTTAGTCATGCACTGAATTGCGCGCCAACTGCTGGGTGGAGCACAGCTTTTTTGAGTTTCTAATGTATTCTCATACAGTAGATACTCAAAAAGGTAGAGCCACCTGTATCGGCACAAGTCATCCGCAGTTTCTTTGCACTGAGAGAAAAATCTCGTAATTTAAATAAAAATATAGTTAGACCGACGATAATCTAACTATAAACTATAATTCCCAGGAGGAACGTCTGTATTTTATGGTTATAGCAAATATAAGAAAATAGTTGGATGAATCATTAATATAATTCCCAGAAGGAACATCTATATTTGATGGTTTCAGCAAATATAATTATAGTAGCAATCATCAAAATGATAATAGTTTCAAAAACTATTCTAATCGTTTCAAATATGCCGTTTCGTTGCATATACGATTTCAACGTTTGTTTCCAATAACCTTGCAAGTATCGGTTGTTGAACCATATGATCATCGCTTCAACCATAAAACATTGCAAGCCTACCTATATACGTTTTATCATGTGAAATCGTTAAATCAACGATATGCTTTTCTCTCAGTGTGTGGACAGCATTATTGTAATTATTTATAGAATAATTGGTTACAGGGTAAATAGTTACAGAATAGAAAATTAGGAATAAGCGACTTGATGGCGAAAATCAAAGCAAAAGAAGTCAAATATACTCCACCAAATTCATTCCCGTCCTACTCCTTGTTCGCAAACGATTCTCATAAATAAAATATATGTTAATGTATCCCTGGCTTGGCATAATAAAACCAAAAAAATTACGTACTCTAAAACTTCGTCAATACAGTGTGCCATTTTGCCTTGGCTTTATTATAAGTCAGCATCAATATTCTTAATATCTGCAACCATGTTTTTTTTTCTTCTTTTTCTTCAGTTGAGAATTACTAAAATTATAATCGAGTCACACTTTTGTTTAACAACGAATATCTGATCTATTCTTAAAAAAGACGAAGATATGTAATAAATGTCAAAATAGAATTAAACGTAACTGACACGATTTACAATTCCATAGATTAGGATTGAAAAAGTCCGATGTTAACAGGGTATTGATAAGATTTTTAGAATTTCATCTACTTCTTTGAGAAAATTTTTCCAAGTATTTTGAAGTGAGAGAAATTCGTGGCGAGCCAAAGTAAATCCGAATGTGCAGTTCTGACCAGCATATAAAGTCCCGTTGTACATCGGGGTGCCTGAGCTCGCTTTTGAACAATAGTCACGAATGCATTATAAACACATACCATTTCATGGAGGTGGACGGGGGTCTCTTGGTCGGTCGACCAGAAGAGCCCATGTACTCGTGTTACAATATAAGCCACAGCTACCGCTCGCCGCTGCTTATTCGCCGTTGCCACGAGGGAGGATCGTACAATGCGTCCGGCCATTGTGTCTCGGATAACCCAAGTTCAGTAGCTATTTAATTGGACCGGGGAGTTGGAAATAAACGGGTATCCTCAAACTATAACTCTAACGTTGAATAGTACAGTGTTACATCCCAGCCTCTTTGCTGGCTTCGATTCTACACGTGATTTATCGGTTCGCTGCAGATTCGTGCAGTTTGTGATTGCCATATAGAAAGACTGAGACAGCTAGACGCGTCTAGACCACGAATGTGCTAAGGTCTAAGAGACTCAAGTCTGCTTTCAACTTGCTCGTCACACTGCGTAATCGAACTGCTTAATTATTCAACGGTACTCGCGAAAGCGCATCACCTATTTTACGAGATAACAGAGAGAAGAAGGAGACAGAGTTACCATTCTCGACGTTCCTTACTATTCCCGTTCTGTCTCTCGTTATAGGAGCGTTTAACATAAAGGGCCGTTAAACCATTGAGATCTTCCAGTTTCCACACTACGTGAACTACGAAATTCAGCAATATACATACAACATCACAATTAAATAAAATTCTTTCTGAAAACCATTTATATAGTGAGTAAAAATAATTATGGCAGTTTTAAATTATTGATTGGAATACCGGTTACCCTTGGTAAGATACCGATTTGATAATTAATGATAAAGGAAATACTTAATTATAAATCATATTTGCCTTGTCCAATGCATTTCAAAACTTTTTCTTAAAGTTTCAAAGTTGAATTTGCTAAAGCGATGGAAATGCGCACAAAATTGCGGCATATACGTGCGGCTAATGTTACCTTAATGCACAAAAGTTCTTAATATCTTATTTCGGCATAGACGCAAACCGTTGCACCTATCAGGTGACGAATTCTTTCGAAGAATGGAGCTGTTATGGAGGCGGAAATTTTGATATCGTGGCGGGTTAAGAATCGTCGATGACATGTAGTTTTTCTGACGTGTCTTTCTTGCCAGCTTAATCCTTTCATTTCCCTCCGCAGTTTATCCATTTTTTAAACGTCGAAAAAGTAATAAACAAAGTTCCTCATTCCTTCTAATCCAGCATTGCGAGGTTGTCTTGGAATCAACAAATGGAGAGGACGTAGCAATTCTTGTAACGCGCGGAGTTGTATTGCTACAACCTCCCCCGATTACGACTGCTTTTGTCCGGCGGGCTTGCACGACGGGCGTACAAAATATAAAACACAACAAGATAAAGAATAGCTTAACCTTTCGGCACGTCTTGGGCCTTGCGACACCTCTTCGCATCGGACATAGAAAAAAAAATGAATAAAAAACTAATTTGTCTGCAGGAGGTCTGAGCCCTACCGTGTGATGTAGAGTTCTCCGAATGAAGATCTGCAAAATGCCAGGAAACAGTATCATCAAGCAAAGAAGAGATGATTTGGATGCAAAACAAAGTACAGAATCATACGAAGAAGAAAAGAACTTTTATTTCTTTAATCCAAGTCTAGGCAGCTCCAAAACCTTACAAAAGTAATATGAATATGAGATGATAAAAAAAGATTAAGACAAATGAGCGACACATAATATGTGGATAAAAAAACTTCTTCAATAGTTCTCACTCTCAATGGGCCAGACAAAGGCCCCAATGTGCCCCCAGTGCTTCTCCAATAATTTTTGCACCACGGGCAAGTATGAAATGTGTAACCCGACATTTTGCAACTGTGGCATCTCTTACTGTGACCCGGGTTGACGGCATTGAGATATAAGGCGATCTTGTTACGTCGAGACCCATAAATTTCGGGTTTGGCGCACAATGTCGGTCTCTCTTTTGCGTCAAGGATTTTCAGCCCTTTACCACAGGGACGGAGGTCTTGCCTTATCCAAGGCAAGACCTCCAATAGGAAGTTGATGACCATACCTGATAGATCCGGTAAATCGTTGGGTCTGACAAGTCCGAAGGGGTAGGTTTACCTCTGCGGTCGGTTCTTCTCTTCCTCGCTAGTGGTTACGCTACGATGGAGCCAAAGGTTGGGGAGATTGCAGCAATTGTACTATGGCGATTATCTTTCCGAGTAAATGATAGTTTGCTCGTCACACAAGTGCTGTGCAAAGGTGCGGAAAGGAACAATCAAACAACAGCAAAACATCAAAGGATATCTGAACAATTGGCGCATTTGGCCCCGTTTCGGTATACACACCGTAGTTGCACATCGTATTATTTATCACCAGAAAAGCCACACCGTCGGTGTTCCAGGAGTTTTGGACGGAAGTAAACGTTGTTGTTAGGTCGACGACCCCCCGAGCCAGCGAGAAAGCTCGCCAGCACCCCTGGAGACGAGCAGCGGCAGACGTTCCCGAGTGCTTCTTCGTTGGGTTCGCGTTTGGCGCAGGTGGTCCTTAACATAAATTTTCGACCGAGTAAAGGGGTGTCGAGACGGGAGTTGGGAGCTGCAGGCAACCAGGCAGAAGTAACATCTCGCGGTAACTCTGCTTGCTGCACGGGAGGCCCGAGAGGTATACAGAAGGTGCTCCTTCGCTCTCTCTCTCTCGCACCTCCTCTTTCACCCCTTTCGAAACCTTCCCAAGCCCGCACTCTCGCTGTGCTTATTTAAGCAGAGTTTAAGCACACCCAGAGTCCTTCCTGCTTGGCTGCACCTGCTCGTAATTGTCCTGATATTTGCCGGGTACACCCTTTGCCTCACTGTGGCCTTCTCCGACAACGGTGCTCACGCACTCACCCAAAGCTTTGTTATTAATCGGCATTAAATTCACCCGGTAACTGCGATACACGTATCTATTGTAGTCTAGCTTCCGAGATTTTTTTATACACGTTTTAATAAAGGGTTCCGATTTATTTACGGTTTGAAAAAAAGTCCAACACTTTTCATTTTTTTATTGAACGCCTTTAATGTAGAATTAACTTTTGTACGTGCATAATTGGAAATTATTGTATTATGGAATAAAAATTTAATAGATTTTCTTATAGGGTTAATTTAATGTACAAGGCTTTTATTTATATGTATAACAGCGTATATTTCGATAGTTCCATATTTAATCTCTTATGAGAAATTTAGGTATTGAACCTAACGATTAGTGATGCGGCTCGAGACGAGATTATCTCGAATCTCGCTCGTTTTTTCTTGCGTTTGTCATTTGTCTGAAGTTCTCGTCTCGAGCTTGCGGTATGAAAAAAAAATCATAGTCTCGCTCGATCTTGCTTAAAATAACAAGCGAGATCGAGCGAGATCTTGAAACTTATGACAGATAAACTATCAACAAAATAGAGGCTATGTCATGGTTCTGAATGCGACAGCATCGCACGATACGATAGGATATGCTCCGTTAGGCTCTGCCACCGACCACGAAAATCAAATTATGTGCCTAACAGCTTTCCAAAATGTCGGCATAGAAGTATGGTCAAAGAATATGGATGTACATAGAAGTGCAGATCCTATGCTCCTCCTGAAGCTGCGCAGAAACTGGAGTACCACGCATTTTCGTCATTTTTGGTACGTACTCCAGTTTCTGCGCAGATTCAGGCGAAGCATAGGATCTGCACTTCTATGTACATCCATATTCTTTGGTATGGTGTAGGCTTCCAAGGGCTTTAAACGTTGATTGTCTAGTGTAAAAGGACTACACCGAGCGAAAAAGTTCCGTTGAATCACGGAAATCTTCACCAATGAAATTAAATACGTATCAAAACGACTTTCTGATACGTTGTCTCCTTAGATTCCAAGGTTCAGGTCGAGTTTGAATACGACAACTACGTAAAAATGGATTTCAGTCTCGAATTACACGAGGACTACGGATGACTTCAGATTGTTGTCAAATTCTGGATATCGTCGTAGACATCGTAGACATGGAATCGTCCTTGAAAACTGACTTGGACCTCAAAAGGTGTCCTGTACATGATGAGGTCTACCTAAAAACCGATCTAAACGTCTATCATTAAGAAACCATCATCCTGGAACCTCAAAAAACCGAAGTGAAAAAACTTTCTTTAATATTAAACAAAAAACGTGACCTTCATCTTTAATGTAGCGATGGATGTACTCCAATGATTTAATAATTTAATTGATTTAAGGCTAGAATAACAGCACCAGATATTTAATATAAATAATTTCACAATTTACTCTATTCTTCTCAGCGTTATCCATTTTCTGAAACATTAATATCATTGGAAATAATTTAAAAATAGAGAAGATAATAGGGAAATAAAGAAAAACAATATCCGGCTGTCAAGACGAGATTTCGATCGAAATTCAAGACGAGAACGAGAGAAAAATCTTGCTAGGTCGATAATCTCGAATTGAAATGACAATCAAGCTGTCAAATTCCGAGACTTAGTCTTGATCTCGACTTTTTCTCGCTTGTCTCGCTCGTCCGCATCACTACTAACGATATTATATTATTATTGAAGAACTGCTAGAACCATCGCAATCGTGAGGCCAAAAAAATCGACATAAAAGAAAATGCCGAATGATGTAAGCAAGCTAACTTGTAAAAATTTTTTGATATCGACTTTTTTTTAAGGGGAAGAGTAGTTATGAGTAAGCTTGTTTGATCGTAAATTCGGATCGAATATAAAGTGGCATTTCAACATTTGTACAAATTTTTAAAACAAGAGCATGTAACCAACATTAGCAAATTGCTTTCTCATAATCTCCTACTTTCTACATAGCTTTTTTTTTAGTAGGAAGTAAAAATAGATCATCATAATTCCTCAGAGAGGTACTTTTGGAAATGTACGCCAATAATGAAGCAATGTGCATACGACTTTTCTTTATCTCATAAATATACTTACGTGATAATATTTTCGAGAACTGATTTAATTATGTTTGCAGAAGCCTGCTGAAAATTGGAAAATATTATATTTGCAAGTTCCAAATGAACTACAACTGTATCGTACACGGAGAGAAATAGATCCGCGAACATAGGTGCCATTCACAGAAAATATGGTACGTCGGTGACACATGGGCTTTATGGTAATAGCTCGTATAATATTTCACGCGTTACGATACGTATCGTAACTGGAACGAGGGTAATCGCCAGGATTACTATAAATATTTGAAATTCTCCTACATGTATAAAAATAATGACAATAAAGCCCTTGTGTCACCGGGGTACGCAAGTTATAGTAATTAACAACAGAAACCCGCATAGATATACACAGACTTTTCTCTTCGTGTATATGTACGTTAAAGTTTTAGAGAGTTTCGTAGGTTCCAGTATTAAGAGTCGCTTACAATGGCATTCATGATGCAGACATGAGTTGGTGATAGAGAGTTCAAGCTACGTAGTTGGTGTTGCATCGCGTAAACGCAATATTGTGCAGCCACGTGCAATATGTAAATTTTGCAATTTCGTCAAACACAAAAGATACAATGTCTGGTGTATCGACGTACACGACTCACTGTGAGGTACATGGAGTGGAGTGGGGCATAGACTACTGGTCACTTTTGACGAGTTTAGAATCGGGTGTGCAACGGACGTATAAATATAGACACCGCTCGCGCGTACACGAACAGTTTTGTGCTATGCACTAGTACGTAGAGTACACACAGTCTACTGTTGCCCGAGAAGAATCAAGCTGTATTCCATATAGGCTACACTGTTTGCACTGGTGAGTAAAAGAGTTGGTCGGCCAATCGATCTTGTTTCGCCGTGAGCATCGGGTTCGTTGGATGTTGGGGCGAAATCGTTGCTGGCGAGACGTGAGCGGAACGAGGGAAGAACGACAGCAGAGAGAAGTCGTATCGACGGATGGATGCATTACTCGAGCGCAGAAAGGACGTGCAGCAGCAGTAGAAGCAGTAGAAGCAACGGGCGAGTGAGAGAGTAGAGAATGTCTGTCTTCTCTCCGCCGGACAAACTTTATTAACTCCTGTCACCCGCCAACGAGCCATCAGTTCCATCTGAAGACGTACCAGTTCGTTAGAACGTCCAGCGCTACTCGGTTGCTGCTGAAGAGTGAAAAGAACGCGGACAGGGTGCAGTAGATATGACAAACTGAATTATTGAAGAATGTATTATGATAATGATATTCCGTCACTGAAAGTCTCTTCTAAATTAATTATAATATAAACGTTTTAACAAACATTTTTAAAGAGCACACTCATTTTTGTGATAAACTGTTTCGAACTGTTTGCATAGTTCGATGGAAATATACCCGAGTAGAATTTTTTAGCGTTACATAGGGCACAAATCAGGAACTGACTCGGCGATGATAGGTTCTGATAGGACCTTTGTAGCACCATATTCACATCTGAATTACTTCGAAGTAATTGATTAACTTTAATCTAAGGCAACATGATTAATATGATATTCAATTCAATTACATTTCCTTACTATTTTTTATATTAAACTAAGTTACGGGACGAACTAATGGCAATTTCATATTTGTCGATGTCACGTTTTTAAATGGAGTTACAATTTTATGCCCTATATGATCATATAGAATTATATATAATTCTATATAATTAAATATTATAATTTTTTCCTGGGATGTGACTGAGACCGAGTGATGAGTACGGATTTGGTGCTAAGAAAAGTATTACGCACCAAAAACATTTCAATCGACTTAGTGAGGAATAGCGGTAGAGAAACTGCTCACTGCAAACTTAAATGCTATATTATTTGGGGCAACGTTGTTTGACAAAGTTCTGTGTACCACCGTACAAGCTGAAATTGAGAAAACGGTAAACACACTCTCAGTGAATTTACCAAGATATTCGTGCAATTAGTAATGTAATACCGGATTGTCTTCTTTCTTCCGTTTTTTCGCACGCTTAAGGGGAGGGAGTCTGATAAAAAAAATTGATTTTGGAAATTCAATATCATCGAAATCCTATTGCATATAAAAATGCCCAACTCACTATATTGTTGGTACTCGATGAAAGGATTTTTTACTGTCATCTGACTTGCATATGCTTTTCAATATTGTCTTAAGCAAAGTTCTTAGGTTTTCCATTCTGCGCATGATTCAGATCAAACTACTAGGCAGATTGGAATGGTTGACGTCTCATTTTCTTCTTCATGAAAAGATACACCGGCCAAATGGAGCAAACTATTTTTTTTCATTCTGAAAGCAAAGTTAATCACTGATTTAGAAAATAGCATAAAATTTATCTAATAATAATTGTGTCACTTAAAAAATATTACCGTTTATTAACATTTGCTCCATCTAGCCGGTGTATCTTTTCATGAAGACGAAAATGAGATGTCAACCATTCCAATCTGCCTGGTAGTTTGATCTGAATCATGCGCAGAATGGGAAACCTAAGAACTTTGCTTAAGATAATATTGAAAAGCATATGCAAGTCAGACGACAGTAAAAAATCCTTTCATCGAGTACCAACAATATAGTGCTTTGGGCATTTTTATATGCAATAGTATTTGGATGATGTTGCATTTCCAAAACCAATTTTTTTTACCTGTCTCCTTCCCCTTAATCGATTTGTCAAGTAAACACAAACAATTCATATTTTTAACTCACACTATCACGAGACGTCGAGATAAGCGGAACACAAGAATACACAATTCCACTACGGTGGACACTTGCTTTTCAAAATGACCCCAGATGCAGGTTACGCACAAAGCCAATAATAAGGTTCAGTATCTTTCAAAGCAACAAAGAGAAACAAGAGAGGTTATCAGAATAATACCGCTTTAGAGGATTGTATAGTCGATAATTGTTCTAGGGATGATGAAACACGGTATGTCAATAGTGGATGGAAACGCACCGCTCTCACGGCCTGTCGGATAAGGACGGTACGCCCGCGATGGTGTAACGGTTCGCGGGATTCTGATTGAGCCGAGGGTATGCGTCATACTCCAGTGTTCGCCCGCAAGCCCACGATCCGTCATACAGATTGCGTTTGGTCGGGCCGCTCACCCAGAGAACGCGTCTTCTGTAATCAGTTCTCCCAGTAGCAGCAACAGCAACATCACAGTAGCGAAATGGGCAGTTCGCTCTCTCTCTCTCTCTCTCTCTCTCTCTCTCGATGTCGATCCTAAAATGACGCATGATGCATCAAACTCTGGCTGATACGAAAGCTCGATTAAAGATAGACGGAAAATGCCAGGAGCGTCGATGAGAAATTCCTACAAACTACAAAATGTCTTCATTAATCATATCTATTATTCAAGTGTCTGTGAAGGCAAAGGTTTAATTATTCATTCCGCGAATTTAGATATATCATGTTATACATTCGTCTAAACAAATATTCATATTACATCTACATATCCTACATCAAATTGAATGGGAAAACATTTGTTTAATACGATATGCAACGTCACGGCTGTCCCAGGCGTAAACGAATCGCCACATTGTTTGTTTTCCCTCATATATATTATACACAGCCGATTTATAGATACAGTATGTACAGCACTGATCCACTGAGCGCGGGTCTACGGGAGAGCGTAGTAGTATACCTAGGTGTGCTGTTCAAACGTCCTATTAACACGAGATAAACGAGGTAGAATATTTAACGAGTGCTCCGGGAAATGTATTACATTTTTTTTGCACCTACCGCTACGATGCCGTTGACGTACTCCGACGGCTGTTCATGCAAGTGTCGGTTTTTTGACGTGCTATGTACTCATTAACTCGACACTCGTAACACGAGCTCCACACATGAGAGGAAAAGGGGGAATATGTTCATTGTCCGCTACTACGTCGACACCTTTTTCAATTATTGAAGTATACATTGCTCGATAAATCCCGATTAGCTGGCATTATAAATTGAAATTTATATATTATTTATTTTTATTATGGACATGCAATTTTTACATGGCTTATATTACATAATTTAATGATTAATTCAATTTTAACAAATCATTACAGTTGATGATAAAGACTGCGCGTAATGAGATCAAACTCTTCATTGTAAAAGGCTGATCAACATCATAGATTTTCTAATATAAGTAATTGACATTAGGTAAACTTGTAATTCATGACCCTGAAAAGTCAGATCATGAATACGTCCTGAAATGTCTGATACCAGGACCGAATGTTCTGTTTTCACTATTCTCTCCGGATTCTACTTACCTCCACGTTTCTCTGCATCTCTCAATATGACCCTATTGCTCGGGAGTTTGTCGACGACGAGCACCGAGAATTCCAGTAGCAGCAGCAGACCCACTGGTTCAATCTGCTCGATAACTTTTGTCCATAAATTCTTGGAGACTTCGAAATGCGCCCGGGGACAGATGGAAACACCTTGGGGCTGTACCACTCTCAAGTATTCTCGAGCTGGCGAGTTCAGCGTTTTAGAGAAACTCAATGCTGTCCTTCTTTTCTCTGTAGGTTATCTCTCTCGCATCCTCATCTTCTTCGTCACGTAAGACATTGCTTTTGCTAGCACTGCCAATGCCACTTCGAGCGTATGAGTCACGTAAATGTGTTGCAGACTTACATGCAAGTGCAGGTGCGATACTCGTGATGAGGAAAGTGGACTACAGACTGAAAAATCTTGAAAAACGCGAGAAAAGATGTGTTTCGAAATAATACGACCAAGGCAGAAAAAATCGTAAAAGCTATAAAAAACAGTAGAAGGAAGAGTGTACATACGGCTGCCACATTGGAAATTTACTAGAAAGGAAATAGAATTCTCCCAGCTGTGTTTAGCAGAGTACAGAAAATTTACTGGTAACAGTAAATACCAGCAGCCGGAACTAAAGCACCGGTCGTGGAATAGAATGCGGTTCGATAGAAACCCCTCTTTGGTAAGCTAGAGATATATCTCTCCAAAAACAGAATTCCTGGTGCGAGATATTTACATGAACAATGTTACTTATTCATACATAAATAAGACGTGACATAAATTCAAAGGAAAACTTTGCGATGACTTCGGTATTAATTACATGGTATTATATAATTACATATAATTATATATGAATTTTGTCTGTATAGAGACATTTTAAATGTATGGTTATATACAGTTATATATAATTCTATATGGTTATATATGGTCATACATGATCATATATAAAAAAAAATTTCTCGGGTAGTGAGACTTTAGGAAATTTGCGGTTACATGATGATTAACTGACATGATAATAATAATAGTTGGTGGAGGAAAAAGAAAAGTTGTACTTTCTGATTTAAATAGTATATTACGCCACGAGGGCGGGAATAGTATATTACGCCACTAGTCTACTTTCACTCCCCATTGGAGTATATTATTTTTCACCATATCTGCAGCGGAAAGTTCGAATTACGTAAAGCCCGTAGGGCGGGAAGTCGAACTTTCCGCGCAGGTATGGTGAAAAACTTTTTTCTCACGAGCGTGACAGAAACCCTCACTTTCCATGCCACAGTGACGTAACAGTTTTTCTTTTCCATGATACGGCTTCCATCCCCTTCTACACTTCCTACCCGCACTTCACTGAGCTAACTTAATTTACAATGGGTCCGCAGCCGACTTAGCCACCCTGTACCGCATTTTTTTAATGTTGCATTTTCCCCCGTCTGCAGGCATTTTGTCCCCCCCCCCCCTTAGGATCTGGTCCGGATCAGCAACCAGACCCCCATGCAGCCGCATCCGACTTCCGCCTCTATATCGCACTCGCCATAGCATTTCTGCCATGGGCATAGGAAAGCTGCGGAAAACCTATGCCAATATAACCGGTCTCGAGTTCGCCTCACGGTACCGAAGCTACGTCACGTTTCTTGGAGAATATAAACACAGATGTACGCATGTGATCCCCATAGGTACAGATGCCTATGTGTACCTCACGTACACATCTGGAGTTTCATCGCGCCCATATTTTTATTTTCGACAAAATTATGAAATCGGGTTTCGAACCCGTGACGTACCGATGCTTGGGACTAAAGGCCAGTACATTGACTACTAGACCACCACACTGGATACTATACCACATTCACCATGAGCACGGTAAAACAGCGGAAAACGCGAGCTTATACAAACGTCCGTACAATCTTCTGATTTCCCGGCGTATATGCAAATGTAACGTACATAAGTGTAGACACCGTCTCAAAAAAACTGACCTTCCACTCATTGATTGATGTGCTAGCCGCTGAACGGCTTAGCGGAAACCCATCCAAGTTATGGCTGCAAACAATGATGCTTAACTCGGGGGACCGCCAGAGCCACATACCGACCGCACAACCATCATTGTCGGTCGATTAAAAATAAAATTAATTTTTGGCTGGCACAGCAAGTCTCTATCATTCTTTTCATGAATGTGCCACTAAAACGTAATTCCAATACTATTACATAGGCATTTATTCGTCTCGGCCCATTTAAAAGAGCTGGAAGAAAGGAGGAGGGGTAGTTATGGGCTACCCTAGACCCTGATTAATTTAAATGTAAGTACAATGTTGTTATGTACTTACTACATTGATAAAAGTACGCCGCAGTGCCGAAACATTTTCCGATTGCTAAGTCAACTATGAAGATTATTCCTATACTCTCCACTCCGTGTAACGCATTCGGGCCGCTTGAAATCCTAATTTCTATATGATGTTATTGCTAGGCCAAAATTTTCAAATACGGTGGTTAATATTTGTAATGATCTATTCATGCGACTAAAATTACATGTTTCCAATTTTATATACTAAAATTTTTTTAAATAACACAATCACTGGGCAATTCACAGTCATACTACTTTTAACAATGAGGTCTGTTAGATTACTGGGTCATATTCACAATACATTCGTTGAGAAAACGTTGCTGTTGCCAGAGTTTCTGTTTCCGACTGCCTCAACTTTATTGTCTACGTTTCGCAATTCCCCATATCATAAGCCGTTGGAAAGTAGATCGGGTAGTTTTCTTGGTTACTACGAAGAAGGACCCGAAAGCGCCTGCAGCTTCGGCTAGCAGTGTGATGCATTCGGGATGGATAAAGTTTTTCCGCACCTATGAGATAGCTCTGTCCTTAGCTAGTGGAAGGTGGAGGGAACGATGCGAGATGAAGAAAAGTGAGCAGACGAATTCTTCTTCTATTCTTTTTCTGTTCCACTCCACCTCAAGCACAGTACTGTGTATATACATAGGAGAGAGGAACGATAACAGAATGACGAGAAAGACAAACACGTTCGTTCTAACGTAGTGTAGTTTCTGCGCGAACCAAAGGAATGAAATCTTTTGCGCAGTCTATCGCTCACGAACTTATGTACACATGGCAAGAAAATAATTTCGATTTCCATCCCCGTGATCGCAATCGAAGGCGATGGGAAATAGGGGACAATCGAAAGCAGGTTCTGGTAAAGCGAGTTGGATTTTACGGTACGGGTCGTACGAGTGAACCGCCGAGTCCTTTGATACCTATAGGAAATCAATTATAAGGCCGAATGAGAGCGTCCGGTTCACAGAATACTCGGTAGAGTTTACGAGAACGCGGTGCGAGAGGTGAAGCGGAGCGTCCACGGTTTGGGAGGCTGAATCCTATCGGCGTGTTGTCCAACCCTTGTACCAAACATACATTCGCACACATGCGTACACTCCACTAGTTGATGCAAACCGATTTACGGAGTAGTAGGTCTCACCCTCTACAGAGCAGTGAAACCCCGATCTATCGAGTGACAGTCTGGTTCGTTTCCACGCTCCTGTTCATCTCGTTGCTCGTGCTGTAGAGAACCCGTAGCCGTGCGAAACATAGGAACATCGATATAGGCGGTAGTAACGGCTTAATATGTTTAGTTGTCCTCAGAAACCCGCCGAGAAATGTTGAAGTCTTGAATTCTCGTCCGCAGTAGATGACAGGCTATGTGTATCAATGATTTATTCGTAATAATGATTAGATGCAATTTAGCAATTGTCTTGCAAGGGTGCTGAATATTTCAGGGAGAAATACGATTAATCCCCCGTTGTCAGTTAATCCGACAAATTAGATCCGACTACTTCACACTAATGCGTTGGCATGCGATGACACATTTGATTTCACTCCAATACGGTATTTTTATATCTCTGTATATTACTTAGAATAATTCGGGCTTTGGGTTTGGCGGAAGGGGGTGGGGCTAAAGGCTTGGGGCTAGCCCCACCCCCTTCCGCCAAGCCCGAGCCCGAATTATTCTAAGTCCCTCGATTTCAGGGGGGTCTGTGAGACCCCAAGCCCGTTTTTTTCTAAGTCCTTTTTCAAAAACATAGGTCCCCAAGGGTGGAGGGCACCTTTGGGTGGGGGACATTAGAATAATTCAGGCTCTGGGCTTGGCGGAAGAGGGTGGGGCTAAAGGCTTGGGGCTAGCTCCACCCCCTTCCGCCAAGCCCCAAGCCCGTATTTTTCTAAGTCCTTTTTCAAAAACATAGGTCCCCCAAGGTTGGAGGGCACCCTTGGGTGGGAGCACCCTTGGATGGGGGCAGCCTTGGGTGGGGGGCACCCTTGGGTGGGGGGGTCGCCCTTGGGTGGAGGGCGATTGCGAGCGCGCACAGCGCGCGAGCCATAATAGAATCCTAGTTTATATAATATATATTTTATTCATTTACATCAGTCTAGCCATGTGTCAGAGCAATTTGAGAAGACAAACCTGATTTTTTGTGTGGTTTATTGGACAAAAGTCATAACCAAGATAAGGTGGACTTGATGTTCATGACAATCTTAAATGAAATCAGTTGGTCGTTTTTTTTTAGAACCGGACATTGTCATGATGCTAATACGTAATATCTGCATCATACTTAATAACCATTGACAGTACATAGGCAGTGTCAACTTACAAAGCATTTGGCAGTTCAAAACATATACTCCGAATGCGTCAATTTATAATACAGTTGATATTACTAAGAAAAATAGTTATTTTCCATATTTTGTTTTTTGCACGGGAATTACTCGGTTTCCCGAATTGAATAACTGATATGTCGGTTTGGCCAGAGATTGTTACAAATAAAGCATAGGAAATAAACGAAACAGCTGTTCTATGTCAAGAAAAAACGTTAAATTAACGTGCCGCAAGTAGTAGCACTTGTTAGTGGTTAGCCTGAAGAACTCAGAACGATTCAGGGAAGTCGCGCACGGTGTCACAACAAGCTACTTGCAGCAGTACGGTATACGCTGACGAAACAATCCTGCCAACACGTCTGAATGTTGCCCCAGAGATTTTTTGCCGCATCTCTACGATACGGTATACTATCCAGTGAAAGTAGCACCAGCAGTCAAGTAATTGGATCGTTCCAGTGCCGTGTGGATAGTCGAAATAAAGCGACGTCCCGGCGAATGTTGGGTGTAGCGACTGAAGAAAGAAGCAATGTCGCCAGCTTCGCTCTGGTTTATCCAGCACATGGCCTGGCAAACTTTGTTAGTTCGTGTCGTGCCCTGGTCCTGATGCTACTTTCTCTCTGTTATCGCAGTTGCTGGTTTCGGGGAGCAGCAAAAGCGCGTGCCTGCCTCCCTACCACGCTTTCTTGCGCCTTTCGCAATAAGAAAGTCCTAAAAATGAGAAAACTCTGTCGGTCTCGCCAGCACGTTGTAACTGAAGGTCCTGGTAGTACTATAACCCTATAACTTCGTCGCCTAGTCCGCAAGACTTTTCTTGCGCGTCTCTCTCAACCTCTATACATCCAGAGATATTAGGAGTTTCGAGGTGAACCTTGCATCAAATTGTTTAGCTAGAAATGGTGCGCTCTGTGCAAAAACGAAGAAAATGAGATAAAATGGCAATGCGAGATGTTGCATTATCCGAACGAAGAGAAATGAGAGAAACCAAAGGGCCAATTGGCGGAGAGGATTTGTCCGAGCAACTCCTCAACTTCCACGAGCTAAGCCCGCATCCCGTACTCCGTTGCTCTTCCGATAAACAATAAACCAGAGCAGGCAGCTACATTGGCATCCCTTCGGGTACCATCAGAACCCTCCGCTCTCTCCGACCCGCTGTCGTCACGAGAACATATCGCACGGATATTCCGATCACGTTGTAGACGTGGAATTGACGTAGCTAAAGGACCGTGTCCTGCTGCACTGGCATCTACGGTAATATAGAATAGTAGGTAGAACAGGACTAGCAGATAACATTCGTCAGCATATTCGAGCACGTCTCTGCGGAGATAAACAGTGCATATTGATCAAAGCGGAAGAATCGCCAAACCGTTAAAGCGCGGCTGATTGTCCTACATCGACAACCAATATTCTCTGGCAGTACGAATCTCCCCGTTCCCTCATACATTTTGAGCCCATTTTCCACCTGGACTACAACATTGTGTACGAGATATCCTTTCACTATTCACCATCCATTGCGACGTCCATTTTACCTCATTCTGTGCCCAATAGTCCGAAGCTTGACACAAATACTACGAACCAATATCAGGGAATATCCAAATACCATATGTAGTGATTCCTGTGGCAATGCTCGTCGCATCGGGCAGTACACGCGAGGGACATAGGACATAAACGTATACAAAGTGATTCAAAATAAGTATCAACTAATTTGAGGATGCCTTTAAGATATAACTACCTAGTCGTTTCTTTAAATCCATAAAATCGAGAAGTTCTAATGACAATTTTTAATATAGTTTCAACGTGCCATGAACGTTACATGTTTAGTAAAGGCCATAATCAAAGTAAAAATCGTAGATTGATAAAAAATGGGCGCAGAAAAAATTTCTCCATATTTCCAGATTGATGTAAACACCACTTAATTTACTCAGATCACCTGTACCAACTAATCAGAATAACTAATGTGGTACGTATTTTGAACCACCCCATACATATACGCAGGCTACGAATGAGCCAGCAGCGCGGCCCGCGACTCCCAACGAGGTGTGTACGCTTCGCAGCTGTAATTTTGATTACAACCGGCATCGGTACGTGCAGTCCGAGGTCGAATGTCCTCGTCGTAAGGGGTTAGCCACGTGTAATAACCACTCGGATCCCTGTTCCGGCTAGTCCACCACGCTCGGTTCTACACGTGACGTTCTCGCTCCAGCCAGTTGTGTTGACTCTGTGTAACAGCCTCCAGTTGTATAGGCTAGTGCGGTGCATTCAAGCCGAGGGTAGCCTCGATAGCAACAATGTACAGAGAGACGCAGCGTGACACAGACAATACATCGGTTGATACCACCGCAATCGCGACATCATTGCCCGTTCGTGCGGACAGAGGATAGTTCTGTACTCATGGTTAGGGGAATGATGTGATCTACGCAACTGGGAAAGAACATGCCTTCACTCCGGGTGCATTCTCGTGATCTTCCGCAGATGAGATGACGTCAAAAACAAATTCGACTCACGTACGTTAGATTGTGGCATCTGAAATCGTGACACAACACTCTTCTGAACATGTACATATGAACATCTCGGTTTCCTTACCAACAAGATTTGCCGAACAGAGCCTATAGCCCTTTTAAAATCACCGCTATTCGTCTTCGTTCGGAAGCTAAAGCATCGACGAAATGGTTGTGTCACTAACCCCTCAGTACTCTTCCTCCCTTTCCTCACGTACACGTACATGATATAGTATATACTGTACTCAGGGCACCGCGGATACTACAACCCCTGAAACGGATTTATTGCTCGCCTGGATTTTCACGGTGATAGATCTTGGCAAAGAGCGCTGGTCTTGAGGCTCGGGAGGAGCAACGAAACTCGTGATGCGAGGCAAGGGGCCACGAAGGGCGATCCTAGAGTGATGGGGTTGAGGGTGAGAGCTGGGTTGCATAGTACTAGATGGGAATAAGTGAGTGGACTGGGGGAAAAGCGACGGATAGAAATAAGATATAGAGTAAATGTAGGTACATGCGACTCTACCGCGCGTTGAGGGCTATGCACCCCACTAGCCTCCTATAATTTATGGGTGTCGATGGTCGAACACGACTACGTGTGAATGAACATTTCTCCGATAGCCGATGTCGTGAAATATTTCCAACGATGAAAAGGTTTTTTAATATTTAAAATGTCACTACAGTTCGCAACGTTGGCGCAATAAAACGATCTCACCTGCAAATTGAATATTAGATGTGAATAACCTTTAATAAATTGGCTGATATTCAAAGACGCTTAACTTCTTTTAGAGACATACTTATCAGATCTAATCAACTCGATAAATGTTCTCGAAGATATGCGCCAAGTCTTATATAGGCCAATTGTGCGGACAACTTTTTATAGGTAGATAAATACAGGCTTGAAGAAACCAGCCGTATCTTTTTTGTCTTTTTGCCTTACGGATCAGTCACAAAGACAGGTGTTAAACAAAATGTTTTATTATATTGTATAAAAATGGAAAGTGTTACTCATTTGCAAGATAATCCGGGAACTTATTGCATCTGATAAATTTGAGTGAGCTTAAAATTTAAAAAAATGATAATAATTCTAATAAAAATATTTTTTTATGGCCGATTTTTTTGCGTTGGCATTGGCACTCTGCCACTAAGTTGGGCATGTAATAAAGTATATTTAGTGAATGAAAAAAAAAAATGTCTGTTGTGGTGAAAAATCAATATAACCTCCCTTTAAATATACAAATTATGTTATCTGTGTTGTATATATAAAATAACTGAAGTTCTTGTACTCGGACCACTCGTCAATTTCATGAACAGTGAAGAAGTTATGAATATTAAGTCATTTCATACGTACAAAACTGCATTACCGTTTATTATTTGCACGGTCAGACCCATGGGAAGTGTCAAAGTGTGCTTGGACCGGTACATATGGTATATAGCAGATGCCATCAAGACCGTGAGTTTGACGAGAGGACCTCTGTATGCACGTACGTCTGACCCATCCAGAAACTATATACAGCAGCTTGTACCACGGACGTACACGCTAGCCCGACATTACAACCGAAACAGTTGGCACTTTACCTGAATGTTGCGTTAAACCAGCAACAGCATCCCACAGCTATCGTAGTAGTGGGTACGATGACAGGATGGAGGACTCGAGTGCTCGTACCGGATGGCTACGATTTCAAGCAAGCACGACGATAGAGGGTTGCGCAGTTGAGGTCGACCCGAGGATGCGCGGATACGTGCCCATCGAGTTCGGGACACGGACCGAGAACACGCGCATACGTATATTCGCATAGGTTTGCTATGCGTCACTGCTATACTAGACTACTCTATTCTAACAGAATACATATGTATACGCAGAAGTCATTCTACCGAATAGTTGCATCTATGCGAGCTTAGACGGGATGCTATAGACGCATCCGAGTAGAAATTTCATCAGGCATGCCTGCTGTCACACGAGGTCCAGATCAGTTGTAGGTATGGTAAACTTATTTGGGGCCGCCGTAAATTCACCTGATCGGGTCCATGTAAGGCCGAGATATGGCATTCGTACTTAATAATGCTGTCTTTACACCGGATCAGGCCGATGTCAGGCTAGATATGGTAACCATATTTAGGGGTCGTCGTAAATTCACCTGATCAGGTCCATGTAAGGTCGAGATATAGCATTCTACCTTAAAAATGCCGTCTTTCCACCGGATCAGGCCCAGGTCAGGCTTTACATACGGTAACCTTATATAGATATGCCATTCATCGACCTTATCCGTTTCGCATAAGGTCTTCCTGTGGCATTTGGACCAAGATTTTATCCAATTTATCTTTACTTTCCCTGGTCAGATCCGCATACGGTCTTCGTATGGCATAGTTTTTTTTATATATGCCGTAAATTTACATTATCAGGTTCGTGTAAGGCCTAGATAACCCGCGTAGAAAAAAAGAATCTTTTAAAGAATCTTAAAAATAGTCTTGAAAGAATCTTTACAGGAATATTGAAAAGAATCACGCATAGGAGCCGGAGCAAGATTCTTTCCAGGATTCTTTTCAAGATTCTTTCCATCCGAAAGCGTTTTGAGAATCTTTGAAAGAATCTTAATGAAATTGTTCAGAGGAATCGAGCGAAACCTGTTGATGCTTTCCAGGATTCTTTTCAAGATTCTTTCCATCCGAAAGCGTTCTGAGAATCTTTTAAAGAATCTTCGAAAGAATCTTGAAAAGCGTCTTTAAGAGAATCGTCAAAAGATTGCGTCCATTAAATAGAAAAATCATTGAACAAATTTTAATGAAATTCTTCAGAGGAATAGAACAAAACCTGTTGTTACTTTCCCTTGGTGTCGAGACAGTAAATTTCGGTACGTCAACGAAGGGTATAGTCGAACTCAGAACAGCTTTGCAGTCTTATATACGTTCAGGCTTCAAGTCATTTGCGAGAAACGCTTCGACCGCTCGCCATCTAGTGGCATCGTACGAAACACTTATATTCAATACTCCGCTAGATGGCGAGCGGTCGAAGCGATTCTCGCAAGTGACTTGAAGCTTGAACCTGGATAAGACTGCAAAGCTGTTCTGAGTTCGACTATACACGAGGGGTTTACCCTTCGTTGACGTACCGAAATTTACTGTCTCGACACCAAGAGAAAGTAACAACAGGGTTTGCTCGATTCCTCTGAAGAATTTCATTAAAATTTTTTCAACGATTTTTCTATTTAATGGACGTAATCTTTTCACGATTCTCTTAAAGACGCTTTTCAAGATTCTTTCGAAGATTCTTTAAAAGCTGAGAATTTTTCCCGGGATTAAATATATTCTTCGGATTTGCAAATCAATATTAACATGTCATGAAAAAAATTATGGAACAATTTTTGAAGAATGATAAAAAATCGCCGCGGTATCATTAAAAAATCTTCAATATATGGGTTGTCAACATATATGAACAAGTGTCAAAGATACAGAGCGATTGGAGACTACAATCCACCAGTATCAAGTTTCGAGAGAATGACCCATAGAAGTATTTCACTTACATAATTTTTGATAAAGGTTTTCTTGATTAATAAAAATTTAAACGATATGGATTACTTTGGCAAATCGTAAGTTAACGGGCTGGTTATAACAATATGAAAGATGATTTCATATTTCTATATTCCCCTAACAGTGAAAGATTTATCTAGATTTCACTAACAGTGAAAATTCAGGATCTCGGAATTTTATAAACGATACAGAAATGACAATTCATTGTTTTATTATTATGTTACCCCACCTCTCTTTCACCGACGAATAAGGGAAGTTTGAAGCTTGAGTGAAGCAACGTTGACGGTAGGTAGTGTACGTCTTACGCTTCACTTAACAATGTTCTAAACTGACTGTAGTCAGAAATACAATACAGAATGTATACTACCTCTGCCTTGTACTCACAACACCGAAGACGAATCCATCAACGTCCACGTCCTCTCGAGCTGACGCTCAAGCACTTCACTCTTCATCTGCGTCAGAGAACTGGAGCCCGTGAGAAAAGCGGAAAAGCCACACGGGAACAGCGAGCCTCCGACTAGTACTCCCTCGGCATCACGAAGAGAATAAGAAATACAAGCATTTGGATAATAAATTTGATCAGGGAAGTACTTAATCTGAACAGTGTTCATCTGCGAAAGCTGTTTAAAAGGTTATCCCTCGAGACAAAGCAAAACCACTTGCGAAGCAAGCCCCTATAATTCCGCATCAGCCCGATAAGATGAAACGGTACGATGGTGTAGTGACAATGATCACCCTTCATTATCTTGATGTCTAATTTAAGATCTCAGTCTATCTAGATGTCCTTGGGAATTATTTATTAATATCTAATTACAATAATCGCAGCAAAATGGATACTGCAAATGTATCTAAAGACTACCTAGACAATAATCCCATCAATATAATTTACAACGCTGCTCCATCGCTCCATTTCAAGTGGTGTCATATTTAGAATGTATCTCGAGCCGAAATATAATCCGGCTGACTAATGTTTCATCAGAGCCGGAACAGATATTGGTACGCTGTGTCTAATCAGGCCTGTATAATTTTAGCCTGATCCGGATCTGATCTGACTGAAATACGTCTTACCAGAACGAGCTCACCGCATACCAGCCTGGTCAGGACTCGAGTAGTTATTAATAAAATATGCCGCATTAGACTCAATTAATTCCAGCTAAGTCTGGGCCAGATTTGATTTGAATACATCCACCCGGCGACCTGAATACCAGCCAGATCAGAAATCAATCAGGAATTAGTAAGAAATAGTATTTAATTATCCGTCGATAGTATTGGATATTTGGTCAGGGCTGTTTGGTCTCGTCTGATCTGAAGCGGCTGCTATAAACCAGATAAGAGCCGAATCCAATATCTGGATATGATCCTGGCCTAATGAGGGACGTAGTAAAGACAGAATTGGATTTATGTACCAAAAGATAACACACATTATATAAGTTGCCCTAATATACAATGTATTTTATTTTAAAACTTGTCTAATTAGTCCAGCCAAATTAAATTTGCGATCCCGATGCTTCATAATATTATTAATGCAAGCTGTAGAGTTAAACATAGAGGTTGTGCGCCCTCACGCATAACTGGATGGATGCTTCCATGCGAGAGAGGTTACGATAAGAAAATAAAGAAGGTTAGGCACACAGTACGAGTTAGTGGGTCTTGCTGAACAGTAGGTCACAAAGCAAAAGGGGTTAAGAGAGTAAGGCAGAAAGAAGGGAGAGTGGACTGTGAAGGAAGCAAGAGAGCGAAAGGAGGCAAGTCAATAAGACAAGAACGTGCGGAAGAAGTTCATGCTTTCGCATAAAACGATGTCCCGGGAAGTGGCCACGCGTTGTGCGACACACGTTCAGGTTCGCTGATTTATTACCGGAGCTAAAAAGCGTGTAAGACACTGTCCCTCTTGTTCGTTCTTCCATGTGCATATCAGAGAAAAGGAAGTTTCTTTTGGATTCGCCCCTCATCCCATGAGGTACCCAACGTAGCTTCGCCCGCTTCCACTTTGTCTTTTATTCTTCTTTCTTCTTCACCACAGTACATCACTTTTACACATACCTCTGAGTTTCACTCTCCCGTACTTCTTCATTCTCTCATAAGGTTCTACCCAGAAAAGAAACTGCGTGTTGGGTTTCAGCTGTAGTGCCAAGGTTAGTTCGTTTTTCCAGGAAACATTCCACCGGCGCGGTTTTGTTTGAGCGACCCTCTCTTTCCTTATATATACGGATACTTGACACACGAGCTTTTATCGCTCCATCAGACTAAGCGTTGGAGTACCGTGTTACGGTTCGGCGCTGATGTATCGCGATCGTAAAATAAAATTTCTTCCTTCAAGGGATCCTTTTCTCACACCAGCTTTCCGGCCTTGGTCTCCATGTATGTAAGAGGCTCCCCCAATAGTAAAAAAAATGTGTCGACCGGATGTGCAGAAATGGAGAAGAAAAGACAAATGATCCGATGGTAACGTCGAGCTGCAAGAGTGATACCTTTGTCCAATGGTGATAGTGCTCTGTCAACAATTATATTAGAGAGGGATGTCTGGTGGAAATAAGTTTTTTTTTTCATTTCCATCTATGCCGCCAGATCCCACTCTCGAGTTACAACAAGTTTTTCGCTTTTTTTTATTCTCTCGTTCGTTCAAATGTAAAGCATGCGACGGGTTGGAGGACATAAGCGGATGAGAGAGGATGGAGACAGGCATGAGGAGGAAAGAGAACGAGGAACAGAGACGGTTTGCCAGCGTGGTGGGTGGCAGGTCGTCCCAAACGCAATTAACGCCATAGCTGTGGCGAACTTGCCGAACTGTTTCCGCTAAAATCGCGGAAAACTCTGTTCAGACCTTCCCACTGTCATTCCCTTCCCCGCCCGCGGGCTCCGGTGCAGCCGATTTCCTGCCGCACTGCTTGGACATTTCAACGTGGCTGGTGTGTCTCTCGCTCGTCCGATCACGGGACACAGGGAGGGCGGGAAAAAATCCAGTGTCAAAGCGCGCGGCGTATACTGTACACGTATACTAGTACCTCCCGCGAGGGTGAGATACGTTTTATTTTATTTTTTCACTCTTTCTTTTTTCGTTCCATTTTTATAGAACGTTCGTGGAGGGACGAACGAGGACGAGGGAGGCGGGAGCTTAAATGCCGGAGAATTTGTCGGAAGCCGAGTTGGACGGTTGCGTAAATACCTAGAGAGGGTAAGAGTAAAAGAGAGATCGACTGAACGGAGTGCACTGAATGAAAATCAACGGGCCGCGATGTATAGATGTACGTTTCAGCTCTGTGGGCTCTCAGTTTGAAGTTTCCAGCGTACTCGGTGGACACGTAGGGTGGGCACGAGATATATGTATCCAGCTGTGTTCTGGAATACCATAAAATGAAATAAAGTAAAATAAAATAGGTTGGAATGGAATCCAGAAGGTTTAAAAGTATTCATGGTATTAGTTATGCTTAAATTAAAAATGCATCCATTAACTTTCGGTCTCGCTAAGCTTTCTGATGAATATGCGAGAACAGTGAAACTTTTGTTGGAAATGTATCAAGATAAAAAAAAACAGAACTGTGCATTTTCCGGAATACCAATATTTTAGTTGCTGCGTTCTTTATCATTCTCCAGTGATTCGCCCTGGGATAAACAGTTATTTTTCAATCCCGCTTGTCATATTTATGTGAGTTTACCAAGTTCTTGAGTGTGTATTGGCGAGATTGCTGTTATTACACTGGAAAATCTTTGACAGGCGAATCTTGGATATCCAAGATTGTGGTGACCAAGTACGCCAAAGTTGAGGCGATGGGCTTGGGACGAAGTCCAGAGTCCTGACAACCCTAAGGGGGGAGAGACCTCGGGAGAGCGGCGGTCGACACTAGTCGTGAGATTTCCCGGGACGATCGTACCTCATCCGAAACTACCTACGTCATGGTACATGGCTTGTCTGACCAGGGTGGGCAGTCTCTGCTGCGGTACGCCAACTTGCACCCTCACCCTCCATCTCGGGATTTCCTGCTCTCCACTCACTTTGCTACTAGTGATGGCTAACATTAGCGTTTTGCGTGTCATTACATCTCCATCAAGCGTAGCTCATCGGATGTCACGCATAAAACATTTATTCCGGTTAGATCTACTCCATGAGAATGACAAAGATTAGAGAAAAGAACCCCATGCTTTTAGCCAAGTTTTTATAAGGGGAGGATACAGTGAGTTTTTAATTTTTTTTCCTTGTGAAGCATTTTCTATGAAATATTCAACACATTCTTTTTGGGTTTGCTTATATTAAGAATCTTTGTATATTTTATTACATTTCATACGTTATTTACTGAGACATCCAAGTATAAAGCAAAAACGGCATAAATCTTTAAAAATTCCTTCAGCATTGGATCTTCTTGGTTTGACTTGAGACCGCTTGGAGATATAGTTGAAACTCTGACATCTTTATCTGACTGTGAACATCTCTACCGAGTGGGAACCCACCAAAATTTAAGGCGCAAAGAATTTTTTGAATATTCAAAATCAAAGTTTTTAGGATTGACAATTTTGTACCTCACAAGTATTATGAGAAAAATCATGTTATGCACACTGATATATTCTTTCGGCGTCGGAAATGTTCTAAATTTCCATTTAGTATCATATATCTTTTATATTCACACCTCTAGCAGAAAACCCAAATACCAATGTTTTTCATAAAAATTGTCAAAACTTATTTTTTAGGTTTTAGTGACCCGACTACAAATATACATACGGATTTGTGTACGTTAAAATTATTCTCACTCATGTCGTAACTTGTTACACAAATTCATTGAAACACTATTTGAATACTCATCACTTCAACATTTTATCGTAATTTTAAGCCATTGATTTGTCATTTGCTAACGTTGACTGAGCGCGAAAGTTGACAACGAACTAATTGCGCAACGACTACTAATAAACGAAGAGTTTGTTTTGCCTTTGCGAACTCAACAGACATGCAACACGATCTACGTGCTATGATAACTCGGAGATTTAAATAAATAATGCGCACTTTGAATTTCAACACACTTGTAAAAGTGTATAAAGTAACAAGTAAAGTTATGGAAAGGTACTTGCTGTTTAGAGTATGAAAATTCACAAAGTCATGTAAGATTCCGTGGCTCAATGATCCTGTTCTCTTCTTTCTTTTTTCCTTTTTTGTGTTTCATCGAGCCTTTGTCTACTAATATATAGTTTATTAAAAATATTGTTCTCAGTTAAACGACTGCAAACAGATATATGAAAAAAAAATGGTTGTTTCTTGGTCAATTACACTCTGGAAGTGAAGTCTTGAAAAGTTCTTTCATAGCACTGTCAGCTTCAGTTTATCTAGCCCAGACGGTACTTTCGAGAAGCAGAGAAAATGATACAGGAGTCTCTGTTCTCCGTTGACCCGCTTTCACGACTTCTTATTATCCTTCTTCTGCTTCTTCCACGCCTTCTTCTTTGCCACTTGTTCCCTCGATGCGTCTGGAGGTCCGCGTGGCCAAGAAAAAAACCAAGATGGGTGACAGTGAACGAACTGCAGTCAGTTGGAGTTATTTGAAGAGGGGGAGAGTCGAGAATCACCGAGAAGGACGACGCTTACGGGGATGGTGTGGTAATTCATAAAAGTTTATCACCCCCAGAGAGCTATTCCTGAGCGAAGTAGAGAGAGAGTGTGGTAGAGACTCATATCCACGTGAGCTTTACAGAGCTAAAACACTAACGCAAAAGAGTCAGAGGAGCTGGTATGTAGTTATATATGTACAGAGCGTGCAGTCAAGGCGGACAGCCTCTCTCGATCTCTTTTTCAGTCTCTTTCATTCTCTTTTCTGGTAGTGGCGGTAGTGCGGTACGCTAGTATATCTACTGTGGTATCTTGTGGCGCGCCTAGCGTTGTCCCTTTTACTTGGCTCTCTTCCCGTTGGTCTCATAGCGTAGAACTTGCACCAGCAATCCCAAAGGCTTCGCGTGAACGGTCCTTGCAAACCGAGAAACGGGCTAATAAAAAAGAAGAGAAACGCAGTGAGGCCAAGAGCGACGCAGAGGGAGGAGACAAGGTGGACGAAGGGGATAAAAATGAAAATGAATTCGCCAGCAGTGACTTTGGGAGGCTCACCGGGCTCGACGCTCGTCTTTCACCCTTCTCTTTCTCTCCACACCCCGCACCGCTGCTTGTGCCGCCTCTCACTGTTTCCGAGAGCTTTCAACACTCGAGCGGAAGACAAGAGAGAAGAAAGGAGATGGGAAGAAAAAAAAGAAGATATTTGGTGAAACACCAAAGACTCTTGTGGACGGAGAAAGAAGGGAATGAACTAAGCTATACACGAAGAAAGAAGGCCAGGACGATCAGAGATGCAGATGAATAGTCGACCTCCTCACGATCCGATGGAGAGACCACTTCCACTTTCAACTCTGGGACACTCGAGATTCTTCCCATTCTCCAGCAGCTTCGATATCGAGATCTCAACGAGGCACTACGCTTATACAGTAAACTCTCACCTATTTCACTGTCATCTCGTATTTAACGAATATTCGCTCACTTATTATACAAAAAAAATCCACCCCGCACTCCTTTAGCCCTGTGAGTGAGGTATTAGGAAAAATAATACCTGGGAAAAAAAGTAATCGGAAAGAAAAATACCAGGGGAAAAAGACGTTGGAAAAAAATCGCTTGAAAAAATAGTACTAGAGAAAAAAATTCCAATGGAAAAAAGTCCCTTAAAAAAAAGACTCAAAAAAAGGATCCCGAAAAAAAGCTTCCTGAAAATAAAAGTCCTCAGAATAATGTCCCCCGGAAAAAAATCCCCGTAATAACCGGAAAGAAAGTAGGTTTTTAGGTTCATTAGCGTTTCTTTAGGTTCTTTTAGGTTTTTTTAGATTCCTTTAGGTACTTAAGTTCTTTTAGGTTCTTCAGGTTCTTCTTCTAGGCAGAACTTGCACGTCTAGTGGTGTTTTGAGTTTTGAAGCCCCGGCGGGGTGTTATAGTCCCCCCCCACCCCCCCACCCCGTTGCATATATATACGTTAGGTTTCCTTTAGGTTCCATGGTACTTTCTTTCCACAGTACTTTTTTCCGTGAACTATACGGTACGTGTTTTTCCGGTTTTACTTAAAAATAACGTCCTTCAGCGCTTGCACTACATAAAAACTGCTTGTTTTTAACGAATGACGAGTACGCGAGTGCAGTACGATTTTAATTACACCCGCCGGTCAGACTTTTTAAGGCCGGAAATACACCGTTTTCCTCCCTAGGGAGTAATGATAGTGGATTCCGCATGGATACAAGTCAAAGGTTAAAAACGAACGATTTTAAGCCCGCATCGTAATCACGGAAGAAGAATATTTTAGCGAAATTGAAAAAATAGTACATTATGCTACAAGGGAGGAAAGAGCGCGATTTTCACCGAGCGCGAGGTTAGCTGCCCGCGCGAAGTGAGGGCTGCTCGAGCACAAGGTGAAAATTGCGCTCCCTCCCACGTAGTATACGATTCTTATCTTCCGATTGCATTGAAATATGACGTGATTTCTGTCGCTGAAAAGCGAGAGGAAAAATTCGACGATACCTGGCCGTGAGCCGTGTGCATGGGTAGCGGGAAGATATACGAGGCAAGACTCGCTCGGGCATCGTGGCCCCTGTTTTTGCGCGCTTCGAGGCCCAATGGGAACCTCGAAGTGGGCGAAAATAGGGGGCAAGATGCCGTAGGGAGTTTTGGCTCGTATATCTTGCCCGCTGCACATGCGCACTACTCGCGGTCAGATATCGGTGACTTTTCTCCCGCTTTTTAGGGACGGAATCACGTTATTTCAGCGCAGTCAGGAGAAAACATAGTTGTAATTCCGACGTTCTAGGAATGAATGGAATTTTCAATAAGACATATATCAATTTTTATTGGTTTCTTCGTGTAAGATATGATATCCATCAAGTAGGTGAGAGTATACTGTACTGTGTACGATAGGTTCGGGTATATCTAGTATTGACGATGGAGAGAGTGGAAGACTACAGAACCAGGAGAATTGAAAAGACGAAGATGCACGAGGATCGAAAGTAGCAGCTTAATCAAGGAAGACCGGAAAACTCCCTTTCACAGAGCTTCTTCCCTTTTCTTACACCCCAGAGTCGGCGATTTGGCGGGTATTTGATTCAGCAATGGTGCATCAGATTCAGGCTAAGAGCCTCCCACGTTCCGACGATAGCTTTGAAGAACATCATCTCACGATATACCTTCGTTCGAGGAAAACAAGAATATATTGGAAGGCTACAGAGAGACAGAGATTGCAGAGTTTTTGAAATCAAAGGAAGCCTTTTGTAAGCTAGCGTTTATAACGATTCCAGTATACATAATCTAAGACATCGAAGTGATACTCATGATCATCTTTTTTTCTATCAAGTATATAGCCGAATTGTCTTTTTCACATTATTAATAATGTATTATTTTTATAATCAACGCAACGTGGTATGCATATAATTCAACACCAAAATAACTTGTACTCAATAAGTGGTGTCAATTTGTTTAGTAAGGTGAAAACATTTTACCCTTTTTTACTTAAAAATAGTGAAATCAAATTCAATGATATTATTGAATTTTCTTGTCTTAACGATCAGGATGGTTGGATTTTAAGGGGAGGATCTATCCATTACAAGCAAAAAAGCGTGTTTTATTTATACCTTTTTGTTTTTATTTCGATTCCTCCATGGTACGGCTTTAATCGCCTTTTATCGCCCTTTCCACCCTTCGTCCTATCACTCTCTACTCGCACTTCACTAAGCTAACCTAATGACCAATGCGCAACCGACTTAGCCACACTGTACAGCATTCGCTACAAGTACGAGGAAACTGTGGAAAACCAGTATCGGCAAAGACGGTTGTATATTCTTCTGTTTTCTCGGTGTATATACGAAAGTAATTTATTTAAGTGTAGACACCAAGATCTCGGAAAAACGGACCTGCTCACTGATTGATGCGCCAGCCGGTAAACGGCTAAGCGGTAACCCATCCAAGTTACGTCCGCAAATAATGCTGATTAACTCGGGGGTCGACAGGAGCCACACACCGACCGCACCTCCACCAGTGTCGGTGTTTTTTATTTATATTTTATTCGTTAAAAAAATCGTTAAATGTCATACGCTCATTATTTATAATGGTGTTTTGACCACGTAAAAAAGCACCATGATCCAATATTTAAAAACGTAAAAGAAGATTCATTTTTTTTCAATATCTGTTTTGTACCTATCGAGCTTAATTTCATTTTTTGCGAATAAAATAAGCCTTTTTATTTTGCCACCGATCTACCCCTTAATAACAAGTAACAATTTTTACAGTATTCAATTTACATACACGACTGTGTTAAATTTATTCGGCTTTCATCTTGTAGCTTTCAAAGCATTTATGTTCGGAATAATATTATTATCAGCAATCAAAGCAACAATGAAATAAGATGAAAATACCATTGAATTTTATTTCACTTAGATCCAAATAAAAAGTGATAAAACTTTCGAGATTGTTATGTGAATGAACATCAGCTATTGATACGGTTGCTGATGTTGGTTCTTGTGCACATTGTCAGGGGTTCATTTTTGATACCGGCTTATCAGCAGTGTATTTTTTTACCATCATGGAAAGTAATAACGAGGTTGTGAACGGTGCATCGTTACAAAGTCCCATTTTGTCCATGATAATGTTCTTAATTCGACAGTTATTTCGATTAGTTTCAAGAACAAAGTGACAATAGGAAAAGTTTCAAATGTATGAAAGGCTGCGGTTTAATTTTAGCATAGTAATTCTCTCACGAATACTTGGCTAGTCACAGTGGAGTATCAACGAGAGACTGTCGACGGCTCGTTACCAGAGATACGAGAGAACGAACAAGTCTCGGCCCCCCTCGACTTTCACCTACTCTTGGCGAAGCAAAGTTTAATGGAAACCAAATTCTCACTGTGAAACGACGCTGTTGAGGTTGAAGTTGAAACGAGGTCGTTTGTAAAGGGGCCACACCAACTTGCCACAGAGCCCGAGATATCTACGACACATACTGGAGGCGTAGACAGCTGCTGGAAATAACTTCGAGAAATAAAATTATAATATACATTTTTTTAAATATACGACTTTTTTTCCAACCGTAGACCATTAATTTCAGAGCATGCCAGAATAATAATAATTAAGGAGAGTTAGCGAAAATGTCGAGAGGCAACCAATTTAGTGACTTCCTGGAAGTACGGCGCTTTTTTCGTTCATTTTTCTCGGCGGAATACCAGTTACCTATTCTTTACATTTCATGTAGATTTCATGGTAAAGACGTTCTACATTTAAACGAATTGCTTCTGTGCTATATAAGGGAAGCTGAGGACTAGACTAAACCAGCGAGCTTTCCGTACGTGGACTAATGACGTAGCTGTAGACATTTGTACGTGTCAGGTGCAGGCGAGAGCAGTGAAACTATCGTCCGGTACATTAATAATGCACCTAGAAACCCGTCGTTCGACGGCAATCGTGTTCATAGTAGTACTAGTAGTAGTAATAGTGGTGGTAGTGTAGGTATCGATGGTCGGGTTAGCAGCAGGCGCCGAGAAGCACCAGCGGTACGTCGTTGATCGACGAAGTGCCTTGATGGCTCGTCCATATACCCTCCAATATGACTGCGGTCAGTGTTTGATGCTTTACGTATAATTATACTATACATATAATCAATCATTGTATGACCTGTGGGCCCTTAACTCTCAAAGTGCTATTGTTACACCTTATAACGATCGCGATATAATAGAAACGAGCAATTATGTGTTCACACATTAAACCAAGTCATATTACGAGATGGGGGATTGTCACTTGTTTATAGTTTTACTCTTCTTCTCTGCACTTCAGTCGTATAATTAAAAAACTTGTTAATTCAATTAAACATTTGGTAAATAATTAATGCGTAATGAACCTTTTCCACCCGCGCAAAAAGAAAAGTATTAAAACAGTATTAAAAACAGTATGTAAAGTATAATATGTCGGCAGCACCTCGATTCTACAGAGCCCATCTCTACACAGCCTCATTTCTACACGAGCATTTCTACACCGAATCTTACTACACGCAACAAATTTGCACGACCAAAGTTGTCCACGCCGCGAGCTCTACACATAAAAGTGCGACACCGCGGAATTTCGACACGCCGTAGTTCGACACTGCAAAAGTTCGACACGCAAAAGTTCAACACGAAAAAGTTAGACACAAAAAAGTTCTACACCTTAAAAATTCTACACCGTAAAAGATTGACACTGCAAGAGTTCGACATACAAAAGTTGTAGACGCAAAAATCCGACACCGCAAAAGTTCAACACGCCAGAGTTCTACATCGCAAAGTTTTACACGGTGCATCTCTACACCGTCATAGTTCGACACAGCCTCATCTCTACACGCGCCATATTTCAACAGTTACCGACCGAAACTGTTCGAATATGGTGGGTTACCGATCGAAACTGTTCAAATATGGTGCGTTACCGACCGAAACTGGTAAAATATGGTGCATTACCGACCGAAATTCGAAAAATCTGGCGCGTGTAGAGATGAGCATGTGTAGGGATGAGGCTGTGTCGAACTATGACGGTGTAGAGATGCGCGGTGTAGAACTTTGGCGTGTTGAACTTTTGCGGTGTCGGACTTTTGCGTGTACAACTCCTGCGTGTACAATTTTTGCGTGTTGAACTCTTGCAGTGTCAAACTTTTAGGGTGTAGACGTTTTAAGGTGTAGAACTTTTTCGTGTTGAACTTTTGCGTGTCAAACTATGGCGTGTTGAAATTCCGCGGTGTCGGATTTTTGTGTGTAGAGCTCGCGGCGTGTAAAACTTTCATCATGTAAATTTTTCGCGTGTAGTAAAATTCAGTGTACAAATGCTCGTGCAGAAATGAGGCTGTGTAGAGATAGGTTCTGTAGAATCGAGGTGTTTCCAATATCTCAATTATTAACAAGTATTAGACCGTATTATTAGTTTTCAGGGTCCGGATTGATATGTCCATGGTTTTCAGTGTCCAGGTCGATATTACCATCGCTTTCGATGGTGGACCGGCCCATAGTTTTAGTTGTCTACATCGATTGCTCCACAATTTTAGGTGTCCAGGTTGATATCTTCATAGTTCTCGGAGTTCAGGTCGATCGATTCATAATGTTTATTGTAAAAATTATATTCGTTTAGAATTTTTGAGCCGTAGGTTAATCGCACCTCAATTTTCAGTATCCAGTCCGGTCTAGATACTTAAAAAACAAGTGGGAGTATATCTAGACGTCGAAAACTATGAAAAAATTGACCTGGATACCAAAAGCTATAGAGATATCGACCTGGACATCAAAAACCATGGAGATATTGACCTGGACACCAAAAACCATGGAAATATCGACCTGGACACCAAAAACAATGGAGATATCGACCTGGACACCAAAAACCATGGAGATATCGACCTGGACACCAAAAACCATGGAGATATCGACCTGGATACCGACAACGGTGGACATATCGACCCGCATCCTTAAAACTAATAATACGGTCTAATACTTTTTAGTATTAATTCAGTCCAATAGATCATACTTGAGATATTATACTTTTCATACTGTTTTAATACTTTCCTTTTTTCGCGGGCATACCGTGATAACTTTGCTCTGAAAGAACGTATGTTGAATTTAAATATTTTATGTGTATTCACGAGACCTGAAAAATATGAACCCGATATTATTCTGTAGAGACATATCACTTAAGTAGAAACGAACTTGATATTAAGCTATCGCTGGTGTTCCAGTCTCGATCTTTAAGACTGGTCGCGAGCTGGATTAAAGTTCGCTGAAGTATACTGGAGAGTACAGAAGAGAAGGCATTGCTCATCTTGAGAGATTCTCGTTGCATACTGTAGCTCGAGACAAGACATCGTTCTGGCACGAAATTCTCACGATGCAGACAATAACCCAAAGCTGTAACAAAAGGGTGAATGGATGTCGTCACAGAGCTCAGAGTTGTTGATGCGAGGCGTTGTATCGTCGAGCTAGTTCTCCACAGTGAAACGTGTAAGATATGGCGGAGAGAAGGGTGCACGAGACAATACAAGACGGAAGTAAAAAAAGAAGAAGGAGGCGCGGAGGAAAAATCATAAAAAGCATTTGGCGAGCTATGTAACTCTGTGTGCCTGCTCAGGGCAGTGAAGGGTGGTGCAAGCAGTTGCACAAAAGTACAGTGCCTGCAGGGTTTTGGCTTGCCAAAGCCCTTGCGCGACTCCAGTCGCAATTATATTTTGATTCTGTTGACCTCGTTACCTCTTTTCAAAGCTCCCACGACTTTCGCCTGGCAGTACCGTAAGGTGCTTAAAAAATGTAAAAGTTATGAAGGTTTACCTGCATAGTGAATGCTATGTACGTCCAAACCGAGTTGACGATATAATAAATACGACATGCACGACTACAGCGAGAAACGAAGCAGTATTATTTTGATAATGTAGAAAGTGCTTCAAAATATATAATGAGTGTTCTGCCAGTATAAATATTATAACAAATTTTATACAATAAAGGCAGCGGTGACGTTGAACATAACTTCAAATACATAAGGAAAATATAAGATCAGAAACAATCTTAATTCTTGAACGCTTCGGTGAAGAGATATAACAACAACAACAAAAAAAGGATTAAGTGTACTTTTACTTGAATCCCCTCCCTAGCACGAGGGATTACGATACGAATAAAAAGTGATTTAAACATCTGTATTGAGACAGAATAATTATTAATTCCTTGCAATGACATAAAACCGTAATTGTTCTAAATTAAATGTAGAATAAGTTAATGTCTGCATCAATGTTTTAATATTTTTCTATTTCTATTTTATTTCATTATTCTATGGTATGTCTTCAATTGCTTTTTACTGCCATTCGCACTCTTTTTCCTGTCATTCCCTATTTCGCACTTCACTAACGTACCTGCCAATGCGGCTGCAGCGGACTGAGTTACACTGTACCGCATTGGCTATCGACACGGGGAAACTGTGGAAAACTCGTGCCGGTACACATGGAGAAAACATTTTTGCTGGACCAAAGAATCTTTTGTTAAAATAGTGATACCATGCGTTTTTTGCTAGTCGCGCAAAAAGATTTGTTAGCTTAGCAAGAACATTAGTTACCATGACAAGAAGATTTGTAAGTCTAACCAATTTTTTAGCTCGGCTAGTAAATAATGGAATGTTATCACCATTTTGACAAACGATTTGCTGGCTTAGCAAGAGCGTTTTTTACGTGCAGGCGGCCGTATATTCTTCTGATGTCTTGGTGTATTCACGAAATTTACTTACTTAACTGCAGAAGTATTGACCTCCCTTTCATTGATTGAAGAGCCAGCAGGTGCACGGCGAAGCGATCACCCATCCAAGTTATGGCCGTACCTAATGCTGCTTAACTCGAGGGTCCATCAAAGCCACGTATTGACCGCACAACCACCGGTGTCAGTTCTATGGTTTAATATTAGCAGGATGACATTTACAGGCTACTTTAAAGTAGCAATTTTAATATATCTTTTCTTTTCGAAACGCATTAATTCTTGACGAATTCTCGTAAAATTGTCGATTTATTCTGAATTAGCGTGTAGATTTTTCTCAATTCAGAGGAAACCCTGAAGAATGGAAAATTAATGGAGACCAAGAAAGGTGAACGATATTGGATGAAGTAACTGTTGTTATGCACTCCAAGCAATAGCCACAAAGAAAATATAAAGGTGACTGGCTCACCGCAATGTTTGCTAGTAACTGAGGTAAGCCAGTCAGTTTTACTTCACGGATCGAGTATATACGTAAGAATACAGGGAGCTGCACCTATCCCGTCTTGGCAATTGTGTCGATAGCAGCAAAGGAGAAGAGAAAAAAGGAAAGAATTGGGTTGTACAGCAAACGCTCGGAGTCTTGCGAGCAATCTCGCGACCTCCTTCAATGCTCCCACAATTCTGAAGCTGCGGCTCTAGCTATGCTTTCTCGTCGCGAAAAGCTCCATGGCACCTCAGAATCTCGATAGTTCGTTCCTTTTCAAGAAAAGCGTTCCCTTCTACACACAGTTGTACCGTTATACGCCGAGTATACTAGTCGCTATAGCAATACCTATGTATTCTATACTTTCAGTGTGCACATCGAGCACAGAGAGAAGCGTGCGAAATGGAATTCCGAAGAACGGAAATCCCCCATGGAGGATGAGAGAGGTGGCCATGCTGGGAGTCGTAAATTCTGGATAATCGGGACGAGTCTGTCCGCTGCTACTGAAAGTTATACAGCCATTGGCCACACTGCATGAAATACCCTAGCATATATGTTGAACAGAAAAAGATAGAAGTCTGCCAATAATTGTAGTGATTGGCTGTACCTTAAGAGGCCAATCTTTGTATCGCTCAAAACGATGCCACTGGTGCACGTGACGGAGCAGACGAGTAAGAGGGCAAAGGGGGATAAGGCGCGATCGGGTAAGGCATGGTCATCGTCTGGGGCTTTCGTGCCCAGAAGAAGCTAGGCTTGAGGATTCTACGATCCAGCTTAGCTTTGGCTGCTATTTATTAGCTATGATCCGAAGGCGTTGGTGAGTTTAAGCAAGCTACCGCCCTGTCACCTAAGCCTTGCTGCCCTTCCGTACGAGTCCTTTGAGGACCTCACTCGCATACTGTGGCATATGAGGCATTATCCGTTGGTTCAGCCATTTTTTTCGTAAATCTTTTTGATATTTATTGTAATTAGATGGATTCTACTGCATTTGGAAGATACTTACTTTGAATCAATTTTTTGTTTTATGTAAGAGTAACATTTAAAAAATTATTATTTACATCTCTGAAAGAAAATAAGGATGCGAAGTAGAACCTTGCACATTGCTTCCTCGTTATTTTTCGCATTTTACAAAGCTATCTGTGAGGAAGTATGTTAATAAATTTTGGCTTCCTCATAGAGGAAGCAACACTTATTACTTAGAGCACACGCATACGCATATTTTTTCTAGACCACTTTTCTCGACGTTTCGGACCACTCTGGGTATCTTGACATGAAAATCTCGAAGTTATTTTTTTTCATGATAACATAGCTTCCTCTATGAGGAAGCAAAATGGAATAAAAATAATGGTGGAGAAGAAAGTGTGAGAAAATTCAAATGTCTGATTAACTTCAGTGCAATTTTCACTTCGTATTGTAATTATCAAATTAAAAGTGAAATTCTATTCTTAAGACGAATAATCAATTTTTTTTTGTAATTTCAAAAGTGTTTTGAAACGATGTTTCTAGATAATAGAGAAAATGGAGTTGAACTCGAATATTTAATTAGAAAATGAATCTTTATTCATTCGCAGTTGCATGATATATAACAATATCATAGCCCGTTTTTTTAGCACTAAAACATTCAATTTACACACTATTAACCTTTCTGTGATTTCATTTTTACATATTTTTTTTATTTATGTGAAATTTGAAGTAAAATCAAAGATGCCACATTGGGTGAAAAAAATGTCTTGAGTGTTTTACGAAAAAATTCAATTTAAAGACAGTAACTTTTCATTCAACGGTACTTTGAAAATATCAATTTTCCATATTGTAGTTTTTTGCTCCGACTGTTTTTGTAAGAACAAGATGATTTTTTTGAAATTTGAATACAACGAATCTTTAAAAATTCGTAGAATTTTTACTACTAACAAAAACTAATACCAACGAAAACTAGTGATGCCCTCAAGAAAGTCGAGACAAGTCGAGGCGCATGAAGTCAATAAACCTCGTATTGAACAATTGAACTTCAATCTATCTCGATATATGTGAATGCAATCACGAAATACGAGATATTCAGATTGCATCGTAAAATGTGTCGAGATCTTGGGTGACATCACGAGAATTTGACAGTATCGATACGATACAAGATTATTTGAGAAATTCGATAATGAAGGGAAACAAGAAACACATAGACGGCACTCAAAAGCGAAAAAAAAGTAAAATTATGATTTTTATTTGTATCAAAATTCGGAAAAAAACTGTTTGCAAAATGTGCTTCGAAGAATCGAAGGCTCAAAAAATAATCGAAATGAAGAACAGCAACACGACTGCAGTGAGAGATCATCTGCAAAAAGCACATCCTCAACATTTTGAAGAACTCAGTGCGACAAACGCGAGCAAGTCCTTTCAGAAACCTCAATTTCAAATAAAAATAAACTTTGATTCTTTGCAAGCTTGTTTATATATTGTATACTGCAATATATCAGCAATATAATGGACACGCAATACAATCGACTATGAGACGAACCTCGAGTCAATTCTCGAGACGAGGCAAGGCGATTTTAACAAAAGGTAAACGCAATATATACGATTCAAGAAAGTATCTTGATTGAGCTCTGTCAAACGAGGAAGCGAGAATTTTAACCTCGTGCGGTATCACTAACGAAAACTAAAAACAAAACTTGAGACGAACGCTGCTCGCGAGTCGTTTATGATGTACCATTTGCTTTTTATTTCGCGAGCGCCATTTGTTCGATGTTTGCGTGTATTGAGGTATGCAGAAAAGATTCACAAAGAGTATTGGATATATTCAATATGGAAGTGCGTTATTATGAAAGAGAACTTGGTGAAAGCGTAACCTACGTGTACTATGTAAAACGAGTATTTGAAGTTATCAGAAAGACTTTGTACTAAATTTCAATACCAAAACTACATATTATAGATAGAAGACGAACACAATATTTTGTTGCAGTCTCCAGCCTTTTGCAAGTATTACCAGACGTCAACTACAGGCAGATAGACGGGAATGAGTGAATTCCTTTTTTGCAATACATTCTCTTATTATGTACTTCATACATGATGTGGAAGTAAAAAGTCGCTGTATTGACAGAAAATATCTCGTATACGGTCGGTTATACAGTACTATATCCCGAACAGAAACTTAACGGGGCTAGAATGTCAGCCTGATCAGACGTGCCTTAATTTATTATTAAGTCTAATTTGTCCAATGTCCGGTGCGTAACACTATTGCGCATATGACTCTGATCCGGCTGTAATTAAGAGCCCGATCCGATCCTGATCGGGACCTGATTCGGTCCGGACCATACCCTGATTATTATCAGACATCCGTCCAATCGAACGGAAAAAATTGAGAAAATTAATATTTTTTCGTTTCTATGTAACCGTTTCTTGGCTTTTTACATGGAATTTTATCTTAGTATGCAGATAGATACACATTCATAACTGAAACAGTACATCTTTTCATAACGTACTTTGTAATGTTCACAATGTAATTTACACTTTTTACTTAGATTGATGACGGAAATAAGCAACATTAAGAAACGCGGTAGTGTTTTGGCAGCAAGTTTGTTATTACTTAGCAATCAATAATGTGTCAACAATTTGTTCATAACTGTTACGCGGTTCATTTTCAAACGCGATATAGATACCAGACCCCGGCCCGGGTCCCGAGTAGAATTTCAGCTACGGGGAATATCAGACCCTAGCGTGGTAGCCCGATTTAAATCTAAGGCCCCTGCCTGGCAACCTTATACGGGCCTTGCAGGAAAATAAAGCAGCGCATGATCAGAGCCAGATTAAGTTTTCCAGATAAGGGCCGGATAGAGGTTGCCCTACTAAGCCCCTACTTATAAAAACGGCAAATAAATTACAAAATAATTATCTGCGCTCATCGAATTCGATTTATTTTGCACTTTCTATTGGATATTCGAGCTTATTTAGTTTTCAGTACATATTAATTGCTGAAAAAAACACATGTAAATTTATTTGCCGTTGGTGGGAATCGAACCTTGATCATCTGGGTGACAGTTCTGCGCCTTAGCCCACTCGGCCATTGACATCTTAGAAAGTTTATATATTTATTGTCTATTTGAAGTATACTTAAAATGAAAACACGTCAAGACTGTACATCCATTTATTGTGACTACGACCGAAATATTCAAAATTCAAACATGATGGGGTGGTCGCCCATTCAGGTACTGGCGTTTGACGGTCAGTACCTGGATAGATTTCAAAGTAATTCTAGCGGTACAGTCCCGTAAAACGTGAGTGTCAGTAAAAATTTCGAATACTTCTCGATGGGATAAAGATGTGAAAAAATCCAGCACATGCAAGGTGCTGAAAAGATTGATTTTGCATAACAATAATTTTTAAATGTTTTTAACAAATGCCGTATCTAGCCCTTATACGAATCTGATAATGTAAATTTACGGCATATTTTTTTAAAAAACCATGCCATACAAAGACCGTATGTGGATCTGACCAGGGAAAGTAAAGGTAAATTGGACAAAATCTTGGTCCAAATGCCACAGGAAGACCTTATGCGAAACGGATAAGGTCGAGGAATGGCATATCTATATGAGGTTACCGTATGTAAAGCCTGACATGGGCCTGATCCCGTGGAAAGACGGCATTTTTAAGGTAGAATGCCATATCTTGGCCTTACATGGACCTGATCAGGTGAACTTACGACGACCCCTAAATAAAGTTACCATATTTAGCCTGACATCAGCCTGATCTGGTGGAAAGACGACATTATTCAGTACGAATGCCATATCTCAGCCTTACATGGGCCTGAGCAGGTAAATTTACGGATGCCCCAAATAAGGTTACCGTACCTAAATATACTACCCCAGCCTGATGAAATTTCTACTCGGGGTAGTAGGCAGTGAGCCGGGTTCGGTAAGAAATTAGGTCTGGCCCAGATCAACCTAACCTGATCCAGCATACCCCACTCATATCTGAACCCGCTCTAATCTGACTAATACGCATACTGAAAGAAATCGCGGTAGTTTAGGCAACTATTAAGGCATAACAGTAGATGTTTAGTCCATGCAACAATTTGAATAGTTATTTTAACTAATTTATTGGTTAAATTAACTACGTTATAGTTACTGTAACTAATTCTATAGTTGGCTTAACATAATGTCCTAGTTACTTTAACAGTGAACATATAGTGAAATACAACCTTAGCTATTTTCTTATAGCCAGTGCAACTTTATTATTGTCGTTCCAATGACCATTTCAAAATTGTCAAATAATTTCTCAAAGAATATTATGCTTGTGATTATGTTTTCTATGAATAGTACGTCGCATCTATCGTTAAATTTTAAAAACCATGTACTTTTTGTTACGATGACCATTATTATCCATTGTATTGAAATCATTAGTACAGGTCACTTTTTTAAATAGCTGAGGTTGTATTTCACTATAAATTTATAGTTATCAGTATCTTTTTACTTTCTCATCACATACGGAGTATGGATAAAGAGAAAGTATTGTAATCCAAAAAAAATTCGACTTCCAGATTTTGATGGAAATAGATGTTTTGAGTGTCCTAGATTCCAAAAAACACATTACCTCATTTCTGTCCGTCCGTCTGTCTGTCTGTCTGTCTGGCGTCTGTATGTGCCGTCCGGAAACACAATAACTTTTGAAAACATCTATGGACTGAAATGAAATTTTTTGTGTGTCTTCTGCATTCAAATCCTGGTTTTGGTATTGAAATCCAATCCAAAATCTCCACTGCTTCTGATACTTTACCTTAAATACAAAATAAAAAAAAATAAAAATTTTATTTATTTTTGTACCGCAAGTTAATATAAAAGATATTATGCTTCAATGTGATACATACAAATAGTATTACCAGCAAATAAAAAATGAACAACAAGAGATTTAGTATATAGAAGATTTTGTTTTTTCAATCACCCACATAAGACATCTTAAACTGTTGTAAAAAATGTATTGCTTGAAATATGTTACTTTCTTGTGTTATTGTGTTACACATTCACTAAAAAAAAGAACTGCAATGATCTTGAGCAGTTTTCAATGATAACATACTATGAATATTTACACCATATGTTAGATTAAAATTTAAAAAAAGAATGTAAAAATACAAGAGAAACACATTTGAGGTTATCATCACTCTTGATGTTAGACTATAAACACTCATGCACTCATCACATCATAGTTTTTTTATTTATTTTATCACTCGTATAGCATTTTATACCAATTCCAAATGCTGCTCATACACACCATAATATGCGAAACGTTGGAAATATCAAATAAAATGTAATTCCGACTGTCAAACTATCGCAATGCCGACGATAATAACATCAAAGGGAAAGAGAGATGTGAAGGCGCGCGCCGGCGCGCGATGTCACGCTCGCTTTCTCGCGCGCGCGAATTTCGAATTTACAAACGCGTTCTTGACAAATTATAGCTAAAAATGGAGATTACAATTAATGTGCGAAATTCACACATTATTAATCACTATAACCCAGTAAATTCACGATAAAAATTTTACACCAGTAACAAATTTTTACTTTTTCATCACATGCAAAGTATGTAAAATAATATTTAAAAAATAGGTCTAATTTTTTTTTTTTTTTCAAAAATAGACCTTAATTTAAAAAAAGACCTAATTTTTTTTTAAATAAGCCTAAATAAGCTAATTTTTTCAAAAATAGACCCCAGAATTTTTGTGGTCAGTACTTGGATGGGTGACCGCTTCTAACCCGAATAAGTCCCTCGATTCTTGACACGGCGGCGAAGGCGGCGGCGCGATCTTTTTATAATATAGAGAGATATTTATTCATATATAACTACAAAAACGAATATTACGAACTAACTTCACAAACTAATTTCACAAACTAATTTCACAAACTAATTTCACAAACTAATTTCACAAACTAACTTCACAAACTAACTTCACGACAGTAACGTGACGCCAGTAACAATCGTGATGAGAAAGTCACGTTTTGCGATCACGCCAGTAGCAAGTTTTTTTTCTCTCTGTGCAGTCAGCCGGAACGGGTAAGACGGATTGAATAAGATCTGGCCCACATCTGGTGAATATCAGGCGAACCGGATTTAACGAATCGCATCGATATCAGTTCCGGTTTTGATCAGGTTAACATCAGGTACGCCGAAGAAGATATACCTTACTAATTTCTGATGCGACTCGAATGAAACATATATTGGATAAGCATGGAGAAACAGATATTCCAGAGAACGGTGGTACCCTATCGTCCAAAGAATATATACGGTACGTGAGGGAACTATAACACAGAAATGAACGTAATGGAGGAAATACGTTAAGTTATTGTATGGATTCGATCCTTCTCCTGCACCCTCTGTTCATGAACTATTAATAATAGATGGAGACAGGGTACCTCACGAACGATTGTAGTGCAATATGGAGTACATCGATGTTCATAGTATTGCAAGAACGGGTCTAACCCTCCACCCCGGTTGAACCTATTTCCTATGTTCTGTCGTTCTCAATTTCCCAGTTTCCATTCATTCTACCTCTCGCTTTTCCTCTTCTGTGTGCCGTTGCTCAGTTCCATTATTCTATCTCCCTGTTGCTGCTTTCTCTCTGCACCGGGATGTTATCGCCGACGCAGCAGGGAGCCACCGGTACAATCCACGATACGATCGCTAATCGAATTGCCGATATCCACGCGCGGTGGCTACCAATTAATACCTGAATTTACTATCTACACCAGAGAGAGGTAGAGACATTTTCTCTTTTTTCCTAACGGCTCGTTTTACTTTTGTAACTTTTTTTTCGCCAACTGCGTGATTCAGAATAGGCTGTATGTATGAACGTGGTTTACTAGGGTGAAACACGGGGTTATATATGTACTCCTGTATCCTTTACTGGAACAAAGAAGGGGAATTGTGTAAACTGGAATATATCGATAGAGAAAAATTGGCCTTTACCACATTGCGATTTATACTCGCTAGCATCCTGCGGTCTTTACGCTCGATTCCACTAACGAGGGCATGTGCGGAATCTCCTACGCCTAGAGGAAAACTCGAGAGTCCAATAATCGAGTGATTTTTCTTGGGCGTGGCTGGAAAAGGACTCTCGTGAGTTCAAGAGAAGTTAATGGAAGGTTTAATAGTCGAACACGACCCAAGAGGGAAATTTTTTTTAAATCGTAAGGACCACTTCGTTTTTTACAATTTTCGCCGCGTCAGCTTTTGTTGGCACAGATTTCATTCAATGGTATAAGGTTTTTGGGTATACGGTCACAGTGCGTTGACTGGATTGGCAATCTGGTACACGAAATTTTTATTTGACACATTCGTAACGGTAGACTATTTTAAAGAGCGACCCTGATTTAATGGCTCACGATATGATAATGTACTGGACAATGTAGTAAAAATTGAGACTAAACATCAAGAAAAATTCACCATTGGTTAACGACTATCGTATGTGCTAAGCACATAAATCTTGTGAATTCAGCCTTTGATTAACTCTAATTAAATTCTTATTCTAATTGTAATCCTTAACCAAAACAAAATTTCACGTTTTACAAAATATTATTTTTCCTGATGATTGGACCGACTCGATTGCTTAAAGGGGTTAGTCACTAAAAAATTTGTAAAATAAAAACAGAATGTTATTGTAGATTTGGATTTTGTATCCTATAATCCACCTGTTAACAAAGTTTAAGAACGGAAATTAAAAAATTATTCAAGTCGCAACATACTTTTTTTATCTTTACGTTCTTATCTTTTTTTAGTGTGTTCTGTTTTATTTATTTAATCTCCAAGTTTTCGCTCCGACATATAAATATATGCCACCAGAACTTCAGCTTAATAATTAATACTTCTGAATCATTGTCACCTATTCGGGACATTATAATGTAGTCGTGCTTCTGGATCAGTAGCATGACTATAAGACATATTCCAGTCTTGTTCTGGTATGAAATGCAGAATTAAATTTATTAGTAAAAATTAATGGTGAGTGTCAACTCGACTGCCTGGTTTTTGTCGCTCGCTCCGGAATGACTAATTCATACAGCCAGAGAAATTGTGGAAGTCCTGGCAACTACAAAGTGACAACTATTAGTAACCGACGACAAAATTTTCCTTGAGTGTAGCGTGAAACAGCGCTTGGTTCACACATATCATGAGCAGTCAAATAACTGTAGTGATATTTTGTTAGTCATTCCGGAATAATCACATTATTCTTATGTGTTTTCTTTCCTATAAGCAGTGTTGAGTTTTAAATAATTGCAATAATTTTATACATTTTACAAGTATATATATTGCAAAAATATTTTTTGTAACTCTTGCTTGAAAAGCAGTGTTTTGCATGACAGTTTTGCAGAGATGAAAGTGTCCGATTGCATGACAGTATTGAAAAGATCGGTTCGTGCGTGCGTAGTTCAGAATTTTTTCACTTTCACCCCTTCGAGAGGAAAATTATTTTTACTTTCGGCCCTGTGACGCACGACGAAAGTGATCGCAGCTACGTTCAATGCAGTTGAATCTGACTGTTCACTGTCAGCCGCGTAATAGTTATATTACGCCACTAGGGAGGGAAAGTAGACTATGTCTCGCCTTCGGCTCGGGTGGTAATCTTCCACGCGGTTGGGGATAGTCTACTTTCACTCCCCAGTGGAGTATACTATTTTTCACCATATCTGCAGCGGAAAGTTCGAATTACGTAAAGCCCGTAGGGCGGGAAGTCGAACTTTCCACGCAGGTATGGTGAAAAACGATTATGCAACGCATCACCAATTGATGCACTCGATACAAAAAGTATTATGTGTTACGAGGGCCGAAATTAGCGATTGCTACCCAATATACTATTTTTCTCAGTGTGCTTTTGAACTTATAAACATTCGATAAAAATATGTGCGATACTACTAGTGGAATTATATTCTAGCAAATTCAGAAAAAAAATTAGTTTCATTACACGTTCATAAGAAATTATCAGTAAAAATAATGTGGACAAAAGTAATTAATTGTCATCTGTCAAAATCTTCGATAGAATTCTTCATTGTAAGTGCAAATATTATCTGCAAGAACATGGTACAAATTCTTTTATAAAACGAAGACACTGGAAGCCGTTCTTTGAAACTAGGTATTCTAACCGTCCTGCTTGTAATTAACAGGAAACTGCTGCATCGATTATTATACACGAGGTCTTTTCTTCGTAAAAGGAAGCTGCATCGGTTGAGCATAAGAAATTTTAATTAAATTAACAATTATGAGAAGCACCATGTAATGAAAAAAAGTTTACGTTATTTTATAAAATTAATTAATTTTATAAGATAACTGGCGGCAGTCTGCCGGCTTCGCAAGAAAAAAGTCTCTACATATATCAAATGATACATATGCTACAATTGGATCACGCACAGAGTATATATTGAAGATAAATAATTGGTTGCTCTATCCAACTTGCATGACTAAATATATCTTAAGCAACTAAGTAATTAAATAATTTTTTGTCGTGCCACAACTAATTGGTGGGACACCAGACTCCTTGGTTGCCAACTGATTCATTTACTGGCCTAACCAACTGATTTATTACCATAACCAACTGGTTTATTGGCTCACCTAATTTCATCGTTCGAAACCTGTTCGATCAATCATTTTTTTCATAGAACAGTTTTACGATGGAACCTCGGGAGCTAAATCGTTCAGTCAAGAATATCTAAAGTTTTACTACAGTACACGTAGAAAATAGTAGAAGCTGTCCAGAAGTTATTTTTCGTGCGTTGTAGAAATTATATTTGTTTATAAAAATCATCAATTTTGGTGACCCCATCTTAATTCGAAGTCAAAAGCGATACAACTGAAACATTATTGTGAAAATCTCGACAAGGAATCTACATTGTTGTATCGTACTTTGTCTCATTTATTTAATTGTCCTAACGGCCAATTTCATTTTCCTCTGATGAGAGGGTGCTACGTGATCTCGAGTCAAAAGTTGCTGGTCATGAGTGACGAGAGAAGAGTCGCCTGGCAGTGGAGCGTGTGATAGACGTTGGGTTGCCGGAAGGCAACAGAAGAACAGAGAAATGAGGGTTGAAGCTATGGAACGAGGAAGGTAGACTGCGGTTGGTTATAATGAAGTCATTTGCGTGCTCCACGGAGTGTATCACCGGAAGGCAGGATGAGTTGGGTCGCACTGGCAGCGAGGTAAAGCCATGGGTTTCTGCATTGCGGTGCGTGAGCGGCTAGAAGGCTAGTGTAAGATGGAGTACACAAAGGTGACGTGTTCCCCCGAGTCGTACGGTGTGCCACAGAGCAAGGACAGCTGGGTGCTCGCGAGAAAAGGTAGAAACACAGGGAGATGTCGTGTGTACAGAGACTTGCTTGCACACAGAAACAGCCAGACAGTCGTCTGGGTAGTGCAGGAGGTCACAGTGTTCGTGTTCGCGGTGTTGCGCCGGAACGAGGACTAATTTCACCCGCTGCTTCGCGTATAACAAATAACCCAGCTACGCGAACTCGCAGGGTGCGGAGAAGTAGCAGCAGCCCCCGGGGCGCCAGCACTAGGAAAACTCGAAGGGGTGAGAGCAAGCGAAGGCGAAGAAGGAATTCTAGGAGAAAGGAATGGGGGTTGCGGAAGAAGAAGAGCACTGAGCTGTGTACGCGTGCTTACGACAACCCATGTGACCTCCTAAAGTTGGTGCATTGATAGTAATAGGGGTGCTGGTAGTAATAGAGGGTGTTGCAATTGAAAATTAAGCTTCACAATATTGCAGGAAGAGGATAAGTACAAGGACACATAGAAACAGACCTGGAGAATTTATACCTATATTGTATTTTGCATTGTCATAGGTCAGGTCTTGATCTGACAGTTCATGTACACATCAATACTCGATTCATGGTTATATGAAAATATATATACAAAGTGCTAAAACAGAGGCGAAAACTCAGGGAAGTGGAAATAACAGCGAATAGGGCGAAGCTAATTTCACGCTCGGCTTACGGCGACTTCGAAAAGTCGCAGAAGTAGCAGCTGTCTCTCGCCGTTACAGCAACCGCGCGTAGAAATGGTAACGCGTATATACGAAAGAGAGGATTGAGAGCTCAGAGGTATAACGTCGTCCATAGCGCAGCCGGAGTCATGCGTCTATGTACCTATGCGATTTAATACGACCACGACACCTGGAGCCTCTCGGTATTATGTTTCTCGCTCGCTTTCCGCGAACGAACTACAGCGGTAATGGAAAATCTATAAACATATGGGACATTACATAAATAAAATGTTATTAATACAATGGTAAGATATTCATAATAAAGTATTGCCCCGAAATTCGTAGGAAATAACATCAACAAAAAAGAGAGATACTGCTTTCGAAACTTGGCAGAACCCGAATTACTAAGCATTTAAAAAGTGACGACAATCTTCAGAATAACTGAAGAAACATGGAAATGTCGCATACTATGAACTCTTCGTGCGTGCTATACTCGAGCAACAATTAAACTGTACTTTTGATTTTCTTTTCTTTGTCTATCCAACCAGCCATAAAGTCACAAGGATAGTTTATTATGATAGCCTGACTTCAGGGAAAAAAGGCTCCAAAGCGATGAGAAATGGACATTTACTTGGGTCTCGGATCTGCGAGTCGGTGTTGCAAGTCGCGAAACGAAGGGGTGGTGATTGTGAGAAGAAAGAAAGTAGTGAACGCAAGAAAGGGAATTGTGGCGGACCACGAGAGATCGATGTGGAAGAAAACTTGCCGTCCACGGACTCTAGCCGCGGCCTCGTAAAAGTGCGCGAGCTTCCAAGCACCATTAACTTTGCCGACGTTTTATTGCCAGGCGGTTTTTGATTGGCTCCTCTCTCACTTGCCCTCATTACTCGTTTACTCCTCGCTTTCTGTTGCTCGGCCCCAGTGCCACTGGGACAACTATAAATCGCTCGACGATCTCATCTTTCTCCTCCCCGTCGCCCCTATTTTCTCGGTGCCGTTTATACATTGTCATGCAACGTGCCGTGTATATATAGCGCGTACAACTATTAAGACCTGGGATTACCAAAAGCAGATATATCACAGCTGTGATGTACCCCACATAAGAGAGAAACGTTTAAAAGACGCCAGAGTCGTCAAAATATGTCTTAAAAACATCCTTTACTGTGTAATAGGATGTTTATGTATTAGAACAAATATGTGGGATGCGTCGAAACTACACGGAGAAAAGGGTGTAGTTGTAGGAACTACGCAATTGATACGTGCTAAACAACAGGCATGGTAAAATATGCCATTAGCAAGTTATTGCGTGTCAGAGCCAACCGATTGGAAATGCTAACTAACCGATTGATGTCAACCAACCGATTGGTAACGCCCACCAACCGATTGGTGGCGCCAACCAACAGGCATGGTAAAATATGCCATTAGCAAGTTATTGCGTGTCAGAACTAACCGATTGGTAATGCCAACTAACCGATTGATGTTAACCAACCGATTGGTAACGCCCACCAACCGATTGGTGGCGCCAACCAACAGGCATGGTAAAATATGCCATTAGCAAGTTATTGCGTGTCAGAACCAACCGATTGGAAATGCCAACTAACCAATTGATGTCAACCAACCGATTGGTAACGCCCACTAACCGATCGGTAGTGCCAACCAACCGATTGGTAATGCCAGTCAAACTACATCTAACGCTCCAAGCATTTGAAGGTTAGCTTTCCCAACTAACCCGTTTTCTCCGTGTAAGATCGAAACCAAGTTTTTCTCGTATTGATGAATTTTCATGAAATTGTGAGCACAGATAGATAAATGGTTTGTTGCGAGAATCAATTACACGGTTAAATATACGTTACAAAATGTACTTTGCTGTGACAATCAACTAATGGACTGGTCCAGCAAACTGACCAGTTCACTGGGCCTGTTACCCAAGTAGGATTAAGTGTGGCTGATTCCTACATCCTAGCACAGGGCCAAAACTGACCCGGACTGGCATACTGGTCCAGTCTCAGGCCAGTACTGGGGTGTTACATCCAGCCGGACCTAACCTATCTAAGTAGTTCAATCACGTATCCTAGTGATCATTTGTTAGACTAATCACCCGATTAGGTTTTGGACTAATTAGTTGATTAGTTGTGTCAGAAAAATCAGGCAATTTGTTGTCAGTGTAGTCAACTGATTAGATGCACTGAATCGATCAGTTAGTACACATAACTAATTATTGGAAAGTTCAAACATGAGATTAACATTTGCTCACACATATCAATGTATTTGATTTTGGCATCAAACGACAATGCTCCATGAGACTTACACCGGGATTTCATATTCAATACAGTATTATAGACATTTGTCACAAATGATTCATCAATTCTCTAAATCAAAAATTGTTGTATTCTGAATATGTTTTACTCAAATAGTATGTTACTTTTCATATATATAAACTGCAGAAACAGTTTTTTTTTTCAACATATTCACTATACAAATCCGAACATACATTTTTGTTTTAGGTTTAAACCACTATTGGTTAACGTTCGAAGTTCCAACAGCAGTGGACGCGCGGTCGGTTCGTGGTTTCAGCGGTCCCAAGAGTGGAGCAGTATTTCTTGCAGCCGTAACTTGGATGGATGACCGCTTAGGTGTACACCGGTTTGCACCCCAACTGCTGAGCGGGAGGTAATTTTTCTGAGTTCCTAATGTATTCTCATACAGTAGAAACTCCGTAAAAATAAAGCCTCCTGTATTGGCCAGGTTTTCCGACGTTTCTCTGTACTCTCGTGCAAATGCGATACTGTAGTGCGTTATGAGAAATAGCTGTCAGCAATACTCTAGGGGGTCTCTACGAAGAAACACGAAACGGGGTAAGGCGGGAACGTAAAAGCTTGAATAAGACATACGGATGAATAACCCGATGAATAAAAAAATAAAAGTGTTTACGGTTCGAAGTTACCCGAGTTAAAAAAATATACCGTGTTTTGTTATCGATAAACCCCTCCATGTATTAACTGCCATCGATAATAATCAAACCTCCCAGTGAAGGCTTTGGAATGTTTATAAAGAAACATGACTTGATACACAAGCCAATGTGCGATCGACGAGTATTGAAGAAACAGCAATTCTACAATTCTATTTAAGACCTTGACAATAGGCGGACTGAATAAAGAATGGAAAGAAAGCCGGAGGCACCCGCCGACGGGAGCACGTTCTGGAATAACTAAGCATCATTGATCCGCCTACATTTCCGCGATTTAATACGCTCACCAGATTGGTCCTATATAGTCGTTGTCGTCGTCGTTTAACTTGCCTTCGGGACGCAAACGTGGATTGTAAAATTGGAAATTCGTCTGAAGGCGAGCCACGTTTACAGCCTTTCCGTATACCTGCATCCCGATTGCAATACGACAGAAAAATTGTGAATAAGAGCAAATGCTAGCTTTAGACAAACGCGATACAATAAGTTATACAGGATGATTCTAAAAGAATATTGTATTTTTTTTACTGATTTTTATCGGGTTAAATATGGGTTGAGACTGTATTTAAATATTATTTTCATTCAGAATAACGAATAATTTATTGGTCGGCGTGTCTGCAATTAAGTTTGTCGTTTTGACTTTGGTCACGATAAGCTTTTTCATTTTTTTTTAAATTATAACGAAAATATGAGTGATATGTTTCCATTTTTGTAAATCAAATTGATTCTTTACAATATTGTTTTTTTGCCAGAAGAAAAATGCAGTTGCATTGACTAAATCTGCGTTCACATACATTCAGACAAGCATTGAATTAATAGAACTATAGAATTAGTTTGATCGAAAAATATTCGTTTCAGCTGATCATAATATGTTCGAGGCAGCCGAAATGTTTGTTGCACTTGATCAACATTAGCTTGAACGCCCTAAGCGATGACTCAGGCGACGCAGCTAATTTTTTTCCCTGTGCATTTTGAATAAATGTGTATATATGTTGAACATAAAAGGACGGGGTGAATGGTGATGTTGGATATTGCATCGTTCCTGTTCCTCGACGACTTCTATATGTATTTTATCTTTTGCAGCCACTCTTTCTCAATTTCTCTCGCCTCTTGCATTTCTACGTACGTCATGGCTGCTTCACTGCAAGCGCGTGTGTCGTCTGCTGTGAAGCACTTGGATTAGTGACGACGACAAACTTCTTAGCCATGTCTCTTGAATCATTCATACCAGACTGTGGAAGATATCGTAATACCGACTTGGCGGATGAGATTTGAGTCAGCATCAACCTGTAAACTTGCCTCATCGTCAACCTTACACGTATCGACAGTTTTTCTGATGCTGTATCGATCACCACTAAAGATACGTGTCTTCTTTGCTTTACGAAATGCTCCCCAACAAAATAAGACCCCACGAATCATTTCGAAATACAGAACATGATTGGGCGAGACAGATTACATTTGTGAAATTTTATAACTGGAGGAAATAGGACGGAGTTATGGTAGTACGAGCCTTAAAGCTGGATATATATTAGAGTTGCATGGAAAAAATCCGCGCAAAATAGTGCTTTACTTACTCATTGTTACATTGCGCTTTACTTACTCATTGTTATGCAGAATTGACTAGTCTACGTTCTTAAGCAACTTTTGATAAATTTCGGCTTCGTAGAGTTTGTGGAATCTGGAAAATAATTCTCCAGCTTTTGACTCGCATATTCACTTCGAAATTTTGTAATTTACATAATATAGGATATTTACGTTGCTTTTCATACTATTAAAAAAATGAAATTTACCGTATTAGTGAGGCAGTATCTACTCCACTTCCATGCAAATTTTTATTTTAATTGCAGGTGGGGAGGGAGGAGGAGGGAGGGTGGAATACTGCCCAGCCTCAGCCCCTGATCTTTCGAACTACTTAAATTAAGAGTTACCGGGAATTTAGGAAAGATTCAAATTATCTGACCGTTGTCTTCGGGAAATGTCCTAAAAAGTTCGAGAGATTTAACTGAAGTGTGTTGGAATGTAACATGTAAGTGACATTCAGATTGGTCGTTCGTACCATTCTTACGAAGGTGAGAACCTTCAATGATGTAATTCTTTAATACTTAATACTGTTTGTCGCATGCAGCAACTACAGCAACTGGAGCAGGAATTGGAGCAGCCAGAGATGCAAAGACAGCTGAAGCGGCTAGAATAGCAACGACAGTGGTAACTGATTTGGAAGTAACAAAAGCAACCATTTCGGCAACAACAACATCAACCAATTCCAGTAGCAACAACAGTATGTCCAGGAGTAACAACAACATCTACAGCCGCAGCAGCAGCAGCTGATACACCAAGCGACTATTCCAGAGTAGAGACTCGCTGGCTAGATACCACAATAATACCACGCGTCTACCTCATACAGGTATAAGAGGAGCCGCGGGACAGGAGTAGGCCACATTCGTCGGTTTCCTAATAGTGCAGCAGATCTAGTGTGAATACTCTGAGTTTCTGTTATCTCAAGGAGTTTCCATTAGTCCTAGAATACGAAACGGTTTACATTCATCACATTCTTTGGACCTCCTGACGCCAGCAACGACGCTGGCGACTGTTTTCTGTCTGGGTTAAATTGTGGTAAAGGGATATCTAGGGCCACATAAAAAATCAGAAACGAATAAAAAAATTATTAGTGGAGACTTTATGGTAGAAAGCGACTCACCGAGCTAATGAACTTCCGACAAACATTATATTCAATCAGTGGTTCTATTTGGCAAGCAGAACTTACAATCATAAAAAACTTAATGATGAAAAAACTAGGATATCCACATGAGATTTTTTACTAAAAAAAAAAACCAGAATTAAAGGCTATTTAAGTACCAAAAAAAAAAATTTGCCGCTCCATCGGAAACGTGTGGATGTTCTAACTTCCGTCGAAGCTAGAACATCCACAACTGAAAAGATGTATAATATAAGGGACATCGAATTAAAATGTGCATACGAATTAACGGCTATTTAAAAGGCTTTCGAACTAGATTCGATCAAATCGCAACATCCTCGGAGTCGAAAAATTGATTTTTTTTTAATATCTTAACAAAAAACTAGGACATTCCTATTGATCTTAAAATACATCTAAATTTAACAGCTCAAGATTTCTGTACCCACCGATTTTACCGCGCCATCCCTTTCCGTTAAAATCAAGTTGCTACTGGCGTATTCGCAACACGCGATTTTCTCATCACATTTATTACTAGCGGAAAGTTTTTATTCCGAATTTATTGGAGTATATTGACTAACTACACGAATAGAAATTTGTGAATTTCGCAAATTAATTGTAATCTATATTTCTGACCATAATTTATCAAGAATGTGTTTTTCAATTCGAGTTCAAGCTACGAGCTGCACTCGCTAGGAGGCGCATGCGATGTTCGCGCTTTCACTTCACATCTCTCTTTCGTTTTGGTGGTGTTATTGTCGGCACTGCAATAGTTTGATAATCGGAGTTACATTACAGTTATTCATATTCCAAAAGTTTCGAATCTTATGGTGTGTACGAGGCCTCCGCAGGATTTGGAATTCCTATAAAATGTTATGCGAGTGATAAAAACTATGATACGATGAGTGTATGAGTGTTTATAGTCCAATATCATGACTGCGAATGACCTCAAATCTGTTTTGTCTTGCAATTTTTACTTTATTTTTAGTATTCTTTTTGTCAGTGAATGTGTAACACAATCCACATTTCAGACAAAATCAATTTTTCACAACAGACGGTTTCAGAAGTCTTATGTGAGTGGTTGAAAACACTACAAAATCTTCTCTATAGTAAATCTCTAGTTACTCACTGCTTATTTGCTGGTAATTCTATCTGTATGTAACATACCAAAGCATAATAACTTTTATATTAGCTTACAATTTAAAAAAAAATGTATTTATTTTTTTTATTACCTCAGGTAAAGTATCAGATGCAGTGAATGATTTTGGATTGGATTTCAATACGACAACTACATTTGAAATCAGACAGACAGAAATGGGTGAATATATTTTTTGGAGTCTAGCACACTCAAAAAATGTATTTCCACAAAAATCTGAAAGTCGCATTTTTTTGGATTCCAATACTTTCTCTCTTACATACTTTGTATGTAATAAGAAAGTAAATTATCAAATATTATTGTAACGCGGCGCACGATATAGCTAAAGCATTGTGACTAGTCTTAAAATTCATCTTAATTTAATAGTTCAACATTTCGGTAATAAACGATTTTACCTCTGCACCCTCTTCCGTTAAAAAAACAACACCCTTTGTTAAATTACAATGAGTAAAATATGCCACTTTTGGAGATTCATACCAGGGTATACAGACAGAGTTCTGTCGTTGGCTTAGATGTTTCGTAAATTGCTTTTTTACCTTTTAAAAATGAAATACGTCCTCGTACTTACCTAATGAAAATCAAATAGCCCTTAGTGTCCTTTAGTGTTGTATAATGGAAAAAAAGCTTCCAGAGCAAGAACGGCGGAATGTTAGTAAGTGATAACTAAATACGTGATAAACTTAAAACGTATTGCTCAAACAGTTGTGCGTTCTGACTGGTTTATCAAGGTTTTCAGAACTTTAAGCCACAGAAGAGATTGTTGTCTTGATTTGTTGAACATGTGCTTGTATATGTGTTGAAACTCCGAAGGAGAATTGAAATGAACAAGGAGTCTGGTAGAGTTTGCTGACAGAAACGTAAAGGTGCTGTAGATTGTATTAGAATAGGAAAACAGCTGCAAAAGGGAAGGTAACAACTCGGCATGATAGGGAGAACGAGTCTTGTGGAAATGAGAAAATGTACGGGCGAACGTGTAACGCAATTAAAGTGTTTTTCAGCCACACAACCCTCATTTTTACAATGGTTTGGGGTACACGTCAACAGAATTAGAAAGCATGGGAGACTCGGAAATTCAAGTGGGAGAACAAAGAGGATATTCGGTCAGTGACCGCAAATGGGTCGTAAGCTCCGCAGCTCAAGTACGGATGTATAGCTGCAGCGGAGTATTTTATGTCTAGTATGCGGTGCGTAACGTGAAATGTGGAGTGGTACATAATAGTAACTTCAGTTATTGCGATATTAACACAAGGTTATTGTAATGATTCGTATATTAACATCGATGGATTTTTAGCATACATATATGGCCGTCATCGCGAGTCTATGTAAACCCTTCCTGTGGGTGAACCGTGCTGTCAGACATCATCGGCCCAAAAATCGTACTCAGCACGTGAAATTTACGATTTGAGATCTACAATGAAGGTAAAAGTCGATGATTGAAAAAAAAACCTAATTTGAACCTGAGGAAACCCGCGCAGAAAAAAGAATCTTGTGAAGAATCTTTTAAAGAATCTTAAAAAAAGTTTTGAAAGAATCTTTACAGGAATCTTGAAAAGAATCACGCATAGGAGCCGGAGCAAGATTCTTTCCATCCGAAAGCGTTTTGAGAATCTTTGAAAGAATCTTAATTGAAATTCTTCAGAGGAATCGAGCGAAACCTGTTGATGCTTTCCAGGATTCTTTTCAAGATTCTTTCCATCCGAAAGCGTTCTGAGAATCTTTTAAAGAATCTTCGAAAGAATCTTGAAAAGCGTCTTTAAGAGAATCGTGAAAAGATTCCGTCCATTAAATAGAAAAATCGTTGAAAAAAATGTAATGAAATTCTTCAGAGGAATCGAGCAAAACCTGTTGTTACTTTCCCTTGGTGTCGAGACAGTAAATTTCGGTACGTCAACGAAGGGTAAACCCCTCGTGTATAGTCGAACTCAGAACAGCTTTGCAGTCTTAGATACGTTCAGGGTTCAAGTCACTTGCGAGAAACGCTTCGACCGCTCGCCATCTAGTGGCATCGTATGAAACACTTATATTCAATACTCCACTAGATGGCGAGCGGTCGAAGCGTTTCTCGCAAGTGACTTGAAGCCTGAACGTATATAAGACAAAGCTGTTCTGAGTTCGACTATACACGAGGGGTTTACCCTTCGTTGACGTACCGAAATTTACTGTCTCGACACCAAGAGAAAGTAACAACAGGGTTTGCTCGATTCCTCTGAAGAATTTCACTAAAATTTTTTCAACGATTTTTCTATTTAATGGACGGAATCTTTTCACGATTCTCATAAAGACGCTTTTCAAGATTCTTTCGAAGATTCTTTAAAAGATTCTCAGAACGCTTTCGGATGGAAAGAATCTTGAAAAGAATCCTGGAAAGCATCAACCGGTTTCGCTCGATTCCTCTGAAGAATTTCATTAAGATTCTTTCAAAGATTCTCAAAACGCTTTCGGATGGAAAGAATCTTGAAAAGAATCCTGGAAAGATTGTTTCAAGACTTTTTTTAAGATTCTTTAAAAGATTCTTCACAAGATTCTTTTTTTCTACGTGGGAATTAATAAAACTAAAATAACCAAATATTTTTTTACTCCCGACTGAAACAATTATGTGCTGCCCTCAAACATATTAAAGAATAAATTTGCAAACCAAAAAAATAATGACCTGATTTATCTAACTCAATAAATTATCAGGATTATAATCATTAATTTACTGCTGTTTATACAGCCGTGTTTTCAATCAGTCTCCAAATTCCCGCATGGCGTCAATGATGGTTATCGTGTTTAGGAGAATATTATAATTTTATTACGTCTCCCGGCAGTAATGATGGAAGTAGGTCCATCCTCACGATCATGCACTATGACAGGTACTGTGTTAAAGTCCGATGCATCCCGTCAATATTATTATCAGCAAAATTGATCGGGGTTGGCTCAACATATTTTATGATATTGAAAGATGTTTGTTGTTTTTACTTTTTTTCCCGAACCAGCGTGACGATGAATTTTGTTAACAAAAGAGTTTCCAAAAGAGAAGTGTGTGCGTGTGCGTATCTGGCTTCGAAATTCCAATCAGCGGTAATTCACGAACTGCTCAACCGATGAAGCTGAAATTTAGCACACAGTGAAGGAGGCTGCGCCTTTTTAATTTTTTTTTTAAAGGAGGTGAATTGTCTAACATCCGTAAAATCGAGGATATTTTACTAAATAGTTCTTAATAAGTATTGAGGCATTTAATGATGTTGAGAGTATTTGGCACGAATCGGTTGAGAGGTTAAAATTTTACAGCTTTATGAAGATTTTTAAAAAAAGTCCTTTTTTGTTATAACTACTGGATATTATGGTATACCCGTCTGAAATTTTGCACTCAAATAGACTAACATTAAATCATGATTTTGATTTTATATTTCGATTTTGATTCATATAAAAGAAAACATTGGTGTCGAGAAAAAAAATTTGAATTTTCAATAGATTTAGTACAAGATTTAAGTAAAAATTTATTTTAAGGTTAATTTACCGATTTAAGAAAAATCAGTAAATCTGCTATAATTTTGCAACACTTCAAATTTTCAGAAACATGCCTTTAGAGCATAAACAAACCTGTAAAATAGAACCTTGCAAATTGCTTCCCAATTCTTTATTTTTATTTTCATAATTTTTTAGTTATAGAATATTTATATTGAAAAGTTATGCTTAAAAAAAATAAAACTGCAAAGTAGAGCATTACAAATTGCTTCCTCATTATTTTAAACGTTTAACAAAACTTCCTCTACGAAGCCAGAATCGATGAACATACTTCATCATAGAATTCGTGAAAAATGCCGTGAATCCGCTGAAAAAGAATCCGTGCTCCGAAGATATAAAGGAAAAAATAATAAATACAATCATTTCCAAACAGGCACGAACCATGGAGCTTTAGATGGAAGTCGTACTAGACGGCGTGATGCCAGACGACTTATCCTGGGGAAGAATGTTAGCCTAGGGTCACGGAAAGTACCATCGAAAATGAGCGAGCAGAAAAGAAAAGAAAATAGCTTAGAAGAATTACCCTCGAACTCAGTCTATCAATACAATAAACTTCGTGAGAGCGAAAGCAAAAGAGGATCGTATACAACGATAAATCAACGGGTAGTCCATGACGAAGCAGTTTGCTTTTTAGTTTTACTTCATTTTTGCATCCGGGCTCTCGATTTCAGCCATCCCGATAAGTCGAAAACAAAGTAACATTTTTAATTCTATCATTAAATTCTCTATTGAAAAAAAAATCTGCCCCTATTAAATTTCGGAAACCGTCATTTTTATATCATAATTCTTAATAGTACTCGATAATCGCAAATTATAGTTGCCGAAACTGAATGATCAGTTATTATAAGCAGATTGCAGCGAAAATAACGAGGTGTCTCGTGGTAGATTTATAATCCAGTAGTGTCTTTATATGGTACAGATTTCTATCGTTATTACAGCACGATGGCATTGTTGCTTTTGGTATGGAAGTTGTAGACTTATTAATGTGCCAGCAAGCTTAAAACCTGAAAAAAAATTACGTGTTCAGACCTTGTTTCCAGCATGGTATAAAACATGAACCGTTCTCCTCTGGTATAAACCAGAAGAAAGTATTCGACATGATTTATTTATCAATTCCTCGCACACTCAACCATTTTGTTCCAACTCAACATCTACACGACATAACCGCAAGAATACTAGTAACCTCATGATGCGCTCTATTTTCACGATGGAAAATCTCGAGAAATCTTTGTGAAGGAAAAACAAGAATAAACGAGACGAAAAGTTACACTTGTACAGAATAAACCTTAAATAGCATTCCTTCGCTTCGAGGACCTTGTTAACCTTTGTTGTATCTCTTCCAGAAATGGAGGTATTTTTTTTCACCATTTTCAGCGAATAAGCATCGAACGAAGAGGGGTAAGGGAGTGAGAGCGAGAAAGAGAGAAACGTCTTGATTCACCCCGGCTCATGGAAGGTGGCTGGAGGGAAACGGAGGTGGGCATAACGTGCGGAAAAAGCGACCCTTGTGCCATCTTTATTCGATAAGAGGCAAATTAGATTGAGAGAAAAAAAAAGTTTCGAGAGGGTGTATCTCTCTTCGCTCCCCTCGTTTACTCATACTTTTTGCATTCTTTTCTTCCCCTCTTTCATAAGATTTCACGTATAAGTGGATTTCTAGCCGGGGCGTCGTGTCGTGGGCGTCAGCCTTGGAACAGTGTCCTGTGCATACTTCTCACTCATACACACACATATATATATGTACATACCATATACTGAAGTCATCTGAAAGGACGAGAAAGGGCAAACCAGAAGAAGGAAGTAGTCGTCATGGTGTGGAACGAAGCAGCGAAGCGCGAACGCCGGAAAAAGTTCCCAAAAAGAGAGGTTGTCGCGGTAAGTTTTCGAGGATGTTCTGGACAAGCCGGCGGCGAACCGGAGGATTGCCTTTCTCGACTCCTACACTCCCGGTCCTCTTCTCCCTTTTGCTATATCCTTTCTATGAGCGAGAAAGTTATCTACGACCTACGAAATTCAAAAGAACGGAGCGTGCAGCAACAGCAGCAGCAGCAGCAGCAGCACAGGAATATCGAAAAGTCGTTTCAGTATTATAGCATCCTCGGGGTGTACGCCACGCCGACAGTGATCGACGCTGTCTCGTCCTCCCTAACAAAAAAAACTCACTACCCTTATCCACTGGATGGCGCGAGCTGCTTATCAGCCAATTCACGATCTCACCATTATATTTATTATTCGATATATCAGCGTATTAGTATTCCGGGAGGGTGCCAGCGACGTTTTATCGCACGGCAATAAACGTACCGTTAGTTTGGTCACTAGAGAACGAAAGATGGAGAAAGGAGTTTAAGTGATTGATACCATAGCAACTGGAAACCACAGAAGATTTTCTATTGTTTTTCTTATGCTTCTGTAGAAGGATGCTGTAGAAATTACTCTACTTAATTAAGTTATGTTATCGGCAAATATTGGATAAATTCAATTGAAAATTGGTTGATTCTATAAAATTGTAATTAGATGCACGAAGGGATTATTAGTTTATGAAAACGCAGTTGTAGGCTCTATAGGCTAAGATTAGAAGACAGTATAATTTTTCACCAAAAACATAGATATTATATGTATCTTGAAATGTTAATCACAACTTCAGTGTTACTGCTGCTCTTCCGAGCAACGCTTCCATCTGTAGTACGTTGATAAGTAAAAGGTGAGAGCAAAAAAAAATTGGCTGTTATCGTGGTGACGATAAAAGCAAACGAATCCTCTATTTCGATGAAAAGTTAAAGTTTTCGGGTTGACCACATGAGTACGCGACGCCTTGCCGTGAAAATGAAAAGTGACGAGAAAGGGAGTCCACTATGTTTTCTAGAGCTCCGTGGGCTCCACCACGGAGCGAAGCTCGCCTTAATCCGAAGAAATCGCACGCGGTGGCGCCAGGATTTACGGCTGGTCCAGTAGTAAAGGATCAACGAAATCAACGAGAGTGTATATCCCCATTTCCTAAATCTTGGGTCATTCCTTCGGTCGCAGCGAGAGGGGCACTATGTGCGTCTGTGTCTCGTCCACGTAAATGCTGTGGTCCTCTTTCGCATCGCATCAAGGCACGTTCCCTCCACACTTCCACAGTAACACTACCACGTCGCCCTTGGCCACGTAATAAATATTTTATCGTAGAAATAGCCGGGCGTGAGACACTACCGTCTGTATTTTCCCGCCTCACTTCCACTTTCAACCCTTTCTTACTAGTTGCAATAATTCCCGAATAGAAATTCAGCTACGGGGAATATCAGGCCCTAGCGTGGTAGCCGGATTTAAATCTAAGGCCCCTGCCTGGCAATCTTACACGGGCCTTGCAGGAAAGTAACGCAGCGCATGATCAGGGCCAGATTAAGTTTTCCAGATAAGGGCCGGATAGAGGCTGCCCTACTAAGCCCCTACTTATAAAACGGCAAATAAATTACAAAATAATTATCAGCGCTCATCGAATTCGATTTATTTTGCACTTTCTATTGGACATTCGAGCTTCTTTAGTTTTCAGTACATACTAATTGCTGAAAAAAACACATGTAAATTTATTTGCCGTTGGTGAGAATCGAACCTTGATCCTTTAGGTGACAGTTCTGCGCCTTAGCCCACTCGGCCACTGACATCTTAGAAAGTTTATATATTTATTGTCTATTTGAAGTATACTTAAACTGAAAACACGTCAAGATTGTACATCCATTTATTGTGACTACGACCGAAATATTCAAAATTCAAACATGATGGGGCGGTCACCCATCCAGGTACTGGCGTTTGACGGTCAGTACCTGGATAGATTTCAAAGTAATTCTAGCAGTACAGACCCGTAAAACGTGAGTTTCAGCGAAAATTTCGAATGCTTCTCGATGGGATAAAGATGTGAAAAAATCCAGCACACGCAAGGTGCTGAAAAGATTGATTTTGCATAACAATAATTTTTAAATGTTTTTAACGAATGCCGTATCTATCCCTTACACGAACCTGATAATGTAAATTTACGGCATATTTTTGAAAAACCATGCCATACGAAGATCGTATGTGGATCTGACCAGGGAAAGTTAAGGTAAATTGGACAAAATCTTGGTTCAAATGCCACAGGAAGACCTTATGCGAAACGGATAAGGTCGATGGATGGCATATCTATATGAGGTTACCGTATGTAAACCCTGACATGGGCCTTATCCGGTGGAAAGATGGCATTTTTAAGGTAGAATGCCATATCTCGGCCTTACATGGACTTGATCAGGTGAACTTACGACGACCTCTAAATAAGGTTACCATATCTAGCCTGTCATCAGCCTGATCCGGAGGAAAGACGGCATTATTAAGTACGAATGCCATATCTCAGCCTTACATGGACCTGAGCAGATGAGTTTATGGATGCCCCAAATAAGGTTACCATACCTAAAACTGATCTGGACCTCGTGTGACAGCAGGCATGTCTGATGAAATTTCTACTCGGGTAAGTGTGAATCTTCGTTTTGAAATGTTTATTTGAGCTGTACTGACAGGCAAATGTTATTCAAAATCACTATATTGCAAAATTCGTAATAATTTGTACATATCAGTTATTCGTAAATAGACATGTTAGAAGCCATTTTATTTTGAGAGAACAATAATCTGCATACATCTGAACCTCTAGCGAATATCATCATCAAGGGAATTTTTTTTAAAGTTCTATATAAAGCACATATTTATAGGTCCAAAAATGTTTCGTATATTTAATTTCAATTGTATTCGCATCAGTACCAGATATGATCCGCGTAATCTCTTCCGCCCACATTCTGTATGAGTACGTGCACAGTGTATCAAGACATTTGCATGATGAGCGTTAAGGCCCACAAGAGCACGAGCTGCTTACGTTAATACATATACAGTACAAGTCCATTGCGCCACGCAGCATCGCCTTTAAATCCAGTCGTTATCTCGCTCACTAAATTATGCAAATACAAACTTAATAATGCGACACAGCAAAATACCTTGGAGCTTTTATGCTCCAGCACAATGGTGTGTTGTAGTGTTTGGATACACAACTACATTACCTTAAGTACTGCACACCGACTCACAAGAGCCTTTGATACGGCTTTTAAATAAAGACCAAAGTGTACAAGTCGTAGACTAAAAAAAAAATTGCCGACTAGAGCATTAGGGTGAGACCTGAACCTCTGATTCAAAGGGTCTGTATGGAAATATAATTGTGTTCAGTGCGGGGTGAATCTTGTGACATATCGATGACTCCTAATGAAACTGATACAACTTAGGGAAATTATTTAAACTGACGTATCTCAGCGTTTTATTCTAAACCTCCTTATTTCACAATTTAAATACAAGCTATCTTATCTCAAATATCATTATTGAATTGACGTAACTCGGACAGGATTCTGAAAAAGCGTAACTCGATGAGGCTGATTAACGACTGTTTAATTAAATTGATTGTGATAGCCTCTATGTTTTTCGTAATTAGAATACTTAGAAATTGACAACATGAAGAGACGTGGGAGCGCTTAAAAATGAGTTTTTAACGAGTCGATTCATTATTACTGCTAGAGCGGAATTAGGCTTTTCTCAGCACTCGTAAAGGTCCTTAAATATCTAGACAATTGTAGTAACCTCTTTTTACTTTTTTCTAATTCATTTCCAGGTAGTTCCAGTGAAAGCGTTCTCATAAAGAGGAGCGGGGCAACATTTTTTTTAATTAAAGGGTAGAGGTGGAAAAACGTCTTACAGATATGAAAATATAGTTTTGAATGAACTTCAATTGTTGACGATTAGTTCGCGCGAGATAGTAAGCACAGCGAATCTAATCTTTGAGAATACCATTCAAAGTGTATAGTCATAACCTCAAAAACGATATTTTCAAAGCTTCAATCATGCCTTTCTGGGCACGAATTTAGGTGCTTGGTAATACCGACCAGCACAATTTGTGGGACACTTCTCGATTTTAATACTACAAACAATAACAAGACTTATACGCAATTCGATATTCAAGCCCATGTACTAGACTTGCTTTAGAGAATGACACTTGCATGGTCATAGTAACCAAGTGAGTGAGTACGATTGAAATATAGTTGGTTACCGCAACTCATGGATCATCTACCAATGATACAACCGATTCTTCTTCCTCTCATAACCAATCTGGTTTGTAGGGGAATTAGAATAATTGGTTTGTTGTGTCAGCCGATATTTTGATTGTGGCAACTTATTATTTCTTTCCGTACATCAATACACCTTCGCGTAGCGTAATCGGTTCAGGTTCACTTCTAAGGAGACCCCACATAGCGGTACTCTCTAAGAATGAAAAAGCAGAGCCACTCACCTTGTCTTGTTCTTATCTCTAACGTTTGGCAGTATCCCAGATGCCCTGTAATTTTCTTCTGACTCTTCTTTGGTTCTCTGATTTGATGCTACCATGTATATACAGGACAAGATAGGTACTGATTCTACAGTATTACCGATACTTGCTGGCGGCTACACGGTAACGGTCTTTCAGTACTAGGGATGAGCAAATCACACGCGAGAGATCAGAGCTCGAAGCTCGTTTCCACTCTCGACTCTTTTCTCTAAATCGTTTCTCCTCATCTTCCTTCTCGTTCTTTCGTTTCTTTCTCTCGCACACACTGTGAAGACCCCGTGATTCGATGACGAGCTTTCCGAGTGAGCAACCCTCCCTCCCTAGCTCACAACCCTCTCTCGCATTTACGTTCAGACGATTTAGCTTTGCACTGCAAAATGCACGTCCACAGAGCGATGCCTTCTTTTTACGCCGTGTGCGCGAGAGCGCACACATAGTCGAGCCGCGGCGACGACGTCGATGGCGGCAGCAGCAGCAGCAGCGCGGCTTTCTCGCGGTTCATCGGTCCCGATGAAATTCCGCAAGCGTATAAAAAGCGGGCCAATCAATTTATTCAGTCTACCTGAGCTGGGAGTCTCATCGTTTTCCCTACCCTTTTTTTACCTACTATGTAGATTTAGCAAATAAGAGAGGGAGATAAAAAGTGAGGCAAGTATGCAGAGAACAGCGTGCGAGATATCGCGATTCAAAGATTCCTAATTATTCCAGCGCGTTGCAGCAAACGTCCCGGAAAATTCGAAATCCGAGCTCCGAGCTCACTGCGATGATATATACACATACACATAGTCGCTGTCGATATACCCACCTTTTTGTATTATTGGACGTTTCTCTACTGGGGGATGGCAAAAGTTGCCGACAAAACTTCCCCGAATCGACGAATTATCGAATTTATAGAATCTATAAGTAAACGTATATAACGAGAAAACGGGACTGAGTACTATATTGATTCCACGATCACAACAACTAGCCGTTGGCTACCTTAATTGAGTTTAAAATACACTGTTGCAATATTACAATCTGCACAGATACCCCAGCACTGTAAGACAAGCGATACAGATATTAGCCTCTCAAGATATATCCATTGGCACAGTTGGTTGAAATAAGCACTAAAATGAAATATTATGCAAAGTTTCAAAAGCCAATCGACATCGATAATAGCAATACCAGAACTATGATTTTTTATTTCATTTCTTATAATTATTCATTTTTCTATATCGTTGATACAGAAAATTGATAGCTGAGTCAAAAGGAAGCCGAGTTCGCAAAAATTGTCTACGATATGCATTCTTGTTATGGGGTTATTTTCCCATATTTGCCGGTTATTGTGTCTCGCATGCTTGAGGAGGCTGTAAAATCGGAACAAATGAAATTCTAGGATTTCATTTTGAACGTCGTTTGTTTTTATCCCAACCTGTTCAAAAACACACTACACCACTGGCACCGGTGGCGCTAGCCCAGGACGACCGGTAACCGGTTGGCGTGGATTCGATTCCTGATGAGTGCAGAATGTTTTTCGAGAGCCGCCGCGTACCCGAGTATACATTGTTTACTGTCCGAAGGCGTACCACGCTGTTTACGTGAATATGGAAGCTCAGGGAATTGGCCCATCGCCGGCTACACGTTGTCATAGGTTTTCAGTACTGTTCTTGCGACATAGACGACTGCAAGTGTTTCTATCCCTTCATCATCAGACCAGTTGCGCACTAGTTTCAGTAAAATTGGGATTCGTCCCGTATTTGAAGGAGAACAATGTATTTGCAATCAACTTTTTATTCACCTTAATGCAAATGATATATATGAATAGTTTTCTGCAATAAGCGCTGCCATAATAACCAGGCGGGTTGCTATGGTAAACAGAGCATTTGAAATCATCGTTTGACGCCCATATGGGAGAAATAAGTATATTTCCGAAATGCATATTCGGATTAACCTTTCATAAGTCGCAAGACCCGCAAGCGTATTAAAGATGTTACCGGGCAGGTCATCGCACGTTAAACAAGTAAACCATGGGTATCTTTGTAACTTAAAATGGCAGGCTAAGGACATACTTACCAGAGACGGAAGAGGGAATGGGGCAGGAAATCCGCCAACAGAATCCCGGAAAAGAGGTCCCCGAATAAAAGGTCCTAGAAAAAAGATCCAAAATATATCTGCCATCTTTAATTGAATGCCAACAGAAAATTCTGAATATTTTTGTTTTCTATTGATTGGATCATTCGTAAAACCGGCCACGAGGATTTTTTTCCGGCCGATCTTTTTTCTAGTGATCTTTTTTTAAATGAAACGCCAACTTACGCTAACTGCGGGAGCTAGGAAAAAATGAGTTTCGAACGTATTTATTTTATTTTACTAACCTCAAGCATAGGATCGTTAATTATCATCGAATTTGGACATTATCTACATTCATATCGCTCACATATTGTTTGATAAAATATAAATCGAACAGAGGTGTTTTCTTCCATTTATACGAGTGTATTCTTTTCTAAAAATTAGCGGCGTTTCAAAGTAGTCAACGGCAAAAACTGTTTTAGTAAGGATAACCTTAAACATTATGGTTAATCCAATTTTATATTAAATTAGGTGAACTTCTTTGGTGACCTTTATCCTGCAATTCTGAAAAAATTGTGAAATTTGGGAAAGACTCACAAGGCCCCGGTCATGAATGAAGCGGCAACACTGGATGAGATGAGACATTACCTGCACTGAAAAAAAATGTCATTAATTCAATAAATCCATCGTTTGCGGGCTGCCAAAAACAAGCGTTATCAACTTAATTTGAATTCTAATTCCTCCAATTCCATACGAGATCGAAACAATAACTCTAAAATAAGGAAAATCATATTTTATCACTTCAATGTTAAATAGGATTGAACGAATAAGAACTAGAGTTAATTCAAAAATACCTCTTTTTGCAGCCCGCAAACGATGGATTTATTGAATCAATGACATTTCTTTTTCAGTGTGAGTACTCATTTGGCATCATAGTTAATATCACGCAAGTTCTCAAATCAAACGGTCGATTTTTCTGAGCGTTATTGAACAACAAACATCGTTTTATAACGGTACATTGGTAATAAAGTCCGTACCTTATTACCCTATCGATAAGAATAAGGAACTTCTGTTAGTTTGAGTACTTTGTTGTATCTGCATTTTACTCGCTTCTTTATGCAAAAACAACCAATCACTGTACACTGACCAACAACTGTACCGCTTATACTCCAGTGTGCGAGTGATGCTGTTCATGGAAGCCCTTCGCGCTCGGACGATCAATTTTCATACTCCGCTGCTCTTTGGAATCACGAAAACATCGCGCACGTGTACCCGCTTTTCTTTACAATGGACTTTGCTTCCTCGTATTCTCTCACAGTTGGAAGTGTTGTTGCGATTTGCAGCTCGCAAAATCACGTGCTGCATTTGCGTGAGCTCTCGTTTTCCGGTCTATTTCGAATACCCGCTTCCGAGAAGCAGATATGTACTTCACTCCCCAGACGCCGATCGTTTGTTGGAATGGTAAACGAGGCGCGAAACCGCGATTTCTGCTTGCTGACTTGCAGTTTCTTCGCATTTCCTGAGTAAGCCCAAAAATATCTGCGTATATTAGCTGTGTATATGTAAAAATGCTTGCATGCTTATACCACAGCCGTTAGAATAGCACGAAAAATCGGATTACCATGGAGAACAACGCCGTTGGGAAATCCGGGCACGCCGGAACGCGAGATATAGAGTAACCGAAAAAGATGCCGCCGCGTGCGAGAAATTTCGATATACCGCAAGTCTATAACTATACACGTACTGAATAGAAGAAGATCTTTGCGCAGCGTGAGATACCGTATGTTTTATTCAATGTTCCTTTTCGCCTCCCAAAGAATCGACTGTATCAACGCCACATGTATATAGTAACGTGTTCATTCGTACGGCAAAACCAGCATGATCGAATTTCGTGAGATTTGATTTAGGAGGACGATACGCAAGTTTAACAGAATGCGGTTCTTTCAATTTAACGATAGAAACAACATTTGTAGGCCGACATAATGAATCGCAGTTTTTATTTAACATAATGAACATTGTCTAGGATACACGGAATGAAAGGCTTGGTTGGAACAACCAAGTGCCTTGGTTATATATGCGCCAGACAATTAATTGGTTAGACCAAACAAGTTATTTGTTAGGCTACCAATTTCTTGGTTGGTCTAACCAATTAATTGTCACGGAAAAAAAGGCTTGGTTGGAACAACCAAGTGCCTTGGTTATATATGCGCCAGACAATTAACTGGTTAGACCAAACAAGTTATTTGTTAGGCTACCAATTTCTTGGTTGGTCTAACCAAGTCACTTGGTTAGCTTACCAAGTGACTTGGTTAGTCTAACCAATTAATTGTCACGGAAAAAAGGCTTGGTTGGAACAACCAAGTGCCTTGGTTATATATGCGCCAGACAATTAACTGGTTAGACCAAACAAGTTATTTGTTAGGTTACCAATTTCTTGGTTGGACTAACCAAGTCACTTGGTAAGCTAACCAAGTGACTTGGTTAGACCAACCAAGAAATTAGTAGCCTAACAAATAACTTGGTTGTTCTAAACAAGCCTTTTTTTCCGTGACAATTAATTGGTTAGACGAACCAAGTTATTTGTTAGGCTACCAATTCCTTGGTTGGTCTAACCAAGTCACTTGGTTAGCTTACCAAGTGACTTGGTTAGACCAACCAAGAAATTGGTAGCCTAACAAATAACTTGGTTGGTCTAACCAATTAATTGTCTGGCGCATATATAACCAAAGCACTTGGTTGTTCCAACCAAGCCTTTTTTTCCGTGAATTTAATCCGTATGACACATATGCGTTCCTAGCTAAAACATGGATTACAATGTAAATACTTCGCGTCGCGAGGAAAATCTGCAAAAGAAAATCCACGTCATCAAAAACTCTATGTACATAGATTTTTAATATACTGACAAAAACTTATCGAGGCAACCGGACCGGGTCCGCCGCCAAAAGGCAACATTGTGGTTGGTACGGCCATAATCAGAGAAACTGTTAAGGCCATGATCGGGGAACTATTCAGGCCATAATCGGGGAAATTGCTCAGACCGTAATCAGGATACCTAGTTCGAGCCGTGATCAGGCTCGAGTAAGGATCCTACCTGGAACTTTCCAGGCAGGAAATTCATAAATGAATAAAAATTCGTATTATATTTTTGTTTGCTTTATTACTTTAAACTTTTCAACTTAAACAAACTTTCATAAAACATTTAATGTGAAACAAATATATATTCTTTTTATGTTTTTACTTATTACTTATTTTGCGAGAAACACAGAAAGCTGAGTTAAAGCGTGCCAATCTTACTCCGACTTCTCGATTGTAACGTTACCTTAAAAAAACTCGCGAAATGAATAATAAAGAATCGGAACATACATCTAGTAAAGGCCGCGTACGGTTTTCTGATAAAAAATTGGTGCACAAGATGGCGCTGGGGTTAATACGGAATGATAATGTATATCTAATCACGACCACGTACGGCTCCCGACCAAAGTATGCACACCAGATGGCGCTTGGGTATTATCAGACACCTTTCTCCGCACCAAATCAGGTCCCCGTAACATATTCCACAGGAAGGCAAGCCTTAAGATTTCCTTATTGCGGCCTAATTAGTCCTCAGGCACCCGTAACAGAATTTCTACTCGGGTACCCATAAAAAATAACGTCGAAATGAGACTCGAATACTCTTGTCTTCCAGCTTTTGACTTCTTCGGTTGTTGAGATTTCATGAAGCACCTAATAGCCCGACCCACTCGTGCACTCTTGAGATACCGCTCAAAGTAGATAATAGATATATACATATATATTTATACATACAAATATATGTAAATAGAGTACACAGAACGAGGAGGACGAGGCATCAGGATAATGGAACCGGCAACGCATGACTGGAGTTTCGCTACTCAGCTGAGAGGGCTCCAAGTATAGAGAGAATTAAATGGAGGTGTGGAACGTGTTGCCGGTTATAAGTAAGGAGTGCGAGTGTTCTTCCAGAGGTAGAGAGGGTAGAGCACACAGCGGCATAGACGTATCTATAGCGAAGGAGGACACACAGCGTACCAGAGAGTGTTAAAAGGCTTCGTGTGCTTTCAGGACGTTGGTAGTCCTGTTATTACGTTACACACAGTAATATTATTCTTATCAGAGCGAGCAGCCAGCCAGGATGTGGATGAATTCGCGGTGGGTGGGCTGGCAAACCTTGCGTTGTTCTCCAACCCTTTCCGGAGCTTGTGCGCAAGGCAAGCTCGAGCCGGAAACCAGTGGAATATTCCCATGAACAGTTGGGCTAGCGATCGTGGCTTATCTCGAGGAAAGGGCAAATATCCGGTTTGTGTCAGAGGTGAGACTCGTCAGAGCACTGGGTATTATATAACCAGTTAACCAGACTATGTACGCGTGCACGTAATAAAGGCAAATCGTCGAAGGGAACTGTCGGAAAGAGTAAGACAAGAGTATTAGCGGCAAAGTGATAAAGAGAACTGGATTTTTATCACAATTTCTCGTACTCGGGTGATTTTTAGGAGACTGTACGATAAGGGTAGTCGAGTAATCGTGAAGAACAGTTAGATAGCTCTGTAACGTGGACGGTAGGGCTTTCATTTGGATCCGGAAATATACAGGTATGCGAAAAAGTTAGGATCCCCGGATCATACAAAAAATCTGATACTTTACATCCGGATATCCGAACTACTCAAATACCTGTACTACTGGGACTATCCGGACTACTTTTACCTACTTGCACAACACTTACGCTCACACACACACACACGCATGAACATTTATTTATCTATTCATGAAAATTCTCCATGCAGGTTTTTACTTCGTCTAACATTACTCGATAAATACATGATTTTTGGAATTGGCCGTCTAGTTCGAGTATTTGAATAGTTCGGGTAGTTCTCGTAATCGACAGCTTTGAGTACCCGAACTATCCGGATAGATCGGGTATTCAGGTAGCTCGGATATCCGGATAGGATCAAATTGATTCAATATCCGAATTTGAAATATCAGATCCGCCAGATCCGGATAATCCGAGTGATCCGAGCATTTGATAAAGTTCAAGCATTAGTGGAAGAAGCTGTGAAAGCGAAAATATCCGAATATCGAAGGATTATTCGCCACGAGTTTACATTGGGTAAAAATATCGATGTGCCGCTGAGATTCACTTATACAGTGATTTAAAACATGCATGGGTGTCAGTCTGACCTGGCTTCGACAAGCTCAAATATGTAGGAGAGGAAAGCGAGAAATCTTCTTCATGAATATTGAGAAATATCCACGACACAGCTGTCTATATTTTTCGGTGACATGCAACAGCAAACAGCAAAACGAAAAAAAGTTACCATTTGCGTATTCGCAATACGTGAGATTTTCATCAGATACTTTAACGGTGTTAAACTGTAAGAAATTTTAGAATTTTTAATGTTCATCGTAATCTGAATACCCTGCTAGAGTTTTTTTAAATCTGGCTATCAATGCTGTAATAGAGTGTTTAAGATGTAACTCTTACTCTACTAGAGACAAACGTACTGTTGCAATTGCTGAAGCTCAGAATCAACAACTAACAAGGATATAATTACGTTATCTTCAGATTTCATTTTCAATTAAATTATCGTATCTGGCTGCATAGCCTTAGAGGTATGATAAAAAATCAATTGGAAGTAATAGACAGTTTTAACCTGTCTATGATAGCATATTTCTGCGGTCTTTTATCAGAATGACGTGAAAGCGTCCTGGATGGAATCTGGTCCGGGAAGCCAAGTCCAGATGGACTTTTATATGAACTTCGGCTTTTAATCCGATTCCGAACTCTATCCTGACTCTCATCGTAACTCCATCCAGGGCTCCCGAAAGGCCTCAATCTGGATTCCACCCTGAACTCTAAAAACTTTCCCGGATTCCAACCGGAACTCCTTCCGGGATGCCAGATACTCTCCTGAACTCCACCCTGGACGATCAGCGAATCTCGGCGAATCAATCGCACAGTCCATCTTGGTTTCCTTTTTGGATTCTCGCCTGGACTGCCTTAAACTCCATCCTGGACGCCACACTGGACGATACGCGAATCTCGCCGGTTCAATCGCAAAGTCCATCCTGATATCCATTTTCAATTCTCGCCTGGACGAGAATCAAAAATCTTTTAGACTCCATCCTCGACTCTATCCTGGATAGAATCCATGTTGGTGTCCTCCTTGGATACCTTCGTGTTCAGATGGTCCATTTTGAACCGTCAACGAAGGGTAGACTCGTTTGTAGTCGAATTCACGACAATTTAGCAGTCTTATATACGCTATGGCTTCAAAATACGAGCGGTCGAAGCGTTTCTCGCAAGTGACTTGAAACCTCAATTTTAAATAGGCGACAGTAAAAAATACAGAAAGTTAAGAGAGCTTAGACACTCATAAGAAATTTACCTTTAAGGCAGAACTACCTTAACCCTAACCTTTTATTCAAGTCTATTTGAAGGATTGCTTTATCGACCGACAATGCTCCTTACAAAAATGATAAGTGATTTTTAAAAATATAGTCCGTCCTTTTGAAAGATTGAAATCAAGATTGTTATTTGCCTGTGGCTGCAAGAAACTGTGGTTAATAACGTTAATAATCGGAACCGTAAACGCCGCAATTTCCTTCTCATACTCGCTGTTGTTTAAACTGTTTGTATTTCACGATGTAACCAATATTCGAAACATTAATTAACAGCCTTATTCCTTCTAATAATGAAGCAACATGCAGCATATTTTAATGCTTTCATCGGGCAGGGAAAAGACGTATGTATAAGTTACGATGCCGAAAATTAATGTTTGTAAGTAACCAATGCGTGATGTTTTAAATTTAATTTTTACATTTATTAAATTTTTCAGTAATTAAAACTTAAGTATAGAGAAGCAAATAATAAAACATTTCCCATCATAATCGAGGTCCTAGCAAAAGAAAACCTCAGTTCAATACTTTATCATAGGGTCTCGGATATTCAATAATCAAGCACCTTGGCAATAGCTACAAGATTTTTATTTCAAATATATATCAACATTGGTATCGATCATATTTGATCGTAGACCTGTATTTGATACACTATGATCGGACAGATAAATTCTCAACTTCGGTATTCGTATTTTTATGCCCTGCATTGTTATGCTCAGAACAAGAATATTTTTTTACTTGAAACAAAGATAATACAGTTGACACGAAAAAATGCGTAGGATACACAGTACCTAAATCTGGGTATAAACTTAAACACCCGTTTCTATACTCACCTCGTACTCTCATTATTAGCAAAAAAAAGTGGAAATCGATATCGAATAGCAGTGTACGATTGCAACAGAATTGTCGCTAAAAGTAGACGAGAGTTGTATCACGAGTTTCAAGTTTTTGACGGGAATCTGAAGCATCCAGTACATACCCCTTCCGTCGAGCCATCAGAAGGATTGCGGGAAAGATATACACGAAGAGAGGGAAGTGACGCGGTCTTCACAATCGCGTGATTTGTGTGTCTAGCCTCTGGGCCATTACGAAGCGATCCCCCTTCCAGGCTTTCCCTAGAGGGAACCGAGATCTCGCCGAACGCCCGTAGTATTGTCGAGCCTCGACGCTTTGCAGAGCTACCACACCGCATTGTAATGTACCGCATACTTACATCTGTAACCGCGCACCTAGCCCGATCTATCGCATGTACTATAATAGTACAGTGGTAGTTGGATATATGTAGCATACAATACAGTCGTGAGCTTGAGTAAAGGGATCGCTAGCTCTATACTTTTGCTTACGCAGAGTGGTAGCACTACCACTACACTCCAGTAGAACCAGAACCTAGCAAACGATCGAGAGAACGAGAGATGAGGATTCACAGCACCATCCAACACGAATCTCGCGTGCAGTTGTAGTATGCTTCCCAAATTCTCGAGCTCTTTTCTCCACAGAATTCTTTTTCCAATCGAGCAATTGTTCGTACTTCTGAATTCTATGTTCGGTCTATATGTTTATTTTACTTCTGGTTATCAGTGATGGCGATTGTCCTATACAAAAAAAGGAAGCGATGGAACAATGATACTTAATGCTTGGTGTTGGCATTCTCTCGGTTGTTGAGTCTGATTGAAGCTTCTATTATTATAATTATTGTTATTTACATTAAATGCCTGATCGTCCTTGCAGGGCTCCGACTCACCTAAAGACGGGCGGGCTAATAAAAGTCGTTCTGTCTGACTGTTCCTCCAATCCGGAGGTAAGTAGTCAGGTCAGTCCAGAATCATGTGACCTAAGTAGACAGAGCGAATCCAGGATGAACGCCTTCTGCCGACAGGCGGGGATGATCTTAAGGTTCGCGATGAACGACAGTTTCATTCCACCGAGAATTCCGATTATGAGGACTACCAATTTCATCGTGAACCCTCGGTACAACCCGCGAAGTTCGAAAAGTAAGGAGAGCAAACTTTTGTTGCATCAACAAATCAGTTGCTAAGGTAAACGTACCAATGGCGGAACGTTTAAGGCGGTGTCTGTTTTGTATGTCAATTTCCGCATGCAGATATTAATTATTTTGCAAATGGTGGTAACGAATTGCAAGATTAGAGTTTCTAGTTTCGAAAAACTATACAATAAAAATATTTCTGATTGTTTGATAAATAGTTAATGATTAAAACGCTGAAAAGTGCAGATGTACCAGTGCCAGGACGGGTATTTTTGTGCATGTCCCGCTGCCGGGACACGAAATGTGCGTATCGGTGGACATCTACAAATTTTAATGTATCTGCTTGAAAAGAAATGCCAAAAAATGTGCGGTAAACATATTTACACCTATGATGCAATAAATAAAACATATATGTTTATAAAATACATATATATATTTTAGTAAATTATCAATGAAGTTTTTGCTACCGCGTAACCCAATATCCGCGTCAAAATGTCAATCGTGCGATTGTGTCCCGCCTCTGGGTCGCAGCGAGATTGCTTACTACTTGCCCCAGTCGCGAAACATACATTGGACAGTGGTGCCAACGTATATTCGGTCAGCTCCAATAACGGGACACAAAAATTACGAGTTTTAAGATATTCTACGTAACATTTGACAGTGTAATCTTAAACCTTAAGAATTTCTGAATTTGAAATACCTATGGAAAGTCTCGACCGAACTAAAATCTCCGGGGTATCATATTAATGATTATTCGGCTCTCCTTAACTAATTGGTTTAGGGATTTGCTGAAAAAGCTCGAACACCATAGATCCACTAATATACTTATTATTTACATTTTCAATTTACGATGAAAAACATGAAATCTTTTCACTTATGTTAATTATATATAACAGATACAATTGGAAGAGTTATTTTTTAATATTTTATCCATTAAACTCTTAGTATCTACAAATATCCCTTTAGTGTCCCTCAATTGGGACCTGTCCCACCATTGGTACGTTTACCTTAATATAGTGACAGCAAAGCCTTATTTCTTAGCCTAACAAAAATTATTTGCTAGACCAGCAAAAAGATTTGCTAGATCAGGAAAAATAATTGTTAGACCAGCAAATACATTTTCTAGGCCAACAAATAAAGTTTGCTGTCACTATGCTAGCGAATGATTTTTCTCCGTGAGGAGATCCTGATACTTTGTCCGCTTGTCATCTTCTTTGACGACGATATTGAACGCGCCAGCTCCCGGCGAGTCCAACATCGTAATAACAATGATTATTACGATATTGGACCATAATAATAATAATAACCATTATTATGATTATGACCATCATGATCATCAGTATTCATAGAATCGCAAATGATAATTAAATAAATTCAGGTCATATATTTCTTCTCTAGATATATAAAATCCAACGTTTATCCGTTTGTATGACAACGGCGTACTCTATAATCATGACTCGATAGTGTTACATGCAATAATTGTTGCATGTAACTCCATGCAACAACCGACGCAATAATGTTGACAATACGGTACCTAACGTATTTCAGGAATATTTCGAACTATTAAACTTCAAATTTCGCACGCAGCTTTCTTTCCCTCTATCTGTCCACCCCGACGTCGATCGTCCCGACGCCAAGTATCCCACCATCAATCATCACGACCTTGCGACGTCAAGCATTGTCAACTGTTGCAATAACAACCATTTCCATAAAAATCCGAGACGAATCAATCGTTGTCGTGATAATCGTCAACCGTTATAGTATCCTTGTTTACATAATTAAAGGCCGTGGCAATCAGTTAGTACTGGTTGCCGTTCAGTTACTTATTTGTCCACTAATTCAGTGAGTGAGTTCGCAGTTGTTTACGCATTAAGGCCGAATATTGAAGGATTTTTTCTCAGGACGTATTTAAATTTTGAACTGGTCCATCCGAAAATGTTATATAAATCCATTTCTCATGAAAGGTAGAATAAATCATACATGTAATCGCATTTTCGTGCTATAACTTTACAATTGATGCTACTGTGATATTATTTCACGATGTTCTTGGCAATCAGTTAGTACTGATTGATGCTACTGTGATATTATTTCACGATGTTCTTGGCAATCAGTACTAACTGATAATATCACAGTAGCATCAATTGTAAAGTTATAGCACGAAAATGCGATTACATGTATCATTTATTCTACCCTTCATGAGAAATTGATTTATATAACATTTTTGGATGGACCAGTCCAAAATTTAAATACGTCCTAAGAAAAAATCATTCAATATTCGGCCTTAATGCGTAAACAACTGCGAACTCACTCACTGAATTAGTGGACAAATAAGTAACTGAACATTGCGTGATACTTTAATCCATTCACAGCTTTTAATAATTATTTACCCAGATACAGGTAGTAGATTTTTTTCGTTCTACTCAATTGGGTCGTTCCAGGGGCAATCCGCAAATAACCAGATTGGCTCGGATTTATCCCAATTTACGATTACATTTTGTCCGTACTGTATTTTACCCGAGCCGATCCCCTACGCCGCTGTAGACGACTTATGGTTCTAGGAAAACTGCATAAAATCTGTACCAGTGCAGGTTGTGTCGAGATGGCTTAGTCTGTTTTGTTATTTTATACAACTATTCGAATGCATACTATCGCAACTGTAGTGCATATTTACTACAATTAAAAGATTTTTGTATTTAATTAGGTGCAATCAATGATCACCCGCTGAATCGAATCCATTTAAATATAGTGAGAAACAAATGTATTTGAAAGAACTAAATTAGCGTACATCCTCGTTCAAACAAGTTTTTCATTAGGACAACCAAATATTTAGTTTATTCAATAATCATTAGATTCAGTTGACTAAAATTTATTTGCGGTAACCAAAATATAAGTTATACTAACAAAAAATTCATTTGAACGAGAGTGTACACTGAGAGAAAAGGTTGTTAACATTTGTTAACAGTTAACAAATCTTGGTTAAATATGGCGAAATTAACCATTTAGTTATTCTTATTGAATCTCACTTGAGCTAAATAAAATGTGCTTGTCGCAAATAAGCTCGCTGATACTTGTTAATAGTTAACAAATCTTATTTGGCACAAGTGAGATTCAATAAGTATAACTAAATGGTTCATTTCGCCATATTTAAACAAGATTTGTTGACTGTTAACAAACTCTTCTCTCAGTGTACGCTAATTTAGTCGATTCAAATTTTTTTTTCTCCGTACACTGATTGACTTGAAGTCTGAAATCGTTGTTGAAACTTCAAGGTAATCACGACATTCATATAACAATAACAAATGTGGACTTTGCTAGTTCATATTTGTTATTGTTAAATGCCTTCTGTGTCTATATATTTTTATGTGTGATATCTCAAGACCAGGAGAGAAACTTATTGATTTTACTCTTGATTTACAATTTGTCTGTTCAAGTCACTCAATTGCCGCATACGCGTCGACAAAATAGAGAAGATGGAAGAGCTTCAGAGCAATGGCGAACTGGTCCTCGGAGAGAGATCCAGTTCGCTGGCGACCGAATTGAATCGAGCTGCCATCAGGTCTCCTCTCCACGCCACACCTCCCTCAAGGACTTCGTCTATCTCTATAGGCAGTGCTCTCGAGTACATATTTACCCACAGCTTGCATCGAACACTTGTACATACGTCAGTTTATGCACGTAAGGGTGCAATTTACACATGTAGGCACGTTACTATCCCGTCTAGTACACTATAGAATACTGTAGTTGACTATAGTGTTTGGAAGGTTTTGTCATTCAGGCTCTTCTACACTATGTGTTATACAAAGTATATAGGAAAGAGAATAGGGCGAAGTAAACATAAGGAGTAAACGTGAAGGATCGGCGGAACAGGTGCGAAAGGTAGCTTTCGAATATGTTACCAACACTTCGTGCATCACAGGCTCTTTGAAAACTAAGTGGAAACAAAATTGATATCCTCTGTGCGAAATGTCGAGTTTTTGTAGAAATATATGTATTGTGTATGTAAAGTGTGCACAAAAGGTTACGATCAAAGGGATCTCCGTAATAGAACAGACCACTCGGAAACCAATCACGCAGTTTGGAGAGGGAACTTCTCGCCACTAGCTATCGAATTCATACCATGGCCTTACAATCGGAGTGTAAGATCATTGGCTTTGTATTATTAGAATCGAAACGGTTCGTTGAACCGCAACGGTTCTGCAATTTTGTGAAATATCCCGGTTAACTTATCGTACTTGGGGGCACGATGTTGGGATCATAAAAGTACATGGGACATTCCATATCGTTTCGACTCGGGTCTGAGTCTTAACTCTTTGGATTATGCCCGCATTTTTGTATATGATTGAAATAACGCTTAAAAGGACTCAAACGTTTATTTTTTCGAAAAATTTTGAATTTTGGAAAGTAAAAATATCGATAGACCCTTACTCAAAAGCTGGGACAATTTTTAAAAAATCCTTTGTCAAAAGTAACGATTTTTGAGATCTTCCTCAGCCGAAGTAGGCCAACATCTGCTTCCATTGTTTACGACTTATTTTCGAAAAAAAGGAACATTTTTCTGAAAAGTAGTTTACTGTGAACGATAACTGGAAAATGTGTATGTAACACGTGATATTTCAGATTTTTTTCAAGATACATATACCTTAAAAATACATGTTCCTTGGGAAATATTTTAAGAAATATATTGACATATAGGTATATCTCCAAAAAAATTAGAACAAATTCTTTAAAATCATGGGCTATATTTCAAAATTTCCTAAATACCACTCATCGTAAACTTACCAGCTTTCTAATTATTTCGAAAATAAGTCGAAAACAATGGAAGCAGATGCTGGTCCATTTCGACTGAAATCCCAAAAATCGTTATTTTTGACAAAAGATTTTTCAGAGTTATGAAGTGGGTCGATCGATATTTTTGTTTTCAAAAATCGTAGACAATTCAACAATTTTAGAAAAAGTAAAAGATAAACATTTGGATACTTTTAAGAGTTATATCAATCATAACTAAAAATGCGGGGGCATTTCTAGGGGTCAAGGGTTTGACCCAGGTTGAAACGATATGGATTGCCCCACATATTACGTACACCTGGATATACCCTAATATATTGAGTTAGTTTTCATCCAATAAATATATTAGGCAGCTCTGCTAGGGATCCCAGTTAAATCCTCGAAGAGTCCTTATCCCAAATTCACGGAGACTGGCATAAAGTCCCAACATTGTCTCTTTTCAACTCTTCCTCGCCTAACCTGCTCCCGAGGTACCTGACCTCAACTAACTTCAACACTTTGGAGGATTTAACGAGACTTCTTCGAGACGCATTATCGACGTTACCCAGTCCCGCCACGTCCGTACCATACGACCACCCGCGTACGTGCGCTTAAGGCTTTTCAGGGGTACAAGTGAGGAGAGAAGCACCATTGAGCTTTTCGCTTTCGGGCAAACCAGGGTACGTAGTGTTACTAAACGTATACCAGACTTCTTGGTATATAGTTTTGTGTGCCGCTCGCGTCTTGCCGGAATTAGAGGTACAATTATAGCTGGCGTGCGCGGAAAGCGTTTGGTTTACACGTGACAAATAGATGGGAAGATGTGCTACACAATGAAAAATACGCTATAACGATCTGTGCGTATATTGCACATATGTAAGGCTTTCTCGGGCAGTTTAGCAACTTTCTTTACCATCACCCGTGCAGAAATTAGTTCGGACAGAATCCACTCTAGAACCCTACTAGGCTCAACAGAGGCGGCCATGACAAACTTCGGGGCCTAATCAAGCTTAAATGTGGAACCCTCACACGGAGAAAAATGCTTGGTTAGGCTTACTAAGATGTTGGTTAAAAATTTTACCAAGAAAAATTTGGTAGGCGCAACGAAGTTATTGATTAGGCGTACTAAATACTTGGTTGTCTTACCAAATCCTTGCTTATGTTAGCTAATAACTTGGTTATGTTAATCAATAACTTGGTTGTGCCCACCAAGTTTTCTTGATAACATTTTTAACCAATTTTTTGGTAATTCTAACCAAGCTTTTTTCTGAGTGCACTAGGGTCGCCCATATTGAGCCTCTAAAGGCCCGTACTTTCAAGCGTGACTAGCCTAGCAGGGCCCCTACTACAATTAGGGCCGTCTAGAAAGGGCCAAGTTGGAACCCCAACTATATTTCTGCACGGGCGTTTAAGAGTATTTTTTGTGATTTTTTAAAAGGTTTTTTTATATCTGGGGAAAACTGCATGATATCCCGGTTTCTCTCTTCTCGAAATGGAAAGGTAAAACTTTCAAAGTCGAAATTCCGTGCATAATCGAAGCACGAGAAGCAGAAGTGAATTCGAAAGGAGGACAAACGCTATGAATCAAAGATGAGCAGGAAGCGAAGACACATTGCTTTGATTCTTAGAAAATCAAGCCATCACAGTATTGAACGACTCAGTGAACGTTTGGATTTATGGACTCTATCTATATTCTTGTATGTTTATCTTGTTTATCATACAAAACGAAAATATGCAAATAATTTGTAGCCGGCAAGCCATGTTACTTTTGTAAACGTTTTCTTGTATGATAATGTTCGAAGTAAACATCTTTCCCTTCTCCCTTATTTTTCTATTTAAACCTACAGTGCTTTTTTCTCTATAGCTTCATATGGAAACTCGATACTTTTCATACGCCATTCTGAGCGGGATTCTTTAGAAGACCGACACACTCGTGGACCGTAAGGTCTCCAATCGGATTGTAACTTCAGGATGTGGCAGTGTTTACATAGTATTCTGTCATCGATTATTTTTTTTCAAATTATGAAACCCACCTTTTGTCTTACTATTTAATTTGGGACTTTGCAAAATTTCAAATTATTATTTATGTGTGATTAAAACAAAATGCCCTTTAAATAGAAAAGAAGGAAAACATATTTTTGTGTGTAAAAATGTTTATGATTCTCGAAAAACGTAGTGTCATTTCAGAAAATAAAATTATTTCGACACTACGTTTTTTAAAACTCTGAAACACTTTTACGTAGAAAAACATGATTTTCCTCTTTTTCCTTATGACGAGCATATTTTCTCAAAGGCACACGCACTAATCATTTCAAGTTTCGCAAAAGCATTTATTTTTTTAAACAATCACCCAGATTGTGTGATTAGATTTTTTTTCAATTTTGATTTCAAAATTATTAATTTAATTATTTACGCGGTAGCAAAGTACCAGACGGTTCAAAAAAATTAGTACTAATAAATCTGACAACCAAACCGGTGTTATGGCGTAATGGTCACCCGCGTAGAATAAAAGAATCTCGGCGAGAATCTTCTTAAGAATCTCGGCCAGATCTCTCAGCGAGATTCTCAGCGAGAATCTTGGCGAGAATCATCGTTGCGCGCCGAACCGAGATTCTTTTAAAATCTATCTGGGAATCTCGCCGAGATTCTAGAGAATCTCGGTCAGCTTCTTAGCGAGATTCGTTAGTGGGTAGCTGAAAATAAAAAGAATCTCCATCAGAATATCGCCGAAAATAAAAAGAATCTCTATCAAAATCCCACCGAGATTCTAGAGAATCTCGGCCAGCTTCTTACTGAAATTCTTTAATGGGTAGCTGGAAATAAAAAGAATCTCTATTAGAATCTCGCTGAGATTCTAGACAATCTCGCCCAGCGAGATTCTTTTCAATTTAATTGAGAATGAAATGAAATTATATCAAAAAAGATCTTTACGAATATTGAAGGACTGCTAACACTAATTAGTTAGTAGATCAACGAAGGTTCAAACCCTCGTGTGTAGTCGAACTCAGAAAAGCTTTCCAGTCTTATATATACACTGAGGCTTCAAACCACTTGCGAGAAACGCTCCGTCCGTTCGCCACCTAGTGACATCATACAAAACACTGGTGGACAATACTCCGCTAGATGGCGAAGGAACGATGTGTTTCTCGCAAGTGACTTGAAGCCCCAGCGTATATATAAGACTGGAAAGATTTTCTGAGTTCGACTACACACGAGGGGTCTAACCTTCGTTGATGTACTAACAAATTAGTGTTAGTATTATTAAAATATTCGTAAAGATCTTTTTTATATAGATTCTTTTCATTTTCAATGAAAATGAAGATGAGAAGAATCTCGCTAAGAAGCTGGCCGAGATTCTGATAGAGATTCTTTTTATTTTCGGCGAACCCCTAAAAAATCTCGGTAAGAAGCTGAGCGAGATTCTCAGATAGATTTTAAAAGAACCTCGGTTCGGCGCGCAACGATGTTTCTCGCCGAGATTCTCGCCGAGATTCTTCAGAATCTCGCTGAGAATCGGAGCGAGAATCTCGACGAGAATCTTCTTAAGAATCTCGGTCAGATTCTTTTTTTCTACGTGGCCTCTAGTTCAGAGCATCGGTAGGTCGCGGGTTCGAATCATGGTGCCGTAGATTCGTCGAAAATAAAAATACGGTCGTGTTGAAGGTGCAGACGTATACATAAAGCGCACACAGGTATCTGTACCAGCGGGGGATCACATGTATACAGCTGTAGACCGTGTTTACATTTTCAATAAAACGTGACGTAGCTCCGGTACCATGAGACGATCTACTATAGACCTACTATATCGGCATAGGTTTTCCGCAGTTTTCCTACGTCCATGGCAGAAATGCTTGTGGCGAAGGCGACATAGAGATGGAAGTCGGATGGAGCCGCATGGGGATCCGGTTACTGATCCGGACCATACCCTAAGGGTGACTGACCACCGACCCAGACTGACGTTTGTAATATGCGGAATGCCCGAAGGCAAGGCGAAATGCAACATAACAAAGAAAAATCTGTTAACAGTTAAATTACACTGAAAAAAAATCGTTAGAACCAACAAAACGTGCACTTGCGGGCAGTGAAAAGAATATTCCTTTGACGAAATGAAATATGTAATTGATCGAAGCAATAGCTGATCAATCCAAACATTATTCGTTTACTATTGCCGAATACTTAGTCCAATCGACAAAATATTCTTTTCGCTGCCCGCAAGCGCACGTTTTGTTGGTTCTAACCATTTTTTTTCTCACACCAAGAGAATAAGTTTCATTGATTCACGGAAATCTTTGCCAATGAAATGAAATACTTGAATTTCAATACTATCTTTTCTTTGAGTGATCTCAAACTCGATGAAAAGTACTGACATTGATTCGAAGAAACATTTCTTTAAACCAGTGAACCTTTTTCATTGATTTCAAAGATATCGTCTCTGATTCAATGAAACCTTCTTCTTACCAGCTCAAAATTTCGAAACCTATTTTTTCCTGAAGTACGCGGCAGATAAAGCTCAAATTTTGTGAGTATGTAAGGAAGTATGGCAGAAATAGGCTAAGCTTCTAGCTCCTCGAAACTCACAACCGTTCATTCGGGAGAACCGGAAAACAAAAAAGTGAGGTTAGGTGCGAGAGAGAGATCAAAGAAAACTTTTCTTTGAACCAATGAAAACGTCTTTTTAAAACAATGAAACTGTTTCTTTATTATATGCTCAACTAAGTAAATCATTATTTACAGGCAATGAAATGTTCTCTTTGAAATTCAAATACACTATCTCATTGAAATCAAAGAAATATTTCGATGAAATCAATGGAAAAAAAATCAATCCTCCCATTTCTTTGGCGCCAATGAAGTTTTTTCTCTCGGTGCAGTGTAAAGTTAAGTAGCATTTCTTGCAGCCGTAACTTGGATAGGTGATCATCTACACCACACTGATTTGCGCACCAACTGCTGAGTGAGTGGCAATTTTTCTAAGATTCTGATGTATTTCTCATAAGTAGAAACGCCGTAAAAATAAAACCATCTGTATCGGCCAGGTTTTCGCAGATTCTCTGTGCCCTCGAGCTACTTCGATATAGTAGTACATAAGGAAAAGTGGCTGTGGGCAACACTCGGAGGGCGGAGGGGGGGGCATAGAAATTGTAAGGCGAAGAAATGGGGAACGGGCATCGTAAAAGTCTGAAGAAGTATTAAAACAACAAGAAAATAATAAATCTAGTAATAAAAATTGACAAGTGATTCATTTTTGTATAAAATCAATTTAAAAATATATCATGATTCACAGACCGGATTTACTATCGTTTACGAGAACCTTTTTTTGGCCAGTTATGGTGGGACGTATCCTTTGATATCTGCGTAAATCATTTGATAAGTTTTATATAGGAAAATAAATATATTATTATAACTGTTTCTCGCTCAATGAGAGAGCAAAACCGAAAGCACCAGAAGTGCCGGACTATATGACAACGAGAACGTTGAATGACCATGCTTCATATGGTACTCGAAGTACCGACTCTATACGGTTCGCGATCGGTTCAATAGTCTCCGGGTTACTTTCAGAGAACTCCGGGGACTCTGAAGCTGACAGGACGTTTATTTATGTTGTCTCAAGTATACACCAGATTTTTCTTCGTTCGCTGCTCTTTTTCTGTCTTTATATCAATAACTATTATTTTGTTGTACATATATACGCCGTCCAGCAATTTTAACACATCTTATTGAACGTCTCAAATCATGTTACAGTAAAGTAAGATCAAATAAGCCGCTTATTGCTTCCTCATAGAGGAAGCTTTGTTTTCATGAAAATTTTTTTTTTCGAGATTTTCATGTCAGTACACTCAGAATGGGCCAAAACGTCGAGAAAAGTGATTTAGAAAAAATGTCTGATGTGTGTGTGTGTGTGTGTGTGTGTGTGTGTGTGTGTGTGTATGTGTGTATGTTACACGATCGAAAAATGTAAACCTTTATAACTCGGGAATGCCTTGAGATATCAAGCTGAAATTTGGACCATAGATAGAGGAATCACGTCTCATCATTCATACAGATTTTTGTTAAAATCCACTTCATCGTTAAATAATTACGCGTTTTTTAATTTTTTGAAAAATGTCTGTTTACGCGATAACTCTTTCAATTTTCGAGATATTGATCTTAAAATTGGTATGAATTTGAGCTTTCATGCGCCGGTGATCGTTAATGAATTTGGTTAAGATCGGTTGAACCGTCAAAATTTTACGATGTTTTGAATTTTTCAAAAAATTGACATTATCGCTCTACTGTAACTTTTGCAAAACTTAAGATAGCGAGCTCAAATTTTGTATATAAATGAAACAATATTCAGCCATTATATATGTATAATTTAGTGACGAACGGTATGAAATTTTTGATTTTATGGAATGTTTAATTATTTTTAAAAATATACATTACCACATTCACTTTCGGAAACGCTCTAATAATCACGAAATAACGTAATAACGAAATAGAAAAAGGGAATCCACAACATGTATATTTATCTAATTAAAACAAGGATGCAAAGTAGAACCTTGCGTATTGCTTCCTCATTATTTTTCGCGTTTTACAAAGCTTCCTCTTCGAGGAAGCCAAAAATTGAATAACATACTTCCTCATAGAGGTAGCTTTGTAAGAAGCGAAAAATAATGAGGAAGCAATGTGCAATGTTCTACTTTGCATCCTTTTTTTTATAACTATTTTTTGGGCACAATTTTTTATGTTCGGTGATCTCTAAGTGAGATCCACAAATATTTCATCCTTGAGAAATAAATATAGCTCATAACAATAACAATCCTCGTAATAATAAAGGGACGTTGAAGAATATATACGGGCGAGAGAAATCGTATTTTACTAACGTAGACCCTCCTCGATGATTCGTTTCTTCCGATGATTCCCACTTATTTGTCTTTCCCTTTCATATATTTATATCACTTCTTGCCACAATATCGACCGTCATGATTTAATTCGGTTCTATTCTTCTTTATCGAATATTTTCTTGGGAACGAAATAGAGTAGTATGGCTGTCGCCTTTCCCTCTCTTTTGCTTTCTCTTCCACTCTCGGTTTTCCCCTTTTGTCCTGCCATTCCGGGTTCTTCTTTTCGCAAGCTCTGTGAATCCACTCATTCTTCGCCGTTCATCTTCCACGACGAGGGGCGCGTCCACCGCCAGAAGCATCGAGACACAGAAGTAGTGAAGCACTCTTCTACCATGGCGAAACGTCCCTTCGGGCACTCTGTTCGAGATTCCTCGTCGTATTCGCGTAGTCGTCTTCGTACGGTAGAAACCCATTTCCGTAGTCCACTCATAATTTACGTAACTGCATAATTCTTCTTGTTTCCACTTATGCAATAGGTAGAGCCGGCAAAAGCGCTTGAAAGAAATTCTCGCGAAGCTTCGGCGAGAACGGTGAGCTTTCAGATGCATGGAAGCACAGCCAGTCGGGCCAGTGTAGCTCGTAAAAATAAAAAATTGTCGTGCAGCGAGACAGAAGTTCGCGTATATTGCAGAACCCCTGTTTCTACTGGTGCTGGTTATATAATCTTTTTTTTCTCTCTCTCTCACTACGAGACACTCGCTCTGGCTAGCGAATTGTCCTGAAGAATCTACCGCTATTTTCCAAAAGGATTACACAACTCCGGCAACGAAACTGTAGTATCTCGTGCTGTATATTTTTTTTTCTTATCTCGCATTCTTGGCAGTATTTTATAGTAGTTCACGTTTGTGTATAGCAAGGAAAAACGATAATTACAGTCACGAATCCGGTTGCGCGTCAACTTCCACGCACTAATGGGCGAAGAAGGACCTTTTGGAACAGTAGACGATTTGAAATTAAATAAAAAATATCGTTGTTGTATGTTTATACCGCGGCATTTTTCCAGCCGGGTTTTTATTCCGGGACTCTGAACTTTGGCTAGCAAGAAAACCACACGTATCTTGTTCAAGCAATTTGTATCGAGCGAGTGGTGTTGTCTTCAAGCTAGCAAAATCACGAAATTGTAATGGCCCTCTTGAAAACATTTTGGAAGCTCTAGTAGCAATGCTCACCAGAAGATACGCATAAATATAGCATATTTATGCGCATATCTACTAAACGTAACAACAAAATCATTTTTGTCGTTATAAACTTTTGTTGTTCGGCAAACAAAAAATCCATAATTAGTACAAATCGGCTTTTTTATATATATTTTTTATCGCGGCCACATACAAATTTTGTTTTGTATTAAGCCCTCATAGGGTAGAATAAAAGGTATGATATCGAAAAAACAGAACAGAACAGAACCGAACAGAAAAAACAGGTAAAAAGGATATACCGTCCCGCGTAGAAAAAAAGAATCTTGTGAAGAATCTTAAAAAAAGTTTTGAAAGAATCTTTACAGAAATCTTGAAAGGAATCACGCATAGAAGCCGGAGCAAGATTCTTTCCAGGATTCTTTTTAAGATTCTTTCCATCCGAAAGCGTTCTGAGAATCTTTTAAAGAATCTTCGAAAGAATCTTGAAAAGCGTCTTTAAGAAAATCGTGAAAAGATTCAGTCCATTAAACAAAAAAATCGTTGAAAGAATCTTAATGAAATTCTTCAGAGGAATCGAGCAAAGACTCTTGTTACTTTCCCTTGGTGTCGAGACAGTACATTTCGGTACGTCAACGAAGGGTAAACCTCTCGTGTATAGTCAAACTCAGAACAGCTTTGCAGTCTTATATACGTTCCGGCTTCAAGTCACTTGCGAGAAACGCTTCGACCCCTCGCCATCTAGTGGCATCGTACGAATCACTTATATTCAATACTCCAAGTCCCGATATAACTGCACAATATTATATAATATTGTGCAGTTATATCGGGACTTGGAACCCCGTAGATTCTTACGTGAATCGCGATACTCACGGTACATACACCAATACCAGTTATTGTTCTCATCAACAGTCACCGATAATATACTTTCATCTTTAAAAAACCCCTACAGCTCGTGACTTAAACTCGTAAGTGAAAAAAGCAAAAAAGACCTTGACGTTAACATTATAAGATCGGCAGCAACTGACTCTTCCAGTTCAGATTGCAAACACTGTAACTATTTTATCACCTCGCGAGATTCGCTATACTTTGTAACACACCTCATTTTAAACCAAATGCTAATCAACTTAAATATCTATTTTGTTATTGTTTGTATTTATTGACAATATATAGCGTATTAAATAAATACAGTGTCTACGCTTTTTTTTAAATAACTAGTCCCGATATAACTGCACAATATTATATAATATTGTGCAGTTATATCGGGACTTGCAACCCCGTAGATTCTTACGTGAAACGCGATACTCACGGTACGTACAGTTATTGTTCTCATCAACAGTCACCGATAATCTACTTTCATCTTTAAAAAACTCCTACAGCTCGTGACTTAAACTCGTAAGTGAAAAAAGCAAAAAAGACCAAACAAATATGATAGAGGCAATGACATAATACCAATCGGAAGCTTCTGTAGAAAGTAATGACGTTATTGTGCAGCCACACGAACCAACGATATCCGTTTACCCCTTACGATGAGGCTCTACTCCGATCGATTCGACATAGTATCGTCGAGAGCTTTGCTACTTCTTCTGCTGCTGATGGTGCTGGTGGACTCGATGGGAAATGAGGGAAGGAATGCTCGCGGCTTCCTCTCTAAACCCCTCTCACCATAATACAATAATCGTATTGCTCTGCACGTCCGGATATGCAATAAGGAAAACGCCATTTCCTACGTTGGCCATGGACGAACAGTGGCTATATATAGAATAGCGAGCCTGCTGGTGGAGCAAACGATGTACCTTTGCGACCAAACTGAAAGGGCTACTCGTACAATCTTCTGTTCTATTACCATCTCTACTTTCTGTGCAGGGAGGAAAAGTATGTGGAGCCTGAGTAAACCATGACAATTGCAACAATGAAAAAAAGTATCATTGGTACAATAAAATTCTGCCCCAAACGTATATTTTCAATTCGCCTTCTAATTTTTCCAATTCCATATGAAACTGAAATAATAACGTATTGATTAGAAACTTTTGAGGATTTTTTCAATTCCATATGATATTCTGAGAACCAGAAGTAGAATTTAAATTACATCGTACGTTTGTCGCAGCCTGCGATATAATTACAATTTAAACAATTAAATTCTTGGTACTGAACGCAGAAAAGAGATTAAATTCAAGTACACCTGGTAGGCGAAAGCTGTTAAATACACTGTGAAACCAAGTGTGTGCCGCAAAAGTGTGTAGTTGTAGTATCGTACCCAGAGAAGCTGAGACCGAGGGCGAAAGTAATAAAAACAGGTTGATTTTGTTCAACATCCAACCAGAAGGGATCGATGTCGAACGGCCTTACCACTAGGTCGTTAATGCATTTTTTTAACCCTTTGAGCGATATATTTTTCGTTTCCGGAATAAAAAATCTCATTAATTATTGTCAGAAATTAGTTTAAAACATTTAAATCTCAACGAAAACGGGTGGGGCGTTAAGTGACCCACTGTAACGCAAAGGATTAAAAAGGGCAACAGTTTAATGAGGGTACCTTTTTAAGTACGGTTATAAAAGTTTAGGCTGAATATTTCCAAAGCCGATTAACATATTGATGAATCCAAAAGAATTTAAAAAAAAACTCTTTTATTGGAGCAACCAACTGCTTGGTCCAATATGTGACAGGTGAATAATTGCAATTAGACCGACCAAATTATCAGTTAAATTAAGACAATTCTGTGGTTGTACGAACATATATATTTTGGTTAATCCAGCAATTGATCGACTGTCACACATTAAACCAAGCTTTTTTATCCGTGTATACACGAAAAAAAAAGATTAGTTTCCATAACCAAGAAATGAGTTGAGACAACCAATCGATTATTCTATTTCCCTAGCAACTCAAATGGTAATACCAACGATTCGAATGATAATACCGACGATTCGAATGGTAGTCCCAACTATTCGAGTGGTACTCCCAACGATTGGATGAGTTAACCTAACTAATCCAACCGAGAACTAATCGTGAATAGTTGAGGTTACTATTCGATATGGTTGAGGCAACTAATTTTTTAGACATTGTGTACAGCAAATCGAAAACATAGTTGCCACAACCAAACATTTCTTTCCGTGTAAACTAGATTAGTCCAGAGTGGGCAAAAGTGAGCAACATTTTTCAGAAGCCATACTTTTAGCTAAACGCAAAATATAAATACTTTTGAATACAAAATCTAGCAGACCCATAGTACACATTTTTCACATATTTATTTTTATGAAATCACTATTATTACAGCGAAACTGTCAACGAAATATCACAAACTGATTTCCATTGATACGTATTTCATCACTCACTTCCCAGCGCTTATGTTGAAGTTCTGAAATTACTGTAAAAACGCTTAAATAAAAATAACTTTACGAAAAATTAAAAAAACTCTCGACTAAAATAGTATATTACGGTACAGGTGCGGAAAAACTTTCTCTGACTCGTGTGATTGCATCACGAACCAAAGACGAGTGATGCAATCACACGAGTTGAGAAAAACTTCTTCCAACGAGTATTATACAAAATTTTATTTCACGAGCTGTGAATATGGGGTTTTATGCACGCGGAGTGTCCATTATAACACCCAGTGAAGAAAAAGGATTTTAATAAAGAAAGAAATTGGGTAAACAAAAAAACTGTGAAATAATTTTTCGAATAATATTTTCTACGAATAATTAATGAATAATTATTTGCATATTATAGGGGGCCGTCCATAAATGACATCACCACGGATTTGAAAAAACGTTATATATATACATATCATACATAGTCGAACGATAATAAATATTTTTATATTATTTATGAATAGTAGGAACAATAATGTTACTTTCATACACCGGTTTAACAAAAACGTAAATACTCTGTTCGTTGACTAAAAATGCTCCAAGACTAGTAAAAACGAAGATTACAAATGAAATAATCGGAAGAGATAATTTCGTTATAGTGAAATCGAAATTTAAAAAATTTCCCCAAGAGATTGCGAAATTTTGCGTGAGGTTAAAAAAAAATGAAAAATGCGTGACGTCACAATAGTGACTCCCATCTCCTCCGCTGTCGTCACAAAACGTCACTTTTTCGGGACCCCCCCCCCTGCATGGTGACGTCATTTATGAACGGCCCCTAGTCGGGAGATTAATTTCTCAAGTGTGATGAAACCTCTCGACTATATTATATGAATTATTATTTATTAACCGCAGCAAACGCCGTGGATCACTGTGCCCATTACTCCACTCAGGGAAAAAAATAGTACATTATGCTACAAGGGAGGGAAGAACGCGATTTTCACCGAATGCGAGGTTAGCTGCCCCAGCGAAGCGAGGACTGCTCGAGCACGAGGTGAAAATTGCGCTTCCTCCCGCGTAGCATACGATTCCTTTCTTCCGATTGCGTTGAAATATGTCGTGATTTCTGTCGCTGAAAAGCGAGAGGAATAATTCGACGATACCTGACCGTGAGCCGTGTGCATGGGCAGCGGGAATATATACGAGGCAAGACTCGCTCGGACCTCGAACCTCGAAGTGGGCGAAAATAGGGGGCAAGATGCCCGAGGGCATCTTGCCCCCTTGCGCCCCCCGTGCAAACCAGTGCGCGGCTAAGCGGTCGCTTAGCCGCGCACTGGTTTGCACGCAAACTGCTGAGCGGGAGGCATATTCTGAGCTTCTAAATGATAGTGAGAAATATTTTTAAAAAAAATTCTTTTTAATCAACATTTATATAACTGCCGACCCAAATAAATATTCCTTAAATTTGAATATATTTACTATTCAATAAGTATATTAATTACAAATAAAAAAATTTATTTGATGCGAATGAAACTCTATTAGGTCGGTATCCAAATAAGACATTTTATTTCCGATGCGTAGATTCTAGTCCCGTTAACAAGATCTTTTTTCTGGGTGCATAACTGCGAAGGCTACCACTAGTTCTTTGAGTGTGCCCACGTTACCTTGCCCCTACCCTCACAAATATCCTTTGTTTTCAGGTATACATTTAGCCTTCTCCCAAATTGCAATTTAAAGTCCCCTTTACCATTTTCACTGTGCCTCCCGACCACCACATACTAAATTAACGATTACGCAACTTCGACAAAATTCTAGACGATTTAACTCTCCCTCATCCTCCAATTCTTCGGTAGTATATATAACCCATGAGCTGTAGCAGCTCGCTCGCCGGGCAAGCACTTTTTTTAACTGGCCGCGGAGAGCAACCCCACGTACAATTCCCCACCCCCTTCCTTTCTACCCATCCCTTCGGCATCTCTTCCGCTCTCGGTAAACTTCGTTATCGAGTTGGCTGGGTGCTAGCCTGTGTGCAAACCCAGACAGAGAGGTCGAGCGCGGACGATGATGATTAGCCGACCAACGAAGAGCACACGAGGGGCATTATCTCGTTGCAGCAAGTAGGTATACGCGCCCGATGTGCTTCAGGGTGAGCGTGCTTTATTCTGGAAAGTGAATATGTCGGCACTTTTATCCCCTTCCTCATCGTTTCATCTTTGTTACGCCGCTAAAGTCGCTCTCACGTGTTTTGCTGCTTGATATGACGTGTTCGACCATAAGTTTTGCTCTATTTTTGTTTGTCAAAATGTGATGACTGGCCATCATAGAGAATCGGTAGGGGCGAACCATCACACATAAGCACGTCATTGCTCTTCGCGATGCTGCTTAACCCACCAGCCGGGCCGAAAAACTCTCATATTAAATCTGCTTCTTGAGTAATACTGGTAATAATAATAGTAATAACGATAATTCGAAAGCACCCAGCTGCTCTCGAGAATATTGTTATTTTGTTCACGGCCCAGCTTGCGGTGTGCTTTTATGAAAATTCATAAATCTTGCGCACTGCGGTGTACACCCTACTGTGGTTCAATGAACAGTTTTTTTATTCAATTTTGTTCTTTATTGAAATTCCGGCATCTCTTCACTGAAGCATAGCTTTCTTAGAAGGAGAGTTATGTACTGTCTTTTTTAGATATTGCTCCATCGGTTATGTCGTATATTTCCAGGTATTTTTAAATTCGCTTTCTCAACCAGGGCTTTGGAACTTAAACAGATTAAATCTTGAATTCTGTATTTGATTATTTATTTATGCATCAAAATAAAAACCGGCAAAGTCCAATTACATGTACATGGGATAACCCATCAACCGATACAATTAGAGTATAGATGATCAGACGTCCGACTGATAACAAGGCGAAAAAATAATATAAACTCGTGAAAAACAGAGAAATAAGAAAGGTAACCATGTGGAAATATAACGAGAAGACTTTCCTTATAGCGAAATGGAAAACCACCGAAGAGGAACTGGGACCCAATAATCATTGTCCAAACTGCAACAACCTGGAAGTCAACTATGAAAGGCATACTTAACTTGGTAAAACGGAACGTCGAGAATGTTATTGTTATTGTGTGAGTCGAACTTGCAGTTGACAATGTTAAATAAAATTAATAAATTGGCCATCTTCCTACAAGATTTCTATGAGTCCAACTTGGCGTGTAATCATAATCCGTGAAATGCATTGGTGAACCCAATCGAAAAACGGCAAAACACATTTCCTAGTTGCGATCTTACGAGAGCGGTGTACAAACCTTAAGCGAGGGCAGATTATTAAAGCTGGCCGCTATACGCTTTATGTAACAAAGCATCTTCAGTGCTGACTAGAGTTGGGCAAAATTGTAATGGAAAATTACAAAATACAAATTACTGGAAGTAATTGTAATTAATTTAAAATCCAATACAATTACTGGGTGTAATTGTATTTAATCTGAAATCCAATACAATTACAAAATGTAATTGTATTTAATTTGAAATACAATACAATTACAAAATGTAATTGTATTTAATTTGAAATCCAATACAACTGCAAGATGTAATTGTATTTAATTTAAAATCCAATACAATTACAAAATGTAATTGTATTTAATTTGATATCCAATACAATTACAAAATGTAATTGTAATTAATTTCATATCCAATATAATTACAAAATATAATTGTAATTAATTTCATATCCAATACAATTACAAAATGTAATTGTATTTAATTTGAAATCCAATACAATTGCAAAATGTAATTGTATTTAATTTGAAATCCAATACAATTACACAATTTAATTGTAATGATAATTAATTTAAAATCCAATACAATTACTGGAAGTTTACCCACTGATTTTTTTAAGAGCGACAAGAGTTAAGCAGACACCGGCGCTTCAGCGTGTATATGAGAGAAAGGGAATAAAGTTCGTTATTCCGCATATGTAACTGGTCCTTCAAATACTTACGTACACCGGCAATTTTAAAGAGTTACATGAGAAACCTGAGTATTATATTAATTATTTGTTCGTGTAATCTGAAATATTTTCATCCGTCGATTAATAAATATCTAGTATCGACGACAGAAATCCCTGTTATACACTATCAAGAGACACAGTAGCATTTTGACGCCCAGTTGACGGATCCCTGTTACGTTACATAATTTTCAGTGATGCTGGATATACAATTTAGTTATATTCCGTAGTAGGGTTTAGATTATATAGGAACTTAAATTTTTTCCATATTATTTGTTGACGACAAAAATTTCGCTCAACTGCCGTTTTGTAAATTTATTTAAAACAAAAGTTCAAAGTAAAATCATACACATTGTGTTATTTTAGAAATCGACTGGTATGACTATATTTATGAGCGCTGCACAGCGTGAATACATTGATAATAATAGCCTTCAGTATTGCAGATATTACCAAGCGATGTGATTGTTTTACTACAATAAAATACTTTTAAAAAACTCCATCTTTTTTTCGTTGGATAATTTTATGCACGTTGACCGATGAACATAGTTCATTCGGGAAAATTATCGATGAATTAAGAAAAATTGTTGTCAATGCAATAACTAGCAACAATTAAAGACATTTGAGATCCGAAAACATCTTCTATTTGATAATCAGAATAGCAATCGCGTTTTCTGTCAAACGACGACGCATTGCCAGCTAACTTAACGTTAAAAAATGATGATGGTGCAACATTTTTCGTTTTCATCTAACTTTCCAACTGTGCAGAGTACAACATGTATTATACACTTGGGAGACGTGGGAAAAGTAGGTAGTCCGAGATTGGGGTATTTCGACGAAGAAAGCCTACTCTCGGTACAATTTATGTGTGCACGTGTATTCTGTGCAGTATTTTGCGCTATAAAAAATTTATTTAGACACGAGTTGCACGCGCGCTGTTTTCTGACGAGTCCGTGTGAGAGTGTGTGTGAGAGACAGAAGGGCCGAGAGTGAGTGGATGGAAAATGGAGTGAGCATAGTGGAGGTATAGACCAGAGAAGTGCTATAGTACCCAGGTCACGTAATATCCCAAATTCACGGCGCTCTCGATCGAAATTTGTCACGGCGCGGTTTCCTAGCAGCAGGAGCCTCCCAGCAGCGGGACTGCTAGCGCGCAAATATTCATCGGCACGGCGTGGCACGCATAAACTCCAAAATACAGAGTGAGAGAAGCTCCAGGCGAGCTAGGAAATACGTGCATAATACCGGGGTACACCGCGGACCGAGTCACTGCAGTACCGTACACGCCGTACCGGGATAATAGATGGACCGAACAGGGGCGAATTGTTTTCGACTTGGTAATTCGAGAACGAGACACACAGCGGTCGGAGAGTACTCGACGATCTGGGAAGCATTCAACAATGCTACGCTGTATCTTTCCTCTCGTGTTTACTACAAAAAAAAGGACAAAATACGGAAAAACGAAGGCTGAGAAAAATACGAAGCAAACAGGCAGAAAACACCAGACGATAAGAAAGAAAAAGATTGACAGGGATTTAGCGTAAACTGGCTACAATAAAAGCACAATCGAAATAAGATTTACAACTGTTAAGGGGAAGGAGACGGATAAAAATTTTGTGATTTTCGTTATGTGATATCTCAGTTGTTTATGTACTTACATTATTTTTATAAATATGTCCTGTTAACCACTGAATCGAAGATTTTTAAGGTCTATAGAAAGTTTATGGGTTTTTACAAATTTGACGGATTTCCAAGAAAACCAGTTATTCGAATATTCCCAAAAAAATTTCATTTTTGCGTAAAATTAGTAAAGTTATAATTTTTTTTATCTAAATAATTTTCTTAATTACCTCCCGAGTCTAATATACCAATTCATCATTTATTCAGATTTTATGGAAATTCAAGTTTTCGAAAGAGTTATTGCCCACTTCATCTGCCGCAAATTTTAAGTTGCTGAGTCAAGTATTTAAAACCAGGTTCTCCTGGTTTCTGTACTGAGAAAAAAATATAGTTGAATGAACTAATTTAGCGTACACCCTCGTTCAGTTTCTTCAATAATTGTTAGATTCAGTTGTCTAAAATTTATTTTCGGTAACCAAAATATTTGTTATACTAACCAAAAATTCATTTGAACGAGGGTGTACGCTAAATTAGTCCATTCAACTATATTTTTTTCTGAGTGTGTAAAAATTCAATACATATATTACAAAATCATCACCTTCATTTCACAAATTTAATACACAATGTCACGATAATTAAAGTAATGGATACAAAGTAATAGGCCATCAGTTACTCAATACGAATTATCCATTATATTTCGTTTATGACATCATTTTAATTTATTTATGGAATATATATTAAAAATACAATTGTTAGAGAATACATATTAAAAAAGTTAGGGCGATAACGTATATTTTTTAAAAATGTCAAAACTCCATAAAATCCGGACCGCTTTATCGATTTTGCTCAAAATAAATACCAAAGACCGCATCGGTATGTTCCATTTTCATCCGAAAAAGTTTTAGCCTAATAGCTAAAATTTTGTTCCAGTTAGACCGTTGATGGCTATTTTTCGAAATCTCATAAAAACAAAATGCGTCTATAGATTTTTGTAAAATTAATACTAATTAAGTAATCACTAGTACTCTACATAGCATTAAAATTTGAGCTGATGCGGTCGAGTAGTTAACGAGTTATGATAGATTGAATTTTAGAAACTTTATCGGTCACATACATACATCCGGACAATTTTTCTAAACCACTTTTCTCGATGTTTTCGACCATTCTGAGTGTTCTGACATGAAAATCCTGAAAAAAATGTTTTCAGGAAAACGAAGCTTCCTCTACAAGGAAGCAAAAATGATAACGTTCATTGATATTTGACAAAATATTGGTAAATTTCATGAGAAGTGTGGTCAAGTTTTAGAAAAAATTGAGTATTCTTGAAAATAAGGAATGTGAACTCAATTATGGAATAAATTAATAAAGAAATAAATGAAGTAAGTTCGAAAAAGTTCGGTGGCAGGACATGCAGACATCCAGGGAAATGAGGAGGCAAATACTCTAGCCAGGATCGGAGCCACAGTTACCGATCCAGCACGTATCTACCCTGTCCCAATTGCTATGAACCATATTAGGACCCTGTCAGAACGGTAGGTTTGGCTTCAGACAGAAGGAATGGGACACTCGAGGGTCATCTTCAAGGGCCCCTTGGGTAAGCTAGGCTCCACACTAGTAGGCTTGGATACACGGAAAAAAAGGCTTAGTTGGAACAACCAAGTGCCTTGGTTATATATGCGCCAGACAATTAATTTGTTAGGCTACCAATTTCTTGGTTGGTCTAACCAAGTCACTTGGTTAGCTTACCAAGTCATTTGGTTAGCTTACCAAGTGACTTGGTAGCCTAACAAATTACTTGGTTGGTCTAACCAATTCATTGTCTGGCGCATATATAACCAAGCCTTTTTTTGCATGTAGACATCAGCTCAGAGCTGTAATGGGCCTTGACACTGGACATTGGCACACAGGAAAGCATCTCAGACGGCTGGGGCTAAACGATGATCCGCTTTGTCCGAGATGTAAGGAGGAGGAAGAAACACCCCTTCACGTGATTATGAGATGCAGGGCGCTGGAGGATATTCGCAGGAATATACTTGGAGAACCTGTTCTCGAGTCACTACACTTAGAGGAGGTTGGAGTGGGCGTCCTCCTGCACTTTGCTAAGGAGGCGCGCCTAACCAACAATCCTACATGGGAGCGTATCCTAATGGATACGCTCCCACGATGGGCACGAGCACAATGGTCCATATAGAACTGAGCGTTCAGAAAAGTTTCAAATACAAGATACAAAGATCGAAAAAAAATCGTTGTTTCAAGTCTGTATATTGTATCAAATACCTGATATCAGAGCAACAGACAAAAATCTTCGGACTAGAAACATTTCGCTATATTGAATGGATGAAATCATTACTAGAATCAATGTTTATTTTATTTCGTCTTAGTAGTGTTTTCCTAGGAGTAAATATATGTATTAGGCGAAATTGAGCAAAACAGGAGAAAAAGATACCCTGAGCGTTCAGCAATGCAAGGGTGAGCAGAAAAATGCGTGAAACGAGGTGAATAAGCGTCACGCTACCCCTAGAGACCAAGAAAGAGCAACCCTTCTCGTATTGCTACGGCTCTCCTGCCGCTGCTGGTTCTGTTCAGCGATAGCGGCGAAGCCTTCTGTTTGTCGTTTGTAAATAGACCTACCGAGTGCCGTACCTTCTCCTCTGCTTCACCCTATGCAATTCCCTACTCTTACGCCCTGAAGCCACTTGGACGCTTATTTAACTATACGGGCTGCTGACGATGAAAGGCGTATACCATGTTGAACGCTCAATGTTAAACACGTGATCCGTATATCTCGTTGATTGTGCTTGCACTGAGAAAAACAGTGACTTGCCTGAACCAACTCGGGCGTCATAAAATTAGTAGTCGCACTATTATTATGTTGACTGAACCGAAAAATATGTTATGCACTCTTAATAAAAATTTATTTTCCTTTTCAGTAACACACTATGTTTTCAGTGAGGAAAACGCGATAACAATACAACGAGACAAAAAGTTTCATTGATTGCCGGAAATCTTTGTCAATGAAATGAAATACTTGAGTTTCAATACTATCTTTTCTTCGAATGTTTTCAAACCCAATGAAAAGTAGTGACATTAAATCAAAGAAACATTTCTTCAAATCAATGAACCTTTTTCATTGATGCCAAAGAATTCGTCTGTGATTCAATGAAACCTTCTTCTTTAAATTCAAAGAAATGTGTTTTTAAGCCAAGTATGTTCTTTTCATTGACTTCACTTAAGAGCATGTGTTGCACCGGCAGGAATTTCTTCGCCCAATGTTAGACGCCTATAGGTCTGTCTCTCTCGCACATAGCTCTGTCTCTCTCGCACTATTTTTCTTTTACGTCTCAGAAAAAAACGACTGATTCGAATGAGGAGCCAGAAGCTTAGCCCAATTCTGCCGTATTTCCGCATATTCTCTCAAAATTTGAGCCTTATCAGTCGAGTAGTTTAGGACAAAACAGGTTTCGAAATTTTTAGTGGTGGTGGGGGAAGTGCCACTGCCTCTTAAGAGGCAGTGATACTCCCCTCTCCGCCGCGCCCCCTCGCCATCATCACATCGAAATTTTGGAACATATTTTCTTCGAAACGGTGCAACGAATCGCCACGAAATTTGGAACACACGTAGGAAATGATGACAGAATTGGGCTAAGCTTTTGGTTTTCCAGAATTCCAAAAAAAAAAATTACAGTTTTAATTACCCTCGAAGTAATTATTATTTTTCTACTCTTACGTTTACCAGATCGTATCGTCAGAAGCTTAGCCCATGCACGGCTAAAAAACACACTATTTGCACTTTGTTTCATCTAAATGGATGCACTAACAACGAAGAAAACAGGTTTCAAAATTAGTGTTATCATAACTCATTAGTCGTTCATAAAATTGACAAAAAGCAGAGCTCAGCGAACATATAGTAATATTAAACAAGTGAAAAACTTGCGCGGCGTGCCATCTAGCGGTAGATTGTAGGTCGGTGCTACGACCCTACATTATCGGCCCCGACTACAAAATTTTCGGTGTATCACTGCCTCTTAAGACATAGTGGGGTTCCCCCATCACAGCTCAAAATTTCAAAACCTATTCTTTTCTTAAGTACTCGGCAGATAAAGCTCAAATTTTGAGAGAATGTGTGGAGGTATGGCAGAACTAGGCTAAGCTTCTGGCTCCTCGAAACTCGAAGCCGTTTGTTCGGGAGAACCGGAAAACGAAAAAGTGAGGTTAGATGCGAGAGAGACAGGCCTATAGGCGTTGTAAGTTCGTGGTTACGTACCAGAGAACGTAGTTATGTTAACCAAAAACTTTGTTAACCTGATCAATTGATCATCTGGCGTATGTGAAACAACCAAGCCTTTTTTGTTCAAAGTGAACATGCAGCTTCGAATACTTCAACGTATTCACCGCGACCGGCTTGCGTGAGAAATACCACTTCGTCTTTATCCATTTTGCCGGACCACGACACAACTAAAGCGATTGTGCGAACCTTGGTGCACTTGCAGCCATCAAGTACATCTTTTCTTTGAATCAAGAACACCGTTTCTTTGAATCAATGAAAACGTTTCTTTAAAACCATGAAACTGTTTCTTCATTATATGCTCACTAAGTAAATGTTTCTTTACAGACAATGAAATGTTCTCTTCGAAATTCAAATGCACTATTTCGTTGAAAACACTGAAAAAAAAATCAATCCACCCATTTCTTTGGCATCAATGAAACATTTTCTCTCCGTGTAATAATGTTACCCAATTTTCAACATTATTTACATAACATAAGCGTTACAACATAAGCAGATTTTGGCAAATTCTTTCATTTGTTTTATCTGCCGAAATAAAATATTAAGTTAGTCGAAGTTGATGATCAATTCCATTTAAACGTTGGGTCTTGCAAGACGTATTAAGAAGATACACTCTTCGCTGACAGTGATCCTTAGGAATGCCTTTCTCTATAAAACCCATAAAAGTGTGGTCCTGGTTTACGACCGTAGAAGAGTGAAGAGAAGTAAAGAAAACAGGAAGATAGTGCTCGTAATGTACGACTAATGTACTTCGGCAAATGAGCATCGGGCTAGGGCGACGGTGTACTACTGGTGTGTAAGCTTTGTTAATGTCCTCCGCGTTAGCTTCGCGCTGGCGGGCTTCCTGCCGGACACATCGCCACTCCCAAGCTTTTCTCTTAATTTAAGTATGCGTGCGTGTGTCTCCGTGTGTATATCGTAGAGCTCATTCATTAGCTCTTAAAAGACGAAAAAATACCAGCATGTGAATAATTCTCTACGCCGGTCTGCGGTGACATTTAGGTTACCATGCGAGTCTAGTGGCCAACGAGATACAAGTATATAATAGGGATGTAATTACCACGAAAAAAAGAATCGCAAATGGGGCCACCGCAGCATTACACAGGTGCATTGGTCGAGGTTGTGGTTGTCGTTAGATAGAGAGGTGCATTGAAGTACCTTTTTTTTTTCTTTCGCTCGCGTCATTAAGTTAAGCTCTGTAAATGTCTACCCTGTGAAGGGGCCATTTAACCCTTGTTCAAAAGTTGTTCAAAAGTGGGCTGGTGGATCATACAACCAATTAGAGTTGCATCTACGTGAACGAGTGAAATTCTACTAGAGGCCGTAACGTTCATTTTTGTTTCAAGTGCATGCCCACGTTTTTACATATCCCAATGCAAGCTGCTAGTTTATTTAGATAGACAAGATATACGAGCTACAGTGTGAAAAAAAACGAATAAGAGAATTCGACGTTCGCTGAGAAAATTTGACGTGTAAGTTGAAGGATATTGATGAGAAACATGGAATGCGACTTGTGGATTTGACAAATAAATATATGTGTATATATGTGAGGAAAATAAAAGGATTTCAACGTCAACATTTTGCCACATGCAGAATCTGCAACATTGTTAAAACAAATTCGTGAAATGAATATTCTGAAATTCCGAAAATATATTTATATGGTTTCTCATAGAGGAAGTTTTGTTCTCGTTAGCAAAACGATTTTGGTGATGTTCATCTCAATGAATTCAGAATGTACGAAAAGGTCACGAATTCACATTCACAAAAAATGTCTAGATGTATGTTTTGTAACTGGGTCCCGGGTCGAAGATAACTAGGAAAGTTACATTCCGAGATTCCGAGGACCGAAGTTTTACTTGTCTTTCGGCAGATAAATTTCTGAGTTAGGTTGTGTCCCAGCTTGCTGGTTGCAGTAATTATGCTAGCGCTCCCGGCTCAAAGACAGGAATTGCGATTTTGCGATAGGACTGTGTAATGCACTGTTAAAATACGTACGAGAGTCGAATATTTTCAACTTTTATAGCTTGTAACTTTTACTTGAATAATTTGGAAACGTAATTAATATAAATGGACCACTAAAATTCTTACGTTTCTAAATTTTATCTTGTAATTAAAAACGTCGGTCTTTTTTCTTAAAAAGGCACAAGCATACAATAAATAATGAATGAATCACATATTAATTTTGACGCATTGAAATCTCTCTTAATTTCCAAGTCAATTTTCTCGTCAATAAAAACAATAATTTGATATTTCTCCAGTCCATCTAGATACTATTACTTTAACCGTGATAATCATTCTTGGTACTTTAATATTTGTGCACAATAATATTTGATGATCGATTATAACTATACAGAAAAGAAAAACTCATTTTCGCTCTCGGTGCACTTTGTTTCGAGGACTTCTTTTGCTATTCTGGGACACGCTGATCCCTCTTTGACTCCAGACATTGGATAAGAATAGATGATGTTAGAAGATTATTTATTTATTTATTTATTTTTCATTAAAATTAATTTTAAAAAATGTATACATATATATTCCGAAAAAAATTTAAATTTAATTATTTATTCAGTTGATTCGTCAATTACAGATTTGGTAGAATTTGTTATAATTCAAGATTTAAAGGGAAAAATGGTTTAATACGGATGAGCGGCCATTTTGCATTAAAGCTTTAATTTGCTTGTTGACAGCTCGATAAAAAAATGCGTGCATTCACCAAGGTACGATGAGCGTGCGGTCGGTAAAGCACGAGTGAAGTAAATAAGGGGGGGGGGGAGGGTGATGGACATCCGAAAATGCATGTTTTGATTGAAGCACGAGGACTGTCCGCCAGCTAGGCACGAAAGCAACTACCGCGAGGAGCTCTGAAGTTCCTGCCTTTATACTCGAGAAGTTTGAGTGGGGGACCAATCCTGTCAAGTTGGTGGCGACAGAGCCGCGCGCCGAGGCTGACGTGAAAGGAAAGGGAAGCTCGGTCGCGCGAACCATTGGCCAATTAGAATGAAGACGGTTGGCGGGGAATTTCAAATATACAAATGCTATGTTCATTTATAAATGTGTTAAAAAGATCTTCGAGCGGGAAAATAGTACGTGGAGTACAACAAGGCAAGATCCGGGATATTAATGCATGTTCGTACGTAGTCCCGAGTATCCGTATGTTCATTATGTACAGGTCAGATATGCGACTGAGACTCGTGACGTCCCCAGAAAGAAGAGGTCGAGAGGCTCGAGATCGATTGTTGACGTCTTCGATATTCTCCTTTATATTTATCATTATTTATGCGCTATATTTGAAGGTCGCAGGCTCCATATTACAATGAAACTAAAGCTTGTCACGATTGTGAGAGGGTTAATCCTTATTTACTATTGTTAGAATAGAATCATTGACCCTTATTGTTTGTTTCATTTCCTTTTAGAAATACAAGCAATCATCAAGATATTTCACATTTTCAAAGCTTTCTAAAATCTTTCCTACTGAATCTGGCTGCACACTAGCTTTTACAATTTTCAAGCTGCCGGGATGAGCGATTTTACACGAATAGGCTACAAATGGAACACTTTATTAGTTTTGAATGTACAAAAATTGGAGCTATCATGTTGAAAAATTGTGTGCATTGATAATAAAGCCAAAACATTCTGAGGTCAAATAATTACCGAACGACGTAGGTGTACCAATTGTACGAAATTCAAAATATTTCGATAAATATTTGCTAAATGGAAACAGATGTGCACATTGCTTCCACATTATTCCCATTTTTCAGACAGAATCTCGTATGAGAATACCACAATTAATCACTATATATTTTTATTACTCCAACAATGTATCAAGCTTCCATTAACTTATCGAATTATATGAAAATGTTATTTCCACCTGTTTATTTAGCACAAATAATATTACATGTAATGGAAAACCTGATTATCTTTTAATCAGGAATTGCGGAAATGCATAAACAGAACGAGTTACAGTTTCAAGGTATTCTCGTTGATTATAAACTTTGTTACGTCGTATTTTACATTGCCCAAGCCCACGTTTCTTATTAAAGCACGTGAACAGGATCAAGAAAACGCCGGCCACAGGATAGTACGTTGTCACCGTCCTTCGTAGTATTAGCTGAGGGGAACAATGTTTGCTGGCAACGGAAGAGAGAAAGAGGAAGGAAGATATTCCGCGTGAGGGATAAGGACGAGGATCAAGGGTGGTTTGCGAAGTCTCCTGTAGTAGGGCGGGAAGACCAAGTCTCTAGAAGCAGCGAGATTCCAGGAATACGTAATGATCTTCCGCCTGGGCTTGCTGATATGCGGCAGAGATGTATGCGCCCGCAAAAGCATTCACGAGTTGAACCATGAAAGATCTTTGGTTCGTCGCAAACCACGTATCTCACTCGTTTCGCCTTTTCCTTCTTCCGGCATGTTTGATGCGGGTGATTTTTATCTGGTTTCTGCGGGCAATGGAACGGCGTTTGTCCTCAGAAGTTATATTCACTCATTAGCTATAATGAGCATATTATATGCGGAGGTTGTTGTTCTAAAGTTTGATCATTCTTTGAGACAGATCAAAGAGTAATACAGTATCATTGCTAGAATACGACGCAAATATGATATGCAAACTTTTGAATAACGCACAAATCATAACCAGCTAGTTTTCTGGAGTTCACCAATCAAAACTTTCGACATCGACATTCAACCGAGTAATCCTGCATTTTAATTAAGTATTACGTCTTCCTCTTCATGATGGTACATATTAATGGCTGAAAAAACATATCTGAATATTTACGTAGATGAAAATCGAACCTGCGACCCTCCGGATAATGTTGTTGCGCTGCGCTTTAGGTCACACGGCCATTCACATCATATGATTCTAGTATTTTGTTGTCTATTTGAATATCGGTAACATGAAATATAATATGAAATTAGTATAATACAGTTAGAACGTCGATTTTCGTCGAAAACACAAATACGGGCGCGATGAAGCTCCAGATGTATACATGGACCTACACAGGATTTCTACCTGTGGAGGTCACATGTATATGTAGCTGTAGTCCGTGTTTACGTTCTCGACGAGACGTGACGTAGCTCCGGTGCCGTGAGGCGAACTCGAGATCGGCTATATCGGCATAGGTTTTCCGCAGTTTTCCTATGCCCATAGCAGAAATCCTATGGCCAGTGCCATAGGAACCATAATCTAACAAAATGCCTTCAATTACTATCGCCAAAAACATTTTAAAAACATCTTAAAAAATCGTTAATAATTCTTTAAACGTCTCGTCCCCTTCTAGTTTTAGATCCTGTATATTCAGAACACTATAAACTGTGATTGTGTCATGTGAAAAAAATCTAACAAAATGCCTTCAATTACTATCCCCAAAAACATTGTAAAAACATCTTAAAAAATCGTTAATAATCCTTTAAACGTCTCGTCCCCTTCTAGTTTTGCATCCTGCATGTTCCGAACTCTATTAACTATGATTTTGTCATTTGAAAAAAAATCTAACAAAATGCCTTCAATTACTGTCCCCAAAAACATAAAAAAAACATCTTAAAAAATCGTTAATAATTTTTTAAACGTCTCGTCCCCTTTTACTTTTGCATCGTGTATATCCGGAACACTATTAATTATGATTGTGTCATTTGAAAAAAAATCTAACAAAATGCCTTCAATTACTGTCCCCAAAAACATAAAAAAACATCTTAAAAAATCGTTAATTATTCTTTAAACGTCTCATCCCCTTCTAATTTTGCATCCTGTATATTCAGAATGCTGTTAACTATGATTGTATCATTTGAAAAAAAAAATCTAACAAAATGCCTTCACTTACTGTCCCCAAAAACATTTAAAAAAACATCTTAAACAATCGTTAATAATTATTTAAACGTCTCGTCCTCTTCTACTTTTGCATCGTGTGTATTCAGAACACTATTAATTATGATTGGTTCATTTTAAAAAAAATTGAAATTTGAAACATTTGAAATTTATACGACATAAATCGTCGACATAAGCTAGTTTATACGACATAAATCGCAACTTTTCAAAATATAGAGTGTACAACATCGCTATGAAAATATGGTATCATTCAACATTTTTGGGCTATATCTGACATATTTTTCTGTTAATCATGAATCTGGCACTCATTTAACTCCCAGCTCGATATTTGATACCAAAATTCGCACAGCAGAAAAAAATTTTAAAATTCAAAAAATCAAAATCTCATAAAATTTTAACATTTCAACCGATCTTAACCACATTTAATAGGAATCACCGGTGTATGAAAGTACACATACATACCAATTTTGAGCTTAATATCTCGAAAATTAAGAGATTTATCGCGTTAACAGACATTTTACAAAAAATTCAAAACCGTGTAATAATTTAACGACCATGGGGATTTTAACAAAAATTGGTATGAACAATGAAGGTTGACCACTCTATGTACGGTGTAAATTTTATCTATATATGTCGAGTCGTTCTCGAGTTATAAAGGTTTACATTTTTTGAGCGTGTAACATACACACACATACACACACACACACACACACACACATACAGACATTTTTTCTAAATCATTTTTCTCGACGTTTTGGACCATTCTGAGTGTGCTGACATGAAAAACTGAAAAAAAAAAATTTCACGAAAACAAAGCTTCCTCTATGATGAAGTAAAATACAGTCAGAAGTTTATAGATTTATATGATTGCGTTTGGTGTAGTAAAAATAAAAGCATTTTCCGTTATTTTTCATGGCACACGATTATGTCGATAAGGATACAGTGTATCGTTGTTGCCATCTATAAACATATTCTACGAAGTTGCTTGTTTCATTGTTTGCGCGAATTAGTTCGTTAGTATTTGGGTGGATGACCATCTGACTAACCTGAGGATCAATACTAGGATGGGTGACTACTTGGCTGTTTCTGTCGGTCAGTATTTGGATACATAACCATCGCGATGACTCTTAAAGTCAGCACTCGTATCTTCAGAAACAGCTTTCACACAAACGGACGTGAGGTTGAGTCAACCTTATATTTCGTAGAAGCCAATTCCATCGAGATTCTTTCAAAAGCACAAAACAGTTCTCGTGACCTTTCCAATACAGTTGCTTCATAGAAATCATTTTCCTCACTGGAATAACATGCATGATTGGCTCAACCACTCATGACACGCGTATTAAGTACCGAAAAATTGTTGCCTTAACCCTATACGGAATTAAGTCAATTGCACTGGCAGTCGCTCAACATCATTCAATGTTCAGTCGAACATTGTTATATTGCCGCTCAATTATATGGAGTAGTTTTATTTGAAAAATTCATTGTATTGCCTCGACGAATGGGAAATTGTGTCAACCTCTATTTCCTTGAGCTAAAGCCATATTTGCCATCCTCCCCGCGAGATTGTCAGGATTTCAATTTCTTTCAGTGTAAAACATTCCTCAGATGCAGCAAAGTTCACGGCTTACACAGGACAAAGCCATCAACCCTTATCGCCCAACTGTTGTTCCACATACAAGCCCGATCTTTGCACTTAACCCTGCGCCATGATGATTATTGGGTTCTAGATAACTTCCTGGTTATTTTAGCATGCACATATACACCTTCGGGAATAGACTGTTATTAGCTTTCCGGTGGTTTCCGTTTCTGAGGAAACCTCGGCTCGCTTGAGACTTCTCCCCACGGAGACCCCACAACGCGGCTCACTGATGCGCTCTTGCTTTCGGTAAACTATGTTCTCCATCTAACTAACACTGCTTACAATAGACACTCCTTAATGTTGCACTTGTGACACGAAAGCTCTATGATGTAACCGCGATTAATCTAAATTAATGTCGTCACAGGATGATCCGTCCTACCAATTAAGCAGCTGGCCTAAATGTTTCATGTCTGTGGGATATGCAAGTAAATTTTAGCGTGATGACTCACAGGCACCCCTAACAGGACATGGAAGTTCCTCGAATTCTCAAGTCCCCAGGTCGCTGCATGCGGTTCGGTACGTGAAAGCAAGGCTGGTGGAGGTGGAGTATGAGGATAGTTTACGTTGGCAGAGCAGATCGTCGGGAAGAAGCGGGAGAGAGGGCAGAGTGCAGGAGTTCTGCAAGGTTTGCCGACAGTTCTCTGAATCGTTGCAGGGAAAGACTTTGCTATGTACGTAATTCGCTCTCACCCTTACGCCTCTACGCGCCGCCATCCCCTAGTCAAATCCCTCTTTAAAACGCCTCCGTTGAAACGACTCGGCTCTGAAAATGTAATTACCGATTTAATTAATTGGACGTTCGCGCGCTGTGCGGAGAGTGGGACGCCTTTGCGCCTTATAGCTGCTAAGAAGCCAGTAGGGTGAGAAAACGTACGTTGAGGAGGGAAAGAGAATGTTCGAGCGACGGGATATGAGGAAGGTTGGGTAAGGGCGCTTTTGTCGCCAGATTCATGGTTATTATAGCTGCCCATGTTGTATATTAACGCACCGCGAAGCACATGAAAGTAAAATCGTAGCAGGGTCTTGAATGATTAAAAGTTACTATTAACGAGCACAATTCTCGTTCCTAGCATACTAATCATAATAATTGAGTTGGTTACCGCAGTAAAAAGTTTTCAAATTTAAATAAATTACTAAATACTTTTGTCTTTTAAGTACCAAATGCTTCCAGACCATTAAGTTATTCCATGGATCTTGAGCAGCTGCGTTTTTCTGGTAAAACTAATACTTTTTAGAATCAACAAATATAAAGCAGCATTAAGTATTTTAAGTACTTCATAAGTATTTCATTTACTTTCCTTTTACTCTCATTTCCCTCAATACACTTTTGTAAATGAATATCTTTGTATCACCTGAACCAGACCTTCCTTAAGGCTGCGCGTAACAACTCCAAGCACTCAGGTTCACTTGACGCTGTCGGAGCAATTCATCTTTTGCAGAAAATGTAAACCCCCGACTATAGGTATATCTATATACATTGAACCTACATCACATTCGCCTATTTTCATTTTGTTCGAAACGACGGCAGCGGAATTGGCACTCGCGATCTATCGAGGGCTCTCGTTTACAGGTAAATACACCACACCACAGTACCGGTTTTGGAAGTTTTATTAATGGTTCTTCTATCGTTTTTCATGATATTACTAATTTATTTGTGTTTGCTGTCAATTCTGTAAAAACGGGGTTTGCATGGGTTTGGAAAATTCAATACTCATTCTCGTCTGGAGTTAACAAAACTACAAGATAACCTCCAAACATTCAATACAATTCAAAGAGTTTTGCGTAGGTATAATAGCATCATGTATTCAGTAATATGAACTCATCATATTTTCAATTTTGTATTATATATTTCTGTATTGCATTGGTAGTCATGTGCCATTGATTAGCCACTATTTTACATACATTTGTAAAAAAAAACAAAGAAATCCGGTCAATATATTAAATCAATTTGCAATCGCCATAGCACCAATGATGCCATTTTAACAACGCACGTACAAATGTATTTTGTTGACTCGACATAATCGATACAAAATATTTTCATTTATAAGTCACACCACTAAGACTGAGTTTGAATTTGACATTTTTCGAGTGATCTTGCTAGCTACACTCAGAAAAAAACTTGGTTTGAGTTACCAAAAAATTGGTTAAGAATGTTATCAAGAAAACTTGGTGGGCACAACCAAGTTATTAGCTAACATAATCAAGGATTTGGTAAGACAACTAAGTATTTAGTATGCCTAATCAATAACTTGGTAGCGCCTACCAAATTTTTCTTGGTAAAATTTTTAACCAAAATCTTAGTAAGCCCAACCAAGCGTTTTTCGCCGTGTAATAGCGTCCATTTTCATCCAATATGATTCAACATAACGGCTGGACCCTATGCGCAACTGAAAATATAGAAGATGCAGGAGAGAAGGGGTTTTATTCGCATTATGCTCAGAAAGCATAGAGATAGCATAGAGACAGCGTTGGGAAGAATTGCATAATTACGGAACACCTCGTTAGGGATGGTTGACTGTATCGCATTTTCATTTTCTGTTCATTGTGGGGACCTGATTCGGCTCCATTAATACCGGCTGTGGCTTGCTGATGGCATCGCGGAGGCGTTAATAAACATTATAAAATAAATGTATGCGTCGGATCCGTAAGCCGAATAAGATCAGGTACGAAGCACATGTAGAGCTGTAGCTGGGTGAGAATGTGGTCTCTGTGAAGCTTAAAACACACGGGAGAAACGGTGTGGAGAGTACCGACGAGACGCAATAATTCACGTCGTCTTGTTTACAGTAGCCTCGGCGGCTTCACGACGCTAACGACGTTCGCGCCCCCACGCTTAACAAGTCGCCGAATAATTCAGTGCTTTAATTACGACGGTACCCTCAAGGGGCAACTTAATATTGCAGCTACAGTGCTGCGAGTGTATAAGAGAAAGCTCGCAAACCCTCTTTCCCCGTTCCCCGATAGGGAACGCCGGCTGTCGTCCTCCTTCTGTCCATCCTCTCAGTGCTTTCGTTCCCTGCAGTACTTCTTCAACATCTTCTTCGTCACTACAGGTACACGTTGTACCCTCGTGGCGACGTGCACAAATTTATTATGTGATCCTCTGCCTGTGAGGTATGAGAGCAAAGTGGTGGATAAAATTGCTGTGTTTAGAGCATATTTTGCTTTATTTAATATTCTGATACATCTGGCGTAAAAATAATTATGTCAAATTGGGATCACAAATCGACATATGTCAAAAAGTGCCATTTTTTAGATGCGTTAAGACGAAATATCTTAGAAAATTTCGAAGCAATTTTGAGGTGGCTTGAAATCAATAAACGTCGGATGTTTAATTGATTTTGAACTTGCAAATATACAATTGAACTTAAGCGCAATAATTGCTCTCAAATTAGTTAAAGAACTTGGTATAAAATCGATCTCAAAATCGCTTTGAACTTCTCTAAGATTTTTCATCTTAAGGCGTCTCCAAAATTGCACACTTTGAGATATGTCAATTTATGATCACAATTTGACATAATTATTTTTACGCGGGGTATTTTGAAATAGCCGTCTAAGCTCCAAATGTATTTTTTTGTTTAAAAAAAATATATTCGGCAGCCCTGATGAGTTGAAAACTTAATTTCAAATAAAGAGGGCCAATGGATTAATCAATGCATTCACTGAGTGAATGTAGAATTTTCACTTATTTCACTTCTTTAAACTGTGTAATGTGGGTAAATCTTATGATATTTATTAACAAGTACATAATCATTTGTGTTTGCAATGTTTGTAATTCCCATCATTAACTAGTTTAAAAAACTAAATATATCATTAATTTTCAATCAACATACAGAGAAATATGTATCTTGGTATTCAATTTAACTACACGAAGAGAAATTTCTCTGTTGTGATAACATAAAACGAGGACAACAAAAATCGTTACGTTAGGCTGGCAAATCTTTTGTTCGGCTGACAAATCAGTTTTGCTGTGCTGATAAATCTTTTGTTCAGCTGACAAATCTATTTGCTGGGCTGAGGAATTTTTTTTGTTAGCCTAACGTAACGATTTTTGTTGTCCTCGTTTTATGTTGTCACAACACAGAAATTTCTCTCCGTGTATGAAAATTCAAATCGCACGGCTGAGTGTTTCAAATATATAGATGTTGAATTATCTGGTAGAAAAAGTGTGAGCCTCTTCCTATTCAGATCTATCATAAACTGTTAAATTGACGAACTGCTGATTGTAGTAACGTGCAGTATCAATGCTATTTTCGTTTTCTTATAGTCTCTACCCGCGCAAAAAGGAAAGTATTAAAACAGTATTAAAAAAAGTATGAAAAGTATAATATCTCAGGTATGATCTATTGGACTGAATTAATACTAAAAAGTATTAGACCGTGTTATTAGTTTTAAGGGTCCGGGTCCATATGTCCACGGTTTTCGGTATCCAGGTCGATATCTCCATGGTTTTTGGTGTCCAGGTCGATATCTCCATTGTTTTTGGTGTCCAGGTCGATATCTCCATTGTTTTTGGTGTCCAGGTCGATATTTCCAAGGTTTTTAGTGTCCAGGTCGATATCTCCATGGTTTTTTATGTCCAGGTCGATATCTCTATAGCTTTCGGTGTCCAGGTCAATTATTTCATAGTTTTCGATGTCTACATACACTCCCACTTGTTTTTTAAGTAACTAGACCAGACTGGATACTGAAAATTAAGGTGCGATTAACCTACAGCTCAAAAACTGTGAACAAATATAATTTTTACAACAAACATTATGAATCGATCGACCTGGACTCCGAGAACTATGAAGATATCAACCTGGACACCTAAAACTGTAGAGCAATCGATATAGACAACTAAAACTATGGGCCGGTCGACTTGGACATCGAAAGCGATGGAAATATCGACCTGGACCCTGAAAACTAATAATACGATCTAATACTTTTTAGTATTAATTCAGTCCAATAGATCATACTTGAGATATTATACTTTTCATACTGTTTTTAATACTATTTTAATACTTTTCTTTTTGCGCGGGTAACACAAGACTTTGAATAGTGTGTAAATAAGTGGCAACGCTTGTTTTAATCTGGGACATCAAAAATTAGTCTTCCCGGTTATTTGCTAAAGTTACATTCTAGTGCCATAAAAGTGGCTCAGTTTGTGCACTTTCTACGTATGGAATGTGCAAGTATGGAAATGTAAACGCGGAGCTCATGGTTGCATACTGTGGTGAGATCAAAAGTTTGTTCATCGCCAACAGTAAGCTTCTCCACGAGCAGCCACGACGTGCCACTACTACTGTCGGTGCTTTTCTCATTCTTTCGTAGGTTCCCTCGTGTGCTCAGAAATCAGAGTGATAAATTTTCCAGAGACGCGAACGCGTTAATGACTATCCTCACGCTCCGACTATAACATCCCTCTTTTCAATGTTCGCCTCCAGCCACGCATTCAAATTTATTACGATATCACCGGAGAATTGGAGCTTCGTTCCTCCGACCCTCTTTGCCTCCCTGTCCCCTCATCGCCATTCCAAACTCTTGCGTCCGCCCGGCCATTCGCCTGCACTAATTTATTACCAACCCTATGCCATATACATATAGATGCTAGCGAACTTTTATTCTTCCGGAGGGTACGTGCATTTAACAATCTCGTTTTACCCCCCTTCTCCATATACGAGAGCTATTCGATGCTTCCGTACTTCCTTCCTTTCGCTGTACCTGGACTGTTATATTTCTAAATATACCTTGATGGGAGAAACTGGGGTCTGATAACGAGACAAGGAGGCGTGGTGTCCCATGATGTATTTATTTACTAGCCTCTTCCGGCCAATGTCGCCGCCCTCTTTGTTAAATCTAATAGAAAAGCAATCGTTAAACGATTTCAGTATTATATTCATATATAAGGTACTTACGAAGCAGTGAAAAAGAATGTGAACATTTAAAATAAGTATAATAATCTCATCGTTTTCACTGGAAGAAGATCAGCGACAATAAAATCAGCGGCTTACGCAGTAGCTTTGTCGCTATTCTTGAAAAAACTGATTCAGTTGAACGATTAGCTCGCATCAATCGTCAGCAATTGAGCATACGGGCGTTCAGTTCTGTTTGACTCAGCTTGGTAGTCTCACTCGTTAAGCCGGATGATTCGTTTTTATCAGCGTATCCCCACTTAATATCGGGATTCCGTCCTACGATTTCTGATTCATTGCATGGCGAATTTAAAGTGAGAAATCCCGGATTTAACCTTGCCAACAAGAAATCGAATAAAGTCCTCATCAGACATCCAGATCTTTTTGTTCCAGAACAGAGCTATCTATCGGTAACTTTTCGTGTCGAGGCTACCACATTACGAAGTGTATGTCATATTATATCTTGGGAAACGCCCGACATAGATAAAATGATCTTCTTAAGAAGCCTAATAACGGACATAACATAGATATTATTTAAACAAAATAAAAAATTTGTAAATAAGTTTAACTCAATGAAACCTGATATGTCCTTTCACAGTTTGAAGCCTGATTATTTATCTCTCCCTCCCAACAAAGGTGGTGACAATGAGCCATGTTCATGTGTTCACATTTTATCGGTACTGTGATCGACCGTGGCCAAACACTGGGATCAAGGTTGTGTATCACAAATTTGACAGATTTATGGGCATTTCAGCGCTCAACCGAACCCAAGTATTCTAAAATATTATAACATTTTTTTTTGTTTGGAAAAATATTTTTCGTAATATTTTCGTACAAAGGAAGCGTTATAAAATAGTTATAGACAAAAGAGGATCATAAAAATAATTCGTGACCATTAACAATAACACGATGCAATAATAACCTTTGAGATTCGTTGGACTCCTAGGACGTCTAGTTATTAATTGCGTGTAAGAAACGCACAGACCGTTCCCGACTATTCTTGTCAAAATACTTCGAAATGATATAGAAATATGTCTAATCTAATAAAGATCAAATAATGTGTCCAAGGCATTTTTTTAATGAAGTTGCAAAGTAGAACTTTGCACATAGCTTCTTGATTAATTTTCATTTTTCACAAAGCCACTTCTATAAATAACCTTACTTATTAATTTTGGTTTTCTCATAAAGGAAGCTTTGTAAAAAATGATAATGAACGAAGAAACAATGTACAAAGTTCTACTTTGCAACTTTTTTCGTTACCTATATAGTTCTTGAAAAATTCAAAATCACGTAAAATCTTAACCACTTTACCGGTTCGAGCCAAATTGAATACCAAACAACATTCAATGCATATGCTCTTATGAATAACTATTGAGCAAAATGGACAAAATTTTACGAAAGTTGGAGAGCCCAAGCTCTTTAAAAAAAAATTCAAAACGGCGTAAAATCGGAATTTGTGTATATAATTAGTCAAAAACTGCATTAATTAAAGAGGGGGTGGTGCTTCATTTGTGTACCAAATTTCAGCTCGATAGCTAAAACCATTTTTCAGTTATAGGTGATTGAATTTTCGAAGTTGTATACATACACACACACACACACACGGACATTTTTTTCTCGACGCTTTGGACCATTCCGAATATCCTAACATAACAATCTCATTTTTTTTTATTTTCATGAAAACATAGCTTCCTCTATGAGGAAGTAAAATGAATAGTTGGGACTTTATAATTAATAATACCATAATTTTCTCTGTGTTCTACTGAAAAGTGACGTTCAACACGCGAGAGCAATACTTTTTATCAACTCGCGTGATTGTAGTACGAGCTGAAGGCGAGAGAAACCGACACTCGGTAAAAAAAGCTTTTTCTTCCTAGTGTTGAAATGTACTATTATACTGCAGATTCTGTACAATCATCTGTATATTTCAGTTTCAGTAGGTGATAAAGATGACGAGTTAGGAGAAAAGCTAATATGACAACGAGTAAGTTGCGACAAATTGAAGAAAGATCATAGTAGAAATTATACCTCGAGGCACCACGGAATAAGTTGGTGAGTCGACACGGACGGGAACATGAGTGAAAGTGAATAGCTTCATACCGAGCGAGAGAATAGAAAATGAGAATACTGCAAGAGTCGAGGGACAGAAAAGAAGAGATAGACTCTGTAAGTCGGTCCCGATTTGAATCTACACGGTTCGTCCGCTGTAAAGTTCATTAGATTTAAATATTTATGAAGCTAGAAGGTGGATGGTCCGCCTTTCTTCTCTATTTCTGGATCTGCTTCTGCTGACTGGAAGGGCCAGGTCAATTTGAAACCGCCGGGCGATGAAACGACGTAAAAAGGTATGAAGGTACGTACACCATATTCTTTATTCCAACGGAAGAATGCCGCAGACGACGGTTAAGAATAAGAAGAGGGAAATGGGGGAGCGGTAAGTGGAACCAAAGAAGTATCCTTCGGGAGCTGGCTTGCGGGTCTTTACATCGCAAGCCCGTTATAAAACAGCAAACCAGTAAAATAAACCTGGCAATCTTTTTCAGTATCTAAACTGTTTGTATCACTTAAGTTATTACTGCAATTCGGATTCGGAGTAACATCTAATATGTCATCAATCAATTTCCCGCTTACTCAATACATGTTTTGTCGATATTGTTGATGGCATTATCACTTTGATGATCCATCTGGAAATAAAATAACATTTGCTTCTGTGAGAAAACTTTCTTTTTCGTCCTTAAAGTCACAGTATTTACGATACTAATGCAAAAATTCAAGTCAGTAAAAATATGGGTCGTTTGTAGGTATTTGGGAGTAAAACGAGCAATTAAACATTCAATTGATTGTAACTTGAGAACGGCTCAAACAATTGCGATCAAATTTGGTCGAAATTTATGATCAAATTGAACTTAAAAATTTTAGTTTGAAAAGTGGAAAACTATCACGAAATTAGGTTTTCCTTTTGTCAAAGCAAACAACATAAAATTTTCAGTTCAAACAATTATCGAAAGTTTATAAATAATTGTATGATTCCGTAAGCCATTATATCGCTAATCAATAGAATTAATTGTTTGTTTTATTACTGCGAATTTAGCCATCATCAAGCCTTATTGCTGTATGCTGCAGCGCCGACATTATTTAGGTTGTGTTTAGTGATTAAAAGAATCAGAGTGCTTCTTCGATCACTACGTATAATGAACTATTTTTCTTATCCTTCACTTCGACTATGTTTTCTACTTTAGTTTTTTCATGAATTTCGACGTCGAGTTAAGGCGCACTCCGATATCGCAGGAAGTTCTCAGAGGTCAGTAATGCAGGCAAGTAAGTAAGCAGACAGGATGCTAGCGTCGCTGAGACCCGAAGCTCACCTTCCGGAATAGGACTATTCCGGAAGGTAAGCTTCGTGAGGGGAGAAAAGCAGAGGATCCAAGGCTACTACTGAGCTTTTCCCCATACTGGCCGCACACCCACAGTGCACGTTTACATGGGCTCTCAAAAACGCCAAGGGTCCTCCTGGGTTACAACAGAGGGTAAGCACATTCCTCTTTCTTCTTTGGAAGAAGAAAACGAAGAGAACCAGGTCTGTGAGACCAAATATACGTATCCCTCTAGTACTTCTGACAGACAGGACGATAAAACTTTGGAGAAACATAAATCAACGGCTCGCGGGGATTCCACGGAAGCAACGGCATAGAACGGACAAGAAGGGACCAGAAGAGTGAAGGGAAGCAGAAGAAAATAGCTATATCTACTAGAGCTACCAGGTATGATAGTCCAAGCGGATGGAACGTTGGGCCCATGTCCGAAGGATCGCAAGACCCTTGTCCTTCCATTCCTTTCTTTCCTTATTCCTTCACGTTTCTCTGCTTTCCTTTGCAGAGCGAAAGCAGCGCACACGCTCGATCGCTGCTGCTGGAACGGATCATTCCGAACCATAGATCTCTTAAGGCTTTGTGCCCTCGGGGATCCGGCTAAATTTCGGTGGCTATCTCCGTCTTCTTCTCCACCTCTCTTGTTAGCTTCCCACCATCCCTCTCAGCCAGGCTCAGGTACAAAATAAACGGACTCGACGAATTCTCCAAGCGGTGGCGGATCCCTTACGAGGGTTAAAATGCCACGCCTGATTCCACCTTCCCAAATTCTCATTCGTCTTCTGCCCTTTATATATACGCCACTTACGTAAAAAGCAAAATAATGTTATTTATGTGGCATAAAATAAACACAAAGTTCTCTGATACTTTCTTTGACTGGTGGAACCCAGAAGGGTTGATAGTTGATCGTTTCTCTCTTTAACCTTTCAGCTTCAATAATTTAGGGTCTTATTTCCCCTCCATTTTGTTTATCCGAAGTGAATAAGATTTTTTTATTTGGTGGAATAAAAAACGGATACTTCTGATTATCCGGGCACGTTGTTCTTTCACTGATGGAGTATGCAATTAAGACAGATAGGGATTGCGAAGCTCGCAGGAAAATTGCCACTGAAGATCCGTGACACGTACACAGTTCAGGTACGAACGAAGGATGAAGGCGCGCCGATCCCGACGATTGTCGCAGGCGATATCGCAGACATTCAAAGGGCTCTCGTCGAGAACGGCAATTGGCCAGCCCTCTGCGGACATTACTCGGCTAGTGGATCGTTCGTTTTTAGTGCGCGTTTCTCGTTCACGCGCTAACCATCGGCTGGAAATCCTCAATTCTGCTGTACGTTACTTCAGCACAGCAGGATTGCATCGCTCGCGGCGACAGCAGAATGGTAGAAAATAAAATGGCCTAGTTCTTATTCGCATTTCATCACGCGATTCTAAAACATTTTTCATACAGTTCGATAGGTTTTTCTGAAAAATTCAGTATTTCCATTGTGAAGTTAATTTTACCGATTATTCGAAATATACATAGCACACGGAAAAAAAAGATTAGTGGCCATAACCAAGAAATGAGTTGACACAACCAATCGATTATTCCATATATCTTACAACTCAAATGGTAACCCATGTAAAAAAAATCGTCTATGTAGAGTGGCGATAAATCTATGAAGAACGTCTACAAAATGTTCACCAACTGGGACGATCGTAGACTAGAATGTAGACTGACGATTACATCAAAAATCGATATCTAGTCTATGTAGATCTATATATATCTACGTAGACTAAATATAGATTTTTGCTGTAATAAAAAAGTCTATATTCTAGTCTACGATCGTCCCAGTTGGTGAACTTTTTGTAGATGTCTCTTCGTAAATCTATCGCCACTCTACATAAACGATTTTTTTTAATACGGGAATACCAACGATTCGAATGGTAATACCGAAGATTCGAATGATAATACCGACAATTCGAATGGTAGTCCCAATGATTGGATTAGTTAATCTAACTAATTTCGCGAGAACTAATCGTGAATAGTTGAGGTTACTATTCGATATGGTTGAGGCAACTAATTTTTTAGACATTGTGTACAGCAAATCGAAAACGTAGTTGCCACATCCAAACACTTCTTTCCATGCACGGATATTGTTCTTACAACGAAATTTTTCGAAGCTCACAATGCATGGGCTGAGCGACAGTGACCTGAATAAGATATATGTTACAACGTTGTTAAAATAGACTTTAACGTAATTCATGAGAACGTATTCTGTTAGTCGATAAAAAAAATTATTGGATGTTTCCGCGTCATCAACTTTTTCAATCTCCTGAATACTATAAACAAGAGTAGATAAAGCATGAAAGGAATATTCGGTGTACAGCCCCTGCAAACTGTGCCACCATAATTTCACTGCTTCGAAGCCGCAGAGCTTGTGAAACACCTTCGGCCCGTTGTTCCCGTGTCACTCGTTTTACGAGGGTGTATCTCGCGCCCATTTACCGCGTTCGCTTGCCTCTTTATCTTAGCGTGTCTTTTTCTTCGATAATATGACCAACCATCCAGCCTCGGTTGACTCTCGCTCGCCATACGTATTACGGTATACAGCAAGAACCATTTCGTCCTTCCCTTCCCTCACACGTACCACCCCGAATAGTTATCGATCTCGAGGCTCGTAAAGTCGGAAAAATCCTCGGTTGCTTGCCGTCCGCCCCATATCCAGAAAATCCAGGTACAGCCTCTTCATCTTCTCTCAGTTTTGCGCCACCTAATCGATCAACCACGCTTGCAATTAACAAGTTCATTGTATAATCATTGTTTCGGGTATTGATTTTTGGTCATCCATCGACTCATGCACTATTAGCCGTTGACAAGGACAAGTATACATACTTTTCGTTGGGTATTTTATTTTCTCAGCAATCCTAGGTATAGATATGAAATCTGATCATACCGGTGCGATGGTCCAGTGGTTAGGGTACTAGCCTCTAGTCCAGACAGAGCATCGGTAGGTTGCGGGTTCGATTCTCGGTGCCGTTGATTTTCGTCGAAAATATAAATACGGACGCGATGAAGCTCCAGATGTATACATGAGATCCACACAGGTATTTCTACCTGTAGGGGTCACATGTATACAGCTGCAGTCCGTGTTTACGTTCTCGACGAAACGTGACGTAGCTCCAGTGCCGGGAGGCGAACTCGAGACCGGCTATATCGGCATAGGTTTTCCGCAGTTTTCCTATGCTCATAGCAGAAATGCTATGGCGAATGCGATACAGAGGGGGAAGTCGGATGCGGCCGCATGGGAACCTGGTTACTAATCCGGACCAGACCCCCAGGGGGGACTGGCTACTGACCTGGGCCGACCCTGTAATAGGCGTAATGCCTGCAGACGGGGGAAAATGCAACATAAAAAAAAATTATTGCTATATTGTGAACTTCAATTTCAGAAATATTGTTGAAGGTAAAACGATTGCCAATCCTTTTTTTAAATGTTTCTGGACATTACCTGTGAAACAAACCATCCCACTTCTTCAACATTAGCGTTAAGCGAACTCGGGCGCTCAAGCGCCCGAGTCTCTTTATAAGTTTTGACATTTAACATTTAAAAAAAATGAATGCATGATCTTAGTCCCGACCGCAGTGTAATTGCCCGCGTAAAAATGATGTGTCCAGGATGGAGTCTGAGCAGTCCAGGATGGAGTCCGGGTAGTCCAGGATAGAGAATGGGATTTAATCCGATCCCATTGTCCATCTTGGACTCCATCCTGGACTGCCCAGAATCCATCCTACACAACCCAGACTCCATCCTGGATTCTGTCCTGCTGGATAATGCCTGCAGACGGGGGGAAAATGCAACATAAAAGATATGAAATCTGATCCTGATCTGATTGAAATCTTAGCGAACCTCATATAAATTATTAAAATAACTATAGTGTGCACTTAAGAAAAGTTCGGTGTAGGTAAACCGTATAAACCAGGAGGTGGGCTCGACCCCCTAAAAACCTACTTAGCTGCGACTGAATACTGATTCAAAGTTGTGTTTCTTTGATGCAATGATACATCACGTTAAGCGAGCGCAATGTGTGCTGCGTTAATCAATTGTGAAATTGAAGTAAATATTGGTGGGTAATCAAGTGGAGTCTCAGGAATGATTGAACGAATCACAAATTTTATGTAAATGAGTGACATGATTTTTTTGAAGCACCTTCACAAATAAACTGCCATTCAATAAATGATTCTTATACTTAATAGGACTATGCAGTATATTAATCTAATAAAATATAAAGTTGGTTAAGTTTTCCCAGAAAACCAATACATTGCAGTGCGTCACGATAACAATAAATTACACGATTATTCGCTATAACATGGAAAAACGGTTTAGATGGCCCAACTAATTATTTGTTAATTGAGTGAAAATTCCTTGTAACAACCATTAGGTTGGTCGGTGTAACGACCTAGTATTAGTCGCTTTCACCATTCAGAATTAGTTGACTTGAATAGATCACACAATGAATTTTATTCGTATTCCAACTAAGACAGCCCATACGGAGAGAAATTTCTGTGTCGTGACAACATGGAACGGTGGCAACAAAAATCGTTTTGTTAAGCTAACAAAAAGATTGGTCAGCCCAGCAAAAAGATTTGTCAGCCGTACAAAAGATTTATCAGCATAGCAAAACTGATTTGTTAGCCTATCGTAACGATTTTTGTTGTCACCGTTTTAAGTTGTCATGACACAGAAATTTCTCTCCGTGTACGAATTATTAACGTTCGTTCATCCATTCTTCATGAACCCAACACTTTCCGGCTGACATGGTGTTGGACACATGATCAACACGTTGTGAACTCATGATCGACGCATGAGCTATGAGCAGAGTTGTAAATGCCTAATACTTATAGAAATAATGATGATGATACGATCAGCTCTATAATTATGATTTTATAATAATAACATGTAGCGATTATAATACGATGATTAAACTTTGGAATGGCTGCAAAAATTATTATTTTTCAATAAAAATTCACGGAAATCTTTTTGAAAAAATGGAAAAAAATAAGTAATGCATTAAGAAAGTAATGCATTATTTATTTCTTCCATTTTTTCCACTATTTCTTGCAATATTAAAGCGAAAATTAGTATTTTTTTCAGCTATTCGAATGTTTACACTCTATTTTATAATCACTACATATTATCATTATGAAATCATAATTACAAAGCAAATGGTACTGTAAACTATATCTCATGAATTAATGGGGATTTACAACTCAGGCTATAAGCAATCGACTTTTTCTCGTCAACAAAAAAAAGCTGACAGAACACACATAAAAGTAATCGCCGGATTTCGGAAAAATTACCTCTTGTTTCACCAGTAGATACGCCAGCCAGTGAACCGCTAAACGGTGACCCATCTAAGTAATGACATTACGAAATGTTGCTCAAATCGAGAGGCTAATGGGGGCAAACACTCGGTGTTTATTACCTGACAGTATCTACTTACCTGTCAGTTATCAACCGTTAATCATTTGATGAATCTAAAACATTTTTGAAAAAGGAAAAGCGCAATAGAAATAAAAATCCTGTAATCAGTGACAAGTAGTAAACCTGCATTTCTCACAAAACATTTCTTTGTATAAAATTCTTCTGTTCTATTCGGAAATATGGCATTACAATATAGGTCCGTATACATCACTCAATGCACAGGGTGAGAGCTCCTAAATGTGATTATTAGGACGTTGACCGCGACACGCTTCGTTGCCTCAACACTGTGAGATTCCTCTCGCTCGTTCACTCGCAGACGTTTGTAAAACTGTAACTCCTTCGAACTGGCATTCTTAGTCTACAATAATCATCCGATGTGGAAGTCGTGGAAATAAAAAACGTAAAAAACATAACCTAAGAAAATTGCATGCAAAAAGGGAATTTGTTAATTTTACTGTCGTGTACTTTCTTTCCTACATATGCAAGCATGAATATTCCATTAACATTTTGTGGAGAACGCATATGTGAGTCATAAATGAAAAAGGAAAAATAAAAAAAAACTTAAAACACACAGGACGCGAAAATCAATAGTGAAAACGACTAACATATGACAAATACAAACGTGCACCATTATGTGATGTAGTTTCCGGTATAAGGAATATGCGAATTGTATTTAACAGTCATACATGGCGACTAACGGGTGTGGAACAGGGCAGAAGTACCAGCGAGGACAATATGTACATTGGGTACGTACGCGGAGAGTTGCGTGTGTACATAAGCGAGCCTCGAGCTCTCAGCTCTATTATCGCAGTGAGAGAACGAGACGCTAATGTTTAAATCGATAACACGTTGCGGCTGTGGAGAACGCAAACTGCTGGGTGGCTGTGCTTTTCCCTCTTTTCAACGAGCGAGGATAAACCGACCAATGTGAAGAAAAGAGACAACATAGTCCTCAAGAGAAAGGGAACGAAAAGCAACTCGGCCTTGTCCAGTAACATTTACTGAAGATGTGAAGTGGAGCGAAAGAGATAAAGCGAATTAAAGTGACGAGGAAAAGTGCGAGAGGAGTAAAAAAAAGGATGAAGAGCCAGAGCTCGTGGTACCAGCACCTACAGGTGCTGTGCTGAAGCCATGGAACGTGCATGAAGAGGTCTTACTCTCGTTGATAGTCCGTGACGAATAGCTTCAGCTCGTTACTTTGATATGTTTCGCGCAATTACATTTTTAGAGATAACGAAAAAGAGAGGTGAGAGCGTGCTGTGTTGTAGCTCGTCCAAGCTGTTTAGGACCTGTGTACTTGTAGCATTCTAGTATGTATATACATACGTGTACTTCAATACTACTAGTAGGTTTCACAAGTAGGTGTGATCTTTTTTTTTTGCAGGTAATTAATAGAGGGCTTAAAAATAAAGACATACAAATTTATACATCACTATACTTATTATTAATGTTATTTCAATAAAGTCTCATATATTGTAAGGAACTTAAAAAATAAAAATCCTATAAAAAGTTACATATATTTGGATCGTACACCGAGAAGGTTTCATTAATTCCAGAGAATGGGTGGATTTAATTTTTTTATTATCAATGTTATTTCAATAAAGTCTCATATATTGTAAGGAACTTGAAATAAAAAATCCTATAAAAAGTTACATATATTTGGATCGTACACCGAGAAGGTTTCATTAATTCCAGAGAAATGGGTGGATTTAATTTTTTTATTATCAATGTTATTTCAATAAAGTCTCATATATTGTAAGGAACTTGAAATCAAAATCCTATAAAAAGTTACATATATTTGGATCGTGCACCGAGAAGGTTTCGTTAATTCCAGAGAAATGGGTGGATTTAATTTTTTTATTATCAATGTTATTTCGATAAAGTCTCATATATTGTAAGGAACTTGAAATAAAAAATCCTATAAAAAGTTACATATATTTGGATCGTACACCGAGAAGGTTTCATTAATTCCAGAGAATGGGTGGATTTAATTTTTTTATTATCAATGTTATTTCAATAAAGTCTCATATATTTTAAGGAACTTGAAATAAAAAATCCTATAAAAAGTTACATATATTTGGATCGTGTACCGAGAAGGTTTTATTGATTCCAGAGAAATGGGTGGATTTAATTTTTTTTATTGATTTCAAGGAAATATGTCTTTGCTTTCGATGAAATGTTGCATTCAAATTTCAAGGACATTGCATTGATTCAAAGAAACTGTTTCCTTGATCAAATAAATAATTCATTCGTCACGAAAAACTGACAAAAATGGATTAGCAGGTATCGGTGTTTGTTTAAACGAATGATTTAAAATTATGTCAATAACCTTTCTAAATCTAGTTCAGCATGGAAATACATTTTTTTTAACGCAACCTTTGGCGTGCTTTAATTCCTTTAGTGATATTTTATAGGTTACGTTTTTATTTTAGTGTCTCGAAGACGATTTCTTTGAAATCAATGAAAAACAGTTCATTGATTTAAAGAAAATTCTCATTGATTTAATGTCACTATATGCCATTCGATTTCAAATCATTTAGAGAAAAGATAATATTAAATTAAATACATTATTTCATCGACGACAAAGAAATATTTGGTAGGCAGAGATTTCGGAGGGATTTCTTTGAATCAAGGTAACTTTTTCTCTAGTTTAATAAAGAATCAAGTAGAGGTTTTGTAGGTCTTGTGCAAATTCTTTGTAGATTTGTAATTTACCATTCTCTTTGATGCCATCACGTTCTATTTCTTTTCTTGCGATTCTCCGGCACTCGGACTCGGAGCCGTAATTTATTTATAACAAACCACTAGACTGTAATGTAAGGTAAACGACCCTATTTCTGACGCTGGTCCGGTTCCTGACGCGCTACTTTAGCATAGGCGGCTTCCCCCACCATTCCAGAAACAGCCAATAGTAATTCGTAAATGGTGGCGTCACAAACCGCGACACTCTTTAGGTCCTCGTTTACCCTATGGTTTTACATAGGCAGAGTGAGAGGGTTGCCTTACATCGTCACAAACCGGGACGTTTGTCTTACATGCTCTATGCATAACACACTGGATTTTGAATATTTAAGTAAAAATGTAAGGATTTCGTATCTTGAAACGCGGTTCATTCTAAGCTAAACCTGTCCATAAATGTAATTTAAATAACTAAATATTTTGTTCTATTGTTTCCAGAATTGCATAGTGCAATATTACTTAAGGATGTTCTGAGCATTTCACTTCGGGGAATGGGCCATTAACTACGGCAAAACATCCATGGTAACAGCCATAGTAACAGCCCGAGTAAGAGAAATGTTGGTGAGGTAGACATGTTTTAACCATGCGTCAAAAGTTATGAGTCACTTATGTACTACATGAGAATCCCATATCACTTTTAATGAATATGCATCATTCATGAACGATACATGAGCGAAGCATGAAATAACAATTCAAATTTTAATTCTTATTATAATTATAAAATAACGATTTGATGTTTCACACATAAATCGTTAATTTTTGGCGCATATTATAACATTTATCGTTCACCAACATTTTTTTTTACTCGAACGATCCTGGTACCATACACTGAGAGAAATTGAGATGGTCCTGATAACTATTCAGTGATAATTATATTTTATTTGTCCAGGTGACTATTTTCGTAGTTACATTAATCGTAACGTAGTTAATGTTACTACGAAAATAGTCACATTAACAATAACGTAGTTAATGTAACTACGAAAATAGTCACATTAACAATAACGTAGTTAATGTAACTACAAAAATAGTCACCTGGACTAATAAAATATAATTATCACTGATTAGTTACCAGTACCATCTTAATTTCTCTCAGTGTAGTTATAAGATCAGTAAGATGAACGTACCAATGGTGGGACAGGTCCCAATTAAGGGACACTAAAGCGATATTTGTAGATATTAAGAGTTTAATGGATAAAATATTAAAAAATAACTCTTCCAATTGTATCTGTTATATATAATTAACATACGCGAAAAAATTTCATGTTTTTCATCGTAAATTGAAAATGTAAATAATAAGTATATTAGCGGATCTATGGTGTTCGAGCTTTTTCAGCAAATCCCTAAACCAATTAAGGTAAATGTCCCCATTCCCGTACCCTATAAGGCCAACCAGACAACTATATGACTTTTTTCGTTGCGACGAATTTAAATTTGGAGATTTTTTTTGCACCACTGTAAAATTCAGTTAATTCTCTTTCTAAAAATGGTTTATTCAATCGATTCCGCCAATTCCTGCCGACACAACTGTACCCAATCCCGACCAGCGATGACCCTATTTTCGACCACTAGGGAAACGGAGATTCCGAAGAGTAATAAAATAAATTTAAAAAAATAAACATGATCCGGGATTGTACTATTAATATTTTTATTGCATAATTATAAAAAAACTTCGTTTTTCGGAACTTATGTTACATTTCCGTCTCCACATACACTTTTTTTTTGCGATGCTGTAAAAATTGAAACCCATTTTCGACCACTAGGGAAACGGAGATCCCGAGGAGTAATAAAATTAAAAAAAAATAAATAAACATGATCCGGGATTGTACTATTAATATTTTTATTGCATAATTATAAAAAACTGCGTTTTTCGGCACTTATGTTACATTTCCGTCTCCACATACACTTTTTTTTTGCGTTGCTGTAAAAATTGAATTATTTCAAAATTTTGATCAGTGAGGGAAAAAAGTCCAAGTCCTTCGCAGCGATCCTGTAAGAATTGAATTATATCAATCTTTTTTATCACTGAGAAAGTAAACCGTGTAATAACGAAATTTTTTTGACTGCCTAAATAACGTTTACGGTAATGGGAGCAGCCAGGCATTTCGTTGTGCCTAACTTCGACCACCGTAAAAAAAATGAAAAATAAATTATTTATAACTTTTTTTTTGCTGGATCAGTAGTTGAACTCATAATCTATCGTTTGCACTAAAAATTATTCGATTTTTACAAATTCCGGATGCAGTACGGACTATTGAAGCGGTCGACGCAACTTAATCTCACTGTTAAGAATACGCTCGGTTCGCGACAAGCGTTTGGAAATATGAACAAAACTTGGATTGTATTATTGTACTCACTCTTTACCTTGCAATACTCTCACACACAGGGTCCTCGGAATATTGTACTATGCTCAATTGTTGTTATTTTTGCGCAGCACTCGTGTAAATAATTATTTCCGTCGAAGTGGTCGGCAGAGGGAGTATGGACGGGAATGGGGAAATTTACCTTAGCTAAGGAGAGCCGAATAATTATTAATAGGATACCCCGGAGATTATAGTTCGGTCGAGACTTTCCATAGGTATTTCAAATTCAGAAATTCTTAAGGTTTAAGATTACACTGTCAAATGTTACGTAGAATATCTTAAAACTCGTAATTTTTGTGTCCCGTTATTGGAACTGACCGAATATACGTTGGCACCACTGTCCAATGTATGTTTCGCGACTGGGGCAAGTAGTAAGCAATCTCGCTGCGACCCAGAGCCGGAACACAATCGCACGATTGACATTTTGACGCGGATGTTGGGTTATGCGGTAGCAAAAACTTCATTGTTAATTTACTCAAATATATATATGTATTTTATAAACATATATGTTTTATTTATTGCATCATAGGTGTAAATATGTGTACCGCACATTTTTTGACATTTCTTTTCAAGCAGATGCATTAAAATTTGTAGATGACCACCGATACGCACATTTGGTGTCCCGGCAGCGGGACATGCACAAAAATACGCGTCCTGGCACTGGTACATCTGCACTTTTCAGTGTTTTAATCAATAACTGTTTATCAAACTATCAGAAATATTTTTATTGTATAGTTTTTGGAAACTAGAAACTCTAATTTTACAATTCGTTACCAACATTTGCAAAATAATTAATATATGCATGCAAAAATTGGCATACAAAACAGGCACCGCCTTAAGGTAGTTCTGTCGGTACGCCGGAGTCATTAAACAATAATCATATGCATCACTTTGACTGCCTCAATAATAATATAAAAAATAATCGAGAATCCTTCGAAACTGTCGTAATCAAATTAAAACGATTATTTGTAAATAGTTGATATGTTTAGTGCGGATTTGACTTCATTTTTACGATAATTAGGTTAGGAAACGTCGTTTGGCCCGGTATCGTGCACTTTGACCTTGGTTCAATTAAACATTATTCCGGAGACTTCACCTTTTTCCATGATCCATCTATTCCTGAATGATTTGCGAATCTGTAGTACTATTTATTTTTTCTCTATCTTTGATCTAAGTATGTTAATTTTCGATTTAAAGATCAATTTTTCCAGCCCTCCCGTTGGCGCCGTGTAAAAAGATCGATTTTCAAGTTTTAATTGTTCATTCAAATACCCGGTAAAAGCCTTCAAGATTTTGTGCAAGTAAAATTGAATAGCTAAATTACAACATGTCAAAAATTCATGCATGTGAGTTTGGATTGCCTTCACGACAGAATTACCTTAAACGTCCCGTCATTGGTACGTTTACCTTAACTGTGGCATCAGAATTGATTGCCAATGACAAAGTCCCTATGTGAACTCTCCATTTGGGCTATGTTTGGAATGAACAAACGGAAAACTGTCGAACATATAAAAATACTTTTAACTCACATAGTAAACATTGTATATCTAGATTCTACGTCAAATTTCTGCGCTCCAGAATATTCATAGGTGTTTTTTTTCATGAGGTATGAATATGATTTAAGGCATTCGGTTATTTCACTTTGTTCTTTTTTATTTGTTATTATAACAGAGTGTGTATCCTTGATATGGCACATATAGACCACCATGAATTTTACTGTTACTGTTGAAAAAATGTGAAGTACCATACTGATGTATACATATCGAAATGAGACCGAGTGCAATCATTTCGATCAGACTTTTATTCTTTCGACTCGTAAGAGTCCTTCGCGCGGGATACAGCCGCTGCCGATGTGTATACTCGATCACTGCGAAAGCAGTATACCACGTGCATCGTCTAAATCGAAATAACACACGCATTCACATCTCGAAATCATCGCACGAATCTCGCAATAAAATCGTTGAAGAGCTCCACTCCCATTCTCCATATACGCGTTATATATGTAAACGGGACCGTTTCCCCAATGCACGTTGTGTGCATTCTATCCTCTTTCTATTTTTCTTTCCTCATATCTCGCTCACGTTCTCAGTAGTTATTATTCTGCGCCTTCTCTTTTATCGCGTCGATCGATCGAGCCCATACATTTCAGGACGCGGCGCGGGTACCCGCGCCGCTGGAAATTTTTATCAATACATTAGAGACCACCCGTGCACCATTCGCGCACACGTATACTTATGTATCGGCAAACGACGAGGGGTGGCGGTTTGTGATGCACGATGTGCGTATGGCGTATGAACGCGCACCAACGGTAATATAAATTCCTTAGGGTATGCAATGCAAACGAGCGATAATAGCGGATGGAGGAATAAGAGAACGAGTTCGACCGAATGCCGTAAAAAATGTTATGGATCTGCTTCTCGCAATGAGGTTGCCAGCTGAGCTAAACTGCGTGAAGTGTATCAACCATCTTTTCACTTCAGTGATAAGATGCATAGGGATGATGTGGATTCATGTGTACATTACACACCATTCCGGTTTCATTAACCAATCAATATGAAATTAATGGTATTAATTGAAAGTACAATTAATAATGTTAATTACTTAATATAATATAATAATAATAAAATATATAAAATATATAATAATAAAATCATCGGTGATGATTTTATTATTATATATTTTATTTAATTACTTAATTATGTCATATTGAGTACTTACTCAATATAAAATTAATGGTATTAATTGAAAGTACAATTAATAATGTTAATTAAGTAATTAACATACATAATTTCATATTGAGTAAGTACTCAATTTGAATTTCAATAAATTCAAATGTTGATGGATTATCGATGATGATTAACATTATTAATGATCGGTGAGTAATTAACATTATTAATTGTACTTTCAATTAATACCATTATTAATTGAAAGTAACATTAATTTCGTGAAACTTGAAATTCCCAATTTTTTCTAGTAAAAATAACAAAATAATAAGGATGCTAAATGAAAAGTTACAAATTGCTTCTTCATAATTTTCCATTTTCTTTATGCATATTTTTATACATAACCACATTATTTAATATTAAGAATAGCAACAACGACAATAATCGTATATAATAATAAATTCATCACCGATAATCCATCAACATTTGAATTTATTGAAATTCAAATTGAGTACTCACTCAATATGAAATTATGGTATTAATTGAAAGTACAATTAATAATGTTAATTAAGTAATTTGGTTATGTATAAAAATATGCATAAAGAAAATGGAAAATTATGAAGAAGCAATTTGTAACTTTTCATTTAGCATCCTTATTATTTTAGTATTTGTACTAAAAAAATTTAGAATTTTAAGTTTGACGAAATTTTTAAAATAATTAAGGAATTGTCTAAAATTTAAAGTAATTAAAATAATATTACTAATATAGATTTTAACAAAAATTACATTAAATAACGAGAAGTTGCTCCGTATCTAATGGCTCAATTTTTCGATTTAGTACTTAAGCCACTTTTGCAATCTAGGGGCCTTTTATTTTTGCAAATCGCAGGAATAATAATAGAAATTAAATGGTTAATAAAATCCGAAAGTCTCCGTAAATTAAAAAAATATTTAGTACCAAATATCTCTGAACGTTATTACGGACGGGGCGAAAGATTTTTAATCATTCCGCCAAATATTTCGAAAGTCGAACACATTGCAACTTTGAAAAAGCAAATTGCTATCAAAAACGCACATTTCTGCAGATCTCCACTAAATTTAATATCTGTTACGGCGAAACATTAGTTGGTTTCGGCAGAATATGTCAGTCTCTGATTGACGCTGCCGTAAGTTAGAAAGATAACGATAATTTCTGCAAAAAATTTAGATGTTATAAAATCTAAATATGTCTTCCAATTATTGCATATATTGTACCAAATAAAGGATCGTACCTGATTAAGAAAACGATTCTTAAATTACACAATTATAATTTTTGTAAACTTAGAGCACATCTACACACAGACACATACCGCTAGAATTTTTTTCTAAGCGTCTTTTCCTGTCGTTTTAGATAATATTGAATAAACTGAAAAATACAATGTCGGAAAAAATGTCTTGCAAAAAAATAAAGACACGAAAATTTTTTTTAGTTCAGATGGATCGCCGCCATCGCACATTTATTCACATCAATGTTTTGAATTCTCGGTAAAAAAAATTAACTAAAAACATCGAATATTCCAAAGATTAATTTGTTATTCGATTTCTAGCCACTTCATTCTTCCGAAAAATTCAATATATAGCTAACACATCCAATACGAGATATAAATAACAGGTCATATGCTGTACGTAGGGCCGTACACCAATCGATGCGTTCATGTATGTGCGCGTGGCAAGCTGTACGACTTGCCATCGCCGGATGAGATTTTAGCTGGAAAATCGAACGGGGATATTTTATGATGCTACGTTGGACCGAGACGCGAAGCGCGCTATGCACCGCGCAGTAGTCCATATAGTATATGGTATACTGCCCGAGTGCTAAAGAACCGTTGCTTTACTGAAACGCGCATTTATCTTTATCGTTGCTTCGCGCTACGACGCTTCATCGCGATATCCATCGATTCGTTCGAGCGATAGAGATGCGAAGGGCAAGGAAGCCGAGCACGTTGGGAAACGAGTCTTCTTCCTGTCTTTTGGATATTGGTCTACGAGGAGTGGATCGAAAGATTCTGGAAAAGTGGTCAGCCTCAAGCTATATATACAATAAACCGTATAGCTAAGGGTGAGTCCAATCTCGGTAGCATCGCGCTATAAAACCCATTTCTATATCCTCTTCGCCCAAGAATCAGGGCGATCAGGATGATCGTGCGGAAATTTTCTCTGGAAAGTAATCAAGACCGAAACGCCTCCTGATTTCGTAATCACGTTGTATCAACTATGCCCGACCAATTATCAAGGGATTCTATGAATGCTCCTCTCGCTCAAATAAATATTTTGACGTATTCACCCGTTGCGATCTTAATCCTTTGTCTAAACTTTTCGAAAGTCCAAAAGTTTACGGTATATGCAGAGAAAACGTTCCGACTAAAAAGAAGGAAGCGCAATGGCCATGATCGGAAAATATCTCACTGACCTACTTACGTTTTCTTCCACTTCAGCTGCTCAGAAAACTTTGGTTCAACTCACGAAAATTCTTGGTCGTTCTTACAAAACACCGTTCAACGTTATACCGTCCTTCGACTTATACATAAACGCATAAAGATATAACATTATATACAGTGTACAAGTGTACACAGCAGTCACAGCATTATTCAAAGTTCTTAAAAACTTTAATCGCTCGCTCGACACAGTTGTATGTACTCAGTACGAGATGAAGTTTCAAAGAAGTAAGTAGTGTCGCGCGAGCATTAAATGCAACGCTAAGCAGAACTCTAACAGCGAGCTAGGTGCGATGTGAAAGGTAAATTTTGTGCTGGATAAATCTTCGGCGTATATTAGTCCCGCATCTGTGGTTATGTAGGCAAGTGGGAGGCACGAAAGGGCGAAAAAAATGGAAGAGAACGCAGTGGTCGGTGGTACGCATTATAAGTTAAGGGGACGAAAAGTAAGCGTGGCGATGTCGACGTTACTATTCAATATCCGGTTGTAAAAATACTTTTTACAATAGAGCGCGAGAGGCTCTTTGCATTATTGTTTATTTTGCTAGGAGTTTTAAGTAGTTATGGCTGTCTATCGGCATGTAGCATATAGTCAAACTTTACCCGTCGCTTGCCCCGCACACCAGAGTGGAATGTTTACCCATGTGTCTGGCCTTATCCGATCCAGCGCCGCGGCAATAATATCACGGTGCCAGTAAACTTTTTATCCTTCCTTCCGGCACTTGAGGAGTAGCAGCGGCAGCAAACTCCTGTTCACTATCACTCGGTCTGTGTCGCTTCCTTTCGCTCTTACTATCCACTACCTTGAGTATGGACACTACAACAGATAGCGTTTTCCGTCTTCACTTCGCAGCATCTGCTCCCGAACCCCCTATGCCCCTAAGCCTTCTAACTACCCATCGTCATGCACATTTCTTGAGGCACACTACTAAGTAAGACAGTCACTGCCGCAAATTATTTCTTATTGCGTGTACGGGAGGAAACTTGGAGAATGATGATAGTACGCGGCGAAGCAGGAATGTTAAAAGTATAACGAAAGTGCGAGTTCGAAGATATGGAAAGAACAAGGGTTCTCGATGAGACTGACGAGTCGTTGACATGGTGACTCACACAAACAAAATACGATGGCTTATTATTATCCTACAATTGCGATTTTTCTGGTTTACTTAATTGATCGGCTTAAAATCCCATGTAGGATTTGCCAACAGGTTTAGTACTGGCTTAGTACCATTGTCAGAACTGCCAATATTGGCAAACAATTCGACGCCAGTATGCGGTCATATCTAAATCTGTAGCGGGCCAATAACATCTTGTTCACACCAGACCGTAACTTGGTGCCAATTTCGAACCAGTACTGACTACTACACTCAGAGAAATCGTAGTAGTACAGCCAACTATGGAGTGACAACTATTAATTTCTAGTCCATGCAACATTTTCATAATTACGGTAACTATGAAAATAGTTATGGTAACTATTTGGTAGTTATAGTAACTATTTGATAGTTGTGGCAACTATAAAAAATTGGTCGTACGAACTAAAAATGAATAGTTGTCACTTTGTAGTTACTAATACCATAATTTTCTCTCAATGTAAATATCGGCCCAGTACTGAGAGCCAATACTATCCAGGAATATATAACCGATTCGGTAATTAATTAGTAATTTTTTTAAATGTCTTTTAAAATCGGCCATCCTGCAATAATGATAATTATATTATTGTGTGATTATTGATGAGAAAAAAAGAATATCATCTACATATACAGATTTTTTAATCATTCTCGGCAAAGTGATGTTGCTAGGATTTCAACCTAAGACATATAGGACCTACCTAAATACCTAACGTGCGCGTTAGCCACTAGGCCAAACTGACTACGTGAATATCTTATACTTTAAGATTGATGTGCTACTGCTCGGTCGGTAACAAAAACTATAGAGCATTGTTCTTCGTCACAATTGATGTTTCAGGTAAAAGTCGACAAGTACTAACTGCGTCTTGGCATTTTGCGTTCAGTACTTCTCAGCTTTTATTAGAGAAATCACCCATGGCGAAGAATAACACTTCGGGAAAATTCGGCTATCTCACTGGCACTTATGGCGATCTGAGAGAGACAGATGATATGTAGCACATCACCTTAAGTCCATAATAGTTGCATCACGGAAAACAGTCACAGGGATATCGGATGGATTTGGATAAAGTTAAGTATACGGACGTTTTTGAGGCCTGTGATTACAAAAATGGAGTCTAAATTTAGAAATTCATAATGGAAGCTCTAATACGACGGTCCAGAATACAAAATGTTATATGAATTGGATGAAATACAAAGCTGGGAGCTTTTTCAGGTCTTTGGTTATGAATCTGAACTCGAAATGCAGAAATAAAAAATGGTGAATCCAATATGGCGACCAAAATACAGAAAGTGAGTCGCCCCAGTACACATCCAGTACCATCACTACTGTCGGCGATGCATGTCATATGGTTTATTGGCGGTAACAAACATCAATTATCCCAAATCAATTATCCCATGAAGCCAAAAGAGTTTGAACGCCAATAATGGTATGAGTGTCGCTCCAACGCATGCCCAGTACTGAGAAGTTTTTCAACCATGAATCGGAAGTATTTTGCTGCCAGTACAAAATTAAAAAACTGGCCCGACGTGTTCTCGGTATTTGAAACAACTTCGACCCCCAATAATTTGCGACGAGTCGCCCCAGTACGCATCCAGTATCGTTACGATTCTTGGTAATCTGTCAAAAATATCATTTGACCCAATATATTTTCCCGAATCAAACCCAACACTGTTTGCCAGTGCCAATACAGAACTATTTGCGAAATAGGATATATATAAGATCCAATACCGAGTCAATATTAACGCTAATTGTAGGTCCCGCGTGTAGTACAATCCAACCCACATAGCACCGAAATATTTCTGAAACATTCTCAAAACATTCCTTTGCAATAACGCAATATTGCGAAAATATTGTGAAAAATGGTTAAAACATTTCTAAAATATTGTTGGAATCTTGCAATGTTCGCTCAAAACGTTGCAAATATAATATTTCAATAATATTACAGAGCAATACTGTGTTAATATTACTTTTTCCGCCCAAGGCTAATTCGTAAGAAATTCTACCGTTTTTAATATAATTTTTTGATTGCGAGTTTTTAAGCAGCGCCATTAGATGGAATTTCATTAACTATATTTGTTCTTTAGGTGAATGCGGTTGAAAGAAACATAGATTCTCGCTTCAAAGAGTTACAACTACCTACCTATCAAATCTATTTAACGACCTAATGTCTATCACGTTAACCACTAGACTATCGACTACTTGTACAAACGTTATACTTTTATCGCCTGTGTGTTCTGTCGACAAAGACTGAAGTATTAAAAAATAAAAATAGAGCAACCTTTCAGAATATTTATGGTGCATGACAATCTGGTAAAACAAAAACTGATTCATACCATCCCACGTTTTCCAGAAAATTCTAATGAGGCTTCCAATTTCTATCAGAATTTTTCCCCGTTTCCAAATAATCATATGGCGACTTCTCGATTGAATTTCAGTTTTTTTCAAATCGAATGATACTCAAGAAAAAGAGGTAAATTTCTTTTTATCACGAAATACATATCATTTCGAATTCAACTTTCTAAAACTAGCTTAGAAATTTCCATTTGAAATGTATTGGAATGTTGCAAAAAAGTTCCATTGCAATATTTGCAAAATCTAATCTGGAATGTTTTAATCGAAACTTTGTGAAATATTGTTGAAGAAATGGGATGGTTTGTTTCACAGGTAATGTTCAGAAATATTTAAAAAATGATTGGCAATCGTTTTACCTTCAAAAATATTTCTGAACTTGAAGTTCACAACATTGCAAATAAATTGTTCTTTTTTTTGTTGCATTTCCCCCCGTCTGCAGGCATTACGCCTATTACAGGGTCGGCCCGGATCAGTAGCCAGTTCCCCCTGGAGGTCTGGTCCGGATCAGTAACCAGGTCCCGAGGCGGCCGCATCCGACTTCCCCCTCCATATCGCATATGCCATAGCATTTTCTGCTATGGGCATAGGAAAACTACGGAAAACCTATGCCGATATAGCCAGTCTCGAGTTCGCCTCCCGGCACCGGAGTTACGTAACGTGTCGTCGAGAACATAAACACGGACTATGACTGTATACATGTGACCTCCACAGGTAGAAATACATGTGTGGGTCTCATGTATACATCTGGAGCTTCATCGCACCCGTATTTATATTTTCAACGAAAATCGACAGCACCGGGATTCGAACCCCCAACCTACCGATGCTCTGGACTAGAAGCCAGTACACTAACCACTAGACCACCGCACCGGTTATTGCAGTTAAATATTTGTGAATATTCTATTGCAAGCTTATGGAAATATTCCTGCAATATTTAGCCAATATTATGTGCGAATATTGTTACGGCACTGATTTTGATTGAGGTACGCGCCAATACCGTACATATAGGCTGGTGCTGGTTAAGTAATGGCATGCATTCTGGGCCATGATTCAGGCGTATTGGCTGCTGTGGCAGAATACTGGCATCCCTACATGGCATGCAGTAATTTCATCTTACTACGCTAGATATCGAAATCGGAACAGTCCGATTTCCATATCTAGCCATAACATTACCGTAGGAGTAATTCTAGTGTTCTGTAGTAAAACTTAAAAAAATATCACATTCGACGATTCTATAAACAATCTTGCAAGAACAAACAATCGTAGAACGGAAAACATGATATTACAATAATTTGACTCTCACAACTGATAATTCGTAATAAATAGTTTAATTTTATTTCCTTCACTCGGTACTAAAACGGACGTTAAACGCACGCTTCGCATGCATAAAACCCCATTTTTACACCTTGTGAAGTAAAATTTTGTACGACTCTTATTGGAAAAACTGTTTCTTAACTCGTGTGATTGAAATACTCGTCTTCGGCTCGTGTTGCAAACTCACACGCGTCAAGAAAGTTTTTCCGCACTTGTATCGTAATATACTATGAATTATACCGCTCTGTTGTTATTGAAGGGTGAGAGGTAAAGGTCTCCAATTCTAGATTAGCCAGTGAGTATTGCGATAACTAATCCTGCACGAATTTCAGAGGATAAAAAGCCGAGCAAAAACTTCAATTGTCACACTGGAGTTTTTTATTTGAGGGCAGACAAGATTGAAATAATGGCTCTAACTAATTGTATAAAATTGGTAAAATCCGAATTTGTTATACTCTATGTTATATTTTCGAAGTATAACCCTTTAACACAGAAAATCTTAAATCACAATCTATGCAATACGGGACGTCTTTTTTGCCTTTCTCGACTTGTTTTGTATGATTTTTAATGAAAGTCTCGAATTTTCATGGATTGACTGGTCACGTGGATCATCGTTCTGTATGACAAATGCAGTCCTACACTCTACTCTATATCCTTTCTAGACTGAAACTGTTGCACTGCTGCTGGCTCCAGAACAATCGCTGAGATTGTAGAAAAAAAGGCGCGTTCGCGTTGTGGGAGGACCGACTTCCGCTTCCGAGCAAACAAGAACGATCCTACAATACACGAGAAAGAGAGAGCGAGATGCGAAGTAATACTTCTGCATAAACTACGTTTATACTATAGAAAGAAATAACAAGTGACAGCGAACTTTATGACTGATCATTTTACGAAATCTCACCGATATTAACAACTTGTGCAGTAGGAGCAAAGATCTCGTCGCGCAGTTGCGATATTACGATCACCCCGAGAGGCCCCGAAGCGCTTCGGGGATTTCTCGCTTCGACGCCCATTACGACGGCGATTAAAACATTGTCCGGAATCGTAAACGACATTGGTGCTTAGTACCGCTTCGGACAATCGAAAGTCCTGCTGTAACGAGATACGATGCAGTAGCTCTCGGAGGGGCTTCTATAAAAGTACGTTGCCACTAGGTTTTGGCATCCAGTCGTCCGCTGTTGGCTGCATCCAATATACACGGCAATGGCGGCTACGTGGGTAAGTCACCATATATATCTTCCGCATCTTTTTGGACTCTTACTTGTGAATATAAAGTGAAGAAAAAAATACTTCACCGATTTTCCAAAACTGTTGCTTTAGTGAATCCTTTAATGGTATCCCGAGACAAAAAAAGTTCACATGAGAGAATACAGTTAATAAATTTCATGCATACATATAGTACAATTTGTGATGTCAAAAGTGAAGTACAAAAATGAGAGAAGGGTGGAGGCCGAGGAAAAGTAAGCCCGGAACCAGAGTGCATTCCTATATAGTATACATATATCCATAATCTGTGGCAAAAAGTTTTGCGGGTCGAGTCGGAAGGAGAGCAAGCAAGATGAGCCGATAGAACGAGCAAGAGACGAGATATAAATCGTGCTCGGTCCAACTCCTCCACTCTGCTCTCACCTTTGGGAACGGGCAAAATAGAGTTGCATCCCTCCTCACTCTCGCATTAGGGGTTGGTTGGAAAACCGTTGGGCGCCCTCGGGACTGCGAGAAAAAGAGCGCCACGCAGAAAAGACGAGAGGATTTAGCTAGCTATACCACTTTTGGAATTGAAAAACGAAAATCATCCCTCGGGAGTAGCGATAATTTTTCGACGAGTTATACATAGCGCGCGGTGGGTTCTATACGCGATGCTCTACTCGCCGCTTGGAAAAGACGAGTAGCAATGTAACAGCTCTCGGGAGTCACAACCAGCCCCTATTAATCCTGCTTAAAACGTGCTTGAAGTTACTAATGTGGAGAGACGCAGGATATCCGCGAATGAACAGTCCGAAAAAGGATGGTCGTCGGGACGCGAAAGACTGAAGGAACATACAAAAGACGTGGGACGCAGCAAAGGCACGCAAACATTTCAAACACAATGAGAATAATACGGAAACGTAAGACGCGTCGGAGTGCTGGAAGAATCTTTCCTGCAAATTGCTTTGTCGTTGATTAAATTCTGAGTTATTAAAGTCGAACTGAGTTCTCCGACATTTAACGCGAAAGACGTACAAAAATAGGGATGATATATCGCTGTAGATCGGTATGTGCAGCAAAGAGTGACAGGTATGAGTTGTAGTTTAACTGCACGAATGCTGAGTTATTTTCTATGAGATCAACTAACGCAAGGCTGCATGGAATAGCTATACGTTCTGCGTTCGGAAGTGGAATCGGTTCTCAAGGGATAAAACGTCAGCTTGTGAAATCTATTGGATTATATCTATCGATATTTAATCATTTATCCGTACGAATCAACGTTTGGGAATTGATGGAGAGCCCGACGTAGCGAGAGAGGAGAGTTGGAACGCTGACGCAGCAGAGGTAACCGTGGCGCAAAATCGTTTTCGATTTCGGCTATCGTTTATCCAACCGTGGCAAGACCTCGCTCACTTTTCACACGGCCGGTGGGTGAGATTTCGTAGGAAACTACTACTACTGGGAGCGATAATCGGACGGGCGCGACCAGAGGCCGATTTACCGGATATTATCTCGTTCTTCCGCTCGAATGTGCAGGCTGCGAGCAACGACGAACTCTCGGGTTGCCAGCTCAGAGTTTAGCCCCGTACTTTACAATCCCTTCTATACCATACCTACTCTCTAACTACTCGCCAAGCCCGCCGAAAGGTTCGCATTCGTTCACCAACAAAACCCCTCACGCTGCTAAGCCGTTAGCTGCAGTACATTCGCCTTTTTACCTAACTCTCGATCATATTATGTTACATATACAGTCTACGCGTTTACTTTTCCTAGGCATGCTCTACTATCCTCGTCCTACTCGCGACGGGGACTCTTGGACTCCCCGATCCGAGGCTCCGAGACCAGGAACAGAAGTCGGCGGCAGAGCCGGAAGTCACAGGTACACAAGCCAATGAAGAACTGGTTAGGTTACCACGAGAACTGCAATCTCCTCAACCATTCGGAGACAAGGGTGATCTTGGAATATCTACGATCGTGCCCGGTGACTTACTGGTAATATGGTTCTACTCATTTTTAACTCTACATTGATTTTTGTGCCCATTTTTGCTTCTCATTACTGTTACTAATTACGTGTGTCATTTGTCGAGTAGAAGAATCCCCAGAAACGACAATTGGGTGGTTTTGGAGGCCTCGACTTTCAGCAAAGCTCATCTTTCGGTTCATCCCCATTGAAGAGCAATTCTGTGTCTGGAATAAAAATATCAAACAAGGCTTCGAAATTGGGTGAATCTTCTGTCGCGGGTACCCAACGCATCAGTTTCGTGACTCCCGGCTCTCCCGCTCTGCGACGAGATAGTCACCACTCGGCGTCCTACCATCATAGTCATCATCACGGACATGAGCATGGTCATCATCACGAGCATGGACATAGTGCCAAACATGGACATGAGCACGGACATCACTCGAAGCACGATCATGGACATCATCATAAGCACGACCATGGGCATAGTCACAATCATGGACATGAACACGGGCACAAGCACGATCATCATGAGGCGCATAAGCATAGCGCGGATCATCACCATAAACATGCTCATGATCACAAACATGGGCACAGTTCTGATCACCAACATGGCCACCAGGAAAGTCATAATCACAATCATGGTCATGACCACAAGCACGGACACGATCACAAGCATGATCATAAGCATGGCCACGACCATAAGCATACAGCCGGTCACAATCACCAACATGGTCACGCGCACCACTCGAAGCACGAACATCACGAAGAACACAAGCATCACGGCGAACATCATCACCACCACAAACATGCTCATCATAATGAACATCACCACCATCACGATCATCACCACATCAATGAGCATCACCACCATCACTCGCACAAGGAGACCGAAACTCATCATCATCACCACGGCCACGAACACCAGGAAGATCATAAGCATGACCACAAACAGGATCATCACCACAAGCACGGACATGATCACAAGCATGGCCACAGTGAAGACCATCATCATAAGCACGCGGAGGATCATCATCACAAGCATGGACACGAGCACAAGCATGGCCATCATGAGGATCATCAACACGGACATCAAGAAGATCATAGCCACAAGCACGGACATGACCATAAACACGATCACAAGGAGGATCATCATCACGGACATAACGAAGATCATCACCACGGACATCACGAGGATCACAAGCACAAGCATGGCCACGAGCACAAGCATGGCCACAAGGAGGATCACAAGCATGGCCATCATGAGGAACATCAACATGGTCATCAAGAAGAGCACAAGCACGATCACAAGGAAGACCATAAGCACGGTCACCAGCATCACGAAGACCACAAGCATGGACATGATCATCACCATAATCATGCTCATCATGAGGATCACAAGCATCATGAGGATCATCATCACAACCATGGTCATGATCATAATCACAAGCACGGCCATGATGAGGGACACCAGCACCATCACGGTCATGGGCATCACCATCACCATAAGGGCTTTGAAGGTCACGGACACGATCACAGCTACCACAAAGGCTTTGATGGAAGTCACTACTTCGATGAGACACAGAAACACGAGGAGTACGTGTTCCCCGATGAGAGTGCACCGATCGCCGCTGCTGCCACCAATACCGATGTTATTGTTAACCTGAAGGCGGAAGCATCAAAGGCTATCGACTCGACTGTCACACCCTTCACGATTCAAGTCTGAGTATTCGCTAACGAATACACGCGGTCAAGATGACTACAAACCTATGACTCTACGTTCGCCATGGATAATCGATCAACGCGGAGTCGCAGTTGGATGATATCTCATGAATAGTACATGATTTATCCGACGTGCGAGCTCCCGGCATATCAACCACTGAACGCACAACCCTGCACAAGCTTTCACGGCTTACACTCCGCGTAGTAACTAAGTAAACCTAATCATCGGAGAAGAGAGGTCAGCTTCCATGATATGTTTAAGAAAAAAAAAACGTGAATGACGAAACGCCCATAGTTAATGTGCATGGTTAGGTTTCGAGGCGTTGCCGTTGTTCTATTATTCGTAACTGTTGTTTATGACTCTTGCTAATGTCGTTGTTAGGCTATTGATGTACTTCTACTATGTTCTGTTTTTGTTTGACTAATTTTTTGTTTCTATATTTCTAATGTATTATTCTTTCTATGTATGAAATAAATGTTTCATTAGATATTGGTGTGACAAGTTCACTATATACCCTCTTTTGAAGGAAGGTAAGACAGATTATACAATGGCCATATACGACCCTAATCTCGCAAACCCCGAGACAGTCGGAGAAAACTCACTTCCTTGTATCTCTACCACTGCTAGCGACTGCGCAATATAGTCACATGAGAAAGTACTAAACTTGACTGGCACACTCTGGGGTGCTCAGATAAATCGCATTTGCGGATTGAATCGCCCCAGTGACAACCCAGAATGCACGCAGGCCTGATTCTCCCTTCACAAAACCAACTCTGCAAAAGCCCATCCTACTTACTATACAGCACCTACTACCAGTGACTATCCGTCCAACTTCGAGGCTAAGACGACGACGACGACGACGATGACAAGGACGACGACGACGACAACTACGACTACCGACACCACTACGTCTTTCCACGTCCGCACTAGAGGGTGGCTAAGCTCATTACCATAATGCACCGTTGGTTAGCGATACAACGCGTAAGTAACTAATAAAATTATCCCGAGAAACTCTCGACGGTTAGTTTGGCTCGGGTTTGCACGCGAAGCTTCTGCTCCTCTGCTGACGCTATATTGTGCATTCGTGGTTGGTATATTCACCGATGCGAAACCAAGTTCACCAGCATATCCTTCTCTACAGTTATCATCCCTTTCTCACCCACTCTCTGCACTCGTCTCAACCTATTTTCCAACTCGCTTGCCCTTTTCCTTACGCATATAACAGGCATGTACAAACTCAGCATGTTCTCTCGTTCTCTTTGGAAATCGTCTCGACCTACACTCTCTAGAGTTACCACGCAGTAACCACCCGCACCGGGTTAACTTACCGCACAGGGATTACGAACTTTGAACCGATGGGCGTACATTTCAACGTCCTGACATTATTTCTCACCGTGTCAGCACATCCTACTACCAGCAACAGCAACAGGAATGAAGTACGTGTTATATACGTATCTGGGTTCACAACTACGCTGGTGCAGTCAAGTTTAATACAAAAGTGAAGAGTCTCACTAATGCAAGAGATAAAATAATCGACTGAATACGTAATTTCGTCTGTGAATTATTCTAAAAATATTTACAATCTTGTGACGTAGCGCTACATTTTACAAAAAATATTTTGTAGTAAATGATAATGTGTATTTTTATCTCCTCTAATACGAATAGCAGAAAGCTATTTGTATTAGAAATAGCTTTCTGCTAAAAATCTTGATATGTCAGTAAATTTCAGACCGTTTCTTTTTGGAAGGTAATCTACTTATAATACAATAAAAATAATAAATAAATCGACTTATGGATGCAAACTCTGGGGAATAGAGAAAATTCGTTATTTTTGTGCGGCCACAGAAGTTTTCACGTCGAGCCAATATTTCCCACACAGGTTGAAAAATCAGACGTTCAATTTTTTTTTTACGTTCTCCGTTCCGTGCCTGTAGGGAAGGCTACGAAAACTCAGAATTGGCTGCTCTGGGTCTTATTTAGTTGTACTTCACTTATTTCCTCTATTCTTAGAACAGCAGAGTGGAAATCGAAGAGATTTGCGTTGTAATACGTATGCAGGCCAATTACGTATGAAGTGCTTCCATTTCCGCATAACTAAGGCACTGTAGTATACCGTATACACTGCCGACGTATTGCGAAAAAAAAAAATAACAAACGAATACGCGCCGATAATTTACACTACCCGGCGTACCTTCTTTGTAATATTAAGTGGTCATAATTAGTAATGATGTATTGAGATATGTTGAAAACGAGCGAGCATATTCACACAAACCATCACGACATTCTATATAAACAATTTTATCATTTCTCATTCCTAGACGCTCACCAGTTTTTCCCACGTTCCGGAACTTTCCCCACCACTCGTGTCATGATTTTTTACATTTCTCCAAATATACTATATTTACCATGCACTTTTACCATGTAACGAAAAGGGTTTATCCATATGCACTTTTCTCCCCATTTCATATATTTAATTCTGCTTTATCTCTTTTTCAGATACAATGGAACAGATAACATACAGCCCCAATAAAAACGCCGTACAGCGCTGGAAGAAAAGAAGAAATACTGCGGAAAAGAAGAAATACTGCGTAACATGTTCATTTCAGTACGGTTGAGAAAAGGGTGGATTAAGTAAGAAGAATGTCCCAACCTTCAAGAAAAACCACGATAGCTACATTTGAGTTGAGGTGTGATAAAACAAACGTACATACGTATCCCAATGAGGTCTTGAGGGATAGCTGAACGAAAGCCAATAGAATGAAGAATGGAGTGGAAAAAAACACCGGGTGGTGAATAACTACAGCTGTAAGAGGTCTCGAGTGCGTCGCAGGCGCAGCAACTAGCACGAGGCAGTCAAGTGTGCTTGCAATCTCGGTGTTCAGGGACTCGGAAATTACTGGATTTGTGGCTGTAACTCTGTCCCTCTTTCGTGCAACAAAAACCGAAGTTAGTTCCAAACTAGCGATGTACGTACAACAACCACGCATATATTAGACGTTGGTATAGAGGTTCACTTGAATATCCAGGAACGAAGTAGTCTGTGGAGTGAAACCGAAGATAGAACGGAGAAGGCAATTGGAGATGAAGGAGGAAGGGACGCGACAGAAGAGATGAGAGAGCAGAGCAAGAGAGCCTGGAATAGCAAGACGAGGGTTGCTGATTCCATCCAATCTAATTTCGACATCCCTTCGACGTTTCGCGCTCGCGTTCGACGTCTAACCGAATCGTGGTGGTACCATGGAAGGAATATATATGTAAGGAACCCGCGAAGATAGAACCTAGCGGGGGAAGAGAGGACATATTCGGTGGCAAGTATTGAACCAAGGTATAATCCGATCATTCGTGGGATACTTTGGCTGGTAACTTTTTTCAACACGGATTCACAGTCGATAGTATTGAGAGTGGAGATCCAGAGCCAGAAAAGTAGTAGGTACCAGTTTGAACCAAGTACACGTGATTACATAGAAGGAAAGAGGAACATATATTCTTCATTCATTTCTTTTCACGCTCTTTCTCCATCAAAATGAATCATTTCAGCATTGAGAAATTGAATCCTAACCGTAATCTCGATCTTCTTCCACGATATGACAACTGAATCAAGACTTTCGTACTTTAGGGTATTACCGACCCAGACGTTTCGATAATACCAGATGGATGACGCTGCGATCGTACGTGCCACGCCACGTGATTTCTATCGCAGCGCAAAGTTAGAATTGCAAAATTAATTTCGCATAAAGTTTGCGAAGGTAGCAAAGGAGGATGGGCATGCTCGTAAGACAGGGAGCTGCCGACGACGGTCGAGGCATCTCCACGGACTTCCCTCTGATGCGAAAGTTTTGGCCCCTCCTCAACGCCTACTTTCTATTTTTCACCTCTCCTCCCCCCAGCCTGCCACGTTTTCTTCTCACCCTCCCTCTCTTTTCGCTGTCGCGCTTACCCTTCTTCCCACTCGGTGGCGGGCTTGCTCGTCCTCTTCATACTCCATTCATAAATAATTCACCCCGCAAATACTTTAATTACACCTGGACTGTTCGCCGCTGCGCTACGCCTAGATAATGCTGAACTATGCGCTTAGTTTGTCGCTTCCCCCGCTGCATACATTTGCAAATTTCACTCTTCTCTTATTCGTACACCCTCTTTCTATCCTGTCTCCAACCATGTCGTCTACCACACCTTTTTTATTGCCTTCCTTTTTTATTCTCTCGTTTTCCCTCGGTGTTCTCCGTCGTGCTCGAGCGAACCGTGTGCGAAACTCTCTGCGACTGTTGAAAAGGACGTTGCTATCCTACTACTAACCGTATACCTCCCGTAGCCACGTCGCTCTCTTATTCTCTGGACACTTGCCGACTTATCCGAAAACTTGGATAAGTAGAAACTGGAAGAGATTTCATTAAGAGTCCGTCCTCCACCCCCGCACAGTGTTTCGCGAGCTTGTCGACTGGTTAAGAAATTCGACATCACAACTTCTACCTTTCCAGCAATTTCTATTAACGGCTCGTTTCACCCGTCGTGGAAGAAGATTATATTATATTGAGGAGAAAGCGACGCGAGAGTGCATTAATTCGTTAATACAATATACCTTGGAATAGTCCTGTAGATTATGCAAAGACTATAATAATGTCATTACGGTAGTGGTATGCAAGAGTTATAATCATTGATGTTATAGTCTTCTATTACTTCTACAGTAAATTGTGTTATGGGCGACATTGTTCGTTGACATTCGAGCGAGGATTTTTCATAAAAGATTTCATGAAGTACTACAATCCACGTGACTGAACCATTCCTTTAATTTTCAATTTCAAAGAAAATTCCGAACACTTCTCAATGGGATAAGAATTTGAAAAAATCTACCACGTAGAAGATGCTGAACTAATTGATTTTGCATTATAATAATTCCAAAATGTTATTAACAAATTCATAAGAAAGCAAAAATTGTTTAACAAATCAGCCATCAACCTAACTTTTTTTCAAATGAAAATGATTTGTCATTTTCTTCTGAATACGTACGAATTTTTTCAGAATTTTGTGTAATTTTTTTAAATAATTTTTTTTTAAATTTTTATAGTTGTTTTTTTTCGTTGGATTCATTTAGTTGCACATAAATTCGGATGGGTAAGGGCATTAGCAAATTCGTGACCTAGAAATACCAGCTCTCCACAATATTTAATGTGAATCAAAATTATTAGTTTTTACTTACTATTTTTTTAAACGCGAAAAACGACAAATTTTTACTTATTTATTTTCTTTGAAATTACTGATATATAGTAATTGTAGAATATTAACAATTTAAACCTAGTTCAAAGTTGCTACTGTTACGTATTCGTAACACGTGGCTGCCTCATCGCGTTTGCTACTAGCGTGAAGTTTTTATCGTCAAGTTACTAAGGTATAGTGACGATGTACACGAATACAAATTTGAGAATTTAATATATTAAGTAATTGCAATCTATATTTTTCGCAATGATTTGATTGTAACAATATCTTCGCTGTACTGTATCACGTATTTTTCACTATTCATTTGATGTTAATTCTATCTGTATGCATCAGTTAGAAGCATAATGACATTTATGTCAGCCTGCAGTTCAAAAATAAATAATACTTTTATTTTTTTCATATTTCAGGTAAACTATCGGAAGAAGTAGACATTGAGGATTGTATGTCAATACCGAAACTAAATTTTATACTTTTATAGAAAACACACATAGAATTTCATTGTGGTCCACAACTTGTAACAAAAGTTATTTTAATTTCCGACAGACGGACAGACGGACGAAAATAAATGAATGCTTTTTTTGGAAATTAGGACCCTCAAACCATATATTTCCATGAAAATCTGAGTCGATTTTTTTTTTGGATTGTTTTACTTTCTCTTTTACATACCGTGTATCTGATGCGAAAGTAAAAACGCTGTAGTTGATGTTATGATTCAATGATATTTACCAACTCAATCACGCGTCGCAACCAGAATATAAATATAGTTGAAGACGTTCTGCTCGAAACATATGGATTTATGCAAATCCATAAAAAATATTTAAAAAACACCAATCGTCGATTTCCAAAATAAAATTCTGATGTGCAAAATTCTCAGCGCAAGATGTATTATTTCGGCATGAATTTAGATGCAAGCGACATTTATGGTGGACTTGCTCGAAGAATAAAAAATTATCTTAATAAATCGATTACAATTTCCTTGGCAGGGTTCCATTAAAACTTAAAGCCATTTGATCTGTTCCTTCATTTAAAGAAAACAAAATCGTACAATACCGGAAATGAATGGGCGTAAAGTGAGTACGAAATAATTTTACTTCACTGCAGCACGGAAAATGACGCTTTTCGTGCGCTTCGCGCACAAAAAACTTTCTATCCTCACCCTGTGACGTAAAATCGTATTCAATACTCAGGAGGAAAACAAACTCACACTCGCGAGAAATGTGTTTTCCCTCCCTCGGGCCGCAATATACTAATTAAATTCCGCAATGCACACTAATTCTGCTTTTGGATATTCGAAATGTTAATTGAAAATTTCAAAATCTATGTTTTCAATAAGTGCGTTATCCAATGACCGTTTTAAAATACGCACACCTCTAGAATATCCGTACTTTACTCTAAAGGTGAAGTTGATGAGTTAGCCTTTCAGCTTGACGCCATCACGGCTGCTCCTGACATCGGACAGGTGCTCCGACCTTTATGGGGTCGGTGTATAGGGAATAGTGTATACAACCCCTCTCGACAGGTCTTTAGGGGCGGCTACCTTTCGTCGAGAGCCGTAGTTCCAAGAGAGTTGACCTCCTGGGTCTCGGCTTTCCGTCGGGTCTGCGTGACGCCGAGCAATCTCTCAGCTAGACGAGGCAGTGCTTCACGCGTTAGATATAGTCATGGAGGACGAAGAGGTAAAAGGTATGAGAAGCCAGGTGGAAGTTTGCGGGGACGACGAAGCTGGACTTTCAAACGCAGCAATCCGGTCCTTACCGAGCGCTACACAAACATGCACGAGCACACCTTCGGACAGGTTCCTATTAGACTACGCGAAGTACCTACACCCTGCGACATCGTCTATTCGCCACGCGACTTCTCGGCGAATGAATTGCTTTGGGTTGCTCGTAAGTCTGGCGATTCTCAGTAGGTTGTATATACGTAGACGTCGTTCGCTTACAGCGTTGGAAGGCTTCATTGCGAACCAGCTCGACACTTGAATGTACGGTAAATCCTACCAATAATCCTGCTGGAATATCTATGTATAAGCACTTGGGAGCCAAGATTCAGCAACCGAGTATTGATCATCCGTTGAGCGTTGAAATTGCTTTAACAAATATAAGTGGATTGAAAGCAATTGGACTGTATATAGATACCTCGGAATACATGCAGTGATTTTCTCGTTTCACTATATATTCAGCCTCGCATACCATTCATATTTTGATCAGCTGTGACAACATTTAGACATTTTGTAATTTAAATCAGCGTGCGGTATTGATTGACCTGGAAAAAGAAGTTAATCGCGTGGAGATAACGTGATTATCACGTTATCGACAATTCTCTTGAGTCCAATCCATACAGTTTCTACGTCATTGACTCGAGCAGACACAAAAAGACAACTGTTCATAGCGCGCAAATTATTTGTAAATAAATCAACTCTTGTATAGTAGCGCAATAAGTAAAGTACTTTTTCAAAAAAATGTCAGAATTCACTCAGGTATTCCTAACAATGTACCGCGCGTGTTTCTGACTAGATACTTTATTTATATTTCTCACGCTATTTCCCCCAATAATCGAGTGTCGCCGGATATCGCTAGCAGTTGTTCTGGCTCGGGGCCAGCACTCGACGTAGCGAAAACTCGGTCGAGTTCTGTAACCGTCGACTTGAAGCCCCTGATGCCACGAGGCTAGTAGAAACAGCAGCAGCTGTACAGCACGCAGCTCTCGCTTTCGCTTCTCTTTTGCTGCGAGGGAATATTGCACGAGAGCATAAAGCTCTGCCAAAATGACCGTCGGTTGCCCCATGCCCCTCGTTTGTACCCCTGGTTCTCGCGCAACTGAAAAAGCCTCGTGAATTTCGTAGGAACGTACTATATTACACTTTGCCCGTCGAGCCCGGTGAGTGTTACCAGAGAAACGCGACTGCTTTCCACACAAAAAGTAGCAAGACTCATACGCATACATCAAATTAATTGAACCATCGAATTAGCATTTTTCACTTTGGTTCTCGGCCGGATTATTAATGTAAAACCGAAAGCCGCACATATTTTGCTCATGGCAAAGTCCCGACACAAGCATTTTTTTTCCTTCATCTAGGGAGGAGAAAAATGTGCTAATATCTCGAATGCCATTTTGCACCATGAAACACCTTAGTCGATCTTTGACACACGATTTTTTGTTGTCATCTGGATAGAACTGCTACTGTTACTAATTGAAATTATAATATCTCGTGATAATGGGATCATAGCGCGAACGCACATGTAGAGGATGCTGTGAGAGCATCGGAACTTTGCGCGAGTGCATGATGGTAAAATAACGTTAATTTGATTTACCTCCTCGACTGAAGAGGCCTTTGGAATTTTCATTAAGCGTTATCGACTACAGTGCTATAGTTAATTTTTAGCACAGCTAGCAATGGATATAGCGTGTATATGGTACGTAATGAGTGTTCGGTGAATGAGGGTCAACTAAAAGCAGATATCGATATTAATTTCGTCACAGGTAACAAAAAATACAAACCTTGTGATGTCTACACTGCAAAATACTACACTAACTTAAAATAGATGGATCATAGTGAGATAAAAATGGTTATATGCAGAAAGCCTAAACAAATCCTTCCCTAATACGTTCATGAGTAACGAGATTTTATCAAAATTATTGTCATCGCTTTATTCATGCTAGTATGATATTAAGTTTTAAGACGAGAACTTAAAATAGTTAAAATCGTAAACTTTAAATAGTTGAAGTAAAAACCCTATGATGTTCATAAAAGCATTCGTTGTGCAATGAAAATCTTAGTAATGCGACTGTAAAAGTTAGACTGCTCATTTGACACATCGTTCTAGAGTTATATATGAAAGCTTCACATAGTCTTTCTATCAATGGTTAAATTTCTATGTAATGATAGATATTAATCCAACCTTGTTATTTTCTAATTAGTAATCACAGATAATTTGCTTTTTACTTGACAACAAAGATGAAGATGGAACTGGTTACAACAAACTGGATAGGATTATAAGGATTTCAACACAACTTTAAAAAATTGGATCCGCTGAACATTTCGAAAAGAAATTTCGACGTCGTAAGGTATCGCAAATCCTTCCAGATGTTGCTGACTCAGGCGAACGAAACTGACAACTCGGGTTGAAAACTTTTTTAATTTCGGTAAATTACTCAAATCCGGTAAATCTATTCAGTTGATACGAAAAAATTTATTAGTCAGTTTATTTAAGAAATGTCGAAAACTTTTGAGTCTTCTTGTTTATGTAGCATTTGTGCCGAACTAAAACTTGGCTAACATTCAGTAAGACCTGAAGATAGATTGGCGGTAAAAAAGTTTTCCGAAAAGTAATTCTTTGGTTCGTTGGTTATTTAGTTGGGGCTGGCTCCGATCGCTACTCTGCAGTAGCTTGACCATACGGCCACGGTCAAATAAGTAGAAAAATGAGCTTAGCTTTTGTGAAATCTTAAAGAAAAAGTAGATTTTTTATTTTTGATAACGAAAGGACAAATGCGTCCGAATCAATCAAGCCTCAAATAAAGATGACTCACTAGTCTGTCCTCAATGTACTTCATTTAAAAATTCGGTTGTTTTATGACAGTGGTCTTATGGGCGGACCGCAATACCGATGACGTCGCTCGTATCCCCCGACATTATATAGCACATTCTATGACAGATAAGATTGTAAGTGTGGGTTCTGTATCCTTTAAGCTACAAACAATTTACGATTTCGTAAACCAAAATGTAATGGAGGAGGAAAAGTGCTAAAATCTGGACAAGTAGCGGTAGACATCCAGTGAACGACTTAAACCGAAAGTGAAAGAACTATAGTAGAATTAGTACGCCCTACTAGTGCGATATTATCACAATGCCACTGTTGGGGCGCCGTCGGACAAATTAAGTTGCTTGTATAAAGCACGACTCTTCAGGTCTTGCAAACACGTCGTAGCCGCATTTTGTTCTACTTGAGCTACACTGTTCAACCATTCATCGTATGGTACAGTTTGATGTCTGATTTTTGAATATACAACATTTTATACCTCATTCATGAAAGCACGTCCATCAAGTTTTGTATATCCACCGAGAGAACAGTTCTATCAAGCAAACCGAATTTCATATTTTGCGAGCAGCCTGTCCGGAGTAGGAACGTTCTGCCATTTACGGGCAGCCGACTAAGCAGACTACGTTCAATAGAAAGAATTGTTTTGCACTCCAAACTAAAACAATAAAACAATAGACGGAACTGTTTTACACGCCAAAATGCTCCGGGGCATTGAATGCGTAGTCCGCATCAAAAACTGTTCTCGGCCCTTCTGACAACTTTTGGCAGACCCTGTATTAACCCGCTTTAGATAAAAATAAGAGATACCAGAGTCAAAAAAACTGATTCCTGCCGTATGTTTAGACTATCAATTGTTACGCTCATGCTAACTCGTAATAGTAGTAGTAAACGAAATTGGGTATCTGGAAATAATAATATCATAACAAAATCTCAGCTGTTTTGATTAATTGGTATCGGTATACTTCCAAAGTCTGTTAATTTCGCGAATTCATCTTCCCACGCAGAAACAATTCGTCCGAGATGGAGTCCCGGACTTTACCGCTGATCAGAATCCGGAGTCCGCCCGAGAATCCATCCAGGACTCCTGCTCGGATTGTATCTGGAACTCCATCCAGGACTTTTTCACCAGCAGTCCAGGAGCCCAGCAGGACCGATAATCCTTCGCGGACTCTATCACTGGACTTTATCACTGATAAAATCCAGAAGTCCACCCGAGAATCCATCCAGGACTGTTGACCCAATTCTATCTGGGAAATCATACAGGACCTACGAGTAGCGGGCTTTAGCTGAAACGGCACCTCGCCGAACAGCAACACTCGTGCGTACTCGTAGACCCCGTGCAGAATTGTGGTAGGGATCAAGCTGGATACTTACAGGATTCCCTACGTGCAGCTCGGGATCTAGTTAGAGGTCCAGTCAGAATCCGAAGGTGAATGTAATGGTCAGAAATTGGATTCTGATCAGAATACACGACTGGATCCCAATATGGATTCCAAACCGGATCCAGTCCGAATCCAAGATACCCAAAAGTCCGAAAATTTATTAAAAATTATATTGGACTTTACTTTTACAGGGTTACTTCCACGTTTAATTATATGTACGAACTGATGAAAAAAACTAATGAATTTGTCACTCACAAGGGATTGAACCACCGACCCTGCGGATTGTAGATCACGACAGCTGTGCCTTAACTCACTCGGCTATCCGGATCTTAGAAAATGCTGATACTAATTTGATACTTAATCCGCTGTACGTACGTTGAGGACTTGTAGCTTGACGCGTACATATAGAGAGAGATACGAGTGTCATCGAATTGTTTAATGCGTGCGCTTGCAAACTAGCTTGAAAAGTCGACTTTCTCCAAATGGTATCATATTAATTCTCTATCGATTATCATCGATCAATTTTAATGATGGAATTTTTCGAAGCACTTCTTGAGTCTGAGACCGTGATCGCTATATTCATAGCGCGCGAAACCGAAGCCTAATTCAAATTTCACTAATCCGAATCTCTTACGAATATCGACTGTAGCTGCTTAATGAATTAAGTAAGTTCAATAAGCAGCCACAATCGACGAATTTTTATCCTAAGCAAATTGTGAAAAAAAATTATTTGTTTAGGATAAAAATTCATCGATTGTGACTAAAAACTGTGTGTGTGCGTATGTGTGTGGCAGGTTTGCAAAATTCAAACTGCTGTACCTCAAAAACTGCTAATTTTTGTGTCAAGCCATAAATATAAGGCTAATCACTACAGTCTCAAGTTTTGAATTAACACTGCGATAAATGAAATTTTATCAGTTGAACAAAAAAAAAATTTCTGATAGATACACCTTGAAAATGCTCAGTTCACAATTTACAATCTTTATAAAAATAAAAATATACATACAACGACTTGATAGCGCTCATCTGACTATGACTCCCTGTTGCCATGATCCCGATGTCTGGATACGATTTCCTGTAAAAAAAATAAACAAATAATTAACCTCGAATGCAAATAATCGTCTAATAACTTAACATTTTTTAATTATTTCCCAATTTTCCAATATTATGGTCTCTGATAAATTGTATAGGAATTCGTCATTTCTTATTATGAAACTTTTTATATTTTCCCGGCATTTCGGTGGAAAAGAGGGTCCTCATAAATATAATCTTCCAGCTGCCTCAGATTTTTTGCACTTAATATCGGATTTCTCTCCAGGTCCTCGATAAACTAACAGAACCCGCCAATCATCCTCCCAAATACTTCGGGGGAATTCAGAATATTAGATTTGTATTTTATATTATAAGCGACTGCCCACGGTACGCGCTCCATGACTGTTTAATGTACTAAGAATACTCACTAACCTTTCCCTACATTATAAACATGATTGCAATAGTACTTCCGGTGGGTAGACGAAGTCTCAAATTAAAACTTAGCACTGCGACATACAACCTCACAAAAGCTTACACTTATATAAGGTTAACAAATAACCTTATATGAGCTCAAGCGGAAGTTCATCTGGACTTCATCCAGGACGCACCCCCAAACAATTGAATTCCATCCAGGACGCCATCAGAGACTTCATCTATTTTTTGCAGCGTTTTTAAGACATTCGAAAGGTAATTTTCTACGCCCCGTGTTTCACCGGTTTTCAAATCTGCCATCGATTTTAGGTTGGTCCATTTTGTTATTCGGATTTATTGTGATGTGCTAGTTGCACTGCTCTGACCGTCGAGCTATTTTGCTCGCACCAACTCCGTATAATAAATATATAATTAATAAATAATTATATATTTATACGATAATTTATATAAATAATATGAATTAAAAAATTATTAATAAAGAGTTTAACAAGTTTAATTAAAAAAAGAAATAAGTATTGGACTCGTATTTAAGTATCCTATCCTTATTACCCGTGCAGAAATTAGTTCGGGCAGCCGTGATTAAATAAGGGGCCTTTTTAGGTATAAACGTGGCATTCACAATAGGGAATCTAGTCTAGAACCCTACTAGGCTCAACAGAGGCGGCCACGGCAAACTTCGGGGCCTAATCAGGCTTAAATGTGGAACCCTCACTAGGGTCGCCCATATTGAGCCTCTAAACGCTCCGTACTTCAAGCGTGACTAGCCTAGTAGGACCCCTACTACAATTAGGGCCATGTAGAAAGGGCCATGTTGGAGCCCCAACTATATTTCTACACGGGTAGAACCTCCTGTTATCAATTATAAATTACAAATGCAATTGGTTTGTATTCAAACTTGGGTCGCGTGTTGGTACTGGTTCGAGGTCGGCTTGAATTGAGGGCGAGTACTGGTACAAAGTCAGCTGGAGTTGCGAGCCAATATTGGTTTGCACAAAACGCTGTATCACAATCCACGTCCCGTATTGTGTCAGCGTCGGCATCGGATTCTGTACCCAGATTAACATGCCGATGGTGACAGAGTACCGGGCCGATTCTGGGAGGGAGCATCAGCCCAACACTGGAAGTAAAGCGCCCAAAACTGGTCCAGCGTTACGCCGATCATCAACTCCTACTTGTACCAGCATGTTAATCTGGATTCTGTATCCAGATTAACATGCTGGTGACAGAGTACCGGGCCGATTCTGGGAGGAAGCATCAGCCCAACACTAGAAGTAAAGCGCCCAATACTGGTCCAGCGTTACGCCGATCATCAACTCCTACTTGTGAAACATCAGTTATTAACGGTTTCATCACATCGCTACTAGACTTTACGATGCACAATAAAAAAAAAGTAATCTGATAAAAGATGTCAGAATAGTTGTTTTGACTGCGACCCTCCACCACTTGCACCCTCAATATAATTTATCGACTTTTCTTATAACATCGGTGACTTTTATTGTCCGATGGCTAAATTACTATGGTCATCAACACAGGACGCAGGAGAGGTATAAAACTAACAATTCTTCCAGACCAAGCCTCCCCTTAGAAAGCTCCAAATCAGGGATAACTCGATAGTGCGCCAGGTCGAGACGACTTCGGACGAATATATAGCATCGGATACGTTCATAGAGCCGAGGGTATCGGACGATGAGGAAAGGTGGGGAAGGAACAGGAAAGCGCGGATATACAATCACAGAAGGAAGGAACAGTGCCCCGGCTAGGGTGAGAATGTGAGGTAAAGGGAAACTGGAATAAAGGGAGCGATAGAGAAAGACGGGAAGTTGCGGCGAGGCCCTCCTGATAGTCACGGAGGACCCCGTTCGTTTATCGTCATGGAACACACGTAAAATTAGGTCTGTCCTTCGCAAACATCTCGTTCGGTTCGTTTCCCAGCTAGCTGGCTTATTCACCAATCCTCTACGTGGATTCCCCCCTCCGAACCTTGGATGTTGTACTGTATCTATCTCCAGGGATTCTGAGTTCTCGAGAGCGGATTTCTGATTAGAGACGTTGCAAAGGCCGGCGCATCGCCAAAGCAACAATAGTATACAATTCTGGGTAATGTCGTTTAAATATGGTTGGAAACAATGCCAGGTCTGTATGTCTAGACATGGTCGTTCCTTAAACAGGGGCATTCATGTACGACTCCTTATTTACGGAGCGGTCAGTTAAAACTACGGTACATTAACCCTGGAATGATACTGTGGGGTGACAGCAAACCTTAGCAGCAGTACAAACGGTGGTTTTCAGGTAGCGGACGACATTTTTTGATTCGGAATCCTAACTCTAATTCAATTTCACTATTTAAGAGTAGGACAAAGGTAACGAAATAGTCAGTGTGTCAAATAGTGATTAGTTCAAGTTTGCCAGAGATGATGACTTACCTCATGATATCACCATTACTATAGTATTTTTTATTTTACTTTTTTGTTGAATGTTCTATATTTAACGTATAATTGCGAAATTTAAATGTTTTGAATATCATAAATGAATTTATAGTATGACCTTCGTATGAGATGGCCTGTAATTTGACAAATAACTCAGTGAGCGAAGTAAATCGAATGGCTTTTTTTTCTTTTCTTCAATTTAATATCGTTTTGGCACAATTATATGAAATTATGTACATTTTTCATATGTAGAAACATTGATGTTTTTTATGAGCAGAGACATTTTAAAAAATGGCAACACGATGTAATCTGTGGAGAATTTCAATAGTATTCATATCTTTAGCGTCAAGAGAAAAAGCACGTGTGGTTGCGGATTCAGAAAATTGTACAAATTAAACTTGAGTCCTGAGTCTAACGAAGAACATCTCGAGACCCGAGATGTGCTTCTGACCCGAGAATAGTCGCGTACGATGAAAAATTAATATTAACAATACACGATCGCTACCTATAATATACTATTGTCTAATAACAATTATCTTATTTTTTATCCATTAATATTTGGGGCAATCCACGTAATATTGATCGGGGTCTAAGTCTTGTCCTCCCGGGTTGGGCCCACAATTTTTTTATATAATTGAAATAATTCTCTCTAGTTACTCTTTTTTTTTGTTTTTTTGAAAAAATTGGAATTATCTACGATCTTTTCAATAAAAATATCGATTGTGAAACTTTGAAAATCTAAAACAATTCCAAAAAAATTTTATAAAAAAATTATTTCAAAAAATAAAAAAATATAGTTATATAGATATACCGTGGGAAAAATATTTTTTAATCTCAAAAATTAGGTGTAGCAAATAAAAATTTTCTTTCCTCCACCCATTATAAACTTAGTATGTTTTTCTAATTTTTTACATTTTTCGTTTTAAATCATCGAAGATAATTAAAGAGGACGCCGGTTCACTTCGGCTCAGATCTCGAAAATCTTTATTTCAGACAAAAGATTTTTCAGATTTTAAAAGTCACACACTTGATATTTTTGTTTTAAAAAATCATAGAAAATTCAGTTAAGGGAGGAAAATTAGTGCTTTCAAGAGTTACGTCAATTATATTTAAAATTGCGGGCCCATCCGAGGGTCAGACCGCGGTCGAAACAAAAACTATGGATTGCCCGATTTACATTACTTCATAAGTCTAAAATATTTTGTTTTTCTTTTTCTCTTTGATTGGTTAACGATATGATGAGTACGATGCTATTCATTGAGCTGAAAAATCACCTCCGTAAGATTAATCGTTGTGTAGGAAAGAAGACAAATTTTTTACTATTTTTGGTAGTCTATCTCGGTGCCGATATGGGTGTACCTCACAAATCTTCGACTTTTACGGCCTCAAAGAATAAAAATCTAGTTATAGGAACTCAGGATCGCCAATTTTTTGTACTCATCTTTAGACCTTTAGAAAGCAATATTAGTTCGTGGACAAAGCATCATATACAGGGTGCTCGCATAAAAAATCATTATCATTTTAATTAAAAATCATTTATTTGGTGCTAATTCATTATAGCCCGGGAAAAACGATTCATATATAATCATATATAATCATATATAAACTGCTCATATATGATTGTATATGAATTTTGTCTCTATATGATCATGCATGATCATATATGACTATGCATGATCATATATAATTGTATCTGGGTATACATGATCCTATATGAGAAAATATAATTGTGTATAATTGTATCTGAGCATATACAATCATATATAGTTATATGTGATTATATAAGACGATGCCTAAATAGATATAATCTTCTGAAAGTTGGAGAGTATATTTGCAAGACACCAAATCTTTTGAAGAAAGTAATGTAAAAATACAATGAAGTTGAACTTCATCACGACATACGGTTAAGAAATATCATTACTAATGTTATATTTCGATTATATGTACAACGTATAAGGTCCCGAACTGTTCGTGTTAATTTCTGTGCACTATTACAATAAACGATTATCACGATCCTTTTATGTTGATATTATTTAGTATAGTAATCTTGATCATTCTTATTAATATGCGACCGTTTCAATTCATCAAGTGGAAGGTTTTAATGAAACGTCCGCCCAGGAAAGCCAAATATCTTCATTAATCGTTGCGAATGAGCATGTGATTATAAAGAAAAGAACCGCATATGCAAAAATACCTATAACTTGAGCGCTTCAAACAAAACCGGATGATTCACGCATTTACAAAACGGATATTAAATGCTTAGTTATATAACCATATAACAAATTTTACATCCGTATATAAATAAGACGTGAACATCGAAATAATTCGTGAATATTATATAACAATAGATTATGGAATACCATATAATCATACGTGCACGATCATACATGAGCTGTCAGTTATCTGTGCGCAGTCATATATGATTGTATATGATCATATATTGCACAGTCGACACACAGAATAGATCTCATATACATTCCTATATGATCATATCTGTTTATATATGACATGGTAAACAGGCAGTTTTGGTGTTATATATGGTCATATATGCCAATGTATATATACATATAAAGTTATATACGCTCATATACATTTGTATATGGATCCACATACAATCATATATGCGCTAAAAATAGGCGATATATAGTTGTATATAACTATATATGATCATATCTGTTCATATATGACATCGCAAGCTGGCGGTTTTGGTATTATATATGATCATGTATACCACTGTATATGTACATATAAACTCATATATGCTCATATATGTTTCCATATACAATGATATATTACGTTATATACAATTATATATAATTATATACAACTATACATGAAATTATATACAATTATATATGATTATATATAAACCGTTTTTCCCGGGAGGAACTATGTGTTATTATGTTTTACAAATGTTTAACTTACTTTGAATTTAACTTTTTTTTTTAAATGACCCATTTGAAGGCATAGTTTTGTCCCTTCCAATAGGTCATTTTACTAATTCAAATTTACTCAATTCGTATGCAGAAAATGAAAAGTATGACTGGTAATGACTACTAACTCAAAATATAATTTAGATAATTTAGGAACGATAATAGTTTGAATTTATTATGCGAATTTATAAACCTGACATTCTCGAACCTGACAATTGAATACATTTTGATCCAGAAAAAAATTGTTTCTCGTCGAGAGGTCGGGCACATCTACGCACATCTAATTCGTGATAAGAATAACGTACTCAGATGGAATGTAATTGTCTTACTTGACTAGTTTGGCCGGATAACGATGCGAAAAACCTGACATTTATTCTCCACGCAGCAATATGAGTCCATGTCGCAAAACGTTGCGAGCAAAATAATTGACTCTCCGACATAAATTTCACTTCATTCAATCCGTGATGATCTTACCTTTATGTGCACCCAATTCATTTGGCTCAATTAGCTTGTGCTGATATTTCTACACCATATAACAGTGGATGTCAGGTTCACCATCGAAACCGAGTGACAGACGTTCACAGGCTAACCGCTTAATTTTCTGACATGTTTGACGATTACAATTAGGTACATTATGTTCATTGAACCTTACCAGAATTTCATGATTTTTTTCTTATTTTTCTGAAGGTGCATATCAACGCTACACACGTACGAAGTGACGCTAAAATCAGAGTTACAAGCGAAACCGTTGTTAATTTCCGCATTTGAACCATTGGTGCATTATAAAATTAAATTATTTTTTTTCAGATAGATTATGCTTCGTACATCTTAGTAAAAATTTGATACTCGCGTAATTCATTCTGTGTAAATTACTATTACATTCCACAGTCGAGTTACACGAAAGTCAAAGGTTTGTGACATATGCCCATATAAGTATGAATTTCTGTGATCAAATTGGCTAAAATCGCCGGTATAGCATATACTCAGTAGGGAAGCTGAGAGAAGATCGCAGTGTCAGAAACTACGTGAAGCAGCAGGAGCAAGAACGGGGTGGTTACGCCTGCGCCACGGCAACTCTAGTATACGTTGGAGCTGTTTTCAGCAGTCGGCTCTTTAGCTCCGGACCGCGTAGACCTTGTCTGGCCGCGTACACACTCGTCTCCCTCCGCGATCTCGCGGTACCACCTTCCCCGAACAGTCTCGCTATTTAGTATACTTATTTTAACATCTCTGCGATCGACAATCCTGCTTCCCGTGTAAGAAACCCTTTATTGCGCAATTTTTTATAAACAAAAAAAAAATTAAAAAAAATAAAAAATTGACTCGTAATATTAAATACACAGAACACTAAAAGAATTATGTAAATCTCGTGTTTCCGTGAGCAGCTGTTGAGCGAAATATACTCTAACTTTTTCCATCGTGTTGACAGCGAAAAAAAATCGTGAATAAAAAGACATCGCAAACTTTTTTGAAAGTTAGTATACTCTGTTCGAGAGCGCCTCGTGCCGGTACGCTACTTTCCCGCTGTTCTTATATAGTTTTGTATGAGTCCATGGTCCAGGAACTTTCACGTTGGCGTTGTTCAAAATTATTATGTCGGGGGGCGTGTTGCCTCGCTAGAGGTTATGGAAGTAAAGTCATATAAGGCATAAAGTATTGAAACTCAAGCAGTTACATTGTTTTTTAGAGGTACCATAGCTCCACTTTTTTTTGTCATAAAGTTATCGTACGTTTTATATTAAATCGACGTTAAACGTACGAAGTAATAAAACGAAAATGGGCGCCAACCGAAAATACTATTTCCGTTACAACTCTTATCGACTTTCGATTATAAGCAGTTTTTCGGCGGTTACAAGTACATCGCTTCTCACGTCCGATTTTCTTCTCACCCTTTAGTTATATTTCTCGATAGATTTCGTGCACCGCTGAATAACATGACATATATTCCGACAATAATCCGTTGCAGGGAAATGGGTCGGTTGGATATGCGGTCAGAAATTTGCGAAACGCGAAAGCGGTGATCGTGTGACGGTACGAGAAATATCCAAATTCAGTATATCTATACAAATGATAACTGAACATAGTATAGCTGTCGTTGACACGGACGTTTGGCACGTCTGCCCGTCTCTATATCGACAGCCTTCGATTTCGCGCTGTGTATACCCGACGATCGTGCTCGGCATCATTCGTTCATCCGAGCAAGATCGAATTAACGAGGATCGTTAGCGTCAGGACGAGTCTAATTAATCATCCACCCGTCCTACTGTTCGATTTCTCTCTATTCCTCTGCCTCAACCGCTACGCTACCGTAGCTTCGTGTAACGCGAGCCAGTCAGAACCACAGAGAAATACCTGTATCGCTTTGGTTACGCGTGATCGCATGCCGCAAAATTTCCCTCGCCCTTCTCGTCCTTCCCCGTGCATATACCAACAGCTAGCGCGAAACCTCTCTCTTCAACGATAATAATTATGAGCGCAGGCTCACTCATTAGTTAAGAGCCGCGACATTAACGAGCTTCCCTCTCGACCGCCGGAGCAAAGCTCTCGGACAATGCCGAGGATTTTCGCACCTATTGTCCGACGGCCTCGCCAGATCACCGACGATTTACAATCTTGTTTTTCTGCGATGTATCACCACTCAGAGAAATCGTAATAGTACAGTCGACTATAACGTGACAACTATTAATTTTCAGTCCACGCAACTATTTTTATAGTTATGGTAACTATTTGGTAGTTACAGTAATTATTCGACGGCTGTGGCAACTAAAAAAAAATTAGTTGGAGGAACTAAAAATGAATAGTTGCCACTTTATAGTTACTAATACCATAATTTTCGCTCAGTGGGGCCATAGGATTGCCAGGGATTATTTTCTTTTTTTTTTTTTGAGCTTCAAAGAAAAACTTATTCTTAAACCTTCGGCCCCGTTCAGGTGGAAACGAGAGAGTGCGCAATAAATTCTCCTTATTTACTTTTTAGCCGACCATTATGTTCCTCTTCAGAGTTTTATTTGTATTATCAAACTATGAAACAATCAATTTTACCCACAATATAAATATTACGCGATACATTTTTTGGTTACTGAACTCAACCAATTGAGGCTAATAATTCGAAAAAGCAGTTAATAAGTGTAAAGTTTGCGGTATCTGGTTGTTAAAAATGTTTTGATTATTGTGAATGTTTATTGTTGATTTATTACTGAGGTTATTAGGCGTAGACACATACATAAGTAAATCACATTACAATATCTAAAAATAATTAGCTGGCATCTCTCAACTTTTACTTCTTTTTTTAAATCTTTCTTTTCATAATTGCATAATTATTTTTTTGAATGTTTTACTCACCCATGTCTTCTACAATTAAACCAAAGACTAAAATAATATAAAAACTTCCTGTATAGAAAATTAATTGCTATGAAAAAATGTTTAAACCGTGCGGTTCCCATTGAACATTTTGCGTCCCTTTTTCTTGGGCAGCATTACGGTCCTTTAAACCCATGAATAGGGGCGGAAATACTGGGGTGACTGTGAATAGCAAATAAATATTCGAAACCCACTTTTGTTGTATTATTATATTTTATGTAACAATACACCGAGGTTTTGAATCGTTTAAATCTTTTTTTTTACGCGTTTCCTGTGGTAAAACATTGAGAGACAGTTAGACGACGAAATGCCAACGTGCCGTTATCCGCACACGTGAATGTATACGTCGACCCGCGGGGCTTGTTGAGACTCGATAATATGAGATGTCGTTTCGATATATCTAGCAGGAGAACACGCGCAGCGTGGAATCATTCCCATCGTCGATGTAGCTTTTTCTCGGAATGCAGGGTCTCAACGATCGAGTAAACTACGTCAGGCACACGGAAACATTTTTTCGTCTTATATACGATCAATCGTAGTAAAAATCTGGTAGACCTCCATTAAATAACAAAATAACAAAATAACAAAATAACAAAATAACAAAATAACAAAATAACAAAATAACAAAATAACAAAATAACAAAATAACAAAATAACAAAATAACAAAATAACAAAATAACAAAATAACAAAATAACAAAATAACAAAATAACAAAATAACAAAATAACAAAATAACAAAATAACAAAATAACAAAATAACAAAATAACAAAATAACAAAATAACAAAATAACAAAATAACAAAATAACAAAATAACAAAATAACAAAATAACAAAATAACAAAATAACAAAATAACAAAATAACAAAATAACAAAATAACAAAATAACAAAATAACAAAATAACAAAATAACAAAATAACAAAATAACAAAATAACAAAATAACAAAATAACAAAATAACAAAATAACAAAATAACAAAATAACAAAATAACAAAATAACAAAATAACAAAATAACAAAATAACAAAATAACAAAATAACAAAATAACAAAATAACAAAATAACAAAATAACAAAATAACAAAATAACAAAATATTATCGAGTGACCTATCACGAGTGTAAAGGTGTTTATTAAATTTTACAGGTAATCAAGAAGCATTCCCCATCGAGGCCCATCGGGCCCACCATAGAATCACTCAAGAAGTGGCAGGAATCGTTTTCTTGTCTCACGCATTTTTTATGGTTAGTGACAAGTCTAGCTCTTCGACGTTACAGTGCCAGGTGACCAATGGGATGGTCATCGAAGACCTAATTAAACGCCGAACGCTCATACAACGAACCGTAGCAAGAAGAGTCTAGGTTGTGAAGTGTGTCTACTAGTAGGCTGGGGTTTCACCGGAACGAGGTGACCCGCGAGTGGGCCTCTTCCCTCACGCTTCTTAACGACACCCGAGAGGCCTTTTACCCAGGACCCTCGACTCTCGAGGAGTGAGAACCGAGCTTGGAAGGAGGAAAAAAGGGAGGGAAATCTTCGTGGCACAGAAAAAGAGGGAAAGACCGTGGTGGTCGTTGGAAAAAATTGCTCAGGTCCTTCGTAGCGCCTTGGGATAGTGCTGTGGGTCTCTCGGTGGTGCTGCTCGGTGGTAGACACAGTGGTTGTGGCGCTGGAAGAGAAAAAGAAGCGATCGTCCGTAGCGCAAACAGCCGATTACTTGGAACGCCCTCGGGCCGGGTTGCCACTCCGGCTATTCCCGATTCACGTCACCCTGTCTCTCCTGCATTGTATATACATTTTGGTCACCCCTCTACTCGCTCTTCTCGATAGTATGTTGACTCGATACCACAGAGTCTATCCAACTGTCCTATCGTCCCGATCAAAGCGCATGCCGCTCGTGATGGTGTCACAGATTCCGCCACAGAAGGCGTTGAGTTAAGGGCTATCGATGTCAGTGGATGCTCGACCGTAACTGACTATTAACCGGGCCGCAAACGGCCGGCAAGGCGGGACACCAGCTGCCAAAGGAAGGTTCAACGAAAACGCGACCTCATAAAGTTCTCGAACAGCTCCCGACCCTCTTCATAGAGAATGGCTTCGACTTCCTGACTTCACACGTGGAATAAAGATTATGCAACGATTAAGGACTGAGAATAATAGGATCTCTAGTGATAAAAATCATTTCTTCGATGCAGAATAAAAAATTTTCTTTTTAGTAGGAATTAGTAATCAAAAAACTAACTGAATTCAGTGAATAGTGTTTGAGATAATCGTACCAAATCTTATTGATGTAACAGAGTTTTGAGAAAATAAACCGATGAGTGAAATTTTGAGTAATGTATTAAAATATCAGTGGGTGCGTGAAGAGCATCAAAGGAGTGCTGTGCGAAGAGAGAACGAGTGGTGTCATCGGGTGATGGCATGAGGACACTTTCGGCGAAAAGAAGCTGCGGGCCCAGCGCGGAGGAGGATGAGGATGGTGATGGGCGTGATGGTGCTGGGTCAGCTACTGACGAGGATTTTGCTGGCGGCTCATGCCGGCGATCGCCTCGCGGCTGCCCGCAGGATATTGCGAGACGTTCCATTGATAGACGGGTAAGAAAACTTGACAACCGTACCATTACTTGCAATTTAATAATACTGTACTCATCGCAGCAGCGTAAAATAAGTAGCGCCAATTAAAGAATGGGAACAAATCGTAACTTTGCCAATATCAAACTTTACAACAGTTTCATTTCTCGATAAAATCAACGGTGAAGGAGAAAACGCCGAGAAAAATCGTGATACACCGGTGGTTGTAAACGGTTCTTTCACTCGGTTGTGCCTTTTTTTATTTATTTCACATTGAAAAAAAAAAAAATTAGAAAAAGGAGAAATCCACCGATGGCATTGCGGGGTCAATTTTCCTCTCTCCCTCGGTTCAGCACGCGACGATAAAGTAAAAGTTTTGTTCCGGTCCCGCGTGGCACTAGAATTCTCCGTTAACCTTTGGTGAAAAAAATATTGCCAATAAAGTTCCTTGGGTTTGCTGTATACACACACGTTGTTGATGCTTGTATGTGTACGCATCTGGGATTCTGTGGTAGAACGTCGTTTCTGCGGAACACCACACGAGTCGTATATCGGCAGGGTGTGCAGCCTCCATAGGGCTACCGTCCAGTCACCCAGCATTGCCAGCTTATAGTACTCATAAAACGCTACATCTAAAGCCGCTGGAAGTATTGCGTATGATAATCAGAAATCGTAACTGCAGGATAAAGAGGGATGCGATATATGTGTGCGTTACATTCATAGAAGTAAACATGCCATGTGACGCGGTGTGTTTATGTGTGTTTATGCATTTTTCTCCCTTTATTTCTTTTGTCGTTTACGCTTACGCTCGCTCCCCGCAAGTTATATACTCTTCACTGATTTCCCCATTCCAAGAGGCCCTCCACAAGACAATTTCACGTCACGACATAGTTTATCGTACAGATATATGGAAGCAATCAAAATCTATAACCAGGCTTGTAAGATTTTAAGACAGACCTTGGCCCTTTGTATGCTGGAAATAAGAATTCATGTGAAAAAACATTAACATTTACAGTGCACACATATGTTCAGTTAAACCTTTGAGAATGCTCTTCTCAGGTTTAAATCGGACAATTATAATATATTATGATGTAATTGGAATCATCAAGACGCCCCTTATGAAGGTCTTTTCTAAATTCCATTTTGTGCCTTTGATATCTAAAAACAATAAGTGGTTGGTGCAAATTTGCACTTGTCAGCATTTAAAGGGTTAAGTTTGAAAGAGCAATTTATTATTGTATACCAAAAAATGTACCGAGTATAAATCTACAATAGTACTTTATGATACTGGTGTGATAAAACTTTTTCTGACGAATGCGAGTTTGCAGCACGAGCTAAAGGCAAATGTTGCAATCACACGAGTTAAGAAAACCTTTATAGTACGAGTATCGTACGGAATTTTATCTCACAAGGTGTAAAAATGGGGATTTATGCATGCAAAGTGAAACCGTGTTTCTCGCACCAAGTGAAATAAAGACTTTAAAAAGACGTCTTGAGTTATCTCATGCGCCGTCTTTCGAGCATCTGACTACACGTTCACTTGATATGACTTCAAAGACCTGGAAGTCGGAAATTGTTAGAAATACGACGCATAAGGCGACTTTAAAACGTCTTTTCGGATGTTTGCTGTGCGGGATGCCGTGGGTTCCATCTCAAAATTATATAATAATTCTGTCACCTGCAGAAAGCGCGGAAGATTATCAAGTGATTTTATTTTTTTATATTTGAGCTTTTGTTTTATACAAATCTCAAGGATACGACATAAATGTGATTTGCATTGATCGAGGTTGAAGGATTCAAAATTACGTTTAATGAAAAATTTCGTTAAAATTCAATTATGTTTACTTTTTATTACCATTTTGTAGTTGTTGTACATTTTTTTAAATGCTGTCGATCAGTGCGTGTACTTGATTGTTATCGCGATCAATGATTTTGTAAAAACTAATTTTTTACTAATTGCCAATGATAGTCTCCTACAAAAAAATGTAAATTGGAACCTTACTTATCATGTCCTCATTATTTTTTTTGCTTTTTACAAAGGTACTTCTGTGGGGAAGTGTGATAATTGATTAAGGCGTCTTCATCGAGAAAGCTTTGTAAAATGCGAAAAATAATAAGGAAGCAATATCCAAGGTACTACTTGGCATCCTTGATTTAAATAAAGAAAGAAAAAACTAAAATGTAGTGCAATTTAAAGTACCTTGAAACACTAAACAAAAAATAAAATTCCTATGAAATTCGAACCCTTTTATCATCATTTACTAAATTAGGTATCTAACATCAGTGAACATTGGTTCGATTACGTAGAAGTCACAGAGCAATAACAGTGTGAGCGTCGTAGAAATGATTCTAAGCCTACGTGGCCCAATTTTACTCGTCCAAGTTAAGATCGCCTCTGACACTATAATTACTAAAGACTAGAAAGTGCTTACGTGCTGTGATTCGATGTTTTGCATTCCAGACGAGCGTGTAACTGTTAAGGTTAAAAAAACAGCGCAATATTCCGTAGTGCAATTACAATATCGGTACAGATAATTTATATGAATAGTAGACAATTTACAAGCAAATGCTCCATTTGTATATTACTTTTCCGGCTTTACGATGAACAAGAGAAAAAGAAGGTTTACTAACCGTTGAAATGTAAAATAAAAAGTTTTCATAAAGAAAATTGTATTGAAACTTCAGTATTTTCCTGTTTAGACAGCTCTAAGCTATGAAAAGACCATATTATCAATATTTATGAAATAGAAAGGAAGGAATTGAAAAAGCACAATATAGCAAATATAGCAATAAAGCAAAAAATCTCCGTTGAAAATTAATGAATGTTACAGTGGGACACTTTATTTATTTTAATCTTGTACATAAATATTTTTGAAATGCGATGTTCATGTAGTTTATTTAAAACTTTTTATTAAAGTAGTGCCTCGCCGTCTGCCTGAAAGACGAACTCAATAATTTTCAGAATCGAATGTACACTGTAAGAATATTCATTGTGAAAAAAAATACTTTAACCATTTATGCATGACTTAATATATCAAATACAATACATCGATTTTATACATGTCTTTACACAATGATTTTAACAATGGAATTCTCCCAATGAAAAGTGAAGCGAGTTAGCAGACACGGGTGCTTTAGTGCCCGTGTCCCTTTATGTGAGATTTGACATTTGACATAAACAATAAATTTCGATGCATGAACTTGGTCCCAGTGTTTCTGGCGACACCAGCGACGAATCACAGCACGAATAAAACGATGACAAGGAAGAGGATTATTTATGCACTTATACATGCAAGGCCCGCGGACAGTGACATAAAGATTTAAAGCTGCATGGGCATAAAAATCTTGGAATACAAAATAATATTCCCTTCGTTATGAAATACCAGATTTCTAGAGGTTTAGCAAACCATATTTAACAGTAAAACTGACGAGATGACATCAACGAACACAACAATGTATTACTTTTCAAAAACATAAAACCACTAATGCAATTAACAAAAAGTATTTAAATTACGTAATTGCTGTGTAAACGGCCGTATATAAAAAAGCAGTGTGAGAAGTGTGCGGCTACGATTCGGCCAATCCCGTTGGTAAGAGTTTAATTTAATTTTATTTATTTTATTTATTTTATTTATTTATTTTAACGGGAGGATCCCTTTTACAAAAAGTAATGTAGATAAAGAATATTGATATAGAATATAAAGATATTAATATTCGTATTATTTTTGATACTGTTGATACATTGATTAACTTAAGTTGTTGGAAAGCAATAATGATTCTAAAATAAATACAAAACAATATACATATACGAGGACATATTAAATATTATCATTATAGTCCTGCGATATATTAGTGAGCGCTGTGAATAATGCGAATAATGTGATTTAGTTATTTATATAAATTTAAATTGAATAGAATATAGATGAACTTAATTATTAATATGATTAACTATAATACTAAGAACATTACACTAATAATTTAGTAAAATAAGATAATGAACAAATTATAATAAGTCTAATAATCTGCTGAAATTAAAGTAGTCTATACATACATATGGTATGCATTCATATCTCCGAAATTCCCAACACCGAAACAAAAGACGGCGTAAGCTGTTTTGACTTGAGTTGGAACTTAAGATGTAGTTTAATACAATACTAAAGATTGATCTTGAGATCAATCTTAAGATTGAACTTTTTTCTGAATCTGATTGGGTTCTTAAGCTCAATCTTAAGTTTAAACTTAAGTCTGAACTTAAGTTCGATTTTCAGTGTGATCTTTAGTTCGGATTTAAGATCAAACTTAGGTCTGAACTCAAGTTTAAACTTTCGCCTAAATTGGAGTTCACACATACAATAAGGAAATCAGATTTTGAAACGCTGAAGATTTAACCGTAGTTAATGCCTTTTTGATTTTTTTTTTAAAGTCACGATATATTTGTACAAGTTCCCACAGAATTCGTCTTAGTGTAATGTGAAATGTAGCAACGAAACCATATTAAATATTATTCGTATCTTTACATCCACTTGTATAAATACGTTTTAGAATGTGAGAAATTGCTGCATAAAGATTTCATATGGATTCTGTAGAATCAAGAAATTAATTTGAAATGAGGAAAAAAGGACACCTTATAATTGACAACAATTTTCTTTCAATTTCGTTACTAACTTCTTGGCATTATTATTATCGAAATCACCAAGGTCAATGTGATATAAAATGATGAACACGAATGAGATGTACAAACTTTCGCCACAGTGGCAGGATGGCTGTTAAATTCCTCCGCGATCTGCGACCATACGTTGTCGTTTTTTCCCCCTAAAACTCGATCTCTACACATTACCAATTCGGACTTATTATGTCGATGATAGATTTTCGAAAAAATCATTTTCCCGCTTGACGAAAATCTAAATATCTTTTTCGATGACATATTTAATACGGTTAGCTTGGAAAAACAAAATCATAAACGAATGAGCCTTCGGAGTGAAGTGAAATGTGAAACGATTTATGCATCGATTTATTTTGTAAGCCTAAGACTCGAAGTTCGTTCTTAAGAATGATCTTGAGATCGCTATTAAGTTCGAACTCAGTTTAATCTCAAGAACTTCAGATTGAACTCAAGATCGAACTTAAGATAACTTAAGGTCGATCAACAGCCCTCAAGTAAGTTCGATCTTAAGATTGATGTTAAGTGCGATGTCAAGATCGATCATAAATTCGCACTTAAGTGTAAACAAACTGTGCCGTGTTTTGTTTTTTCGTGATTATGATTTTCGGCCATGTGAATTTCGGCATTAGGAATGCATACCATACATATGTGTACACTAATGGCGTGGCGGATAATGTTATTTATATTATTTTTGTAAACTGACCACGCACTTTTATTTTTGTATTATGCCCTGCAGGTCGAATAATTGTTTGAAAAGGGTCAGCAACATTGACCGAAACGTTACAATACATTCAAGAACAGAACAACTCAACAATTCTTTTCTATTCTGAACCCTTACCAACGGGATTGGCCGAATCGTAGCCGCACACTGCTCACACTGCATATTTAAATTGCGTCAGACAAGCAATATTTTCTAAAGCCCTGAAGTCTACTGTAGGTAGGGTCATAAAAACTATTAAATTACGAAGGTAGTGTAATAAAAACTAATAAATTCCTAAGGTAGTGTAATAAATACTAATACATTACTAAGGTAGTGTAATAAAAACGAATAAATTCCTAACATAGTGTAATAAATACTAATACATTACTAAGGTAGTATAATAAAAACTAATGAATACCTAAGGTAGTGTAATAAATACTAATATATTACTAAGGTAGTGTATTAAAAACTAATAAATTACTATGATTTAGTATTTAGTGAAGGTATTGTGTACTAATGGCAGATGATAATTAGAGTTTTCACAACAAACACAACAAGTATGATTTGGTCCATCCAATCACATTTTAATATATATCTAAAAAAGTGAGTGACGACGCATGCTCACAAATAACTTACTAATAAATAATTATCTGTGTCGATATTCATTACCAACTAGTAAAAGAGATTGATTGCAGTCGCAGTAGAAATTATATTGGTACGATTTTCTAAATTTATTACTTGGAACTGCACGTTCTTTGTGGTAACGGAAACGATAAAACTCGGACGTTGACTCTCAGTAAACTACACTCTGCTGTAGAATTGCGCCGAGCCATTCTTTATTCTTTACCAGTTCAATTATTTTCATAGTTACAGCGACAATAGAAAGTACTGCAATAAATCCATAAAGCGATGAATTTATAGATTGTTCACTAAATTATCGTAACTCAAACTCTCCTGTGTAAAGAAGAACAAAAAGAATTAAAAAAAAACAGATCCATTGTTCTCCGATCCTTCGTTGCCTTGCGAATTATAAGATCAGCGAATTTCCGGATTCCCCGCTGCAGGAGAGGAAAAAACCCTTATCCGGGATTTCTGTACGGACGTTGGGTTCTGGTACACCTACATGTAACATTTGTACAGATATAAAGCTTACGCAGTATTCTTGGTATAGATCTTCTGTGTCTGCTGTCCCTTTATACATCCTGAAAGTCGTAGGAGTAGCCGCCGGTACTTCCGCCGAGGAGAGGAAATAGTGTGTGCTAAAAGGGCGGGGCTAGAATGGTTGACTACCGGTGAATCCACACGCTACAGTTGCCATCGCCTCCGCGTTCGTGTGTATCGATGTCTGGCCAAATAGGTTACCGGATCAAGAGGCAGAGATTCGTCCTTTGTCGCGGTAAATTGCATCCTTTCTTCGCCCGCCACCCGTCCAACCTGTCGGTTGGGTCCGGCGACCCGTAGCAAGGGATCCGTAGGGTATCTACGGATCTCTGCCTGCTTCTCCCGGTGCTATTCGAGGACTCTCGTGGATCGGGAATCACCCGGTATCCCTCAGGGCCACATATTCGCAGAGCATTGTCTTCAATCCGAATTCTTTCTTTGTTTCCATTCACGTATAGCTGGGAAATAGCTATTGTGGTATCGATTTATTGATTCGAGCAAATAATAGGGAACCATTTTTCAGTTATATATTAAGATAGATGTATTTATAAATAATCAAGATATGATTGATGAAACATTCCTTTGATAGAATAATGAACATTCGAAAAATTGAAATTCTTACTTTTCCCATTTGATAGAAGTGTATGAGGAAGAATGTTGAAAATTTTTACATTTTTCGTAGAGAAAGCTTTGAGAAAGATGAAAAATGAGACAGCAATGTGTAGCACCGGACCTTGTACTCTCGTTCTCAGTAATAAGCTAAAGTGAATTGACCATAGAGCACTGAAGGACATTTTTCAAAATTCCAAAATTCTAATAAGAACGGAATGCGTCAAGGGATTTTTATAAAATTTCTTGGAAAGTGAAGATTGATCAGTACTCTCGATGGCATTAAAATTTGAGCTGATTCGGTTGAGTAGTTCACGAATTATGGTAGTGTGTCAGACTGAAAAAAAATGTCATTGATTCAATAAATCCATCGTTTGTGGGCTGCCAAAAACAAGCGTTATCAACTTAATTTGAATTCTAATTCCTCCAATTCCATACGAGATCGAAATAATAACTCTAAAATAAGCAAAATAATATTTTATTATTTCAATGTCGAATGGGATTGAACGAATAAGAGGTAGAGTTAATTGAAAAATACTTCTTTTTAGTAGTTGGCAATCGAATTTTTTTTCAGTGCATAGATTTTATTCAAAAGCGCTCACCGTGCTTTATTAACATCCGTTCATTTTGAAGTAGTTATTTAGCTCAAAAGCTCAAAATTGGCGACAGTTGGAGCACTCACAAAGTTTTTACTGAAAAATGTTAAATCTAATAAAATATTAATCTCGCAACTCTGTTATACACACACACACACACACATTAAACCAAACATTTTTTTTAAACCACTTTTGTCAAACATTTGTTGAAAACTTGAAAAAACGATATAATGAAATCAAATATATTTATTTTATGAAAATCGCTTGAAGCATTCAGAAAAAAATATCTGTTTTTCAATAAAAATTTATTAAATAAAACGCTCTTCAAAACTCTCGCCACGACTTGTTGAATTTTTAAATAAAATAAAAACAGTCGCTGAGATTCTCAAAAGGAGCTTTGGTCGGGGCATGACTTTTTATTAGCGGTGCAAAAACCTTGCGAGGGTCCAAAGACTTTTACTCACTGAGTCTCTTGTCGAGACTGGTTGCCCATACTTTTTCCGCCAGGGTAATAGACGAAATAGTAAATGTGTAAAATTTGATCGATGGCGTATCAATAATAAAAGATATAATCTAAATTAGTTTCATGTCATATTCCGATGAGATTGTCGGAACTCGACCCATAAAATATTGAACGAGGCAGTGAGGCGTAGATTAAATATTAAAGGATTAAGATTTGACGGATGGGACGTTTGGTTTATGGACGTATTAATAATAAAAAAAACTAATCTAATTTTCGTTGGGTAATAAAACGATAAATTTCGTAAGATGCAAGCCATAAAATATTGTATGAGCAAGTAGGATGCAGACAAAATGGTAGAAAATTAAGATTTGATCGATGGGACATTTTTGTGATGAATGAATTAATTTATAAAAATAATAATCTAATTTTCTTGGGTAATCACACGACATATTTCTTCAAACCTAACCTATAAAATGTCGTATCAGAGGGGGTGATGCAGACACAGGCAAGGGTATGCATTCTCGCGTCCCCCAGTGAATTCCCGTGCACTCGCCAGAACTGCTCTGTGGTTTTCCCCCACACCTATTCCCGCGTCTCCTCGTGTTGAATCAAATATTCACCCCTTATTCCCCTCCGTCGCCTCGGGGGACAAGAAATTTCGAGAAAATATTTGCCACAGGGCGCTTGGTAACTGTCCGACTCGGTTCTCGTTTCCTCTTCTCTGAGTATCTATAGTCAGCTACATTATATAGCTTCCCGTACTCCTCTTCGTAGAACTCGCTTCAGTCGGAGTGTTTTACGATTCTTCGCGTACTCTTGCCATCGAAAGCAACGCTCTTACGCGCACTAAACTTTTGAATAATGAAATTTTTGCTTTTTCTTTAGACACCAAAGCTCCTTTATTATAGTTGAGTTTCTTTTTTAAATGTTTGAGAAATATTTCCTTCCATGTAGCAATCACAACACATCTAGGGGAAAACGGCGTTATTGGATTAGTTGCACCAATAGACCATCCACATTTCTCAGTGATGCAAAGATAAATCACGGTAAAGTGGATTATATTTTATTGGGAATATCAAAATATACGTCTGCCTAGCGGAAATCGAATCGATACACCCAAAGTGCATGATGGAGCGTCTAACTTATATGGTTGATGTAAAAAAAAGGTTTCTTCATTGGACTTGGGTTATGTATCGCTAACTATACAGTCTGGTGAAGTTTTCCATACTCGTTCAGGTAAAGTCCCTGCCCGAGTATAAATTTCATCAGCCATGCCTGCTGTCACACGAGGTCCAGATCAGTTTTAGGTACGGTAACCTTAATTGGGGCATCCGTAAATTCACTTGCTCAGGTCCATGTAAGGCTGAGATATGGCATTCGTACTTAATAATGTCGTCTTTCCACCGGATCAGGCTGATGTCAGGCTAAATATGGTAACCTTATTTAGGGGTCGTCATAAGTTCACCTAATCAGGTCCATGTAAGGCCGAATATGGCATTCTACTTTAAAAATGCCGTTTTTCCACGGGATCAGGCCCATGTCAGGCCTTACATACGGTAACCTCATATAGATATGCCATTCATCGACCTTATCTGTTTCTCATAAGGTCTTCCTGTGGTATTTGGACCAAGATTTTGTCCAATTTACCTTCACTTTCCCTGGTCAGATCCGCATACGGTCTTCGTATGGCATGTTTTTTTTTAAATATGCCATAAATTTACATTATCAGGTTCGGGTAAGGGATAGATACGGCATTCGTTAAAAACATTTAAAAATTATTGTTATGCAAAATCAATCTTTTCAGCACCTTGCGTGTGCTGGATTTTTCACATCTTTATCCCATCGAGAAGTATTCGAAATTTTCGCTGAAACTCGCGTTTTACGAGACTGTACCACTAGAATTACTTTGAGATCTATCCAGGTACTGACCATCAAACGCCAGTACCTGAATGGGCGACCGCCCCATCATGTTTGAATTCTGAATATTTCGGTCGTAGTCACAATAAATGAATGTACCGTGTTGACGTGTTTTCATTTCAAGTATACTTCAAATAGACAATAAATATATAAACTTTCTAAGATGTCAATGGCCGAGTGGGCTAAGGCGCAGAACTGTCACCCAGAGGATCAAGGTTCGGTTCCCATCAACGGCAAATGAATTTACATGTGTTTTTTTCAGCAATTGATATGTATTGAAAACTAAATAAGCTCGAATATCCAATAGAAAGTGCAAAATAAATCGAATTCGATGAGCGCAGATAATTATTTTATAATTTATTTGCCGTTTGTATACGTAGGGGCTTAGTAGGGCAGCCTCTATCCGGCCCTTACCTGGAAAACTTAATCTGGGCCTGATCATGCGCTGCGTTACTTTCCTGCAAGGCCCGTATAAGGTTGCCAGGCAGGGGCCTTAGATTTAAATCCGGCTACCACGCTAGGGCCTGATATTCCCCGTAACTGAATTTCTACTCGGGTGTAACAGAATCACAGAATGAACGATTCTTTTGACACATTCCATAATAGAGAGTAGTACAGTAGATAAGACGATCGGGATGAATAGAGTAGCAGTAGCGCCGGTTCAAGTCACCGGTACACGGAAAAAACAGCTTCGTTGAGCCAAGTAATTATTTATTAATTGAGTGAAAATTTCTTGCCACAACCACCCGGTTGGTCGGTGTAACGACCTGGTATTAGTCACATTTACCATTTCGAAATTGTTTTTTGCACTCTCTGTGCAAAAATCTCTCATAACGTAGAGTTGTGTAGAAATGAAAACTTAGTATGAGGTACATACCTAATTAAGTGGTCCATAGACGAAGTCGGTCCATTGGATATCAAGAAAATAACCCCTTTGCTAATGTGTTTAGAAACTTGTTCTAATGTGTTTGAAACAGTATTCAATCACTTACGGCACTACTTAGTGTTTGCTACCAAAACTGACTTCAGTGCTCTGTACTTAAGTTATTTATAACTTCAAAACAGAATTCATTGATGATGAATTAAGGTTACGAGGGGGGCGAATAAGGTCCAATTTTGCAATTTTTTTTTTATATTGGAGTAGATATTGGAAACCTTCCTTGAACGCTTAGAAGAAACGCACTTACGCACTTACCATACATTGAAAGACCTAACAACCTGAGAAATACGTACGTGCAATTGCAACATTACGTACTTGCAACAGTTCCATAAAAATGTAATAATTTTGACCAAATCATTGAAATACCATATGATGACCAGAAAAATGATCGTCAACTTTTGGTCGGTCCTTTTTTGACATAAACTCTCATACTTTCGTTGTGTTGGGAGACCGTTCATTATTATTATTTTTACATTGTATTAAATCCAACATCTATCTATTTGTATGCATGCACTAAATTTGAAAGTAGCTCAATCGATTTGACATGCGATTTTCACGTGAGTGAAGCAACGGGTACCAATATTGGTTCACTTACTATAAAATAAAATTATAATTATTATATAAAATTTCAGATATTGACATAAACATCAAAATAATATTAGTATTGCCTATCTGACACAATAAACAAGATCACAAACAATTTATTTGCATAAACATAACATCAGTCGATTCCGTGAAAATACAGATTCTCCATCAGATGAGAAATATTTATACCGCCAAAGCTGTCACATATTCCTTTTCACCTGCTCATGATTTCCGTTTTCACGGTGCACAAACATTTGAATCACCGCTTCCTTTTCCTCATTCCTTTCAGCCAACCGCACTCGCCCTCCGGTAATTACGCGGAACCCGCAAACATCCGTCTGTTTTTTTTTTTTGTGGAATTTATTCTCGCAACGGAAATATTTAATTACAGCAGTGGGGGAAGGTTAAGGGTTGAAGGCACGTCTGCATGGTTTACCGCAGTCCAAGTTGCAATATCAGTCAGAAACGCAGTGCGCTTGCTTGCAAGTTAGACTCCGCTAGAGTTCGCGACACGTTCGGAAGATTAACCGGAAGACGTACACGTGGAGTCACCACTGCCATACCGAAGCATCGGTGGTGCATCGTGTATGAAAGACTCGAAAGCTCCAGGCGTTTGGGACGTAATGCCTTTCCGTGGTTTCCTTCGTGGCGTTCAGGATCTCCTACCCATTTCTGGCTCGCGCGTCTTTCCTCTTGACGGCGAATAACGTGAAGCACCAGACGGCAGGAATTCGACGCCAGTGGGAACGTAGTGGTGGAGCTTTTCGACGCGAGCGTTCTCTTGATGAAACTCTACGAGAGAATCCGCCTTCCTTCTCGTCAGGTCTTCGCCTCAAAAGCAAATCTCCATCGCCCGATACCATGACATTAAATTTCGCGTCTCCTGATGCTCGAGAGCTGTGGTATATGCAGTCGTAACATCGGATGGTGAAGTTAACAAAGTCATTCATGAATGCGAACACGAAAACTAATAATGTGCCGACTTAAAATAAGGTTAAGCATACAGCGGTATTCATTTAATATTCTATACTGCAAACATGGGTGCGTTCAGCTTTAAATATTTTTGAGTAGACAATAGTAGTCATGTAAGCTTCAAATCAACATTGTTGGCGACAGATGAAAATGCGTGATTTAGCCATTGAAAATATCGTTGAATTCGAAATGTATTTGATGGAAGTCAGTAATTATTGTCCTTAGAAGTTAACTGATTTATTGAAATAAAATATAATTATGTAGCTGACTTTTATACAATTGTTTAATCGACAAGATACATAAGTACATTGATTATGAGAGGATAATTATTTTGTTATTTGGCAATAAAATAATATACTGAAAATACCAATATGCAATGTTTAAATAATTTCGATAATTTCGTATGGTTGCATCGGGTTCGTGCACAAATAAATTATATAATATTTGAGCTTAACTAAGCTTCAATATTTTACAATTTTATAATTCATCTCGGCACGGTCGATGAGAGCTCTCGCAACTTATTTCCTGGAAGCGACAACAAAGCCTGAGTGCCAGGAGTGGTGCGTCAAAAGCAAATTATTTAGCACGAAATAATGCGTATGAAATTTTGGACGACGAAAAATATGCTCCCTGATGAATTTTCCGGTGATCAGAGGGATATGTTTGAACTCTGATGGAAACATACTGAGTTAAAAAAATGATCCAAATTATAAATATTGTCGAGTGTTAATTGGACGCGTAAAATGGATTTTGCACTTGTTTACTTATGAGCGTTACTCCGCAGTAAACTGCAGACTTTCGTAAATTGATCGTTGATTCCGTAATTAATAATGGTAGAAAAATAAAAATCTTTATATGATAACTCAATGGATTGAAAAACGTAAGTGTGTTGCTTCACATTAGGGAAAAAAAAGTATGCAAAGTAGAACCTTGCACATTGCTTCCTCATTATATTTCGCTTTTTACAAAGCAACCTCGAAGAGAAAGTATGGTAATTGATTTTGGCTTCCTCATGGAGGAAGCTTAATAAAAAGCGAAATATAATGAGGGAGTAATGTGCAAGGTTCTACTTTGCATCCTTGTTTTAAATAAATAAATAAACGCACCCGCCCGCTTTATGAAAATATAATAAGGACGAACGGTCCGGAAACTCCTTCGAATACTCTATCTTCTCTGTTTTTTTTTGTAGAACACAATAGAAACCGGTGTTTTCTGAAATTTCATTGAGAAGCAAAGATATGGCTAGTTTATACAACATAAATCGCTACTTTTCGCAACATAGACTGTACAACAGCGCTCTTAAAATATGGTATCGTTCAACATTTTTGGGCTATATCTGACATATTTTTCTGTTAATCATGAATCTGGCACTCATTTAACTCCCAGCTCGATATTTGATACCAAAATTCGCATAGCAGTAAAAATCAAAAAATTAAAAAAATCAAAATCTCATAAAATTTGGATGTTTCAACCGATCTTAACCAAATTTAACAGGGATCACCGGTGTATAAAAGCTCACATACATACCAATTTTGAGCTTAATATCTCGAAAATTAAAAGAGTTATCGCATTAACAGACATTTAAAAAAAAATTAAAAACCGCGTAAAAATTTAACGATCATGGGGATTTTAACAAAAATTGGTATGAACGATGAGGATTGACCCCTCTATCTATGGTGTAAATTCCAGCTCTATATCTCGAGTAGTTCCCGAGTTATAAAGGTTTACATTTTTTGAGCGATACATACACACACACACATACATACATTCATACAGAATTTTTTTTTCTAAATCACTTTTCTTGACGTTTTGGACCTTTCTGAGTGTACTGACATGAAAATCTCGAAAAAAACAATTTTCACGAAACCAAATCTTCCTCTGTGAGGAAGCAATATAAACTTAACTAACCGACATCAGTGGATGCGTGGTCGGTTTGTGGCTTCGGCGATCCCCAAAGTTAAGCAGCATTTCTTGCGGCCGAAACTTAGATGGGTGATCGCTTAACTGTGCACACGGTTTGCATATCAACTCCTGGACGGTATCCTATTTTGTTGCATTTCTAATGTATTCATATTTAGTAGAAACTCAGTAAAATAAAGCCGCCTGTATTAGGCAGGTTTGCTGCAGTTTCCCCATGCCCTCGTGTAAATTCGCCATAGTACCCGAGTAGAAATTCGGTATGTTACATCAGACGTTAATATGGTGCTGCCAACCCCTATGGAAGTAAAGTATATGCAAGATCTATAAAAGATGAATCCTAGATGTACAACTTATAACTTTCCCAAATAATTCTATATGTCGGATATATTTTAGGATATATACGAAATATATGCGAGTGAAGAATATATCCGAGATACATCCAATAAATAAAAAATGTAATTTTGTTATATTATCGTCCGGAAAGTTCTGTATATCAGATATAGTTTCGTATATATTTATTTTCCTTGGGGGAAGGCCCTGTCAGGGCCTTCACATCGCCCGATCAGGGTTTGATTTGTGTCTGATGTAACTCTGAGAATTTCTAAAAAATATTATATAATTTGTCTTTCTACCATCATAGAGAGCTTTCACAATTGAATTCGAGCCAGACTGCCAGGAATGGTTCTTCAAGAATCCCCCGATGGTCAGAACCCGTGTAGAAAAATAGTTGGGGCTCTGCCTTGGTCCTTTCTAGTTTGCCCCAGTTCTATTAGGGGCTCTACTAGGCTAGTCACGCTTGAAACTACGGGCCTTTACACGGAGAAAAGGGTGTAGTTGTAGGAACTATGGAGTTGATACGTGCCAACCAACAGGCGTGGTAAAATATGGCATTAGCAAGTTATTGCGTGTCAGAACCAACCGATTGGTAATGCCAACTAACCGATTGATGTCAACCAACCGATTGGTGGCGCTAACTAACCGCTTGGTAGTGCCAACCAACCGATTGGTGGCGCCAACTAACTGATTGGTAGTGCCAACCAACCATTGGTAATGCCAACCAAACTACATCTAACGTTCCAAGCATTTAAAGGTTAGTTTTCTCAACTAACCCGTTTTCTCCGTGTAGAGGCTCAATATGAGCGATCGTAGTGAGGGTTCCACATTTAAGACTGATTAGGCCCCGAAGTTTGTCGTGGCCGCCTCTGTTGAGCCTAGTAGGGTTCTAGAGTAGATTCCCTATTGTGGATGTCATGTTTATACCTAAAAAGGCTCCTTATTTAATCGCAGCTGCCCGAACTAATTTCTGTAGGGGAAGTGCATAGTTGTGTTGTAATGTAAAAATGTTATATTGAATAGTTGATCCACATTATATATACTTTCACGTATATGTTCGACATGTAACAGAAATTTTTATTTTTTATCCAGGTCGTCAGAACAATGAATTATAATTATCTTTATTTCCCTTACAAAATACACGGCGTGACTACAACTCGTAGGTGGTAAGTAGCTTTTAGAATTTCATCGCATCGTCATTATCGTATCTGAGATGAACTTAAGAGTAGGGTGCAACAAGTCTCTCGTTTAATACCGACGTCTTCGAGTTTTTCGTGTCTTTACTGTGTTGCACTGCTGCTTCAGACGTCCTGGTACGCTTCTAGTCATTCCCTTTTCCACCCTTCGAAAATAGGAATTTAATAGGCAGTCCAGTGAGGCAGCTGGGTCGCAAAGACCCTCGGACGGCGTAACATCCTCCCCCCTTCCTGCCCCTACCTCGTCGAGTTAATACGAGCAGCCAGGAAAGTTAAAAGCTTCACGAGAGCGCGCGAGATCGTTTGGAGAAGAAGAAAATGAAATAAAAAGCAAGCTATTAAGTTGAGGATGGACGGAAAGAGAAAATAAAACCAGTGCCGGATTAAGCCAGAGAACGGCAAAAGTGGCTTGCAGCGAGCAAAGTAACCATTCGTATAAATGGAATATATGGAAAAAGATAAAAGGAGAATGGATATACCAAAGGAGATAGGTAAAAGTTACACGGAAAGACAGATTGCGTGAGAAGGATAAGACAAAATGAAGAAGAAGGGCAGTGAAAACGACGAAAGAAAATGGAGGGTCGTGCGGCATGCTCGGCTCAACGTCGAAGCTTTCGTGCTATCGTATTTGCTTTTCGACGTGACAGAGTGCTCAGGGTCCGCGTTTCGTTCGTTTGTTCGCTGCTTTCGTGCGTTCTCAACTTTAATCCATGATAAAGGTCTACGTATCCATCATATTAGTTTGTACATTTACAGAATCGTGCCATGAGCACAGAAATAAATTAAATGCAGGGTAAATTTGATAAACGCGTAGATAAAGAATGGATATAGACGGAACTAAAACTGTAATATTACACATTTCACAGAATTATAATTTACTAGAATCGTACAAATTTAAGACCCAATCCTGTAGCACTCGAGTACTTGTGAGAATTTCTGAAGATCGAATAAGATCTTTAGAATTTATCTTCAAAATTAACTAATAAAATAAAGATTTCAAACAATAATTTAATAGATTGTTCACAAAGTTGACTTAAGTAAAAATTCTTACCACGTATTCACCAAGGCAAAGAAAAAAGTTAGCATCGAGGATCGAATGGGGAGTCCTCACATGTGATACACCATCGAACGGTGAGGATCGACAAATTTCCTCATTCGCCGTCGACGTCGCCTTCGAGCGGAAATTGCGTGTTAGTATATCCTAGCAAACCTCAAATTGAAGTGGTGAACGAAAAGCTGTTTTCCTTCAACAAGCAACATATTTTTCAAGCGATAAACAACAGCTCTTGCGTTAAAAATGGATCAAAGGGAGCTCAAGGGGTGTAATCGCATCGAGAAACAATCCCGTCAAAGCGAAAGAAAATATTTCAAAAGCAATAGATGTACCCTAGTGGTTTTGTCCACCTTTGGTGCAGTTTAGCCCACTGAGTTCGAAAGGATAAAATTATAAATATTGTCCAAACCGGAATAAATCGAGTAGACAATTTAGTTAACTTCTGTGACTACTGTTAACATGCGAATACGAGTAACCTGGCTTATGGCCACAACGAGAGAAAAGATTTCATTGACGCCAAAGAAATGGATGAATTGTTTTTTTTCATTGATTTCAACGAAATAGTGCATTTGAATTTCAAAGAGAACATTTCATTGCCTGCAAATATTTACTTAGTGAGCATATAATAAAGAAAAAGTTTCATTGTTTTAAAGAGACGTTTTCATTGATTCAAAGTAACGTTTTCATTGATCTCTCTCTTGCACCTAACTTCACTTTTTTTGTTTTCTGGTTCTCCCCAACGAACGGCTTTAAGTTTCGACGAGCCAGAAGCTTAGCTTATTTCTGCCGTACTTCCTTACATACTCACAAAATTTGAGCTATATTTGCCGCGTACTTCAGAAAAAATAGGTTTCGAAATTTTTAGCTGGTAAGAAGAAGGTTTCATTCAATCAGAGACGATATCTTTGAAATCAATGAAAAAGGTTCATTGGTTTAAAGAAATGTTTCTTCGAATCAATGTCACTACTTTTCATTGAATTTGAGATCATTCACAGAAAACATAGTATTGAAATTCAAGTATTTCATTTTATTGGCTAAGATTTCCGTGAATCAATGAAACTTTTTCTCTTGGTGCACAAATGATACAGTGCATCTACCCTATGTTATAAAATATTTTAATTGATCCAACTTACTGCTATGCACATTCAATTTCCTCGACAGAGATTTTTTCTACCTATTTGTCGATTTTCAAAGCCTATCCTAAATAATTTGTGGCAGATAATATTTTCGGAATAAAGAAGCAGATAGCTGCACCGAGAGAAAAAATTTCATTGATGTCAAAGAAATGGGTGGATTGATTTTTTTTTCATTGATTTCAACGAAATATTTCTGTGATTTCAATGAAATAGTGCATTTGAATTTCAAAGAGAACAGTTCATTGCCTGCAAATAAAGATTTACTTAGTGAGCATATAATAAAGAAAAAGTTTCATTGTTTTAAAGAGACGTTTTCATTGATTCAAAGTAACGTTTTCATTGATCTCTCTCTTGCACCTAACCTCACTTTTTTGTTTTCTGGTTCTCCCGAACGAACGGCTTCGAGTTTTGAGGAGCCAGAAGCTAAGCCTATTTCTGCCGTACTTCCTTGCATACTCACAAAATTTGAGCTTTATCTGCCGTGTACTTCAGGAAAAAATAGGTTTCGAAATTTTTAGCTGGTAAGAAGAAAGTTTCATTAAATCAGAGACAATAACTTTGAAATCAATGAAAAAGGTTCATTGGTTTAAAGAAATGGTTCTTCGAATCAATGTCACTACTTTTCATTGAATTTGAGATCATTCAAAGAAAAGATAGTATTGAAATTCAAGTATTTCATTTAATTGGCTAAGATTTCCGTGAATCAATGAAACTTTTTTCTCTCGGTGCACAAATGGCACAGTGCATCTACCCTATGTTATAAAATATTTTCATCGATCCAACTTACTGCTATGCTCATTCAATTTCCTCGACAGGGATTTTTTCTACCTATTTGTCGATTTTCAAAGCCTATCCTAAATAATTTCTGGCAGATAATATTTTCGCAATAAAGAAGCAGATAGCTGACTAATTCCACAACAGAACCAAATTGAAATTAATCCAATTAACCCTAGCTTAGTCTCAGTATCTTACACCAGAGTGAAGATAATTGGAACCGACGCATAATAAGAGATAACTTCTAACCGAGATCTCGAATCTGGGAATTACTATGAATGAGATTCCACGCCGGAAACTCGATAATTACTTCGTACAGTAAAGAAAATCTTTGACTCCAGCCAATGGTATTGTGCAGATAAAATAGGCTTTCCGATATTTTATTCGAATCAAACGTTGTACACACATAGTATCTCTACCTAGGAATTGGCCTTATTTGTACAAGCGTTTCACTGCCGAGAATCCGCAATCAATCTCTAGCATACATTATACGCATTAACGTGGAAACATTTCCTTTGTATAGCTTTTAATTAACGACGCAGGAGTAAGAGAATTCAACAGCGGTTGAGGCGGTAACGGCCGAAGCAGTGGCAAGCGAATAGGAATGCTCGCGGTCTGACCGAGCTCTCTACGGTCTCCAGACTATTCATCTCCAAACGTTCCCGTTCCTGATCAAACACTTCGGACCGTTCTAACCCCTGCAGTTACTACTGATCCTCAAACTGATCCTACATGGGGAAACACGCTACCCTTGCCCCACATATCTCTCTAGATGCTTCTGTTATAAGGGGCAAACTTGATATAAATCAGTATAATCGCTTCGTACGTTAGTTACAGATACGAATCCATAGTACACATATATATCCTAGGAGTCTGTAAACACTGGGAGGGTATCCTTCGTAGCTTACATCCTCATATCTTACTGAGCGAAGTTGTAGAAGAGCATATACATGTTTTATTAGCCATACTAATGCATAAACTCGAGAGAGAAGTGGAACTGACTCCGCTGTCCCTTGTACGTCGTTGGTCATCCAGAAAACTTACTTCTCTCTACGTTATGTAAGCTGTCAGAATGCCAGAATTTGTTTTGAAGTCATGTTCAGAGGTACATTAGTCCAAACACTGAAATTGGTGTGACATTTTGTAATTCAGTGGCTTGGTCTAACCTGGCGGTCATACGAAAAAAAACCCTCTTTTATACCATTAAGAAATGACAGTTATAGACTATGACACATCCAGCAGTTTATTCCGGCTCAGCGCAAAATTTAAAAAGCTGAAATCTGTCTCACAGTCTTCAGATTGATGAAATGATTCTCAAATTCATCTTTATCATCTGCAAATTATCAGACCTCTTGCAATTTCTGTTAGAGGTTTAAAAACTCACTTACATTCCCATCTGGCGTTCATACCAATCTTGTTATTAATAGACCTATCCACGGTATCCAGTAACCCACAGGAAGCTTACCTAATCGAGCGCCAGTCAAAGCAATAAGCACTAGCTAGATTAATGGGATAATTTCCAACGATTCCGTCGATGAATCAAAGCAAGTGGTAAAACACGATAACGTAAGGGTTTAAATGGAGGAGATTCATGTACAAGAGCCCACAAGGTTGGTTCAGTGAATGGTAAAGCTGTATAAAATATATATGAAACATTCTCGGTAAAATAGAGTCGAATTATTTAGTTAAAAGTGAGATTGTCACAAAAACTTTATTTATTATTAAAACATGTCACACTTTACAAAAAAAAATAGTTTATTCCTCTTTATTGTCAGATAATACAATTTTGCAGAATACTTTTCGAAAAACAACTGACGAATCTATTGGTGTAGGTCAGGTTCAGTACATAAATATTTCAACGAGAATGCCCCATATATGTCGTGTATATGAACAGGTGAATGAACGGCAAAGCTTATGATATAGAGCACTTATATTTATGGAGCAGAAATTTCCTCGTAGAAATTTGTTTAAAAATCGGATTATCACTTCAATAAAATACAAGTTCTCGAAAATAAATCTTGCGCTGCTCCACTGTATTTACAAAATTTTGTGATTTACGGCAGAATTTTAATGTAAGTTTCTCTTTATTATAATAATTTTCGTACTTTACGAAAAACGACTTATTCCTCTTTATTGTCATGCACGGAGAAAAAAAAATGTCGTTGACACAACTACTTTTTTATGATTTCGCTATAAATGATTTGTGTCAACAATATCTTCATATTGTTCCCGTAAATAAATAAATAGTCATCACAACTCATTTATGACACACTCATTAGAAAATGAATTACTCTTTTTCTCCGTGTGTAATACAACTTTAGACAAACCAAAATTCTTTTTATCACATGAATCATATAATTTATTTCAAGCTAACCAAATTTTATCGGAGCAGTTTTTCGATAGTCCGCATATATTTAACATATATGTAACATATATGTTAAATATATGGCGCCAAAAAGTTCTATACACTGCATATATGTGTACAAAAATATATGCAAAATATATGAGATATATATATGAAAAAAATATAAAATATATTTCATATACGTTTAGCGCCAAAAAGTTCTGTATGTCGAATATATCGTGCATATATCAAGAGTTGTGGTAGCGACTCGACGCCAAGTTAAAAAAGAAATTAATGTTGCCTTAACACTACGATTTGTCTGTCTGATCTTGATTTCTATTTCCATGTGGGAGGTCTGTACATTTCCCAGATATTAACATTTAGAAAAAAGACACAAAAAACAGTTGCAAACATTATAGTAAAGAAAATATGTATTGCAGAACCAAATAAAAAAATGCGAGAGTTTAATTTTATGACATCCTTCTAGACAAAAAAACGTCAAATTTATTGGTGCGTGACCGAATTAGAGAAGAAACATTTTGACGGAAATTCCCCATGTATATGTCCAACTTTATATAAGGGGCCAATTTAGCGTTATCTAAGTCCTGTACTATCGTACATTGAAAGCTTTTATAGCTGTTAGCAAAGTCCGCCGATTCTCGCGATCTGTGAGTGCCCAAAATGCCCCGATGACAACGGCGACGACGTCGGAGACGGGATATAAACTTCGTACGCTAGTTAATGCACTACGAGCTTCTGCTGCGTCTTCTCTAACTCGAGCACATCTTGAAGCTTGCGTGTCAAGTATAATTCAATTCTCGGGATTTTCCGGATCCCTATAGTTATTCGAAGGGAAGGATCGAAATCTTGAGCAAACTTTCCCAGACTTTTCTTACATCTCACTGTAGCAGAAGTCACCCCACTATTGGTAGGATTTCTAAAACCGGATATATGGCTCAAAGCGATTCTCGAGATAAAATAAAAGGACGCTTCCCACTCGACGTAAACCACCATTCTCAGACAATACGGTTTTGTTGTTTATGTCCTTTCCCATAAATCAATAAATAAATCCAGGAAAAGGTATTATCCTATGATAAATTAATCCTGGCTGCCGTCTTGCGCGAGAAATATTGAACTTGTGTTCAAGAAATGAATGGACACTTAATGCCATGTGCAGAATGTACTGGGTATTGCGGTTAAATGAGTCATAAAAATGAAATTTTCATTCCGATATGTATATACATATCTGTGCACGTTGGGCATCGAATTATTGGAATTAAATATTTTTCCTTATTTATTATATTGTCAAGAAATAATGATTGATATCGATCGCAACTTCATACAACTCACATATATTGTGCCGCAAAAATAGTACGCTTAGAATCAAAAGGACAATTGTAACACAAAATTGCAATTCTGAACTTGTAATGATTTTTTTATAATTAAAATTTAATGACGATATTGTATACTGACACGGAAATTAGAATTATAAGACGTAAAAAATTCTAAATCAAACAACACTAAATAAATTGCAAACAAAACAATGACAATTGGCAGATTGAAATTTATACAGAAAGGTATTACATCAGAATAATTCAACAAAAATAAAATACAATAATTATAACCAATTAATTTTCGAATTTAACGAATAATATATTGTATTTTAACAATTGTCAGACGCACATATTTATTCGTATATAGAGATAGATTTATAATATGAAAATGTCCAAATATAAATTATAAAAAATTCTGAACTATGAGTTTTACACATACATACCAGCACACTATTAAACAATTAATATATATATATATATATATATATATATATATATATATATATATATATATTTCTTTGCCAATAATCAAATATCATATAAATAATTTAATATTGTTTCATCCGGTTATGTAATTGGGCGATTATATGAGGTGATAAAAGATATTACTTATCTAGAAATAAATTTTGATGAAAGCTGAAGCCCACCAAATAAGCATCACCTGTCCATGTTTTGTAGACGAGGAAATTCAACTTTGAAACAATGGAAATATACAATATTGTAGAGTATAATACAGGATAGACTGATTATAAAAGCTGGTGTCTCAGCGACTACCGAAACTCTTTACTTCTCCTTTTCGAAAGAATATCTGTGTCAGAGTTGTAAATCCCCATTAATTCATGAGATATAGTTTAAAGTACAATTTGTTTTGTGTTCCGTCGCATGGGACGAATATATAGTTGAAACATTGTTTTTTGAATATTATAAAGTAATGATAAAGTAGAGAACGTGCGTAGCCAACGTTCGTTCAGACGCGACGCTATTTCTGCCCTGAAGGATAATAAAGTGAGGAATTCCCAAATTATCTGCGGGTCCGCGCGTCACGTCGAACAACTGCCACATTTGGCGACCAGATTCGACAGTTTTTAAGTCTTTATTCTTTAAGATCTTCTAGGCAATAAGGTATGCGTGCAGTGAGGCATGGACTATGCTCGAGGCCCATCTGACCAGCATGCTAGCGTACCTCAATAAAGGGATTAACTCCGCGCTGACTCGACGCTCGAGTCAGGCGCGGAAAACTTTTTATTCTGGTAAGGAGCGCGTCACGGGAAATCGCAGCCGGTCAAGCTTGGGTCCGACAGGGATGTCCACTCTGCACCCATCTTCCCCACCAAAACAATCCCCTTCGTGATTGGTGATGAGAAAAATCCGCCTACTCTTTACTTTTGCACCAATGATAACCGCGTGAAAAATAGAGTCTCGCCCTTCCCTTTTTTAAGGAACTTCTCGTCACCAACTATGAAAAATCAGTCAAACTTTTCACCTCGACCGAGTCACATCAATACCTACTGGGCAACAGTTGAGATTGACTCGTGTTGGGGTAATTTTCTTTAAGCGATTATTGTGCCTTGAGACCGCTCTCAAGCACAAGTAATAATAGCTCATACCCACGCGTTGACTCATAATATACCAAACTCCAATACAAACGTGCAAGTAAATATTAAGTAATTTAGTGTACAGTGTTGACTTTCAATAAATAATAGTTTTCCGTTGTTCATCTACTATTCATCAAGTAACCCTTCACATACAAAAAATCAAGTCGTTGGTGATTAACTTCCCTGACGACAATACCAAGGGACTACGTCACCGCCAGTGTGTAAATCGGGCCTTACAACCCCGAAAGGTCGAAGTGTTACCGCGCGGTCCCGAAGTATTAAACATTTTGGTCCTTCGAGCCGGATCCGCATATCCGGTCTTAATTCTTTCAGTCTACGGACGATTTAATAAACAGTTCTAACAGTGCTACTGTAGTGAATGTGATAGTGAAAAGGAAACAAGGACAATCGAATCTAGCACTGACATCGCCAGACGATAAGCTCGTGCCAATTCATTGTTAATTCGGTTCACTCCTCATCGTTCACACCCTTCAAACTCTCTTCGAACTGCACGACAATGTCTCTTTCGGAAGAACAGCAGAGAATGAAGGATAGACTCGTTCGCAAACGAGGCTACATAAGGGGACAACTCACGTCCTATAACAAACAGCTGGACGCTCAACGTGAAAACCCAGAGCTTGAGATACTCAAGATATACACTGAGCGTCTCACAAACTGTTTCGCAGAGCTAATGCGCATAACAGAGGATTTAGAAGAACTCGATCCCATGGGTAACCACGCAGCGACTCAGGCGTCCATGGAAGAAGAGTATATCCGCCTCCTTGCAAGTGGTCGATTGCTCGAGCGCAGAATGGCTACGTCGGCAACATCCGATGCAGGAATTGCAATTAGCGAACAGCGATCGTCACCAAATCCGTTTGGCATCGCAACAGTTACAACGCGTCTTCCGGAGCAGGCCCTACCGAAATTCGACGGTAAATACGAGGATTGGTTAGGCTTCAAGGAAGATTTTCAATCGTCCATTGGTCAACGCGTGGATCTTGCGGACACACAGAAACTCAAATACTTGCGGTCATGCCTCCGCGGGGAGCCTGAACGGCTGGTGAGGAGTTTCGATACGACCAATGCTAGCTACCAAGAAGCCTGGAATCTGCTGAAGGAAACGTTCGAACACAAGAACAAAATCGTCGACCGCCACTTCTCTGCGATTTTCAGCATTCCGAACATGCAAAGGGAGTCGCCAGCAGAACTCAACGCAATGATCAACACAGTGCAGTTGCATCTGTCACAACTGAAGTCGCTCAGCATCAACCAATGGGACAGCATCCTGGTCCATATCGTGCTCAGCAAACTCGACAAAACGACGCGACGAGATTGGAAGCGAAATCAAAGGGGAAATAAGCTCTCAACCTTTGACGAGTTAATCTCCTTTCTCCGGGACGTCGTAGTATCATCAGATGACGTTGGTCCTGCTCGGTCAACGAAAGAAGAGAGGGTGCATGAGCACAAGAAGAGCAGGGGCAAGGACAGTGATCACGGTACAAAGAGTCAAGGCACCTCAAAAACTCAGTGCTTCTCCACAACTGCTGCGGCAGGATGCCAGATCTGTAATGGAACACAGCATCCGGTCTTACGCTGTCAACAGTTCAAGGCCTTACCGCCCAAGGATCGACGTGAGATAGCAGTGAAGACACGACTATGTCTCAACTGTCTCAGATCCGAACATAGTACGAAGGAGTGCGGGTCAAAATACACGTGTATGGTCTGCAAGGGAAGGCATCACACGTGGCTTCACTATTCAGAAGCACCGAAGACGTCGCCTTCAACGCACCATACTAGTGAAGCATGACTAGCCGCTCCTGAAATCTCCTCGGAAGACTCCGATATGATGTCACTTGTCGCCAGTGTCATATCGAAGGACGTTTTAGTTACTGCCGTTGTAAAGGTCGCTGATACAAACGGATCAAACAGACTGCATCGAGTATTGCTGGATACCTGTTCAAACTCAAATTTTATGACGGACAGGCTGGCGACTTCTCTCGGTCTCCCCAAGGAAAAATGCAGCATTCCTATTAGTGCAATGAACAAGACACGGAGTAACACAAACTATCTTGTCAAGGCGACAATAACATCAAGACTCAACGACTTCACAAGAACGTTGAGCTTCCTGACGGTAAGAGACATCGCCGGGCTGATACCAGATGAAAGAATATCGCGGGAACATCTTCATCTGCCGAGAAACAAACCGCTAGCGGATCCACAGTTCGATCAGCCAGGAGAAATAGACATGCTGATCGGGTCTGGCACTACGCTCTCTACACTCTGCGTGGGACAAATAAAACTCTCGAAGCCATCGGAACCTGACTTGTATCTTCAAAATACTCGCTTAGGATGGATCATCGGCGGCCACATCTCCGAGAAAAACATATCCCAACAGTCCAACAGTGAGCGTCAATGCTTTCTGGCGAATATGGAAAGGATTATGAGACGATTTTGGGAAATCGAAGAGCCAGCTCGGCAACATCACCCGGTTGAAGCTGATTGTGAGGAGCACTTCCGACAGCACACCAGACGGGACAAAACCGGACGGTACATCGTCGCGCTTCCTTTCAATGCTAAGAAAGCTGAGCTAGGACAAACAAGATCAATGGCTGAAAAACGTCTCACATCACTTGAGAGGAAACTGCGTCGCGATCCGCTTCTTCAAGCCCAGTACAACGCCGTCATACAGGAATATCTAACCCTTGGACATATGACAAGGGTGCCATGTGAGCCTACTACCAAGGGATATTATCTACCGCACCACGCGGTTATGAAGGAATCTAGCCAAACTACGAAGGTACGTGTAGTGTTCGACGGATCGGCAAAATCCTCGACCGGAATATCCTTGAATGAGACTCTGCTAGTCGGGCCTACCATCCAGGACGACATTTTTTCACTTCTCTTGAGATTTCGAACCCACGCCTACGTACTCACTGGAGATATTGAGAAAATGTACCGACAGTTCTTGGTAAGCGAAGAGGACAGAGCATATCAACGGATTCTTTGGCGTGACATTGACGGTCAAGTTGCTACGTATGAGTTGAACACGATTACGTTCGGCTTATCACCAGCACCGTACTTGGCTATCCGCTGTCTCCAACAGTTAGCCGAGGACGAAGGTCAAGACTTTCCACGGGCAGCGAAGGTCATAAAAAACGATTTATACGTCGATGACCTCTTGACCGGAACAGCTACATTTGACGAAGCACTCTCTCTACGCAACGAAATCGACGCACTGCTCCGACGAGGAAATCTCAACTTGAGGCAATGGGCATCCAATGATCCGAAGCTCCTTGAAGGTCTGCCATCTAGCCATGTCAACCTGAGGCTTCAGTCCAAGGAGGACAACACCATCAAAACATTGGGAGTACATTGGAACTCTGAGCAAGATTCGATCATCTACACGGTTCATCCTACACCACTAAACGGTCGTGTAACTAAACGAATCATCCTGTCAGATATTGCAAGAGTGTTTGATCCCCTCGGGCTGTTGGGACCAGTGATCACACACGCGAAACTGATCATGCAACGCCTGTGGTTGGAGAAACTAGATTGGGATGATGCCATACCACTATCAATTTACACCGAATGGTTAAATTACGTGTCCCATCTCTCAAGGCTAAACCATCTCTCGTTCACACGTAGAATCGCTGCAGTCGAACCACGGGACATCCAGTTGCATGGGTTTTGCGACGCCAGTGAAAGAGCTTACGGAGCGTGCATTTACATCAGAGCAACCGATACTCACGGGGGAGTAACCTCCACATTATTATGCGCGAAAAGCCGTGTTGCACCACTGAAGAGGAGTGAACCCAGCAAGTCCGCAGCAGATCAGGAAGATCGAGAACGTACCGAACGTGCGACAATTCCGCGGTTAGAATTATGCGCAGCTCAGCTTTTGGCAAAACTCTACGTAACGGTACGTCAAGCAACACGATTAAATCTGAGCAAGGTGACCTTTTGGAGTGATTCCACTATTGCACTCCACTGGATCAAAACAGCACCACACCAACTTCAGCCTTTCGTCGCCAATCGCGTCTCCGACATACAGGAGCATACCAGTGCAAGTGATTGGCGCCACGTTCGGTCCAGAGATAATCCTGCTGATCTCATCTCACGAGGTCAAACTCCAGCGGAATTTATATCTCCGTCCATCTGGAAACACGGACCTACCTGGCTATTGGACGCTGAAGAAGACTGGCCACAACTCGGATTACCCAGTCTGGAGCGAGTACCAGAATTGCGGAAGGTGAAGTGTTTAACGACGCCCATTTCCAACAATATACTTACACGGTACTCGTCGATCATCAAACTGCGGCGAGTAATTGCTTACTGCCGACGATTTAAATCGAAGAATAAAGGACTGCTATCCAGCCAGGAACTTCAAGAAGCAGACAATGTAATTTTTAAATTGGTACAAGCATCTTGTTTCTCCGACGAACTACACGAGCTCCAAGAGAAGAAGAGTGTGGACAAGAAGAGCAAGATCAAATCTTTAAACCCGTTTCTCAACGTGGGCATTGATTACTGTGGCCCATTTTTTATCAAGGAAAGGAAGTTCAGAAACCGTGGCCGAATCAAGGTCTATGTTGCTGTCTTTGTCTGTCTCGCAGTCAAGGCAGTACACTTAGAATTAGTCAGTGATTTGACAACTGACGGATTCATGGCTGCCCTAAAACGTTTTATCGCACGAAGAGGACTCTGCCGGAATATATACTCGGACAACGGCACAAATTTTGTGGGTGCGAACAACGAGCTGAAGGAAATTAAGGAGCTTCTTCAATCGAAAGAACATCAAGAGACCGTGTTCAAATACCTCGCAGATCAGAGTATAAATTGGCATTTTATGCCACCACAATCGCCAAATTTTGGAGGAGTCTGGGAGGCGGCAGTGAAATCGTTCAAACGCCACATGAAACGAGTGGTCGGCGATCAGCTATTCACGTTTGAGGAACTAGATACGTTCATCACTGAAGTCGAGGCAATTCTGAACTCGCGCCCGTTAACGCCAATTTCATCAGACCCGAATGATCTTCTGGTCCTTACGCCGGGACATTTTCTGATTGGCACTCCCTTAACAAGCGCTCCTGAATTGGATGTACAACAAACATCAATCAACCGACTCTCAAACTGGCAGCACATCCAGAAGGTCAAACAAGACTTCTGGAAGCGATGGCATGCGGAATATTTGACAGAGCTCAACACTCGTCACAAATGGACTCACGGATCTCATAACATTAAACCGGACACGCTTGTGCTCATCAAGGATGACAACCAGCCTCCACTACGGTGGCCCATGGGACGTGTGATCGAAACCATACCAGCCGCAGATGGGATCGTCAGGGTTGTATGAGTAAAGACATGCAAGGGCATCTTCACACGGAACGTCCGCAGTCTTGCGCCGCTACCTATGGATACCAACAACGACAGCAGCAGCAACACCGATTAACTTTTATCCTTAACTCTTGATCGGTACCCTCTCAAGGGGGGAGTATGTTCCGTCGCATGGGACGAATATATAGTTGAAACATTGTTTTTTGAATATTATAAAGTAATGATAAAGTAGAGAACGTGCGTAGCCAACGTTCGTTCAGACGCGACGCTATTTCTGCCCTGAAGGATAATAAAGTGAGGAATTCCCAAATTATCTGCGGGTCCGCGCGTCACGTCGAACAACTGCCACATTTGGCGACCAGATTCGACAGTTTTTAAGTCTTTATTCTTTAAGATCTTCTAGGCAATAAGGTATGCGTGCAGTGAGGCATGGACTATGCTCGAGGCCCATCTGACCAGCATGCTAGCGTACCTCAATAAAGGGATTAACTCCGCGCTGACTCGACGCTCGAGTCAGGCGCGGAAAACTTTTTATTCTGGTAAGGAGCGCGTCACGGGAAATCGCAGCCGGTCAAGCTTGGGTCCGACAGGGATGTCCACTCTGCACCCATCTTCCCCACCAAAACAATCCCCTTCGTGATTGGTGATGAGAAAAATCCGCCTACTCTTTACTTTTGCACCAATGATAACCGCGTGAAAAATAGAGTCTCGCCCTTCCCTTTTTTAAGGAACTTCTCGTCACCAACTATGAAAAATCAGTCAAACTTTTCACCTCGACCGAGTCACATCAATACCTACTGGGCAACAGTTGAGATTGACTCGTGTTGGGGTAATTTTCTTTAAGCGATTATTGTGCCTTGAGACCGCTCTCAAGCACAAGTAATAATAGCTCATACCCACGCGTTGACTCATAATATACCAAACTCCAATACAAACGTGCAAGTAAATATTAAGTAATTTAGTGTACAGTGTTGACTTTCAATAAATAATAGTTTTCCGTTGTTCATCTACTATTCATCAAGTAACCCTTCACATACAAAAAATCAAGTCGTTGGTGATTAACTTCCCTGACGACAATACCAAGGGACTACGTCACCGCCAGTGTGTAAATCGGGCCTTACAACCCCGAAAGGTCGAAGTGTTACCGCGCGGTCCCGAAGTATTAAACATTTTGTAATTATGATTTCATAATAATAATATATAGTGATTATAAAATAGAGTGAAAACATTTGAATAGCTGTAAAAATACTAATATTCGCTTTAATATTGCAAGAAATAGTGGAAAAAATGGAAGAAATAAGTAATGCATTACTTATTTTTTTCCATTTTTTCGAAAGGATTACCGTGAATTTTTATTGAAAAATAATAATTTTTGCAGCCATTCCAAAGTTTAATAATCGTATTACAATCGCTACATATTATTATTATAAAATCATAATTATAGAGCTGATCGTATCATCATCATTATTTCTATAAGTATTAGGCATTTACAATTCTGATCTGTGTGATACCAAGCGAGACCTCATCGCAATATGCAGTTAATGAAATGTTTCATTATATTGCGATTACTAAAAAAAAACATCTTCTATCTATCATAGTAATCCCAACGCCAGGTTTTTCCGGGATGACCCAACTCACAATCAGAACAAATACAAATTCTTTTTCCAACAGCTGTAAATGTTGGAATTTTCAGATTATCAGCAGCTATGCACAGATTTACTGGGCTTATCAGTGTATCACTTGCCGAATTCGAGTCCATAATCTATATCATCATATGACGGTATAGGTTGCCCCTGTTTTAATTATGAAATATCTGCAGCACCTTTGAAAGCCGTTCCTGAGGTACAGCTGGATACTTGCCGCACGGCTAAACACTTAAACCCCTCGGTAATATCTCATGTTGACCAAATATGATTTTCGGCTAGCGAATGGGCCGACGATAGGCCCGTTTGGAAACCGCAAAGAGGATGACGGCGAGCGAGCGGGAGAGGGTGAAGTATACTGAGGGTAGTGCACGAACACTCGCGCACAGGAAACCCCATTTGCATTTCGTGTGACGGCGAGGGTACATAGTATGAGGAGGCATGGGCGCCTCGCAAACGGAATATTCCATTCATATGCATATCGCGCGGCCACCCACCTTATCGCGCTTTGCCAATTAACCCCCTGCCTCTGTTTCTCTTCTCCATCCCTTTTGCGAAGCCCTTTCGAAGTTTCTCCACCAGTATACACGACGAAAATTCTGCACACTTGCCTCCCCCCCCCCCCCCCCCCCCTCGTAGCTTCTACGAATTCGTAACCTTTCCGGTTAGCTTAAATCTTAAAGGAACATAAAACTTTCGCAGAAGCCACGCTGCTCACTAATTGTTACAATAATTCTTTACTTAGAAATATGAAAGAGTTGTGACGGGATTTTTTGTAAATCGCGTTCACACCCTAAAATGAAAGTATGGAACACAATATCTGGGGACTCATCGCATTTGTTAAAAATATACCTGAACAATTGAAATTCTATAAATTGTGATTAAATTTTTGATTAAAATCTGCCGAATAATCCAATTACCAGGCTCAACAAACCGTGAACCTTTATACGCAGATGAATCAGATGATAACCTGTAATAGGGACCCTAGCTGTGTGGACCCTGTTAAACATGGCGCCTCCTCACATCATCGCAGAAGCTAACACCAAGAAAACAGCATTGAGCCTATAATGAACGGAGAACCAATACAGCTTCTTATCACCTGCCGGGTTCACCTGGTACACTTACGGATCCAAAACAGAAGTAGAAGCAGAGGCGCTAATCTGAAGTAGAGGACCCAAGACAAGGATATCCTTGGCATTGAGTCACGCTGGCTCAGTTCTCCAAGCGGAAGTATACGACATCTGGGCCAGTGCCAGGTCCATCCTGCAGAAGGGCTAATGCGGCAAGCACATTTACATATGTAGTGACGGCCGTGCGACGATGCACGTCCCTTCATCACGTGGTGAAGAAATCCGGATTGGTACTCGACTGTAGTGTTCTGTCGCAAATCGTCTGCTGCGACAAAGTAAGCGTCCTATCAGTACCGAGTCATACAAGCATCCAAGAAAATGAAAAGGTAAATGTGTGGTCAGGGTCGGGGCTGCCGTTGGCGATCCGGTCCGTAGATGTCCAATTTCCATGGAGCACATCAGAACCCTGTCAGAACGGTGGGTGAAGGAACGTTTTATGGACTTCTGGCTACAGACAGAAGGAATGGGGACACTCTAGGGCCATTCTCAAGGGCACCTCGAATAAGCTAGGTTCTTCATTGATAGACCTGGGCAGACACCACCTCAAAGCTGTCATGGGTCTTGTCACTGGACATTGGCACACAGGGAAGCATCTTAGGTGTCTGAGAATAAGTGAAGAACCACTCTGCCCAAGATGCAAGAAGGAGGAAGAAAAGCCATCCCATCTTGTGATCCCTAAATACTGGGCGCTAAAGGATTTTCGACGGAATCTCCTTGTAGCCACCGTTTTCGAATTACTAGACTTAGAACAAGTGGGCGTTCTCCTACTCCTTGGAAACGCGGCACGCCTAATCCACAATCCTACGTAACAGATACCTTCCCGTGATAGGTACTAGAACAATGGTTCTTATAGGACTGAGCGCTCGGTAATTTTTCAAATACAATACAACCTGGAATATTTCATAAGTTTAATATTTTGCTTTTTTAAAAAGGCAATACACTAAATGGAAAAGGCTATGCCTACTTATAAAACAGGAATTACGCTCAAGATTATTAATATTGGATTTTGACAAATTCCGTGACGATCTTCAAAAGTTTTTACATGTTTTGGATTAATCTCCACAATAAATGTAACTTTGTCAACTCGAGAACGGCTTGAAGTATTGAGCTGGAATGGAGCACGCATATGAAGCAATTACTACCCTGGCCTGGAAAAATTAATTAAAATTGGCAGTAATTAAAATTTTATGAGATGGTTTTTTTAAAATGGAAAGCAACGAAAACACGCGACGCTCGTGTAAATTTCAAACTGTCGAACTAAAACTTTCTACAGAAGTGAAGCTACAATCAGGACTCGTTAATGTTAAGTTATTCGTAATTTGATTATAGATATCAAAAGTTATAAAATATGTAATTTTGCTTCCTCATAGAGGAATCTTTGTTTTCATAGAACATTTTATTTGTTGAGATTTTCATGGCAGAACACTTACAGTGGTCTGAAACGTGGAGAAAAGTGGTTTAGAAAAATGGTTCGATGTATCTAGATGAAAATTTCGACATAGGAGTATTAACTCTGGAGTTACTGTGATTTCGTACAAAAATACACACACAACGAAAGTAAAAAAAATTAATGCTATTTAAAATTGAAAATGTTACCAAATAGAACTTTGCACATTGTTTCCTCATTAGTTTCCATTTTTCATAAAGAAGAGATTAATAAATAAATAAACTTCAGCATAGAGGTGGCTTTGTGAAAAATGGAAACAAATGACGAAGCATTGTGCTAAGTTCTACTTTGCATAATTATTTTTAATAGCTTTAGTATGCTTTTCTCCCCTCTGGCAAAACTTTTTCTAATATTGATCAGCATAATTTCTCACACAACTGACTGTAAAACTCAAACAGTAATAAGGATCCAAAATGCAAGGTTTTAATTGATATTTACAATAAGCAGAGTTTGAATAGTTTACTTTAACATGAACTTAGTAAGAAAGGATGATTTCATAAAATTTCTGAATCTACTCAGTTTATTTAAAAAAACACAATACCTATACTATACAACTTATTGACTGAAGATTTATTTAAATTTCATAAATTAATAATTCAATTGAAATATAGAATCTCGGGTCGAGAATGCGCAATTCTAGATACAGTGTAATACACTTTCCTATTTCCGGAATTGCTAAATCCATTAGAAACGGCAACATTGCATCCCGAACTCAGATTTCGGCGAGAAAGCCGAAGCATCGAGGTGACCATACCGCGCCAGTATGCATTTAGCTATCGCTCAGGACAATAGAATACCCAGGCATTTGGCAGTCACAGCTTGGAGCTGCCGCGAGTGCACAGAGTAGTGCATACACGCTCCGGGGCGACAAAGCGTCGATCTGTACCCAAATGCGGCAAGTGGAACTGTCGTTGGCCATCCCACAGAGTGAGGACATCCATCTACTAAATCCTATTGCTAGATAGAGCCACAAATATGCCAATGATTGTGTTTTTCGTCTATTCTGAACGTTTAATGGCCAATCATTGTATGGCAGATATTCGGATAGGTACCAATGCCATTTCAGAATAATATATTCGCTTTCCCCACGTATTCTCGAAATCCTACTGCATTGTATCGACGCAACAAGACGGGCATCGAGATTCCCTTTCTCAGTCTCCGTTTCGTCTTCCGTTGACGACAGAGCCGACGAGTCGTGATGCCTCGATGTCACCGGTAAGCTCATAGCGACCTCGATAAACGGGCAACCTCGACTGTAACAGTTGAGGAAGAGCCGAGCTTTCAACGCAACGTTAGTATACGTCGGAAGCCAGATAGGGTCAACTACAACGAGGACGAATAGTCGTGGTGCTGGACCGTGGGACAAGAGAGATTCTAGCGAGCACCCGTATAAGAGGATTTCACGGAGACCTGCTGCGGGCCCAGGACCATTACGAAGACTCACCGACTCTACGAGTAAACGGAATGGCATACGTGTCCTTAGCTAAGTCCGTGAGAAGGATCGCAGTCAGGACTTCCCTTTTATAACAATAAAAGGTAGTTTTGGTAAGAAAGTCACGATGCGGAAATAAGATGTTATCTGCTTTGATAACGCACAAAAAACAATAAATCTTTGTCCAGCAGTAAAAGTAAACTATTATTACGTTGATTCTAAGAATATAGATGTCGAGGGCGTACCTGCAGTTGATAACGTAATTCTAATATGATAATTTAAATAATAAAAATTATAATAATGATTGGGTTGCAACAGCATATACCCTTACGGTTTTCCATGAACCTTCCCTACTATTGTTCCTAAAACCGTTAGCACCGGCATTTCTCTACACCGAGAAAAAACCGAATGTGCAGTTGCGGGTGGCGAAATAGACATTTGGTTAATTGGACATGTATATTTGGTTGAATGAACCAATGCATCGTTGAATCAACTTTTCTTAATTCACAATAATTATTATTTCGTTCACGGAAGAAAATATTTCTTTCGCCACCCGCAACCGCACATTTGATTGGTTTTTGTCTCAGTATAAGTTAAAGTTATCAAGTCACCTTTAATTCGCGAAATTTTTATTTGAAGACCTTTCACAGAAGATACACTTATCAGACGGAATCTCCATATGGACGAAAGATTAATTTTCTTATTTAACTTGGCGTCGAGTCTTGAACAGCAGATTTTTCCTTGCGTACTTATTTTTTAAACTATTTTTTCTAGTAACATCTGCGAAAGATCATCAGATGGAAATTCCTATACCCGGAAGAAACAGAGTTTTCTTACAGAGAAGATTGGATCTTAGAATACCAATTTGGTACAGCAGGGCAACCTGAACTCTACGACAAGTACAAAATAATATAATATTTACACGAGAATAAAAAAAAATCAATTTATGAAAGTATTTCACGTTTTGGCCCCGATCTGGGGAATTTTCAAAATTAAGGTATTAGATTTTGTATGAGCAATTTCACCACTTAATTGTCTTTACGTTCGAGCAATTTCCCTTTTAAACTAACCGCGTTCGCTGTCGACTGATGTGTGACACTTTAGCATTCCCTATGGGCACAGGAAAGCTCCAGAAGACCCGTGCTAGCTAAACACGACCCTATGATCCTCTGATTTCACGGTACATGCTTGAACGTAAACTTTAGGGCAAACACTGAGGTCTAGGGAAAAATGGCCTACTACTCACTGGTTCATACGTTTAGATATTCCAAGCGTAAGATGATAGTCTTCAGAATTTAATAATTTTTGGTTATACTAAAGTTTTATCACGAAGAATCATGTTCTAAAAAACCCAGTCCCGGTAACCGGTCATTTAATCATATTGATCACTCCGGAGTTGAAATTTAGAACCTAAATGTAGCAGTCACGCGGGGTAAACGAAGGTTCCTCCATTCCTTTGACACTCGACAAAACCTCCGAAAGTGGCAAATATTATCTGAATGAAGTAAACGAAGTCTACTGTAGACTGAAATTCTTATGATGACGTAGTGGTTAGTCGGCTATTGGCGGCCGCCAATACGAGTATAAGTAAACGAAGATTGGCGGCCGCCAATAGCCGACTAACCACTACGTCATCATAAGAATTTCAGTCTACAGTAGACTTCGTTATAATACGAGTATAAGTAAACGAAGATTGGCGGCCGCCAATAGCCGACTAACCACTAAATCATCATAAGAATTTCAGTCTACAGTAGACTTAGTCAGGACTTCCCTAACTGGGCTATAAAGTTTTCATTTTCGTATCATTTGTGTTTTCCGTGATCAGCTGTACCCGAACTTCTACGGAGGCATTTATTCACCCTCACTGAGAACGATTAAAAATTAACAAGAACACACCGGAAATATTATAATTTTCATGCTGTATATCAACAGAAAGCTAACACATTTTAAATGTGTCAAAAGTTACTATATTCGCCTATTTGTGAATGCATTTTGTATAAGTAAATCAAAGTAATGAAGATAAATCTAGATCACCGAGCATTTATCTATATTTGTTAATATATACATTTAAAAGAAAATGTTTGCACTCAATTCCCTTTGAAACACAGCTAAATGGAGTTAAAAAAGCTCTCGCTTACAAAAACATAGCAACGTGAGGAATCAGAAGAGAGAGTAGAAGAATAGAGGAGTACACACTTCGTAACGCAATTTGATTGCATTCATTCGACATTCACTAGAGGTTTATATGACGAGTAAAAGTCGTATAAAAACTGTACGAACAGGAGACTAATGAAAATTTATTAACAACTGCAAAACTGTATGTGCACCAAAGTACAGTCCGCACTGCCATTATATACGTTCAACGGTGGATATTGGATTTGCTACGCCCGTTCCACCATGGAATATTGTGGAGTTGATTCGTGTATTGACTGCGGTGCAGGAGAACGGTGGAAAGAGGCAGAGTTTTAATAGCACATTTCGGAGAATGCTTCGTTGTTCCCACCGTATTATATCGCAGTATACGAAACAGACAGTCGCTGTGAGCTGGTCGAGTATAAAGTGTAGTAGATTATACCGTATATAGGTATAAATATGTATGATTCTTGCGTCCGGCATCGCTCTCGTTTATGATTAATCAGAAACAGCGGAGATTATATGCGGTCTGTTGGACGGTCCACAAGTTGAGTGAGGCGGACCTGGGGAAATGCATTTAGAAGTGAGGATAATCTGAGAACAGTTGGCAACTGGCTAGTATGAGAATGAGAATAGTTTTAACTATGTCGGATTATTCGTACTCGAGAGTAGAAACAGTCCGTCGGGGTCACATCCTACCAGATGACGACTGAACAAAATCTCTCTCTGCTATTTGACAGTCAGATTTCTTCTACATAAAATATTTCTAACTACACTACCGGAAGCGAATGCACAAGTCACGTGTCATCGTTTTCGTGATGGAAGTGCAGGTACGATGCACGTGACTCGAGTCAAACTCGTATTCATTAATTCGACGCTGTAGTAGAAATACGACTATTTCATTGTGTGAGGACTCTGTTAGGATTGTGGTATGATAAAACCGCATCAGCATGCAAGAGACCTCTTCATGGGCTGGCTGTACGACAGGGCACTAGTCTAGTTATCGAACACGCAAGAAACCGAGACCACGAGTAGGACGTTCAGAAACAAGGGCTACATTCGGGAGAACAAGGAACGTTCAAGGTGCAAGTTGCTACGAGAGGTTAAACACAAGTTGGGCGTTCACAGCTCGATGTAAGTAGTTTTTACTAGAGCATTATTTGAATTGAGCCCGACTACATTAGCACTGAATATTCTGAATCGATCTCTCCAAACATCGAAGGTTTTTGCAATGTTCGCCCTAGGACAATGCTTATAAATAAGTTAGAAAATTGATGGAATGCTAACGCAAGATAACCGGCAGTGGCAATAGTTGCAAAAAAGATATGCAATGATATAAGATATGATATGAACCCAAGCTTTTTTTCTGTAGAAACATTCGGACCATACTTCCTGATATCTGTATTAGTTACAAGTTTGATTGTTTCAACTACATCCAACGGATGCGAGTAGTTCAATCCATTTCCAGTAATAGCAACGAAATTTTTCGGTTTCTCTAACTATCATTCGGTTCCGCTGACCAAAACATGTTTGAAGTAACCAAAAGTATTGTTGTGCCTGCTGCAGCCACTACTATTTCACAGTGCTGGTGCAATTGAAATTAAAGTTAATGTGTGCCATTACAATAGTTTACTAGCGGGTTATTGTAGCCGAGTCGCTTTCTGCTCTTGCAGAAACCATTGAAACTTAGAATAATCGGGGTCTGAAAGAGGGCGCCTGGGGTCGGACAAACAACTCGTTAAAATATGTATGACTAGCGGGTTATTGTGGTTCGGGCGCTTCGCGTCCTCACGACAATCTTTACAAGATATTAGGTATGACATTCACAATTTTCATGCAATTAGCTACAGAATTCACTGTTTACGTTGAATACATTTATTTTCTGAACGTGGAAATTGCGTTTGGGACGAAATGCAAAGCATGACGAAAGAATTCTAAAGGCCTAGAACGCACAACTAGCCGAATTTCTCCTATCCAAATAATGGACATCATAGTCACTTAGGCGATATCATATCCAAGTACCTTTACCTCACCATCTCCTCAATATGCTCTCACCAAGTTCTCCATCCTGCCTAGACCTTGCTTTCGACCTGCTCTCACCCGGGTCTCACCCCGATTTCACCCTGATCCGGAAGAAAAAAATAAAAAACAGCTTCCGGAAATACATAGTTTCATAACGCTGATGAATAATTTTGGAAAATTGCGAATCGACGATCCCTTTTTTTTCATAGTCTCGAAATAATTTGAACAAAAATCTATACCTCTCTGTAAGCTCTCTATCAACGTTTTGTTAAATTCCCAACTTTTCGCATTCCTTATAGATTTGCCGCTGTACTCACTTCAAATGAATCACATAAATATATTCCCGAATAGAAGAACGGTAACGTTACATCCAGCCGTGCGTGGTTAAGCGCTGCAACTGCTCTGCCAGAGCTTTAGCTGTGTTTAATTCGCACCCAATATAAAGCTACACATTTTCTATGAGGATCGTTAAAAATGAACGTGGTAATAGCGACACGATCACACGACCATAGAATGTCGAAATTCCACTCTCAAGCACATTACAATTATTTGCATCTCACTTTAAAACTTTTGTCACAATTATCTCCGGTTGGATGGACGAAATCAATGAATCCATAACAGTCAATGCAAAATGAATTAAATCCAAAAATGTAATTTAATTCCATGACCACCGCCCATTAACATTGAGGTTGAATTTTAACACAGAATACTTTTAACAGTGGACGCGGTATTCATAAACGTGTAAACCTGATATAAATGAGACGCTGCAACGCAAACATTCCAAAAAGTCTCGGAATAATTCGAATTCTTTCGAAACTTCTGCCAGTATGATAACTCCCTGAGGAATGGCAGTAGAGAATGCTGCCCATGGCTAAAGCGTTCGTGTTCTCCAGCTGCCTCAGGGGCACGCTCTGCTTTCAAACTTCTCACGCTTCTCTCACCCTTGTATATATACTTCTTCATCTCTGGTATCGTACTTCAACCCAGTGTGGAGCAACAAGAAACGTGTATAGCCGAGTACAAGCTCCGGTCCTTCTCACTCCCTTCATCCACTCGGCGAGTACGTATCAGTGGCAACAGCAGTGGAGAGAAGACCGCCCGCTGATGTATACCCACTACACTAGTAACTCGCCGGGAAGCAACCCCTTGACGCAACTTGTTCGTCCGACGAGCAGCCACAGCGTCAGCCCGCGGCGAAGCGCCAGCCACCGACATTCGGTCCGTGCTTATACTGCAAGCTGACAAACTTTTCTTCCTCTACGTGCGTCCCGCTGTACAGAGACACGTCTCGCAGAAAATTCAACCACTCTTCTTCCTGCCATCCCCATCGGAAGCAGCTTCTTTGCATTGGGCATGTGTGTAGAAAATTCTTCGAACGTCTCGACAGTAGTCTCGAGCATTTGCCTATCGTGTACCTGCAGCGGAGCATCACGTCGCAGATATTCTTGAGTGTTGAGAAGTGCCGGATAGAGAAAATATAAAAGAAGGAGGTAAAGCTTTTTTTGCTTTGAAAAAAATATGGGATAGGACGTACCGTGAGCTCCGCGAGCCTGAGGGAAGCGCACGTTCCATACTGTGTATGCGGTGTCACGACTGCTTTTCGTTTTGCAGAATGGAATATCGCGCGGCGCAAAAGCACGGAAAACTTGCAACCGAGTCCCACCAGTTTCGACCTCTCCTCCCGTCTCTCTTCTCCTTTTCTACTCGCTCCAAGCTTTCTCTAACGAAATCCTAACATCACGACAAACACACGCTGATATCAAATTTAAGATAGAAGTAGCTCTTTTAGTGGGGAGAATACAGTTTAGAATATATATGAGACCGATTCGGATTTTTCTCATTTCTCTGACCGTATATCATGAATTCTGCGACCAACAACGAATTTCTCATATATCCACATGGCGGAATAAATTGTATGGGAGAAATAGGCCTTCCGTCAGTTTTACGCACTATTGCGTAGAAAATCTATACATATTTTCGCTTGCGTCTTTTTGTGCATGCTGGTAAAAAATATTTTTTGAATATAAAATCGGAGACATCAAGAGTCGAAACTTTAACGCCGATAGTACAAAAATGTTAATTTTTTGGAACACAAATTATCATCGCCTTTATACAGATTTGTGACACTTCAGTGTCGTAATATGTATATGCGCGTGTGTTATGTAATTCATACATGCTTTTAATTGTCATTGTTGGTACTTCTCAAGATAATGGCTGTAATGCCAGTTGTCTTCTAGTATTATGAGAATTTCACTGTACTACATGCAGCATATACGCATGCCAGAGCAAACGTATACTTTAAGGGTTAACTTCTCTGGATCCTGCAATCCAGCCGCAAGAGCGACAAACTTGTAATTTTTACGAGGAAAATTTAAACGAGTTGCCGTAGCAAAGGTGGATGGGGTTACTGAGGTTTTACCCCTAGAAATTGGGGTAAAGTTGTAAATTTCGTGGTCTTCATATTCTGCCCCTTTCCCTACCATTCGTGAAACGAGCGTCATAAGACGCAGTGGTATAGTACCAGCTGTATAACCTCATCTCTCGCTTCATTTTCTCCAAAGTAACGGCTCTTTCAGAAGGGTCCATTCTTCTTTCTCACAAAATTTTGTCGTTTACCTCGAAAAATGTATCATAATTAATACGCTCATGTAATAATATCCATAATACAGGGCATTAAGAATTTTTGTCGATGGTCTTCTTTGTGGTTTCAGGCACAACGATCTACCATGGAACATAAGAAAGTTCCTGAAAAATCAGCTGAGGGACTTCAGGTTTGACGATCTGCGAGAGACCCACCCGTGGTCACGGAGCGCCTGGAGTCACACAGATCTCAGGCGTCTTAAGGAAGGAATGGTGGCTGCTCAGGTGAGTTACCTTTCAGTCGATAAAATAACCCGTGGTAATAGCTAATCCACAGAAAATAATGTATGAGGTCGAGAGGTCACGATAAATTTAAACTCGGCGACTAAAATCGATCCTACCCAAATCTCGAGAACCCGGAACCCGGGCTGACTTTAACGTTCTCATCGCATACAATGTAAAAAAAAGTAGAACCCTGCACATTGCTTCCTCATTATTTTTCGCTTTTTACAAAGCTACCTCTATGAGGAAGTATGTTAATCAATTTTGGCTTCCTCATAGAGGAAGCTTTGTAAAAAGCAAAAAATAATGAGGAAGCAATGTGCAAGATTCTACTTTGCATCCTTGTTGTATTTAAATCTTATTTTGATGTTTTACAAAATGCAGATCGACACAGGTCAATTTTTGAAAAATTCAAAAAAACGTAAAATCCGAACCGCTTTATCGATCATCATCAAATTTTATACGTAGCAGGGCTGAATGTTATTGTTTCAGTGTAACAAATTTCAGTTGATTTTTTTAAATTTTACCTGAATTAGAGCAAAACGAAATTTTTTCGAGAAATCCAAAATATCATAAAAACTGAACCGCTTTGCAGATTTCGCCCAAATTCAATGCCAAAGGGCGCATCACTTTGTTCCATTTTTATACGAAGTTTCAGCCCGATACCTAAAAATTCGTTCGAGCTAGAGCATTTATGTACTTTGTCAAAATTGAAAAATTCTTATAAAACTTAAATGTATCAATCGATTTTTCCGAAATTTATGCCAATTAAAGATTAGGTAGTACTGCATATGTTGTTTAAATTTGAGCTGATTCGGTCGAATAGTTTAAAAGTTACATTTGAATGAATTTTTGGCCTTTCATCACACACACAATTTTTCTAAACCACTTTTCTCGACGTTTTAGACCATTCTGAGTAATCTGACATAAAAATATCGACATTTTTTTTTTTCATGAAAACAAAGCTTCCCCTATGAGGAAACAAAAAGAAAGTATTGCAATCGAAATAAAAAAAATCGACTCGAATTTTCGTGTAAATAAATTATTCAAGTGTCCCATTTTCCAAAAAAGGATTAACTCATTTCTGTCTGTCTATCCGGATATCGGTACCGTAAAAAATACAATAACTTTTGCAACCCACTAAAAACTGCAATGAAAATTAGTATATGTCTTTTACATATAAAATGTAGTTTTGGTATTGGTATCCAGTCCAAAATCTCCACTCCTTCTGATACTTTACCTGAAACATGAAAAAAAGTAAAATATTAATTTTTTCACAGTTGGTTGATTTAAAAGTTGTTATGCTCCGATCTGAGACCTACAGACAGATTTACCAGCAAATGGATACCGTGATAAGTGATACAGAACAGCCAAAGCCTTATTATCTTATTCGATCACTTAAATTACAGATTTCTAAAATAATCGGTTATGAAGAATTTCTGTTAAGTGAAAAATTGATAGTGCTACAAGTCTACTGAAAAATATTATTATCATTGATCTTCAACAGATTTGAATAAGAAATATAGAGAAAATCTTCGCACCAAATTGTAAATGTAGAAAATCACATGGACCCTACAGTTTTGAGATTATACACTGAGAAAAAAATTTAGCGTACACCCTCATTCAACCAAATTTTTCGTTGGTATTACAAATATTTTGGTAACCACATATATATTTTAGACAACTGAATGTAGTGTTTATTGAAGAACCTAAACATTTGGTTGTCCCAACAAAAACGCTTTTTAACGAGGGTGTACGCTAAATTAGTTCTTTGAAACATATTTTTTTCTTAGTGTAAACTCGTAAAATTGAAATTGTAGATACTAATACAATTACAGTTTTTATTACTCAACAAGTCATTTTGTCCTGCAGCGGCTCAGGGCAGCTACATCATAAATTCTTACATTTTAACTTTCGATAACTTGGATATAAAATGTACCTACATTTATACCAGATCTCTGAAATTATCGCAGCGAATACAATAATACGATCAGAACGAGAAAAATATGTACGTTGATATCATCCTTTTTCGCGGTGCCACCACCCGAGAACGTCACATAGCATGATGCACATCTTAGAACTCGAATTTAAAATGTTATCCACGTAATCAGTAAGTGAGCCCCAGTAATTTCACGAAAAACGACTTCGCACCAGTAACAAATGTAATAAGAAAGTCATGTGTTACGAAGACGCTAGTAGCAACTTTTGTTTCTTTATATCTTCTCTTTATTTCTCTTTACTCGACAAAGTTCCGCACACTCCACTACTTAGCAGCAACGAAGAAGAGTCGCTTTTCTTTTCCCAAAAAGCAACAAGGAGAACAAACGAAGGTTCGAGGTGGCTGCTGGGTCAGAGCTTTCGCCTCTGAGCTTGAAGTACTTTGTTAATTATCGGACGGAGTTTTCGTTGCGAGTACCGACTTTCCTATGGTTTCGGTCTCTTTTGAACTGCAGCTAAAACGACGATAGTTTCTCATGAACAAGAAAATAAAGCACTGAGATAAACTGGAGATACGAAAAGAAGAAGATTCAAGTAGAGCTCTACGGTCAGGCCGGCCAAACCGGATCGACTGGCTAAGCTGGTAAATTAGGCATTAATTAATTCGGCCAAAAATTAGCCACGGCTAAGCCGGCAAAATCGGCTAAAAATTGGCCGCGGAAAAATCGACTATCGTAAGAATAAAACGTCAACCCATAATCAACATTATCTTCCCAATAATTAAATCAGCATATGTGTGCATTTCACAATTTTTCCAACCAAAATGTTTTTTTTTTGTTATCGCTTTTTTTATACAATGGTCTCGCAAAGAAAATTCGTTAGACCACGACATACAATAATTGAAAGATTGCCCGGATTATAAACGATAGAGTCGGGACGCGCGCACAATTGTACTAATTATTCCCATGCCGCCATAATTTCTTTGAGCAAATCTCGAGAGACAATTACGCTTTGCAATAATAATATTGCCGGCTGTCGAAAAAACACGTTCGGAGGGAACGAACGTAGCCGGTATCGCCAGATATTTTCGCGCCACTTTCGACAGTGTCGGAAACTTTCGTTGCCGTAATTTCCACCAATGTAGCGGATCGTCGTCTCGAGCAATACAATTTTCCTCCATATACTCCTTGTGCTCGCCTGACTGCTGGAATTTTGCGAGATGGAGGCCTTCCGACAAACTCTGCGACAGTAGAAGCTCTTCGTCGTCAAACTGGTTGTCGACTTCCGTTCCTTTTATTTTTTGGAGGTTCCAGCCATATTTAGGTGATGTCCATCATCAGCTCTTTAAATGCGCTGCTTTCAGCGTGCGCGTTTTTATACCTACACAGATTTCGAATTATATGAGATACCTGCAGATGTATACAATAAATATCTGATGGACCCGTTATTCCAAGTACCATACATTTTAATGTCTTAAAATTTTCGATGAATAATAAAAAATACTAAAACCAATGACGTATTTTTTTCGAGTAGCTTCAATACAATATTTCTTTAGTGAAAAATTATAATTAATTGGAATAAAATTGATTTATTTGAGTAAAAGGGAGAACTACTCACTGCAGATTTATCAGACGCAGTGAGTACTTCTTCTCTTTTTTCCGCAGGGTCAATTGTAGGCAAGACCAACGCGTTACAGTTTTTATTACCGACCGAGCACCGACGCATCATCTTAACCGTGGCTTATTTTTGGCCGACTTAGCCGCGGCTAATATCTGGCCAGGTTGGTCGTAGCTAATTCTTTGCTAGCCAAGCCGCAGCTAAATTTTGGTCGGCCAAACCGGCTTACCCGGCGAAATTACTGTTCATTAGCCGGCTTAGCCAGTCAAGCCGACTTGGCCGGCTTAAACATACAGCCCTAGATTCAAGCCAAGCGGAGGCCAAGTATGGGGAAATTAACGAGCCACTCTGCATGAAATCGAGTGTCAACAACGGTTTTTCTACTTTTTGATATCATAGACGTCAAGGAGAGCATGCGAGCGGGCGCATGGATTGAAAAGCGAAAAAAACGGAACATTTTGTGGATCGTAGACGACACCGGAACTCTCATCTCTTTTCACAGCGAGATCTTTCCATCGCGTTCCCGATTGCCTCTCCTTTGACTGCTCCCTGCGCAGTTATTTCCTCTTTCTTGTTCGGGTTTCTACCACCGGGGCTTACTGCCGCGACAACACCTCAATCTCCTCTCCACTCTTCATAGTATTCGTTTTTTTTCTACCCCTTTTCCGTTGCAGCATGAAAAGTTGGCCACGAGAGAGAAGCTTTGAATTTCTCGCAGACGCTAAAGTCATCGCAGGTATTTGCACGATGAAAACCGACTAAATGGGCGCTGTTAGAGAAAAGTAAGGCCGATAATACTAGAACAGTCGTGGAACAATTGAGACGAAGGAAATTAAAAAGTGCCTTTCTTATATTCTCATCTTTATTTCTTTTATATCTAGACATGAACCATTCCCCACAAACTCAGCCATTTGAATTTTCAAAGGGCCCAGAAAATGCTGCGATTTCATGATATTAAAGACCTATATACTCACAAAAAAGTACCTATGATATGATACCTATGTATCATTATTATTTTCCAGACCGTGATGTATCGGCAACCCGAAAATGTATCCCAAGTTCAAAAAGCTAAAACTCTACTTTCAAGATAAAACTCGGGGTAAAATATCCTATTTTTTGCGCTATCGAGGCTTCGGAAAATGCTTGGGGTCCACAGAAAAAGTTAGCTGACTCGGAATATTCGTTTGCTAGCCGATAGTCCTACGGTAGCCAGTATTAACCAGTGGGCTGACACTGTTATACTCCCCTCCATTTTTAACTGCTACAGCCAGGAGGTATGTTAGGAGTGCCAACCCAAGAAAGTAAAATTTTGGAACCGTAAGTTTGGCTGTACTGAATTAGACGCCATGTCTAATATAACTCCCGTTAGCGTCCTTTTTCTATGAGGCGTCAAAGTGTTTTGTTGTGTTCAGAGTGTTTATGTGATTATTTCATGCGAGTTTTGTTTATTAGCGAGTTTCCGCTATCATTGTTTATTAAAGTATTCAGCAATTTTCTGTGCGTGTTAAACCACAACTACTAAATTGTAATGCTACGTTTTATAATATATCATTTTTATTGTATGTACTGCTTTCCTGAAAAAACAAAAATAAAATAAGAGCATCTAATCCACCTAATTTTATTTGATACTTATTCCCATCGTTTCGTTGCGATTATACAAAATTGCAGCTTTTAGGAAACCCTGGCAAACTTTGTTGAGTAGACATTAAAAATCACTGCAAATAATCAACTTGCACAAAGTGAATAGTAAGACTTTGTGAAAACAATATCAAACTAGTCAACACTGATAATACTAATGCTGCAAGCTTCTTCATTTTTACAAAACGAGTGTAACCATAATTTACAATAATAATAATATTAAATATTTTATTAGTTAGCTCAAGCCTCACCAATTTACAAGTATAATTGATAAAAATAAACGATTAAAAAAAGTGCTAAAACAAGGACATGAACCCGCGTCCTAAGGGTTACGAGTCACGTACTCTACCTAGTTGACCACCTGACGAGTTTTTAGTCAGTTTACATTATCACCTGATAAGATGCGCCGAAATTGAGGTTAGAGAGGTTGCTTCAAAATATATGAAATAGTCAACATCGCCGCACGAAATACTTCCCCCTCTCCTTAAATATTTTACGAATTTGGCACCCCTAGCATACCTCTTAGGCTCGACCAATCAGCGCCGTGGCAAACAAGCAGACCTAAGAAAGCATTGAGTTTCAGACCACTGGTATTAACGCACGTAGGTCGTTCCGATGAAATCGACAGCAAAGGTGTTCGCCAAGTGCAGGCAGCGAGGAAGAACGCCTAGTGAAATAAGCCCAGGCAACATGCTGCAGTTAAAAATGATAACAGCAGTGTTTAAGAAGAATAGGAGATCGGCACTAGAATTTCGCGCTTGCTTCATCTGCATATTGAGCAGTGATCATATGAACGAGTAATCGTTAGAGAATGGATTGACAATGCAGCGAGGACGGGAGTGATCCGCAAATCCGTTGGGATGATATACCGAACTGCATTTTCGAATGAACTGTACTTCGGTCCCCATATACTACACGGAGAAAAAAAAGTAGTTGGACCAACCAATAAATGGGTTCCGACAACCACTCGAAAGAGTTGAAATAGCGTCACTACTCAGTGGGTTATGACAACTACTCGTTGGTTATACGAACCGCTGTGGTTGGTTATAGGAACGCTATGTTGGTTGCGCCACCTATTGTATTGGTGAAAACAGCACTGTGATTAGTTACAGGAGCGAGTTAGTTGCTGCAACTATTCAGCGGTTCAGCATACGCTGGAGATGGTGCACCCATCTACTCTTTTCTTTCAGTGTATGTGATCAGTGCAATTTATTGGGGGCCCTTGAGCGATTAATAAAAATTCAGACTTGGGGACTTGGGAAATGTCTTACAGGCGGATTTAGAAAAATCAGAGCCTGGGGCTGTCGTCCATTTAACCACCGAGCCTAAGGGTCGGATACATGGGTGGGTGGTCGCCTGTCTCAATTCAGGCGATGACGAGATCTTTTTATAGTGTAGATATATATATACATATATATATATAGATATATATTTCAACCCGTCGAACGAAATTCGGTAGCTTCCGCGACTGAAATGGACTCACGGGTATCCGAATCGGATATCCATCTAGCTCCTGAGTGCTTCCGACGTCTCTCTGGTTCTCTTCTCCACAACCCTCTTTACTTTACGCCCCCCCCCCAGCTTCTCAAATCTTCTTCGTTTCTTTTTGTTACCAGTGCCACTTGCCAGTCGGTACTCTCTTACTCCTGGGCGAATTCGTTCGCACGAGAATCTCTGCTTTTCACCTTCTCTTTTCAACACCCCACTTTTGTGCATACACTGCGCTATCTGCACGGCAAGTACTCGGAAAATTTGGAATCTTTGAGAACTTCTTTGCCAGTACGCTCTTTGCCTTTATGCACTGCTGAGGCAGGAGCGGAGAAGAAGCAGATAGAAAATAGGAAAGTGATAGAGTCTGCACACGAAGTGCGGATGCGAGATGGAAATATGACGAGACTTGGTAGGCTAAGATCGATTGCATCTACCTTTTTAGTGTCAGTCATCTTGCTTTCGCTTCCGTAAAGTATCTTTCGTCCAATCAAAAATGAACCTGGGAGAAGAATCTGCAAATACTTTTTTGGAGATTGAATTCTATAAACACGATGTGTTATTTGTGTGAATAGATGCTCATATTTTTTCGTTGAAAAGCATTAAACTATCAGGTACGCGAAAACAGCGCGTGTAGTACATATTGTACAAAACTTTCAGTGTTGAAACAGAAAACAAAAATTGTCTTCTGCCTCACGTAAGAGAATAATTTATTAACCAGGATATTTGGTGTGATGATTGTCATACTTTCTATGAATTCAAGAGGCTGTAAACCTGAAATTCGTATAACGGTGTAAAAGAATCGTATAACGGTGGATGCCACGTTCATCATCGAAACCGAGTGACAGACGTTCACAGAATAACCGCTTAATTTTCTGACATGTTTGGCGATTACAATTAGGTACATTATGTTCATTGCACCTTACCAGAAGTTCATGATTTTTTTTCTTATTTTTCTGAAGGAGCATATCAATGCTACACCCGTACGAAGTAACGCGAAAATCAGAATTACACGCGAAAAAATTGATTATTTCCGCATTTGAACCGGGATAAAACAGTCTATTGATGCATTATAAAATAAAAAAAATTTTCAGATAGATTATGCTTCGTGCATCTTAGTAAAAGTTTGATACTCGCGTATCTAAAATTCATTACTGTGTAAATTACTATCGCACACCCAAAAAAATTGATGGTGAATTCAACTATACACATGTTTCCCTGAGACGACAACTATGTTTTTATGGTTGCTAGCAACTATCTAGCAACTAAATTATGGCACGGTTCATTATTTTTATAGTAGCACTCACTATATTTAGCAAGTTGTCGCATTTATTTTTCTCAGTGCATTCCGCAGTCGAGTTACACGAAAGTCAAGGGTTTGTGAGATACGCCCATGTACTTTCTGAAATGCATCTCATTTCAGTTGGATAAACACTTTTATTACAAAATTTCATTATGATTGTAGAATGCATTGCGACAATTGCTGTACCAACTTTAATTTTCACGTAATTTTCACACGATCTATAGCGATTAATCTGTATGCAGGCTTATCGCCCTCATCGATTATCAGCTTCGAAGTGTTAGAAAATTAAACGATGATTGACACAATAATAGAGGTTGACATGCGTTTGCTTCTACGTCAATATATCTGACTCTATGCAGGTGTTTGGAACCAAATACGTTCGCTCAAGGTAAAGGCCATGTTGCTGATTATTACAGCACTTTGATTGCATCAAACATATATGGAACTGTGTAAAAATTTGATCATGATCTACAGAAATTGAACTTCTCTTATCCAGAACGAGTCACGTAGCCTGCCTTTGTTTCTAATGGTATCAATTGAACTTTGAGTTCAATTGAACCATATAGAAAACTAAAGATTATGGTGAAATTCCAGATCATTACAGACATCTGCTGTCATTATTTAAAATTAAATGACCATTTTAATCTGCTTGGAACAATCTAGAGTTCAGCACAACAGTGCCACTGTACACTCAGAGAAATCATAGTTGTACAATCAACTATAAAGTGACAAATATTAATTTTTAGTTCATGCAACTATTTTTATAGTTACGGTAACTATGAAAATAGTTATGGTACCTATTTGATAGTTACATTAACTATTTGATAGTTATGGCAACTATTAAAAAATTGGTCGCACGAACTAAAAATGAATAGTTGTCACTTTATAGTTACTAACACCATAATTTTCTGTCAGTGTATGAACGAACTGTTTGAAAATAAAACGCAGGGAAAACCATGGATCTTGATTTATCTACGTAGAAAATATGGTGTGCCTGGTAAGAGCTACAGCTATCTGAATGAGAAGCATTTAAAGGTAGTTTCATTTTGTTGAACACCGATGGTACAATATACTTTTTTAAAAAGGTCTCTAAAACTGCCAATCTATTCGTATATCTGGGAATTACTATTTTGTGAATCACTCAGAATCATTTTGTTCAATTCAACATTCTAACTTGCTACGAACCATTTAGGTGTTCAACCAACTATCACCACATAAGCAGGATGCTGATCTAAACCAAATCAGATAATCAAAAAAGATAAACCTGTCACTTTGGCAATTGGAAAAATCAAGAATTAATATTTGTCACTTATAGTACTACCACAATTTCTCTGAGTGTAGATATCAAATGTGGAAAAAATCAGGCAGATCACAAGATCAGAACATGGTCATCCTCAGAGTTCAATAGATCACAGACTTGGAAAGTCTATGAATTTATTGACCACAAAAGGCGATGTCATGAATTCTCAATTTTCTGTAATAATAAGAGCAGCCTGTATTACTCTCATCACTGATGGTAACCGCTTGGCTAAGTATCAGGAGGGTTCGCGCGTGGGCCACTTAACGGGATATGCAAAGGAGTGGAATGAACAAGGGGCGGAAAAGGGCAGCTTAGTCGCAACAGGAGATGCGATGCTTGCTTTACTTGGTGCGGATCGAATTGAAGGCAGCAGCAGCAGCACGGTCTTACCGAGGGCGGCCCGCTTAATTAATCCTTATTTGCGTGGCAGGTGGCCCGAATGGTTCGACCGAGGCCACACCTAACCGTCGCCTTAATCCGGCTAAAATCGTGGACTCCCGAGGCGTCGTTGTCGTCGTCGTCGTTGTCGTAGTCGTAGTCGACGTCCGTTCACTAACTCTGTACTGCTCGACGACTACCAACCGGGCGCTCTCGCGCCCTGTCGAAAAGTCCATTAACAAAATTAAAGCTCGTCAAGCTTCCCGCGATATTCGTGAATTCACTTAATTCAGCGGCACGCCCCCGGCTTTCGCAACGACGTTAACCCCCCAAACTCGTTCTACTCGTCCCGCAGCAGTATACTATATATAATACGACTTGGGGTACATAACAGTGGAATATATTCACGAGCGGAGAAGAGAGAACCGCACAGCGAATGGGAGCACGTAATCCGATGACCCTCCGGAAAACTTTGTTGTTACCGGGGATTAATTGCTTGCGGCGTTTACACCCCCGTGATATTTGTTCTACAATTTATTTTATCATCAGTTTATCACTTTTAACTCTCGACTAATATATCACTTCGCTTAACAAGTATATTCATAATAGACAAAAGTGGAGTGAACTGTAGAAAAATATTTTTATGCCACTCCGTGCGAGAAGTCGCCCTTCTCGCACTCGTGAAATAAAGTTTTGTACGAAACTCGTAGGAGAAATTTTTACTCAACTTGTGTGACAAATTTGTGAATTTCGTCAAAAAAAAGTTTGATCACGCTGGTATCGTAGAATACTATTTATAAATAGTATTCTACGATACCAGCTACTATTCTATTTATAAATAGAATACTATTTATAAATAGTATTCTACGATATATAATACTATTTATCAAGAGTCACGGTAACGACTCGATGCCAAGTTAAAATTTCACGAAAACAAAGCTTCTGTTTTTTGCTTTTTTGCTTCCGATTTTGCTTCCTCTCTATGAGGAAGCAAAATCGTTAATAATTATTTAAACGTCTCACATCCTTCTAGTTTTGCATCTTGTATATTCAGAACACTATTAATTGTGATTGTGTCATTTGAAAAAAAATCTAACAAAATGCCTTCAATTACTGTCCCAAAAAACATTTAAATAACATGTTAAAAAATCGTTAATAATTATTTAAACGTCTCGTCCCCTTCTAGTTTTGCATACCGTATATTCACTATTACCTGTGATTGTGTCATTTAAAAAAAAATCTAACAAAATGCCTTCAATTGCTGTCTCCAAAAACATTAAAAAACATCTTAAAAGATCGTTAACAATTATTTAAACGTCTCGTCCCCTTCTAGTTTTGCATCCTGTATATTCAGAACACTCTTAATTGTGATTTTGTCATTTGAAAAAAATCTAACAAAATGCCTTCAATTACTATCCCCAAAAACATTTAAAAAACATCTTAAAAAATCGTTAATAATTCTTTAAACGTCTCGTCCCCTTCTAGTTTTGTATCCTGTATATTTAGAACACTCTTAATTGTGATTTTGTCATTTGAACAAAATCTAACAAAATGCCTTCAATTACTGTCCCCAAAAACATAAAAAAACATCTTAAAAAATCGTTAATAATTCTTTAAACGTCTCGTCCCCTTCTAGTTTTGCATCCTGTATATTCAGAACACTCTTAATTGTGATTTTGTCATTTGAAAAAAATCTAACAAAATGCCTTCAATTACTATCCCCAAAAACATTTAAAAAACATCTTAAAAAATCGTTAATAATTCTTTAAACGTCTCGTCCCCTTGTAGTTTTGTATCCTGTATATTCAGAACACTCTTAATTGTGATTGTGTCATTTGAAAAAAAATCTAACAAAATGCCTTCAATTACTGTCCCCAAAAACATTTAAAAAAAAACATCTTAAAAAATCGATAATAATTATTAACGAAGTTACAGCTAAATCTGAGAAGGCAGGTACAAACGCTTGCCAATAATTGACGAAACGACCGATATATTTGATTAAATAATTCCATTAAAACTTAGATACAACCCACATTGGTGGATGTGCGGTCGGCGTGCGGCTTCGGCGGTCCCACGAGTTCAGCAGCAGAGTTTGGGGCCGTAACTTGGATGGGTGGTCACCAGCCAGTTAGCGGGATGTCAGTTTTTCTTAGGCTCCGGTGTATATACTTAAGAAAAATTACTTTAGTGTATACACCGGAATCTCACAGGAATATACGGCTGGCTGTACCGGTACGGGTTTTACGCAGTTTCCCCGTGCCCATGACGAATGCGGTACAGTTCAACTAAGTCGGTTGCGAATGCATCGGAAGTTAGATTAGCTTAGCGAAGTGCAGGTAGAGAGTGATAGGAAGGGAAGGTTCATGGGGGGGCTAGGTAAAAACCCTCACGGGTGTACTTCGGAACTGGAACTGAATAATAATAATTTTAAGAAACTTAGATACATCAGCAACATTTGAATTAGGTTGCGAAGTAATTATATATTTCTCGACTTTCCGCCTCAATGTTTTTTTATCCCGTTTTCGCTATATTGAAGGTTTTTTAATGATAATAAACCGTAATAATGACTTTTACAAAAAATAACAAAAAAAAAAATACAATAATATATATAGAGTAAATTACATCAAATTGGTAACATTGTTAAAATAATATTTGTTTCCTTACGGACTAGTTGTTCTGAAATTACGCTCTGAGCTTAAGGCTATTTAACATAAATAGAAATTGGGCTTTGGTACTATGTATATTTACTTCTAACAACAGGTGTACACTGAAAGAAATTGAGATGGTCGTGGTAACTATTCAGTGATAATTATATTTTATTAGTCCAAGTGACTATTTTCGTAGTTAAATTAACATTAACGTAGTTACGTTAACAGTAAGGAGAGTTAATGTAACTACGAAAATACTCACCTCGACTAATACAAAAAAATTATCACTGAATAGTTACCAGGAGCATCTCAATTTCTCCCAGTGAAGGTTTTAAAATAATTATATCGCTGAATATTTCTTTGAAGTATCAAGGGTGTGACTTCATTTTTTTTCTTAATCAGTATTTCGACAATTTTCTTTCATCTATTTGATAATCAATATTTCTTCACTAGAATTTTATATTAAAATGTATGTAGCATCGTTAAAAAAAAAGAAATTTAGAACATCACATAACAAAATACGCTGTCATCATCCCCTCTAAGTACTATAATTGTTTGAAACGATAAAAGATTCTTTTTCAGTATCGAGAAAGCTGCCCATTGAATATTCACTTTAAAAAGTAGAGTTAACTGTATTAAATGTTGATTAAACAAAAGGTGAATTATTTTCAACTATATTTTTGTCTACATTTATTTGTATCTGAAACTGGTTAAGATTTTTTTATCAACTGCATGATACTGCTCAAAGGAAATTGGATTCTACCAGTTACATATTTATTTCTTCGATAATTAATATGGTAATATATCTATAACTTAATAATGGAGTCTATTTGACGCCCGTAGAGAGAGGACATATTTCGTCGCATAGTATATGTTTCTGTCAATTAACGATTCCCTATGCGAACGAGAATGTTTCAGTCATGAGTTTCTCGCATAACCCAGAATTGGTTGGAGCCTTTACGCAAACATTACGACCCTTGTCTAGTTCAGCCCAGTTGAAATTCGTATGGTAAGATTTAATTATGAAAAATTCAGAAATATCCACAAGCTACGATAATGCAATAAAAAATTTGCAATTCCCAATAAAGAAAGAAGTAATACATCAGTATATCGCCATATACAGCGCAATACACTCCGACTATAAATAAGTGTTGGAAAAGATGAGAAAATGTAATGTCATTTGATAGCTAGAGTTTTACGTAATACTGTATTTTTTTATATACGGATATACACTTCGTGACATTCGACGAATTTATAGCTTTCATCGAGTAGCACTCAGTCATCGAAGCATAACATAGCTCTTGAAAGATTTCAAATCGTCATATACCATCAAACGTGCCACCCCTATACCAGCAGGCAGGAAGGCCTTTAGGAAGAGTACCAGCACGTCTCGCGAGATGACATGACGGACGTGAAGGAATTACACTCGGAAAGAAAGTGGCGAGGCTATATCGTACCTGGGTGCACCGATAGGCGAGAGAAACGGGGGAGGATTTCCGCCTCCGACATCTCCGCGGCCGAGATAGTGTGGTAGACGCGCATGAAGGTGGAACGACACGCTGCGCTCTGGAAATATTTTACGATGTCGTCGGTTAAAAATGATCGAACGGGCGAACCGAAGCTCCTGAGAAGTTTCCTCGCGAAAACATCGTCGAACGTCATCGAAGTAACTGAAGAATCTCCGCACTTATAGCATCGACACTCGTTTATCTCTTGCAGTACGTAGTTTATTTACAGGTTATATAGTTTACGTAGTTTATTTCTATGCTATATCCAGAAAAGACATTTGTAGAAATCAAACTTTTATCGTGTCTATTGAATTGGCAATATTTTATTTTATATGTTTTAACATTTCATGTAGCAGGATGTAATCAAATTTACGAAGATTAAGCAGTAAATTTTAGTTTCTTCTAGACAGTTTTTAACTTAAGGTAGTCCTTTCGAAGTACAGTGAGATTCATAGAAGGTGCGGAAAAGATTGATCTTCCATAATAATAATTGCAAAAAATTGTTAACAAATTAACGAAAAAAAAAATAGTTTAACGAATAAATTACCCAGCAAACCAACTTTTTTTTAATGAAAATAATTTGTTAATTTTTTTGAAAACGTTTTTTTAAAGAATTTTATGTGATGTTTGAAAATTGTGTTTTTTACATTCTTTAATTTTGAAAAATGTGTGGAAAATCACGAACTTTGGATATGTATTTGGCATAAAACCACCTATATTATATCGGGACGATTGAGCAAGCAGGTTTGCAAATGCAGCTTAAACACTTTTTAAAAAAGTTAGTTTGCCGGGTAATTTATTAAATAATATATTTTTTTTCGTTAATATGCTAATAACATTTTGGAATTGTTATCATGCAGGATTAATCTTTTCAGAACCTTCTATATGATTGATTTTTTTTCACAATTTTATTCCATCCAGATTCTCTCAATTCTCTCTGAATCTCATGCTGGGTCACACAGTACTACGAAAGGAAAACCTTAACTATAAAACCGGTGCAGAAATTAGTTCGGGCAGCCGCGATTAAATAAGGGGCCTTTTTAGGTATAAACGTGGCATCCACAATAGGGAATCTACTCTAGAACCCTACTAGGCTCAACAGAGGCGGCCACGACAAACTTCGGGGCCTAATCAGGCTTAAATGTGGAACCCTTACTAGGGTCGCCCATATTGAGCCGCTAAAGAGTAGTACTTTCAAGCGTGACTAGCCTAGTAGGGCCCCTACTACAATTAGGGCAATCTAGAAAAGGCCAAGTTGGAGCCCCAACTATATTTCTGCACGGGAAACTATCGCCGATTCAATCAATTTAGGATATTACATTGTTACCATAAACGTTTCTGTATCCGTATCGAATAAAATGCACCGATGAATAAAAGTGGAGCTCAAAGTACTTAGATATTTTAAGAAGATCTTAAGATTTAATTATTAGAAAAAAGTGGAGCTGAAAGTACTTAGATTCTATTTTCGACTTTAAAAACATCACGTGAAACGACCGTACAGGCAATTAAGTCAAATAGGTGCATCATAATTTGAACATAAAGGCGAAGTGAGGCACCACTTAGGAATTGCTCAACAGCCCCTTTTCTTGAGGGTTGTACACTTAAGACCAAACGTATGTTTAAACAAAGTGAAAAACCATTAAAACATTAGCAGTTTTTAATTACACACTCTAGTACATACATTGATGTATGAGAAGAATAACTGTTCAACTTTAACCTAAGCTTAAAGGAGACGATATTAAAATACTCGATTGATCGAAACTCCACGACCTGGCACTTCCATGGATGCTACGAACTTCCACCCTCACGCCTTCTCTCGATTTATCACGGTCACGTGATTAATTTAAAAGCCGATTTAATTTCTCGGAGCTGCTGCTATATACTTCTATGTAGATAGGCAAATAGTAGCACATATACTATACATGTACTTATTCAACCAAATATATACATGCATGTCTATAACGATCACAAAAGAGGCTCTAACCTAATGAACTTGAACTTTGCGAAGGTCGTATGCCCTAACGAAATCAAAATCTTGCCTGTGGTATATACAAACTTGAATGTATCGAATCCGATGGATTACAAAACGGATTGTTGTACCACCCAAAGGGCCAATCTACCGAGTATTGGACGTCCATTAGGATGAGTTCATTATTCGTCGAAGTTTGGCTTGAAGTTAATCTCGCGCCCAGACGCCCTCTTCGACCCTTATCAGGACTAAACTCATACATCAAATACATACTGTATCTGTATATTTATCACGTCAAACGTGCAAAATTAATTTGCTGATTCTCAACTCACGTTCGAGGAGGCTTAAGCAGCTATTCTATAAATTAAGGGTGGGCACATAATCTGCCAAACACAGTCTAAGAAATCATGATGTGCCTGACAACTATTAATCGTTAGTATACCCAGTATAATTTTTATTTTATTGTCGTCAATTTGCTCTTTTGCTAGAGTTGCAACAAACTAATTCATAGTAACGTACGTAACGGCCCATTATTGATAGTGTTGCATTTTTACCCCTACCCTGAGGAGAGTAGCTTCGGATTGGTGGCTTCAGGTCCTCTTTCCTTTGAGTAAAAGCGAGACATAAGCTGTACGAAAATCGTACTGCGCTTTAAAGTAATAACCACTTAACAACACAAGAGTCAGTTCTTGTTGAGTTTGCCTTTATTTTCTAGATATTAACAATGAATAACCAATTCACAATTGTTGATTGAAGCCCATTTATGGATTTATTTCGAAATTGTAGCGGATATTAATGAAAATTTAACATGTGATAATTGGCGTATATTTGTAATTTGTATAATTTGGCTGGAATGCCAAATGAATTCATTTATCTTTCGCAAATGTTTGAATATAGACGTTTATCTGAATCCTTGATGATTCCAGCAAATAATCAATCGTTTGGCTTTTAATACGAATGGAAATCGGTACAATTACCCTGACGCTTTTCACATTAGATTTCGTTATAAAAACCCGTTTTTCGAGGGGATATCTTTTTCAGCAATAATCTTGTTCATAAGAATAAAGAATAAATCACTAAAATATAAATAATAATAATAATATTAGAATATACAAAATCTGGATAGAAAGAATAATTGTACACACACGGAGAAAAGGGTATAGTTGTAGAAACTATGGAATTGATACGTGCCAATCAACAGGCGTGATAAAATATGGCAATAGCAAGTTATTGCGTGTCAGGACCAACCGATTGGTAATGCCAAGTAACCGATTGATGTCAACCAACCGATTGGTAATGCCCACCATCCCATTGGTGGCGCCAACTAACCGATTGGTAGTATAGTAGCCTCCCGCTAAGTGCTCGCCTACGGGGCTGTTGGGGTAAACACGAGCACTTAGCGAGTTACCACCTCTCCGCAGAGATTCTGCGAGCTCGGGCCGCATTCGGCCGAAATCGGCAGGGCTCGGGCGCATTCGGCTGCGATCGGACGCGCTCCGTAGAAAATCGTAGTCTTAGTGGGGGGAACATTCACGCCTCCCGATCAAGGGGAAGGCGCCTCGGCGAGCACTTAGTGGGAGGCTACTGTACCAACCAACCGATTGGTGGCGCCAACTAACCGATTGGTAGTGCCAACCAACCATTGGTAATGCCAACCAAACTACATCTAACGTTTCACGCATTTAATAGTATATTGCGCAACAAGGGCCGAAAGTTGGCGATTGCGACAAGTGCGACGTTTGCCGCCCGAGCGAGGCGAGGGCTGCAATCACACGAGTATTTCAAATCTAGCCTAATTTAACACTGCTTTGTAGGTAAGCTTGGTCGTGGGCTAGTACTAGTTCGGGGCTGGCTTGAGTCGCGGGCCAGTACTGGTCTGCAGTAAACGCAGTGCTCTTTCATGACGTTCATGTTATTGGTACAGCATCAGCGTCCGATTCTGTCCCGAGGTTAACATGCCGATGCCGCCGGAGCACCGGGTCGACTCTCGGAGAGAGCATCGGACCAGTTCTGGAAGCGCAGCGTCCGAGACTAACCCAGCGTTCCACAAATCGTCAAACCGTACTTGGAATCGGCTTTCCCTGTATATCAAAGATTTTGTAGAACCTTTTACGGAAAATACTTGCCTTTCCGTGGAAATGCGTTTGATGAATTCGTACTTGACGTTCGGAGAGACTTCAGATTCTATTCAATAAATCTCGGATATTCAAATCTTAAATTATGATGTAAATTTGGTGAAATCATAATGTGCCTGGAGCAATTAACACTTTATAAGTCACAACGCCCGAAACGGGACAAACGGACGCGAAGTGGGGACGACGCGTTGCTACGGTATCCCCTAAAAATGGGGATAGAGGTGTGACTTATAAAGGTTTAGTTGTTCAATCCTTTGGACAACGTTGTTGTTAACAATAATTTATTCTCCTGTTTGCGTAACAATAAATAAAATACGATACGCGCCGTTGCTCTTACCGATGTAATTCTGTCCCCATTTTGTAGATGATTCGTGAATGCATACAATACAATAACATTCTACTGGGCATTCAGACACACTTTTCCTCTGTGCACCGGAGAAATTTTAGAGCCATTCGGGGAAAACTCTTGCCATTCTGCAGTATGGCGCTTATATCGCGTTTGGCATTCGGATAGTACTTTATAGCTACCTTCCACTGGACTATCGCATGATTGTTAGATGACGGTGCCCGCGTTCTTCCACTTCCGTCGGAGACTCAGAAGCACGGCTATTCCAAATCTAATTTAAAACCTTGAATAATATATGCCATTTCAGGAGCCCTCTATCAGGTCTTCATTGAAGATTCTCTGAATCCAACTTACAATCTGAACTCTCAACCAGTACTGAATTAATAAAGCGTCTGTGGACCATGGTACCATCTTTCTTTGACACACGTTTGAATCCAAATGAGTAAAATCCACCAGTCTTGAAAGTTAGCGATATTTAATTAAAAGCTGCGTAAGGGGAACAAGATAGGGACTAAACCGAATGCGTTAGCAACACGAGGGATAAGCATACATGACGGGACCAAGCTGGAACGTGATAGACATCAAACGTTTTGCGTTTTGTTAGACAAACCTGAAAGACTGAACCGTCGATCACATTTAGGATTGAATATAAGCCAGGTCGGTTACATCATCTGGGCCATTAAGGTAGTTCCTTCTCGACGAAGCGTTGGAGATAGCTGCAGAGGTGCTCGGGACGCAAGGGGGTTAAGCGTAGCAGGTACGTGCATCATGCATGCCCTATCTCACTCTGCTTTAACTCACAATATCTCAAAGATAATACGGTAAAACATTTTCAATTTTTTTTGTTTATTCATATTATACTCCTCTAAAATATTCTCATTTATTTCCCTTCAGACATGTCTAGTAATAGACATAAGACATACATGCTAATGAATAGTAATAGTATAAGACATACATGCTAATATATACACGGAAAGAAAAGCTTAGTTGAAACAACCAAGTGCTATGGTTATATATGCGCCAGACAATTAATTGGTTAGACCGACCAATTTCTTGGTTAGGCTACCAATTTCTTGGTTAGGCTACCAATTTCTTGATTAGGCTACCAATTGCTTGGTTAGACTAACCAAGTGACTTGGTTACACCAACCAAGTGACTTGGTAGCCTAACAAATTACTTGGTTGGTCTAACCAATTAATTGTCTGGCGCATATATAACCATAGCACTTGGTAGTTCCAACCAAGCCTTTTTTTCCGTGTATAATGCCAACTTCAAGTATAAGGATCTCAACTTACGGACGGTTAATCTAATTTAAATTACATAGATGTTTAGATAACATATTCAACAGTGTGTAGGCCAAGGTTTATAAAATTCTTTCATAACGTCATTCCATAAGGCTACTACCTTAAAAATAGGTAACATTTAGTACAGGTTCTTAATAAGAGGTACTCAGCTATCAAACAGACTAGTTTTAGTACACATATTGTTAACGAAGACTACGAATCGCATTGCCAGCAGAAGTGTTAGTTTCAACTCTTGTAGATACAAAAATATCCCTCAAGTATTATTATTAGCATTAGTACAGTTGTAATAATGTATGCATCAAAACAATTCCGTAAGTTACTTATTTTTGAGTAGCGAACTTATGTTTAGGCGTTTCTGAGGGTCTGCAATTAAATTAACGATGCCTTGCAGTTATGTTAGTGGTAGGGTTCTAGTAAAGTTTACCGATCGTCTTAGAGGCTCTCTCTCTGTGTACAGCGCGAGACTTGCCTTTCCTTCGCAATGTAGTCTATCTTCTCTCGGTGCTTCAGCACGATACTCAGGCGCGAATACAGACTGTCCAAGTTTCGGGTATTCCGAGTACAGTAGAACGTGAAATTTACGACTACTTGTCGTCTCAAAGTGCCTGCCCCGGGCAAAGCTCATTGTATTACGAGGAATTAAATTCGGTGTTGCCCTTTCGAGCGTGCGAATCATCGTCGGGGAGAGTTCGTGATATCACACGAATAGATATATATACATGTTCTCCGGACGGCGCACCGGGTCCCAAGCTCACCCAAAAGCATCCGGGAAAGCGAGCTCGATCGAACAACCCCGGCCAAGTGCACCGACAACTGTAACACCCAGCACGCCCTTTTATCGCCATACTAGTTACCGGAAGTTACTTGAGCCTCCGCGAGAGGAGAAATCGAGATAGGACGATGGAATTTATAGTGATGCAAGGCAAGCAAGAATGAAGAATCACCGGAGGAAAGTTAAGACGCAAGGGAAAAATGAGAGCTTGCAGTTTTACAAAACTTTTGATACCCGCTATAAAAACAACCGTCTCTTAATTACTTTTATTTCTTACTCAGTATATCAAGTTTATAGGTCAAATCAATTCGTTGTAACGAAAATTATTAAATAAATTTCTATTAACAGCGATTAGAAAAAATTATGACACTTAACAATATGAAGTATTAAATATAATGTTCAGTTTAGTACAGTTTGTTTTAGTGATAATACGATACACGGGAAATATTTTCCTAAAGAGCGACATGGTTCCGTTGTTGAAGAAAAAATGTTACACGGAGAAAACAGGTTAGTTGAGAAAACCAACCTTTAAATGCTTGGAGCGTTAGATGTAGTTTGGTTGGCGTTACCAATCGGTTGGTTAACATTATCAATCGGTTGGTTGGCGTCACCAATCGGCTGATTCTGACACTCAATAACTTCCTAATGCCATATTCTACCATGCCTATTCTACCATGGGTATCACTATCAACTCCGTGATTCCTACAACTACACCCTTTTCTCCGTGAATTTGCATTGCAATAAAAAAGAATGAAATCTAATATCCCAAGCAGAGATGAGCACAACTAGTTACTTTTATATCGAGTTGTACAAAAGTTACACGTTGTCTGATGCACCGAGAACTTAAATCTTCACGGTTACGTTACTAATGTAACAAGTAGCGAGAACAAAAAAAAAGTAACTTGGTACGAATGGATCAAATAATTAAATTGCTTGAATACTTTTTACACTTTTATTGTATACAGTTATAAACGGAATTCAATAAAAGTCTGGATTTGATCTACATACAACATCGCTACAGTTATATCGAAGTTTAGTTACTCGTTACAATTGTACCGAGAAACAAAATTTCATTATTTCCCGAATTGATTTGGATCCACTTCCCAATAAATTTTTTTTCCTCGATAATAATGTACCGAGTAAAATCCAAATGATTCGTTGTACGAACCAACCGGTGAGTTAAGGTTGTGATGTCAGTAGTTATTGTTAGTACTGGTACTCTACCAACGATGTTATAGGCTAAAGAACCTATAAACCTGTTGGTAGAATAGTTTGCGCTATTCTAACTATTCCCGTTGGTTGTCAGGGCCGATTGATCAGTTTTTAAAACTACTTTTTTCTTTCACTACAAATACATCTGCGACGTGTACCAAACGACGATCAATATAGATTTTGAACATGTATGTTCAATAAGTATGACCCAAAGACACACTGTAAAAAAAATTGTTCTTAAAATTAATATGCTTGTATTGGAAGTACCATATGCGTAAGCTGTGTATTAAATTTCATAAACATTTATATTGAATTTTAATATGAACGGCATTGAAAAAAATGTAGCGTTCTATAAAATTACGGCACACTCGTTTCTGGTTTTTCCATCGCTGAAAGATATTTTTCGATGAATATGTATGAAAATTCATACACATTACTTTTGATATTTAATTACAGTGTTTATTGAATTTCACAAACATTTATATTGAATTTTAATATGAACCGGCATTGAAAAAAAAATGTAGCGTTCGATAATATCACGGCGCTATGGTGTGTCGACAACATTTCTTTGTGCCAATAAAATTTTTCTCCTGTTGTGAGAAAATACTCATCCGACACAATATTTTTTACATGAGATCAGCCTATTATTCTCAACGGCCGGAATAAAATTTACAGTTCCACAAAGAGCAGTGCATCGACAGCATTTTTTTCTATGTGATTAACATTTCGTTCCTGACGCTGTGAAGACCTAGTTAATTGCAAATTTGATTTAAATTTTAATTTACTCTGCAACTATATTAATGTTTATTTCCTATAGCGAGTTTTGTAAACTTCTTACACTTTTGGCTCGGAAAAATGCAATCATTTTTCAAAAAGAAATACACTCATGAGGACAAAATTTCAAATACATTGTTGGGTATTTTTCAATATTAGTAACTGGAACTTTGGTAACTTTGATCTTACATTTAATGCCACAATGTATTTAGTAATAAATGATTTAATAATCATTTGTTATAATTTCCAATCAACGGATTATCGAAATCATTTATCTGTATTATATATGGGTCATTCCACAGAATTTCGCACAAAAAAAACCCGACCGACTCCAATTTTCGCCTAATTTTTTTATATTGTTGACTATGTCAAACGGAGCATCTGTGAATTTTTTTAGAATTTTATTCTTATATTTCGACGAGCCATAAAATAAAAGGTGAAAAAAATGAAAAAAATCTGACGTCAAGTGGAATAATGATATCGACAAAAACAACTAGGTCAAAATTTTCGTAATTCAACACAGTTTACGGTAAAAATAATCAAAATAAAAAATAAACATAACTTCTATTTTATTTATGTCTTTTACCAAGAAAAGGTACCATTTAGCTAATTTGGCCCCCTCCGATTTCAATACAAAAAATCACGAATATACTACATGGAGTCCCAAACATTTTAAGCACAAGCCCAAGATGGAGAACGCATTTTACCCATTTTAACAAAAATATTTCGGGTAATTGATTTTTTAAATTTTCTTCCAATCTTCTGCGTATTTTTTTAAGTAATTGGTAATATTAAAAGGAGCTTATGTGATTTTTTTCATAATTTTATATGTAGATGTATTCGATTCATTAAATGTAATCGAATTACAAATTTAAAAAATTGTATTTTCGTTGCGTCTTTTACAAAAAAAGGTACCATTTCACTTATATGGACCTCTCCGATTAAGTTAAAAAAATAACAAAATTACTATACGCCTCAGGCGTATCTCGCGACGCTAGCGCTCGAGCGGCCACTGCGTGCGTAACGAGACGATCAGCTGATCGCACCCCCCAGGCGTACCCCAGGCGAATCTCGCGACGCCAGCGCTCGAGCGGCCACTGACTGAGTAAGAAAGCGATCAGCTGATCGCTTTCTTTTTTTTAAATTTTAAAAATTTGTAATTCGATTACAATTAATGAATCGAATACATCTACATATAAAATTATGAAAAAAATCACATAAGCTCCTTTTAATATTGCCAATTACATAAAAAAATACGCAGAAGATTGGAAGAAAATTAAAAAAATCAATTACCCGAAATATTTTTTTAAAAATGGGTAAAATGCGTTCTCCATCTTGGGCTTGTGCTTAAAATGTTTGGGACTCCATGTAGTATATTTGTGATTTTTTGTATTGAAATCAGAGGGGGCCAAAATAGCGAAATGGTACCTTTTCTTGGTAGAAGACATAAATAAAATAGAAGTTATGTTTATTTTTTATTTTGATTATTTTTACCGTAAACTGTGTTGAATTACGAAAATTTTGACCTAGTTATTTTTGTCGATATCATTCGTCCACTTGACGTCAGATTTTTTTTTCATTTTTTTCACCTTTTATTTTATGGCTCGTCGAAATATAAGAATAAAATTCTCAAAAAATTCACAGATGCTCCGTTTGACATAGTCAACAATATAAAAAAATTAGGCGAAAATTGGAGTCGGTCGGGTTTTTTTTTGTGCGAAATCCCGTGAAATGACCCATATACTATACAAACATATATTAATTTAGATTTCCTGTACCGAGTTTTACAAAATTCATACACGTTTGTATCGGAAAAACGCAAACATTTTTTAAAGTGCAAGTCAGATGCAAAATGCTTTTGAAGAATTAAAGGTATAGCGGCAAATAACTATTAGGTGTGACTCGAATAACCATTATAATGATCGAACGATGACGTAGAAAGAGGAAAAAAGGAATGTCGGGGCGAGAACATGTGAGACGAAGAAAAATAGGAGTGATGCGTGGCGAAGGGTCTCGCACGTTCGGGGTCTTGGCTCGGAGGTCGTGTACATCAGACGACGTTTTCTCGTTTGCCGCACGAACGTCTACCAGGCGCGCAACATAGTTACATCACGAGACACACTCTGTGAGTAAGAGCGCGTCGAGCCTGTAAAAATCTCATCGCGCGTCTCGAAGAGAGGGAGTCACGACCCTCGGGGTCTACGGAGACTGAGGCACGGACTGGGATATAAATCTTGCTTGCGTGCTGTTAACTACGCGACTTTGTTCGGCCCAGTAGGGACAGAGAGTAACGCCCCTATACCAGTGAGGACCTGTGCTCGACGCGTGCGTTTTTCTCCGTCGCTAGACGGGACAGCACAGTCTCGTGCTCCAAATGGAGAAATTCGCCAGGAGCGACAGCTGCCTCCTTACTGTATACGACACGTGCCGCAATATACGATAAACACGCTATCATTTGCTTCGTTTATCGCTTCTGAATTATGTCCTGTTGAGAACAGGTGCCGTGTGATATGAGGAATAAATGAGACCTCTTTGAAAAGATTGCATTAAGATTTTTGATTAACAAGGCCGTGCAGTGCAATTTTCATCGATTCACCTTATCGGAAAATAGGATTATTTTACCATTCGTTCATTTTAAATATACCTTTCATTTTGTCCGTCAAGAAGATGGATTTATAGTGAGATTATACATAAATATATAATTAGACGACTACATCATATATAATGCGTGTAATGAATATAAATATGAACGAATAAAATAGAACACACTATATAATAATTATTACATTTTCAATACCAACTTCTCCCTAACATACAAATAAATTTAAGCTGAGCGTTGAGAAGTAATCCTGAAATCTTGACGTACTTCGAAATTGAAGACCCTCACAACCTGTTTCACATTATTTCTGGCCAGTTTCTACTACGCTTTATCGTATGTCAAAACCAAAGATGATAGTTATAGGTCTAAAAAAATATTAATACCTCAGAGTATTCACCCGTCAATCTCCAATAATCCGTTAAACAGAACGGTTTGCTTCACGCAAATAAAATACGTTGTAAATACACTAATTTAATAAAAATCGTTTCTTTAATATATGCGATAATTTAATCCAATAACCTGAGAATAATCATGCGAAATAACTTGTAAAATATCATATTTTCATCCCATGGTATATAATAGTATGTAAAAATCGACATCTCGACAAATATTTCAAACGATTAGTAAATGAACCGATTAACCTAAACTATGTTTTTAATCCAATGTTTACTGCTGTGAAGAAAAGCGTAATGGTAAGCAAAAGAATTAGCCAATTATAAAACTGATATACCATCGCAGTAATCTTAAATTTATAATTAAGTTTGCACTAAAAAAAAGCTTGGTTAGAATTACCAAAAAATTGGTTAAAAATGTTATCAAGAAAACTTGGTGGGCACAACCAAGTTATTGACTAACATTACCAAGTTATTAGCTAACATAACCAAGGGGTTGGTAAAACAACCAAGTATTTAGTACGCCTAATTAATAACTTGGTTACGGCTACCAAATTTTTCTTGGTAAAATTTTTAACCAAAATCTTAATAAGCCCAACTTCAATCTTCAGCCCAATCAATAACTTGGTTGCGGCTACCAAATTTTTCTTGGTAAAATTTTTAACCAAAATCTTAGTAAGCCCAACCAAGCGTTTTTCTCCGTGTGGGAAATCTCAGAATAAATAAGATGACTAGGAGGGAACAATAGGATGGCTGAGAATCATCAGTGCCCCAAGAGAGTTTATACGGGACTTCGAACAATTCGCCTCTGGGAGCTCATAGAAAGACTTCAGATAATCAGAGTCTGTAGAGCTCATGTGGGCTCTTCGAATAATGAGAGCCTCGAGAGAGCTCATTAGGGGGACGTACAATAATTTGGCCCTGTAGGAGAGAGAGAGGGAAAGAGCCGTGATTATCTATAAGTACCTGCGAGCATCTGTGAATATCTGTGAGTAATTGCAAGAACCTGTGCGGATCTGTGAGTAACTCAGTGTCTGTGCGTACCGCTGTGAGTGCTAAATCGAAATGTACTCTATAATTATGTAGATATCCATCTGAATTGTCAGATATTCTCATAAACCCAATAAAAACGGCCGTCGTCCATTACTTTATGACTGTTTATTAATCACTAGGGACTTAACGCCACTCGCAAAGAAATAATTGGTTGCCCTAACCAAATGCCATGGTTAAATACGCTCCAAGTGACAAAATTGGTTGGGAACACCAACTATTGGGTGTCACAACCAACCCATTGGATGTCACACCCAATTGCTTGCTGGTGACATCCAATAGATTGGTTGTAACGCCCGCTCGGTTCGTTGTGACATCCAATAATTAGTTCTCCAAACCAATTTTGTCACTTGGAGCGTATTTAACCAAAGTACTTGGTTATGGCAACTGTTACGTCACGGTTTTTGTTTTTCGTTGGGATAGTAACAGATGAATGATATTTTCTCCGTTTTAGAGCGGAATGTGCCGCCTCAGGGATCGGAGGATGAATGGTGATTGAATTCTAGACTTGTTTTAATAAATAACGTTAGTGCAACACTGGTGATTTAAAAACACTTAATTTATTAAAAACACAGATAAAAAAATACACAATTATTAAACATCACTGACGATATAACCGTTTTGGTCTTTTTACGTGTATATAAAACTGTTGAAATTATTGTGCAAGTAAGTTTGGCCCTCGGAGTAAGACTTTGAAAGTATATATTTTATATACTTTCAAAGTGTTTCAAAGTGTCAAGTTGCCGCGCAAGACTCTGACAAAAATCTCTTAAAAACTAGTGCCGAAAGCACCGCGGAGTAATACATTTTCTTAGCATGCAGGACATCGCACATCTCGTAGGTGTGCGGTGGCCTGCAGGCCTGCTAATCATCGTGGAATTGCTGAATTCAGCAAAAGTCCAGTACCGGAAAGGACTACTGCACGAAAAAAAGGCTTGGTTGGAACAACTAAGTGCCTTGGTTATATATGCGCCAAACAATTAATTGGTTAGACCAACCAAGTTATTTGTTAGGTTCTTTAGGTTCTTGGTTGGTCTAACAAAGTCACTTGGTTAGCTTACCAAGTGACTTGGTTAGTCCAACCAAGAAATTGGTAGCCTAACAAATAACTTGGTTAGTCCAACCAAGAAATTGGTAGCCTAACAAATAACTTGGTTAGTCCAACCAAGAAATTGGTAGTCTAACCAATTAATTGTCTGGCGCATATATAAGGCTTGGTTGTTTCAACCAAGCCTTTGATGTTATTTCAAAACAATGAAAAATTAAAAAATTTATATTTATTTGTTAATTAATGTTCAGGATAAGCAATTTATTTTTGAAATATAGTTTTAATAATCGAAAGTAAGCCCGAACATAACAGCAACCAATTATTTCTTTGCGTGCAGCTTAGACAAGTATATGGTAAATAAAATAATGTTCTAAATTTATAATATTTTTTTTTTAATTGCATTTACAGTTCTGGTCGGCGTACGTGCCGTGTTCCTCGCAGCACCTGGACTCCGTTCAACTGGCACTCGAGCAGATCGACCTGATTAGACGGCTGGTGAACAAGCATCCCCAAAATATGGTCCTCGTAACGACCGCCGAAGGTACGTTGGTCCTCCATACCTGCAGTAGATATAGATATAAACGTCGTAACTGCTTCACCGGTGTTACTCCTGTATACACCACCTATGCGAAGAGATAACGTAACTGTATACCGGTGTTCCTACACTTCGCTCGATCGTTTCGTTACACCTGTCTGAGTCGGGCATCCTCGCTCGTTCCACCTGCATTTGCCTATATAACGGCACTTGCGTTCATTGAGCAAGCTTCGGGCCCAGCCAAGCGGCCTTAATCTTCGAGATCTTCGTTGCATCTATCACAGGCTCTCCTGCCATACTAGCGCGCTGCGGCCGACCACAAACGGCTGTTACTACTGCGCCGAGGCGGTTTCCCCATGGAAAGCGCCCGGTTGCCTCGAACGGCAACGTCGTAAAGCTCTAGGAGGTTTCACATAGAGAACAATAGAGGTACGCGCCTCGCGCAGCCCTGATAACCGAAATCGAGGACATTTCACGCGACTATTAATAGACTGATATATATATATATAATCTTATATACATCACTGTCATCATTTCGACTGTATTACTACTGCTGTATTCTCTTGCTGAAATTGGATCATTTATATTGCGTGACTTGAACAAGAAAGACATGTCTTATATTCTTATGCACAGTTAATACCCCCTTATGATTTCTGGCACGCGATATGTGGCCTCTTGGTTACTCTACACTGTTCGTAGTTGTGGTACAACCATCATTTACCTTTCATACGTAGATATACATGTAGTCACTAGACGAGAATTCGGGTAGGACGAGTATATATACTCGATATCGTGGGCACATGTGATGGCTGCCCGCGTCTATTAGAGACACTCTGTCTGCTCTGCAGCCCGTCGTAGTGGTTTGACCACCAACGGCTGCTATTAATCGCCTCCCTCGCAACTTCACTCTAGCTTAACGTAGCTCGATAACGCGTTTCCCCGAAGCATCATGAAGTTTCGACCTAGATACGAATATCATATTTGACTTGCATGCAGATACGTTTGTATTTTTAAATTTTGAGATGTATCACGGTTCCTCATCCAAAGTTTGATTATATTTACATTTAAGTACTCTGAGAATGGAAAAAAATCATAAAACCGATTTTATCCACTTTATCCGTAACGATTTCCGCTTTCTCTTATTAAGGAGAGGCAAAATCAACTCAGTTGGTAGCAAAACCTGTAACAAATCTTGCCAAGTATGCCGGACGTTTCTGGATGAAAGAAAAGGCTCACATCATTCGCCTCGTAATTCTGGGTTTGGAGTCAAAATAGCGAATGGCTAAAATAGCGGATTTCATAATAATGGCCATTTTAGATTCAGACTTTCATTGTTTTTAAATACGCTATTTTAGTCATACGCAAATTTGATCATTCGTTATTTTGAACCCCACCTGTAATTTTGCACGATGTAATACTATTATTTTTTCCCGAAAAGCATAAATTTTCCGAATATTCTTAGTCCGAAAATTATTCACTATTTCTTTTGTACTCGTGGAGGGTCCGCCTTTTAGAATGTTATCCTCGGTTGGTATCGAAAAGTAGTCTCTAAATTAAACACGGATAGAAACTGTTTCATTACTTTTAAACATCTGCGTATAGCTTCGAATACAAAAGGCTTTCATATTTATCCGAAAACCATCATTTTATCCGCAGTAATATGCGATTGCGATGGAAAAAAGTTGAAGGAAACGCAAAGTAATCAGAAAGAAATTGTCATTATCCGTTTCTATCCGGAACTTTGAGCAGGGATATGTACTGCGAATCAAGTTAGGAAACAATGTGTAAAATTCTACTTTGCAACATTATATTTACGTTTGAAGATATTTCAAGAAATACAATCTGGTATTCAAAGTCTCAACAAATTATAGAGGGTACTGAAAAAGACCCTGTATCAACTGTCTAAATATTTATATACATTGTTACGACTATGAAGATCAGGAATTACAGATACACTCGGTATCACTTTATAAGTGAACAGACGCGTGACATTTCACGATCGTAAACATTATCCAGAATTATAATCAATAATATCCACCCCAAAACCAAATACACGTCTATGTAAAACAAGAATCCGAGATCGGATTATGTATCCAGAGAAGAATTTCATAGAATAATCGATAAATTGCGAAAGAAACAAGAGGAAGAAATTTAGAGAATTTGGATATAGGCTATGGAAATAGCGAAGGAGTCATCGATAATCGCGACTAAATAAGCGATTTGAGCGACGTTCAAGGAGATTAACATCGTGAAGAGCAGCGCACAAAACAAGATGATTGTGCCACCGTTTAGAGTTTGTCAGTTGCCAGTTCGTTTCAGGAGTTTTTGATAGATAAGTTAGAATCATTCTGAACTTAGAAGGCATTTCATCTTTGTGAGAAGCTTTAACACGGGCTGAGGAATTTCAGGCAATCCATGCCATCGAGAAAAAAAGAGAATAAGAGTGTAGAGCGAAAAGAGACTCTAAAAAATCGAATTACATAGGATTGAGACATTCAACTTCGAATTTGGCTTGCGAACATGTTTCTATTACATTGAAAAACAGAAAATATTGGTTTTGTGGTGAGGAAGACCACATGAAGAAGTTGTGTCGCCAACGAAGACGCAGTGTTCAGGTTTTTGAAGTTATCTCAGGTTGAATCAAGTCATTAGATATTGATGTCGGCATAGAAACAACGTAGCTGCATTAATCTGATAAATAGGGTGTGGTTAAAGAACAGTACAGGGTTCAGGTGAAGAGACGTCAATGGTGGAATGTGGTGAGATTGCTTATTTGAATCCTTGAACGTTTTAAATGGAAGACGAGAGCCGTTCTGGAGTGTTTCCCCAGCATTTGTGAATTAATAAGGTCTTGAACAACGTGCTAGAGTCTTAGGCTTTAACCTGGAAGAATTTCTGAGTTGATTTCAGAATTCACAGATCCGACTTTTGGTCGGAAAATCCAACCTAAAGAACCTAAATTATTTTTCTTCAAGATATCGAATTTTGGTCTTCACTATCGTTCTCAAGTCGCATATTGTACCTCAGAAAGTACCGGTTACATGCCTTTTTACGATGATTTTTGAAAAAGTCACGTTTGGTCGGTTCTGATTTCAGAATTCACAAATCCGATTTTTGGTCGGAAAATCCAACCCAAAGAACCTAAATTATTTTTTCTTCAAGATATCGAATTTTGACCTTCACTATCGTTCTCAAGTCGCATATTGTACCTCAGGAAGTACCGGTTACATGCCTTTTTACGATGATTTTTGAAAAAGTCACGTTTGGTCGGTTCTGATTTCGGAATTCACAAATCCGACTTTTGGTCGGAAAATCCAACCCAAAGAACCTAAATTATTTTTTCTTCAAGATATCGAATTTTGACCTTCACTATCGTTCTCAAGTCGCATATTGTACCTCAGAAAGTACCTGTTACATGCCTTTTTACGATGATTTTTTAAAAAGTCACTTTTGGTCCGTTCTGATTTCAGAATTCACAGCTCCGACTTTTGGTCAGAAAATCCAACCTAAAGAACCTACATTATTTTTTCTTCAAGATATCGAATTTTGACCTTCACTATCGTTCTCAAGTCGCATATTGTACCTCAGAAAGGACCGGTTACATGCCTTTTTACGATGATTTTTGAAAAAGTCACTTTTGGTCGGTTCTGATTTCAGAATTCACAGATCCGACTTTTGGTCGGAAAATCCAACCCAAAGAACCTAAATTATTTTTCTTCAAGATATCGAATTTTGGTCTTCACTATCGTTCTCAAGTCGCATATTGTACCTCAGAAAGTACCGGTTACATGCCTTTTTACGATGATTTTTGAAAAAGTCACGTTTGGTCGGTTCTGATTTCAGAATTCACAAATCCGACTTTTGGTCGGAAAATCCAACCCAGAGAACCTAAATTATTTTTTCTTCAAGATATCGAATTTTGACCTTCACTATCGTTCTCAAGTCGCATATTGTACCTCAGAAAGTACCTGTTACATGCCTTTTTACGATGATTTTTTAAAAAGTCACTTTTGGTCCGTTCTGATTTCAGAATTCACAGATCCGACTTTTGGTCGGAAAATCCAACCTAAAGAACCTAAATTATTTTTTCTTCAAGATATCGAATTTTGACCTTCACTATCGTTCTCAAGTCGCATATTGTACCTCAGAAAGTACCTGTTACATGCCTTTTTACGATGATTTTTGAAAAAGTCACTTTTGGTCGGTTCTGATTTCAGAATTCACAGATCCGACTTTTGGTCGGAAAATCCAACCTAAAAAACCTAAATTATTTTTTCTTCAAGATATCGAATTTTGACCTTCACTATTGTTCTCAAGTCGCATATTGTACCTCAGAAAGTACCCGTTACATGCCTTTTTACGATGATTTTTGAAAAAGTCACTTTTGGTCCGTTCTGATTTCAGAATTCACAGATCCGACTTTTGGTCGGGAAAGCCAACCTAAAGAACCTAAATTATTTTTTCTTCAAGATATCGAATTTTGACCTTCACTATCGTTCTCAAGTCGCATATTGTACCTGAGAAAGTACCCGTTACATGCCTTTTTACGATTATTTTTGAAAAAGTCACTTTTGGTCGGTTCTGATTTCAGAATTCACAGATCCGACTTTTGGTCGGGAAATCCAACCTAAAGAACCTAAATTATTTTTTCTTCAAGATATCGAATTTTGACCTTCACTATCGTTCTCAAGTCGCATATTGTACTTCAGAAAGTACCCGTTACATGCCTTTTTACGATGATTTTTGAAAAAGGCACTTTTGGTCGGTTCTGATTTCAGAATTCACAGATCCGACTTTTGGTCGGAAAATCCAACCTAAAGAACCTAAATTATTTTTTCTTTAAGATATCGAATTTTGACCTTCACCATCGTTCTCAAGTCGCATATTGTACTTCAGAAAGTACCCGTTACATGCCTTTTTACGATGATTTTTGAAAAACTCACTTTTGGTCGGTTCTGATTTCAGAATTCACAGATCCGACTTTTGGTCGGGAAATCCAACCTAAAGAACCTAAATTATTTTATCTTCAAGATATCGAATTTTGACCTTCACTATCGTTCTCAAGTCGCATATTGTACCTCAGAAAGTACCGGTTACATGACTTTTTAACATGATTTTAAAAACCGAGTCTTTTTTCCGTTTCTGATTTCAGAATTTGCGAAACTAATAAAATGGCACGAGTTCTTATATCGAAAATGCAAGTTATTTCAGCCACGAAAAACTATAAAATTCACAGTACACTAATAAAAATTTTAATACCGAGGTGTAACGGTTAGCGCGCGAAGCGCGCATCCGCTGCAGATTGATCCAAAAATTTTGAAAAAACTAGACAAATAGTGAAATTGTATTAGAAATGTATTCCACATTTGAATTTTCTATGAGGAAAACGCATTTACACTTAAAAATGGAAAATTCCTATTCTTCATAAGTACATGGTTATTATTCATTATTTAACAAAGTCAACTCTTAAAAACATATTTTTTTAACGGAAAAGTACCTCGCCGTTAAAGGGTTAATACGGCACTACTAAGTATTCGGAAATAGGAGCTCGTTCGAATCGATTGAGAAACGCATCAAGCGTTAACCTCTATAGGGATGCTTGGAACGCGGAGTGAGCTAAACTCATCGGGATAGGCGACGCGTCTGGCATGCACGCGTTTCGCGAACCCGCGCTGGTGGCTGACCACGAACTGCCGTGACCACTGACCGGTGGAAGGCCTACTATAGCGTGCCTACAGCACACTGTAGTATGGTATAGTACACTTCGAAGTCGTAAAGCACGCCGAGTTCCGGTTCGAACAATACAGCACCGGCAGGCCGATAAATGGAGAACGGGAAAGCGAGCACATGAGCAAGAGGGTGAGTAGGAAAAGTCTGAGGGTAAAAGGCAGTGAGAAGGAGCGAGATAGAACTATGAGGAGGCTCTGCTACCCGATATTGGGTCAAACATTGGGAGAGGTTTTCGAGCAGAGAGAGCAGAGAACGATAAAATTCCTGCTTCACTCCTCCCTTCCACTCTCCATCCCGCTCCATTTGTCTGGCACACGTCCAAGCTCTGTTCGATCACTAGCATATTTTTACTCTAACTAGTTTCGACCATCCCACTTTCTATTCGCTCCGTTTAATTTTATTTAAACGTCCTTACACGCATCCCCGATTACTGTAGTCCATATACGCGGTCACATAGTGCATTATCATTTTTCAACACTCTTTTGCGCCATAACATGTTTTCTTTTTTTTTTTTTTTTGTACGCCTAGGCAAATTTATAGTTAGCTTTGGAATAGAATATTACTTAATTGATTTATCGTATTGCAGACCACACTAAAATATTTCTCAAGTAATCAACAAATGAGCCGGAGATGTAGCGAAAAAAGTAGCATACACACATGGAATTCTTATTTTTATTTGGAACCTGAAGCAAAAAAAAGTCTTATTTTCTTCATATTCACGTGATAGAAGCTCGTGCGGTAAGTCTTTGTGGTCCCAGGATCTTCCGGTCGTTGCGTCGACCGGTGAATCTCCGCGCGATTCGAAAGATCACGTCTGGCGAAGGTCCAGGACGAGAGGCGAAGAAGAAGCCAGCGTAGAGGTAGATAGACAGCGCTGCATAGAGGACATAAAACAGAGAAAGACGAGCCGAGGTCCTTCACCTCTGCTAGCTGTAGTCCACGAAAGGGTAGTCGGCGACGTTGGCTGGACGGGTACGCGCGTAGTACATACGAGCGGCAGTACATGATGACCCTCGTGGCTTCTTCGATCCGTGACCACTTGTCGCGAGGATTTCTTTCGAAAAATTTAGAGTGCACTCTCGTATCTCGCGGAAACGGTGAATTGCCCCGCCGCCGTCAGTACACTCCGTCCCTTACCTCTATTCCCTCCTAGGTTCGCTAGTTTTCTATACCATTTCTAGCGATCTTTCTCCTTCGGAGCCATTCGAAGTTGCGGACTTTTCCACTTGCCTTGCACTCTCATCGAGCTGCCCGCCCATCAGTGCCAGAAACGCCCCATACGCTATTCGTTCGTTCTTCGACGTGATGTCGTAACGAGGTCTTTCACACCACGGATTTTACAGACATAGCTTACGCATATTTATGTCGCGGCTGATAAAATGTTTGGTTACGTTATTTTATCAAACGGAAAATCACAAATTTTATGACAGTTTGTTTTTTTATTCAACTTATTCAAAGACTATTGTACTTTCCGCTTATGAATAGCCATCGCATCAAATTTATATTAAAAGAAGTAAATTTAAATTCTTCACTCAAAGAAATCTAGGTATTTGTGACAATTATAAATAGCTACTCACAATTCTTTTTGTAACACGTGCATAAACTGGGGTGCTTTCCATTGCAAACTTGCGAGACGAAAGTGGCTAGTTTCATGGCAGTGTTGAAGCAATAAGTGCATGCTATGATTTTTCTGCATCTATCATCTAAACCAATTTTCCTTCAATGAATATCTAGAAGAATCTCGTTATATTCAAGTAAATGGAGAACAAAATTGATTCAACAACACATCACACGTGTTGCAAACGCCAATTTCGGCCCGTGTTTCACACTATATTTCTTGCATCAAGTGCATGAATAGTGGTTCTTTGAATGGTTATTTTGTGGGACGAACAGTGAAACGTAAAGTTAGAAATTACGGTCTCGAGGGCCAAAATTGACACACGAAAGTGAAAGAATCGCGAACTGCGCATGCGCCAACCTATCATTTCAAGACTGTCATGAAACTAGCCATTTTCGACCCGCAAAACTGCCATGGTAATCACCGCTGTTCACGTGTTATAAATACATATGTATATATCTCTCTATATTATAAAAAGATCTCGCCGCCGCCGCCGCCGCCATGTCAAGAATTGAGGGACTTAGAATAATTCGGGCTCGGGGCTTGGCGGAAGGGGGTGGGGCTAGCCCCAGCCCCTGGGGCTAGCGCCACCCCTTTCCGCCAAGCCCCGAGCCCGAATTATTCCAAGTCCTTTTCCAAAAACATAGGTTCCCCATGGGCGGGGACACCTTTCGGGGGGGGGGGGGGGGGGCGATTGCGAACGCGGGCTGCGCGCGAGCCACAATAAAATCCTAGTATATATATATATATATATATATATATATATATATATAAACAGTAGCTCGAGGATTAACAATTAATAGTTTCGGCTGAACAGATGCGGAGTCTACTGCGGTTTTGCTGAATAAACTTTGTTCTATTTATATAACCCGACGTGGAATCCCAGCAATCACGAACTCTTGCGAAAATAAAGTCTTGATTACTACAAGAAGGAGAGACGTACACGCCTGGTTTTTGCAGTCGACCGACATTGTGCGGTGGGGTCCTCAGAGCTCTCATCAACGGACACCCGAAGACACGTCCAGCATAAATGCCATCCGGCTGTTTGCCGGACGGTCACGTAGCGCGTAGTGAATTCCATTTTTTTTTCTTTTTTGCTTTATTCGTTTGTTTTTTTTTCATTCGGAAGCGAGTGACGGAAAAGCAAAGGCCATTTGCTAAAGGGAAAACGAGGGTGACAACAGAGAAGAAAGGGTATGAGGACAGAATGCGAAAGAAGTTCGTGGGGTGCTGGTGGAATTGAACAGCAGGACTCACACGCCGATGCTACTGGCGCAGCGAGCCGCACTCCGCTCGTTCGATGTTCTCGAGTACTCTCGACGACGAGAGAGACAGACTTTCTCCGAGCGCTCGTCTCTCAGAGTTCGCGCACGCGAGAGGAATCTGACAGGGTGAACGGGTGCGCTCGATTTCTTGCCCTCGAGTACCAGTTGCAGCTATGTGAGGAACGCGCGCACAAGGAAATGCTTTCGAGTGGTAAAGAATTGAAAGGGAATTGAAACTCCCTGGGGAAAATCCATCAATGGTGTATGTGTGCAATGCTCGAGGGATGAACGTCGACGTGCATGGATAATAATTTTTTTCTTTCAACTCATTCACAGCCATATATTATTTCTTCATCTTCCACTAGCAACATCCCATTTCGTTCGCTATATTTGTAACGCTGTGCTTGTATAGTCGATGAAAGTGCATTATATGCATATATTTGTCTGGTGAAATACATTAACTCGAACTGAACAAATATACATTAGATAAATACAAATAGGCTTTCGAATCCTCAGGATATTCAATTTCAGTACACAGAGCAGCTTTTCCATTATTAGATTCATGCATTTTCCCGGTGAGGGGAGTTACATTAATACGGATGCAGAAGGGAGGTTTATTCGTCAATCTAAATACTTAACGTTTCAAGTACTGCACACTTGAATCACTTCACTCTTTTCTATGAAAAACAACGCTGCGAGCGTTGTGTAAAAATTGTGTAGTACAGATAAATGAAGGAAAACTCGATTAATTAGTAGGAAATAAATTAGGGGAAGTAATGAAAGAATGTATATTCGAAAAAAGAAAGTAGTGCTTACATTTCGCCGTAATTCTAACAGATTATCCTCGCATACAGCTGCATGTATTTATTGCAGGTCTATACTATATGAAAAATATTTAAAAATCAATCGATTATTCTACGATCAATTTTCCTATTTTATAATATGGTAGATTTGAAAAAAAAGACCGAGAGGTCTTCCACTTGTCACCTCCTATTTCGTTCGCTATTTCTTTTTTGTAATGCACTGCTTGTATAGCAGATGGAAGTGCATTATATGCATACCCCCAGAAAAACACCTTGGGTGTATAAGAATCTGAGACAAGTACATTTACATCAACATTTGTATCTATTCTTGGAAAAAGTCATGAAATAATCAAATACAAAAGTAAAAATATTAATATTAGTGGCAATAAAGATTATGACATGATAACACAAAATTGCATGAGTCCGTTTATAAAAATTACTTGCCCAGCCATAGGATCAGCTATTGGTGTTGGCAGTCGACGAAACGGTTAATTATGTGTATTCAGCTAATGTATGTAATTAATTAATTCGCTAAGTAGAACCGCCAGACAAGTAATTTTTATAAACGAACTCATGCAATTTTGTGTTATCATGTCATAATATTCATTGCAACTAATATTAATATTGTTACTTTTATAATTGATTATTTCATGACATTTTGCAAGACTAGATACAACTGTTGATGTAAATGTACTTGTCTCAGATTCTTATACACCCAAGGTTTTTTTTGGGTCATTTGTCTACTTTTTGCAAAAAGTCTCCTTATCGATTTCATACTAGCTTTTCCATATTATCGTCAAATTGTAAATCACAAAGTACGAGTATACACTTTCGAGGCTTTACATATTTAGTTGTCCATTCCGTTTAGTTGTTAATGTCCCATTCCATTTATCCTAATTAATCCCTTGATTGACCGATTTTCATTCGACTTAAATCAATTTTGAATTTTCATCCGCCATATTAGATCCGTGACTTTGAATTTATACATTTTGAAGACAGATTCGTAATCAGCGACTTCGAAAACCTCCTCATACCAGTTTTCATAAGAATTAAGTTAATTATTGTATTTTGGTGTGCTATATTGGATTGGCCATTTTTAATTTTTTTATTAATAATAAAAGTGTTAGAAGTTTTTTTGCAGATACCGTATATGAAATTTTGTATACATGTGTATATGAAAAATCATAACATTCAGAAGAATATTAAAATTCAACGTTATTAAGATTTAATGTCAATATGACCATATGCATAAACTGTGCATTAAATTTCATATACATGTATAATGAATTTTCATAAGAGCGGTATCTGAAAACTCAAGCACATATGTGTTGGAAATTTAAAGTGGACATAAAAACAATTTTTAAAAATAGAAATATTATTCGGACATTATTTTTTCAAGCAAATTATGTCATCAGAAATTGTTGGGAATTGGTTTTCGCCACAGAAAATTTTTCGGTTACTCTGGGGTTTGAACCTACGACCTACCTACCTAAGTACCTAACAACGCACGCACGCTACCAACTACGCTATTAACGACTTAGTAATTTTGGATATCTAAATGGCATAAGAGTTGTATAACTATTATTCTCTCAAGCATACTTATAATTGACATAACAAAATATTCAATTGATTGCAATCAGAGCGCGAAGTGGGTTGGAAATATTTTCAAGTGAACATAATTTTTGGACGAACGGTATCTTTTTCTCACGAGGAAGCTCAGGTATCCGGATTTTCGAAAAAATTATATCCACAGACCTGTGAAGTTTTAGCAACAAACATAAATCAAACATAAATTTGCCGCAATAGCAGCGCGAGATGCTCCAGTGTTTAAAAAAAATCGATTTTGGAAATCTCGAGTAACTTATCAGAAGTCGATGCTAAGTAATAAGTGTTAGCGATCTAGTGCGGGTTTTTTTTCGGTATTGGAAAATGTGTATTAAATTTCAAATGAGTCACTAAAAATCCAAAAAATTCATGTCGATTTTCATGTACTAATATAGTGATGATTGATTTAGTAACCATGTGTTATAATTTTATATCACCGGATTGGTAACATCCATACACGCATATTAAATTTATTGTGCAACTATATTAATGTTTATTTTCTATACCGAGTTTTGTAAATTTCTCACACGTTTGTGTCGCAAAAACACAAACATTTTGCAAAAAGTAGTACACCTATGTGGACAAAACTGCAAATACTTTGACGGGTATTTTTCAACATTAGTAACTGAAATGTTGATAACTTTGATCTTAAATTTAATGCGACTATTTGTATTAAATTTCAAATCGGGCACTAAAATTCCTAAAATGCATGTTGATTTTCATGTCCTGATTTAGTAATTATTGATTTAATAATCATGTATTGTAATTTTCTATCACCGCATTATCCGAATTCATTGATCTGTATTAAATTTATTATGCAAACATATTAATTTCGATTTCCTATACCAAGTTTTACAAAATTCATACACGTTTGTATAGGAAAAACTCGAAGATTCTTTAAAGTGTGATTCATATAGAGAAGGCAGGTTTATTCGTCAATCTAAAAACAAAACCATACAAGTACTACACAGTTAAATCTCCGCTCTCTTCTCTATGAAAAACAACAATGTAAGCGTATGAAGAAAATACTCAAATATTTGGTATGAAATAAATTAGGAACAAAAATGAAAGAATGCATATTCGAAAACAGAAAGCGATGTTTACATTTCGCGTACATTCTCATAGAATATCCAACCATATAGCCGCATGTATTTGTTTCAGGTTTATACTATATGAAAAGTATTATTAAATCAGTTGATATATATATTCTAGGATTGAATAATATGTCCCATTCATTATACTACCATTAATTTATCTAGTTATAAAATGGTAGATTTTCATTATGATCTTCCGAAATTAAATTGTGGAACAAATATTTTTCATTAAAAAAATAAATGCTCACGTTACAAATGTAACCGATAATATGTCTACTCTAAACTTGTTATTACTGTTTTCAGGTATCGAAATGGCGCACAAGGAGGGTAGATTAGCGAGCCTAATAGGGGTAGAGGGTGGTCACGCAGTCGGAGCGAGTCTGCCTGTGTTGAGGATGCTATACGAGCTCGGTGCAAGGTATCTCACCATAACGCACACCTGCAACACGCCTTGGTGAGTATCCGAGTGAAAACTCGAAATCCCGCAAGGTATAGCGCGCATTCAGTCAATGCGTCGCACAGGTTTGTGGGCTCTCAACGAGACTAAAGTGTGATATACCTACGTATGTACGTCGTACGCGTAACGCTTTATATAGAGCGAGGTATCGGTGGTCGACTATCGCGAATCGACACGATCGAAGCGTAATCACCGGACGAGTCACGCCGCTTTCCTACGAGCAACATTTTCGTATACGGCCAGAGTGTAGGTAGGCAACCAAGTGCTCGCGGCAACCACGTTCGACGATCGAACTGACCAAAATTAATCGGCCAGCCGATTTCACATGGGGAAGGCTAGTCGTTCGGTGGCTTTGCGTCACACTATAGCCCGTCCCTTCTAGCGGTCGACGCTAGATCTGCTACGCGAAAAGTAACGACACCGTTCCACAGGACCGCGAGATCTCACTCCAATCCCCTTTAGCGGTCGATTTTGAGGCTGTTGAATTTCACTGCCGTGCCAGCAATTTACGTACCTACCTCAAGCCTACATTTACAATTCGTGGAGTACATTCCATAAGCTCGAAAGTAAAAAGTGCTATCCAGTAAAAAGAGATTATTGAAAAGGTTTAGTCGTTTTTAGGTGATACTAAAAAGTAATACAGTTTTTAACGATATCGAAAATTTTAACGAATTTTTCTAGAATTCTTATGTTACTACTCTGATGAATAAATAAAGGCACATTTTTAATGGTATTTAATAAATAAATTAAATACCATTATTTAATTTATTTATTAAATTAAATACCATTATTTAATTTATTTATTAAATTAAATACCATTACTTAATTTATTTATTAAATTAAATACCGTTAGGCACATTTTAAGGTATTTATTAATAATTATTTAACGTAACGATAAATAATAATCTTTTTATAAATATGGGATACTGTGAATTTTATGACACTGGATTGAAAACCCAGTAATCCGTGACCCATATGTTCAGAAGCGACAGGCAAAAATATTCTACCCAATGGAGAAGATTATCGGAAAGCGATATCCGCTATTAGACAAGGTAAACGATCACTTAGTTTTAAAAACGTTAAAAATTCAAATGAAATTCCGCAATAATATTTTTTAATTGCCACGTATTTATATTCCTCTATATCTATTTCAAAATACGATGATTCATTTATAAGCTTTTATAAAAGTATAAAAATAATTGCTTTTTCGAGACCGTTGATTTATATTAACTCACTTACACGCCTCAAGCTCGTATTCATAACTCACGAAACACATACTAGAAACACTGATGGAGAAAAAACTGTGAACATAATATATCAAATTATTTTAATCACTCAATTAAGAGAGAGGAATACAATTTTTTAATCCACTACAAGCCACATTAATTTATTAGCATAATAATTATTAATAATCTTTTTATAAAAATAATATCAACCATTCCAACGTTCGAGTTTTATACACTCATAAAAATTCAACCTGTTAGAGGCGATTAGTGTAGGCTTTTAACTAGTGTTGACCAATATGATGTTTAAACTACCACTTTTCATGGTGCTAAATTCACACAAGCGATCGTGTTCAATTATTCAACCCCTACCGCAAAACTTTCACCACATTTAGGTTTGGAACGCGTAATTGAATTTCACTTATCAATTTTTTAGGGGGCTGTGTTGAGAGCTTTGAGGTTCCCATACAAATTTATACTGCTACTAAAAACCGGTTGTTAACGCCGATCGTCAGTATGAGAACAATATGGATACCATTTTTAACACGGGATGTTAAAACTATAAGTATTCTTTCCGAGAGTTATACAATTCTCTGTAAATAAAAAAAAAGGTAATCCTTCGCCAGGATACGCGCAATGTGAATGACGCCCGTAAAACCTTCGGTAAAAGATATTTATATCTGAATATCATGTTGTTACCAGATATATTAACTCAGTGAGGGATACGACAGCTTAAAATGGGCTAGGACAGCCGTAATGAACGTATTCCATGCAAATAATGTCAATCATATTTAATGCATACAGCCGAAGGGCTTTTACAACGATCGGGATCAATCGCAAGGGCCAATTTAGTGAAGGTTGGAGCATCGTGTTATCTGCAGGTCGGTGTACCACGTTTGTCCGCATATTAATGTACTCGCGGCGAGCGTGTAATAGTCATGTAAATAACGTTATTGCTTTAACCGCGATGATGTGCTTATATATAGTACGGAGGTAGATCGTAAACGGGTGAAGTTTGGTACACACTCGTCCACTTTGAGAGCCCACAAATCCACAGAAATTATTCTGTAGACATGACGCGGAGGAAGGGTTATCGCGTAATCAGCGCCGTCCAATAATGCACACGATTGTCACTATTGAGTTACTGACCTGTTGGCTCGGTAGGGCAGACTGCAGCACGGCGGACGAACCTGGTCAAGTGCCTCACATCAATGGACTCTCCAATTTCGGCAAGGTGAGTTATGGAATATAATTTGTGCTTCGAATTAATACTCCTTGTAACCGACCTGAAGTACAATTTCTCACCACCGGCGGCTTTTGATACACAATATTCTCAGATGTATATTATTTTGTTGATACAACCCACCCAAAAACGCAAATATGAAGTATTTTTTTTTTTAATATTAAGAGAGTCTTGCATTATTTATGCCAAGACTGGCGTATTGGAATAAGACATACTTAATAATTATACTGCAGGATATTACACCGAATTATTAGTTTTCGGTATCCAGGTCGATATCTCCATTCAATTTAGTCTCGACATAAGAAAAATAATGGGGGAAAGTGGGAAAATATACCCGGACATTGAAAATTATGGAGATATCGATCGGATTACCGAAAACTGTGAAAACTATGGGCTGAACACCGAAAGCTGTGGAGATATCGACTTGGACCCTAATTTTCGAATTATTAAAGTCCGAGGGATGTCTATTTTTATATGAATTAGTGCAAAGTAAAGAATCAGTTCATTGCAAATTGTAATAAAAATATGAATTTTCCAGTAGTGCACTAAAATATTACGAATAATCTCCGAATAAGCTTCGTTCTTTAATACACCGAGAGAAAAAGTTTCATTGATTCACGCAAATCTTTGCCAATGAAATGAAATACTTGAATTTTAATAGTATCTTTTCTTTGAATGATCTCAAACTCAAAGAAAAGTAGTCACATTATTCGAAGAAACATTTCTTTAAACCAATAAAGATTTTTCATTAATTTCAAAGATGTCGTCTCTGTTTCAATGAAACCTTCTTCTTACCATCTCAAAATTTCGAAAACTATTTTTTCCTGAAGTATGCGGCAGATAAAGCTCAAATTTTGTGAGTATGTAAGGAAGTACGGCAGAATTAGGCTAAGCTTCTAGCTCCTTGAAATTCGAAGCCTGTCGTCCGGGAGGACAGGAAAACAAAAAAGTGAGGTTAGGTGCGAGAGAGAGATCAATGAAAACGTTTCTTTAAAACAGTGAAACTGTTTCTTTATTATATGCTGATTAAGTAAATCTTTATTTACAGGCAATGAAATGTTCTCTTTGCAATTCAAATGCACTATTTCATTGAAATCAAAGAAATATTTCGTTGAAAACAATGAAATAAAAATCAAACCACCCATTTCTTTGGCGTCAATGAAATCTTTTTTCTCGGTGTATGGTTATAGTTATATTAAAGAACGAAGCTTCAGTGCCTACATGTAGACATGGTGTGCAATTTCGTGTCGATATCTTTCACCTAATACTCACGATTTCAGATTTTGTATCGACCTCTTGAGAGATACGAATTCTACCACTTCAAATCATAGAATAATATGAGTGTTTAGGGAATAGAATTAAGAAAAAAAAGTTTACCAAGATTGAGACGAACGATAAGAAGTCCCTGGTTTTTTTCTTGGGTAGAGACGTGATGAGCGAAGAGGTCTCCTTGGCCCGTGTGGTCGAAATATAAACGACGGAAAAAAATCGGATTCTTCATTGATCGCATTGAGTGAGAGTATAGGCGCGCGGAGGGATTGGCTGTCAGACCGGAAGACCGATCGCCGCAACAAGAAACTTTCTTGACTTAACTGGACGACTCTCGAGGGATAGGTCGTTCACTCTGTCCTGAAGCGCATCGGAGATGCACACTATCAACCCTGTACCTGATCGTGGTTTACAGAAGCTAGAGAGTTGTGCAGTCGGTGCTTCGGTTCTCTTTTCCTGCTCTCGATTTCGTTTATTTGTTTTCTTTTTCACGTCCCATCTCCCAGAGGACTCGGCGAGTATACAGTTCTCAAAGGATTCTCTGACTTCCAGTTATCCCCCGGGGAGACACGGCAGACAACCAACCAGCAACGAGACGTCTTCCGTTGTTCTCGTATCTTTCCATGACGTCTCAGTCTACTTGTTTCTCCTCTTTAACAGGCTGTTTATTTTCTTCAACACTGTCTTTATCCACTTTCTACTTTTGTTATTCATTACACATTCGTTTCTTGTGTTCTCAGAAGGTTAAACACAATGTATTTTTTTTAATGAAGTGCTTTACCGTAAACGTGAAAATATTGCTGGCCGCCGGATGAGAGAAAGCAAGGCCGCTTAGATTGCAGGATAAAGTAAAGAGGATTAGGTTAATAGTGTGAATAGCAAATTCTGAACGATATCTTAATTAAACGTAAACAACAAACAAAGCTATCAGATCGAGTAAGATGAAGAATAAAATTGCTATTCGGGATGTAATTTATTCAGCACTTAAATCTGTACCAGAAAGAACTCTCATACATTACAACACTACCAGAAATTAAGACTCTGCTCAAACTCTATCATAATACAACTCTCGCAGATGAAAACGTTGTCTGACAATATCAGAATTGTAAATTACTAAATACGAGTGTTAACTGTTCCGCCGTTAAAACTCTACCGAAATACAGACCGTCGAGAATATCTCGACCATATTATAACTCTGTTAACAGACCTACCAGATTTCGCCTTCCACTGAATACAACTTGTCACGCAATAGACACATCTGATAAAACAAGATAGTCTCCGTCATACGGCGATATCAGGGCTCAATAAAGTTAAATACATGTCAAAGAGGTTCTTTACTTTTTCCATAACCCAGCCAAATATCGCTGCCCATTTTCTAGCCCGTTGCATTTCTCCTTTGAGGCTCTAGTATTGCAACCGGTCTTCCGCCAAACTACACGGAGAAAATAGGTTAGTTGAGGAAACCGACCTTTAAATGCTTGGAGCGTTAGATGTAGTTTGGTTGGCGTTACCAATCAGTTGGTTGTCATTACCAATCGGTTGGTTGGAATTACCAATCCGTTGGCTAGCATTGCCAATCGGTTGGTTGGCATTACTAATCGGTTGGTTAACATTATCAATCGTTTGGTCAGCGTCACTAACGCTTGGTTGGGGATCATATTCTACCATGCATGTGATTGGCACTATCAATTTCGTGGTTCCTACAACTACACCCTTTTCTCCATGTATGGCAACGCGTTTTTTCGGGACTATCGCCTCGCGGAAAATTTAAGCACAATTACTACAAACCCTAACGTTAATAAAGGAGCAAACAAAAAATATCTTTCAGACTAACTAACTTAGCAAAATACTATGACAGCGTACATTTTTAGCTGTTTGGATACTCGATAGGGTCGGAAAATCGGAAGCGTTAAAAAAAAATGTATCCGCAACAATATTTTGTGCCCGTGAGTTACACAGTCACGTCGCAACCAGTAGTGCGACAGTCACTTCATCTTTTCTCGACTTCTCATCGATATTAACCTCACATCGAACACGCTCTGCTCTAGAGCAAAACCCGGAAGCATTCGGCTGGAAGTAATAGGCTACCCTTGTTGCAAAACGAACACGCGATCCGGGTTTCTCGTTTGACCTGGCTACGTTTGATTCCTCGTCTCAAACGGATAATTGCTTCATGATGTGGAACTTGACCTGAAACCCTCAATGGTCACTTACGTGGTCTCTCCTGTTGCCCGCTTTGATCGACGTTTTTGCTCAAATTCTCAATAGCGTTGTTGGCAAAGCGAACGCCAACGTTGGCCGTCTTTTTCGCCAGTTTGATTTACCAATGTTAATACGTGGGTTCACTCAGCTGTAAAACTTACCTCTTTTTATCTTTTGATCTTTGTCTGATTAAATGCTCGTCGATGCAGAAACTTTCCTGAACCCTGAGTAGCTACGGAGTATCCTTTTTCTGGTTTTCGCAGAGTTCGATGAGGCAGATGATGATACTAAAATCCCTAAGAGAAACTGGAGGAGGCGATCGTTCAAGACTCGAGTCCAGCCAAAGCTATCGCTTCTGTATAATATTGACAAAGTGGGTATCTGCACTTGCTTTGACATCCCACGACCCTACATGATAGTTTTTGTGGTCAGTCGTGATATCCGAAGTGATATCCGAATCCCCGAGACTGGTGGGATCGGTGGCATGAGGCCACAAGAGTAGCGTCCCTTGTCGCGGGTTCGTAACCCCTCGGATCTCCTTTAACGAGATCATCGCCCAAAAGCGACAAAGCGTTGGCCAGTAGCTCTCTCCGTGGCTCCGGCGTGTCAGCTTTCTCGGTGGAGTGCTTCGCCCCACCGACTACCTCTCCAATATCCGTTCAACCGCTTCGCCTCGTTCGAGGTTTCCTTTGTTGTGCCCGGAAAATGATTTTCCCCGTGTAATGAACGAAAAAGTGTATCCCAGAGCAAGCGCGAAAGCTTTCTCGCCTTTGAGATAGTCTACTGCTGTATAACCTTTTACTTCGCTTTCGCGCGCTTTACAATTTTCCACGGCCGTTACACTCGTTGATTCGAGTGCCAATATTACGGGTATCTCACCAGGAAGTAATCGCATCGAACATGCCAGCAATGCCCACTCTTACAGCCAGCAGAAACCACTCGTCCTATTTGTAACCACATCATAAATGAACTCACGAGTAAAGCTCATACCCGACCAAAAGCCTCGAGCTTCGTCTTTATCCTTTGCTCTTCAAATTATCAGAAGATCTCGAGGGTTTCCAAAAAGCTTATTTGATCGATATCGGCAAGTTACCGATATCGAAATTTTCCTTGGCTAACTATCAGGTTCATCTTCATCTAAAAGGGATATTATCGGAACTACCCAGATGCGGATTAAGAGTCGGGTCAGCGTTGAGACGATGTCGGTCGGCGGGCATGTAACGCTGGCGCGATGCAGGCCGCAACGTACAGGCAACGTAGGAAGAAAGTCGTAATGATAACACCGCTTCGATGTTTGTAAACGCCCTTCGCCCAGTACTGGGTTTCTACGTTCCTACGTTCCTGTGGCCTACATTCAGCCGACATTGAATAAAAAATATTCATAAACAATTTTTGAAAAAACGGCGAATTGCGCAGACGCTGAGTGCTTTTTAATCATTCCAAATTTTTTTAAAATGAATTTCTACCATTTTTTTTTTTGGAATTATCAAAACAAATTATTTGGTCATTGATGGGGTTGGATCCTGCAACCTTGAGATTAGTAGTCCACGATCGTACCCACTCGGCTATCTTTATCTTGAAAAATTTCGTGTCGAATAATATATATAAATTACGTGTCTTTATAACGTTATTAATAGTCAATGTATCTTCTTTGCCGAATACGGGACAGAAAATAATCAATAATATAAATTATTCATAACCCTTCATATATTCACTTGGGTTCTAACCCTTCACTGGCTAATCCCCACAACAAATTTTTGGGATAATAACTTAATACCGTAGCTCGGAATAGCTAACCGGATTTCGGCGATATAACAGTTCCAAACGAAGAAGATGCATGGAACAATAAAGTGATGTGAAATAAGAATTTTTCCGCAACCCTTTTAACTTTAGGTGAAGTCGTTTTACAGAAATTTCGTGCGCCTGATGCTCGAAACGTACAGAGACCTGACTCGTACTCCGTAAATACGTAAACGTGACATAAGCCGGCGTGGAACAGAAGAAAATGCTCTGAGTTCACGGTATTCTATTCAAATATGCGCGAGACGTAACTCCTTGCGACAGCCGAGTCTTGTATGTTTTTTTTTAATATGCACCATAGTATCGTGCACTTTTACCGTTGTCTTTTTGTTTGCCACTTTTGCATCTATTTTCTTTCGTTAGTGATGACGTGCAATATCCGCATCTTATATACGACCCAATTCGTTTTTATTTGTCGTGTGACCTTTCATATGTATGAACGAAGTCCAAATAATTATTCCCATTTTTTCTCCGGTAGCAAACTTTAACCTTATTTTTAAGACTGTTCATTTTTATCCCTTAAGGGATCAAGAGGTTACTTAAAATTGATAAAGACATAACTGTGTTCGAAATACAGGTATTAAATTTTGCATCGGTATAAAAAATTTCACTCAAAGAGCACAATTTAATATAACATAGTCATACATCAACAATGTAAAAGAAAAAAGTATTGCAACTACTTCTGATACTTTGTCTAACATGCGAAAATACAAAAAAGGTAACAAGTTTATTTCTGTTTCATCTTTAAGGTTATAAATAGTCATACCGCTTATCGCTATTATAACGATTTATACGATTTATGGTGCTGCCTATCCTCAATTTATGACACCGTTAACCTAAAAAAAAAAGCACCTGTTTTCTTAATATCGATGCATTTGCACAAACAAACAATGCAAATACTTTATTGTCCATGACCGACAGCAGTGACCCGAGTAGAAATTTCATCAGGCATGTATACTGTCACACGAGGTCCAGATCAGTTTTAGGTACGGTAACCTTATTTGGGGCCGCCGTAAATTTACCTGCTCAGGTCCATGTAAGGCTCAGATATGGCATTCGTACTTAATAATGCCGTCTTTCCACCGGATCAGGCTAATGTCAGGCTAGATATGGTAACCTTCTTTAGGGGTCGTCGTACGTTCACCTGATCAGGTCCATGTACGGCCGAGATATGGCATTCTACCTTAAAAATGCCGTCTTTCCACCGGATCAGACCCATGTCAGGCTTTACGTACGGTAACCTCATATAGATATGCCATTCATCGACCTTATCCGTTTCGCATAAGTTCTTCCTGTGGCATTTGGACCAAGATTTTGTCCAATTTACCTTTACTTTCCCTGGTCAGATCCGCATACGGTCTTCGTATGGCATAGTTTTTTTAAAAGTATGCTCTAAATTTACATTATCAGGTTCGTGTAAGGGCTAGATACGGCATTCGTTAAAAACATTTAAAAATTATTGTTATGTAAAATCAATCTTTTCAGCACCTTGCGTGTGCTGGATTTTTTCACATCTTTATCCCATAGAGAAGTATTCGAAATTTTCGCTGAAACTCACGTTTTATGGGACTGTACCGCTAAAATTACTTTGAAATCTATCCAGGTACTCACCGTCAAACGCCAGTACCTGGATGGGTGACCGCCCCATCATGTTTCAATTTTGAATATTTCGGTTGTAGTCACAATAAATGGATGTACAGTCTTGACGTGTTTTCATTTTAAGTATACTTCAAATAGAAAATAAATATATAAACTTTCTAAGATGTCAATGGCCGAGTGAGCTAAGGCGCAGAATTTTCGCCCAGAAGATCAAGGTCCGATTCCCACCAACGGCAAATAAATTTACATGTGTTTTTTTCAGCAATTAATATGTACTGAAGACTAAATAAGCTCGAATATCCAATAGAAAGTGCAAAATAAATCGAATTCGATGAGCGCAGATAATTATTTTGTAATTTATTTGCCGTTTTTATAAGTAGGGGCTTAGTAGGGCAGCCTCTACCCGACCCTTATCTGGAAAACTTAATCTGGCCCTGATCATGCGCTGCGTTACTTTCCTGCAAGGCCCGTATAAGGTTGCCAGTCAGAGGCCTTAGATTTAAATCCGGCTACCACGCTAGGGCCTGATATTCCCCGTAGCTGAATTTCTACTCGGGTGAACGCGCGTTTGGTGTATGGCTTCGTCGGTCCCCGGAGTTAAACAGCATTGCTTACGGCCTAAACTTAGATGGGTGACCGCTAAGCCGTGAATGGCTTGCGCGCCAACAGTTGAACGGTAGGCAGTTTTTGCGAGTTTCTAATGTATTCTCATACAGTAGAAACTCAGTAAAAATAAAACCACCTGCCTCGGCCAAGTTTTCCGCAGTTTTATTGTGCGCGCGTACAAATGCGATACAGTTGTGCATTAGGAGAAGTGGCTGAAAGTCTGAATAAGGCATACGGATGAATATAACCCAATAAAAAATTTAACAAAAACTTTATTGTACATGTTTAATATTCATCAACTATAGATATTCAACCAATAATAAAATGGTCAGAAAATCCTACAATATTTCAACCAAGCCAAACCTGCTGTAAAACCGACGAATATTTAACGAAGAATATCCCGTAGTTTTTTTTTGCTCTGTAGCAGTCCTCATGAATAGACCTTAATCCAGGGGCAACGCACACCGTTGGTTTACATAATTTCGGGTCTTTACGTGCGACGGGACGCCGTGTCCAAGTAGAGATTTTCTTCAGCCTAATCCGGCGCCGGGGAGAGAAAAAAAACTCAATGCAACGGTACGCGTGATAGCGAAAGCACCAGGGATATGAGCGTGGACCGGAAATATCATCATCCGCCGCTAGTATACACGGAATTTTTAATCAGAACCTTAATCCGACTGGGAGTGCGGAATCGCGGCCGAGCCCGCGAGCTTCCAGCTATATATGCTATGGTGCTTGCATTCTCTCGCGGGTGCAGTGCATTTGGGAAAATAGCCCCTAGCTATGCTATAGAACAGCTTCTGCTGCTTCTCTAATTAGTTTCGACGCATTTTGCACCGCTAAGACCAGACGCCCTTTGTATATCGATCGTGTAAATAGATACGATGCCAAATATCTGTTACCACTACGTGTAAGTTAAAGCGTTAATTTCCTTATTCTTCCCATTGTGGTGACTTTCTATGCACTTAAAGCGCGTTCCATTCACGTAAGAAAAGTACTTAGAAATAAGCCCTCCCAAATGTCCATAATTTATCGATTAAACAAACTTACTTGTAAGTGAAGTTCTATCGTAATTGTATGAAGCGCCTCTTCCAAAGACATAAACATATGTAGGTACCGTAAGTAATCATCCGATGACGAATAATCCGTGACAATTCATCCGGGGATGAATCATCCGAAGGACAAAAATTCCGATAAAATAATATCCGGCGCAAGAACATCCGCCGCAAAATATCCTTGAAAAAAAGATTTAGAAACGGAAGTCACAGCACTAGCAATCGCCACGGTTCCATGTTTAAATAACACAGCCTCAAAATAAAAACACGACCAAAAATAACCTAAAGAACCTGAAGAAAGAGATAAAGAGAAAGCTAAACCTAACTGAAATCTAAAAAACGAAACCTAACACGAAACCCCTAACGAAAGTAAAGAAAAATTTTGGCGTGCGATATTATTGACTGAGACATTTTTATGTGCGATTATTCACTATAATATCACAGACATGTGATATTTAGACGTCTTTGTTCCGTAAGGAGACGAGCGATGAGAAAGATGCACGAAGAGAAACCAGAAGAAGAACGATTTCGTAGCCCACATTAGTGAGAGAGAGATTTCCGTAACTTATCCGATTTATCGATCGCAGATATATTGTCAGGTACTTTGACAACAGATGATATATCCATCGGATATTTTGCCGCGGGTGATATGTCCGCGGACCAAAACGCGTGTCACCCATATGTAGTCGCGTCGTTCTACGCCAGTTATGTCACAAGTTCAAAGCAAAATCTTTTTACGAGCGCCCCCGTTGCCATGGACGCGAGTACGTGCCCTGTTCTTCATTTCTTTAAAGTGCTGCCGTAACAATGTTAGGGAAAACTCCGACAATGGAGATTGGGATTATTTTTCGGGTGGGAGCTATCTCTTCGGAGAAGCACTTCATACAATTACGACAGAACTTCACTTACAAGTAAGTTCGTTTAATTGATAAATTGTATTTCGTATCTGTTCCAAGAGATAAACATATGTAGATATTCAAAGCATGTTACGGCAGATTGTTGACGAGGTATAACTATTGAGTTATGTATGTCAACTTATATATTAGCCACAAGATTAATGACTAGTCTATCTTACCAGATTGATCTAGTATATTCGCTCCGTGCGGGAAACAAACAGCGCTACGCGCGGTAAAATTTCGCGTTTTCAGACGGAATTCATATACGTGATTGTGTAGAGTTTTGAGCTATTGGAATTTTTATTATAGAACCACACGAAATTCCTTTTCAAATTATTTTGTGGAAAGTTAGGTGGTAAAGTTGTAATGCACGTACCTCAATTTTCCGTTTGATTTTAGGTTATGTTTATGGGTCATTCCACCCCGTTTCGACCTGGATTTGACCTCGACCTTTCCGATTTGACTCGTTATTTTGTACAGGCTTTGTGCAGTTGGGTTCTCAACTGCACAAATTTTATTTTAAGTCCATTTTTTTTAAATATATTTTTAAAGTGACATAGAAAACCCCATAATTTAAAAATCTGATAAAATTCTGAAAAATACTTTCTTCAATAACAAAATTATCTAGCTTATAGTCAGAGTGGGGAAGATTTTCCTTCTTACAGTTTTTAAGCTTTTTTTATTTAAAAAAAAGTATTAAAAAATAGAAAAATAATTAATCTACTACAGGCAATTGGTCAAATGTTTATTTATATAAAACCGAATTTTTCAGAATTTTTTCAGATTTTTAGGAAATTGTTCAGATTTTTTCGAACTATGCAAAAAAATTTTAAATATTTTTTTATAGTGACATATAAAAACCCATCATTTAAAAATCTGAAAAAATTCTGAAAAATACTTTACTCAATAACAAAATTATTTAGCTTATAGTCAAAGTAGGGAAGATTTTTCTTCTTATAGTATAAAAACTATAAGAAGAAAAGTGGGTAACATTCTTTTTCTTATAGTTTAAAAAGCTAGATAATTTTGTTATTGAACAAAGTATTTTTCAGAATGTTATCAGATTTTTAAATTATGGGGTTTTCTATGTCACTTTAAAAATATATTTAAAAAAAATGGACTTAAAAAAAAAATTTGTGCTGTTGTCTATCTAAATCCAGGTCGAAACGGGGTGGAATGCCCCTTATATAAACATAACCTAATTGTCATTTTTTTGCGCTGTTCAGAGTCCGTCTGAAAGTACGAAAATTGGACACCATGGGCGCTTGTGTTCTAACTGGCACGATATAGCACACTAACGCACGGAGCGAATAAAATGACCTACGTGGTGATCATAATCCCTAAGTCGATGATCTTGCCCACTCAGATATGTATACATAAGTAAACAGGATACCTAGTTTTTTTTAATAGGTAAAACCGACATTTAAAAAACCCGAAATCTTTCGTCTTAGTAGTGACGGTGCATGAGAATGTTCATTAAGCTGTAACAACAGCGTACACCTAAACCATTACGGCCAGTCGATAAGCTATGCCACTTTTGCGACAATTCAGGTTCGACGAAGAACTCAACGAACCCAATGATTCCCCACTTCACCCAAACTGTCACAAAACCTGTACAGCTCATCTCCTACGATCACCTTTGGCTCATTAAATCGTTTAGCAATTCATTTCCTATTCCAATGTTTCATGGAAGAATACTAAAGTATAATATAAGCCATAGGGATGTAGTTTCTTGCAAAAAATACATAATCCTCTGAAGAAGTTATTACTGTATAAATTCATTAAAACTATTGAAGTTTAAACCTGTAAGATTTATATGTATGTAAACGAAACTTCCTGCCTGGTGTCATCGTTTTATAAGACGTCAAACCGCAAATTCGTGATAAAATACGGAACATCGCATGAATCCTAGCTGTTTCTTTTATCCATCGCCTTAGAATTATTCTGGGTCAATTAGAATATTTTTTAATTTGTGTCAAAACTTTATCATGTGTTAGTTGAATTTCAGACAGATCTTCTTTAATAATAGGGCATTAAACACGTCACTATTTACGTACTTTCTGTTGCAATTACTCCAGATACAATTTTCATTATAGACACCTAAGGAGTTAATATTTACTCCCTTGTGAACCTAAAGAACCTAAAGAACTACACATTTCGTGACACACTTACATTTACCGTAAATCTTATTTTCTTATTTATTTTTTTTAGTAACGGGGAAAGGATGTAGATTGCAGTCCATAAACACGAACATTTTGCTAAATGTAAGCACAACATAAAATTTACATTTATTTAAATATTGTTTTTGGTGTTTGAACATCACGCATGAAGATTTATGCTAACACAATCTACTACCAACTTTTTGGTATTAATAAATTTATCACGGGTCAGTTGTAGCATTCCAAAAAAATTCCCAACATGTCTTTTATTATTTGGTTTAGTTATTATTGTAGAACGATATATAATGCTGAGAATTTTGCTAAATGTTAATTTGCATTTTGATTATATTTGCTTACTAGAAACTTTACATTTAGGTTGTGAATAAAGTTCCTGAAAAGGATTCGCAATTCAGTTAAAACATGAAAAATAAAATTATGCAATCTTTCAATTATTCATCTTACAATCATCCATCATTGGCCGCTTATAAATTGATTATTTGTCGGTGAGCATCCCAGACTGCGCACTTGACCCGCGATTTATATGCGAATTTAAACATGAGTGCAATTGTTTTCTTTCGGTGTTAGTAGTTTGTTATGCACAAAAATATCAATTTTTCATGGTCCGTAAAACATGAACCTTCCTCGCGATAATTAAATAACCTATTTCCATCTGCTACCAAATTCCTTGTTCAAGGCAGCTTGGAAATCAGAAAAACCTAGTTGCACGCTCTCCAAACCGATCGAGCGTCAATAATATAAGCCGCTTCACAGTGTATCAGTACAAAACCCAGACAGATAGAAAGAAACGAGTAGCTGGGTTCTGGCCAGCGCAACGATTCAATCGAACTGCAATTTTAACGTCGCCACACGAATCGATATCGAACGATCAAAGGCGAGTAAAAGAAAAAGAAAAAAGAGCAGAAAAAGTTTCGCGAAACCAATACACTGTCGATACGTAATGAATAAAAGGCAAAAAAAAAGGTTTCTTTCTGTCCAGATTTGTTTCTTTTATACCATTAGATCGATCCAACTACTACGGAGTGACGAAAAAGGAATGCACATTAAAAGTCGGGGCAAACCAGAACCGATGGTAAAGGACGGGACCGTGAAAGTAAAGGGCAGTTTTTCCGAGTTTGCGGCCACTGAGTGAAAACTTGAAACGGATGACAGTTAGTAAAAGGTGGAGAAAGAGACTGGGACGTAGACACGTAAATTATCCAACTCTGTATGGTCTCCCTCGTTCCAGTAACGCTGGCAGTAACTGTAGTGATCTATCTGGATTCTCTTTGGTCTCACAGGTGAGGAAGCCTCGCGTGCCGAGTGACGACAGAGAGCGAAAGCTTGGAATTCCCGCGGTGACAGTGGCGTTCTGCTTTAGCGAAGCTAATACTCTTGCATGTCTATATGTATGCATGTATATATATACATATATGTATATGTACGGACGTCACTGGCAACAGCAGCGGTAGGAGGGACCGCTAACTCCGAGAGCTTTGCATCTCGGATTCTCTTTGCCCATCCCGCTGCTGTGATGCGCTTCTCGTGTCTCCTGTATTCTCGTATAGCCGAGTAAAAATTGTTTTTCCCTCTCGGTCTGACGCACAATTCGGAGGGCAATGACGAGTTGAGCTTCAGCAGCTAACATCCAAAAGTCGTCGACATCATCGTCACAGAGTAGGGCACTTTGAAAGTTGTACTCTAGATTCCACTCAACGAAATTTGTTTTCCGTATAATGGGGCGTTGCTAACCTTGCAAATCCTCTACTCGTTCAGAATTATACAATGCAATCAAAATAATTGAAGATCCTTCAACCTTTCAGAAATGACAAAAAACAGCGCGTGCTTAAGGCCACAGGGTAGAAGTGAAACTTCTAAAACTGAGCCGATATAGAAATTGATACAGAATTTTTTCAATTGATAAAAAATTCAGGACGATGATGCAAACGATTTTTTAAAATCATTCTATCGATGTTCGAGAATCACATGCGTATATATATCTCTATCTCTCTATATTATAAAAAGATCCTGCCGCCGCCGCCGTGTCAAGAATCGAGGGACTTAGAAAAAATTCAGGGGTCTTTCCCATACTTCCCAGGGGTGTTTCCCATACTTCCCGGGAGTCTTTCGAATACTTCCCAGGGGTCTTTCCCATATTTCCCGGGAGTCTTTCCCATACTTCCTGGAGGTCTTTCCCATAGTTCCCGGGAGTCTTTCCCATACTTCCTGGAGGTCTTTCCTATACTTCCCGGGGGCCTTTCCCATACTTCCCGGGAGTCTTTCCTATACTTCCTGGAGATCTTTCCCATACTTCCCAGGGGTCTTTCCAATACTTCCCGGGAGGCTTTCCGATACTTCCTGAAGGTCTTTCCCATATATATAATTTTTTTTTTTGGGTGGGGGGCGCCCTTGCGTTGAGAGCACTTTTTTTGGGGGAGATTGCGAGCGCGCGCAGCACGCGAGCCATAATAAAATCGTAGTATCCATATATACTCGTCTTTCAGTACAGTCCCAGAGTGATGATTTTCATTACACTCGATCTAACTTTTATAGGCGCATTGTTTGTGGTGATTGTAACCAATGTTGAAAGATGTGCTAGGTAGTAGCGGCAATGAACATCCATTGCCGCTATTACCATCATATTTATGTTTATTTGTTTATACATCATAATCCTGAATGTGGAAACGGGAAAATTCGAATTATTTTTCACCCTTCCCCGCTTACTATACTTGGAGTGTATTGATGATGAATTAATAATGTTTTATTATTAATCCATCAATAATTATTATTTAAAAAATGCAAAACGCGGATTGGAGTTGACCCATTCCATATTGATAGTGACGCTTTTTGAAATGTTAAATTCGCCCAAGCGCAGTATTACCATTATTCGGCTCCACCTCAATATTTTCAACATATTTAAATTCGGGGAACGGAGGTGAAAATAAATAGATTGGTGACAATCAATGCGGTACGATAACAATTCGAAAATTTAATGGAAATGTATACATCGATTTTTTAATGAAATGTGTTAAAAGTAGTGAAGCTATATTGAAATTTTGAACCATTCATTGAAAAGCATTATCAACACCTGTCATTAATGTGGGCTGATATAAACATCGTGTTTGGCCGTTTATAATACCAGATTTTTAACAGTCGTTAAAGTCGTTAATGAAACTATAAAACAAAGGCATACCGATAACAAAATTATAGTTATCACTTATAGTACCAGAACTACCAGGATTTCTTTGAATGTAAAATCCAGTGAAATAGCTCATGAAAATAATTGTTTTTCGTTAACAAAAATTATATGAGCGTGATAGCTTTAATGCAATGAGACACGCAAAAGATTAGTTATCTCGGTTCGTCATGGTGTATAAGAATCACGTTATCGAAGTACATCTAATGGCGACTGAGCGTTCGTAAAGTACAGGATAGTTATACCCTCGGAGTTTCCCTGTTCGCTTTCCCTTGTTGTCAATTTCCTGCTGGACTTGAACGTGAACGATAATTGCAATGGCGTGTGGCCGGTGGCACCGTCGGCATTCGATCGCTATACCACAATTCCTCCTTCACCTCCTTCTGCCATTAGAGCGAACACATGAAACGCGTTTCAAGTAGAGATTAACCGGTAATGGTACAACACACAAGATCTCGACTTTAGCAACGTGCAAAGCACTTCAAGAAACCTGCCACGAACAATAATGGCCCGAGGCTAGCGTCAATGCTTTCAGCACAATGGGGATTCTCTCGAGTGTACATGCAGTCGACACACTCAATAATTTTGTATACTTACCTCGTGTTCTCTTTAATCCCAAGTCTTTTATGTGCTGTGTACAATCACCGATGGATATAGAACATGAAACAATTGTAGGATATTTTTATGTAAATGGCAATAATAACTGTCGTAATACACGAAGTTCCGAGCAAGAAACCCAAGGTAATTTAGTGTTAAAGACACGTTTGGATCAGACGCATCCGGTAACAACTAATAACCGCGGCATTCGCGCACTGCTTGACCCCTCACGCATAACCCTCGCCTCGTAAAATGGTAACACGAAGTTAATAGCTCGTAAAATATCGGTGAATTATGGAAACGTGTTCTGTCGATCAGAGTCAGGGCGAAAGGGGTGAGGAATCGCGCGGATAGGTGGAACAGTGGTAACGACCGGCTACAGGGTAGGTGTGGGGCACAAACCCGATTCAGTAGTAAAATTCCCAAACGGTCAGCCGCGCGGTCGATGCAAAGTTTGCTGGAAAACGCGAGAGGCTGCAACGAAACCCCCTTCCGCACCCGATTGCCCAGCCGCACACGGCATGTATCGCAAAACGATATCGATGCTCTCGCTAGCGCTTGTTACCAGACTCTGAACGAGAACGAATCCACGTTGCTGAGTGTGGGCCTCTACTACTGCTGTATATTACTGTGCATACGTACGGCACATCCGGATGAGAACGAACGGATTGCCCATGCTCACCAATCGATATTCGGCCGCGCCCGGATATAGTTTCGTTCACCTAATTGTTTTCTCACCGGGGGATTCTGTTACTAGGCGCCGGATTATTGGCTGTCAATTTTATAACGACATTTGCGAGCATTAAGTAAACAATAACCGCTATTCTTAAAAGTATCTAATTAACAGCTATACGCAGACTGAATAAGGAAGAAGGAGCAAATTCGCATTTCATATACTGCAGACCTTTTTGGATATTAAAATTTTATTTAGTCACCAGTAAATTGGTTAAAGTTGGAAAATAATCATTGAATTTCTTTATGTTTATATATCAGTAGCAACAGTGACGTTACATGCAGCTGAAGATGTGATAATAAATAAAAGTGGTTGTCGCGATTCCATAGCTTGCAAAGTTTTGAAAATAAAGGCACGTTTGTGGCTTTATTCTGGATGAATTTCTCTACTACAAATACCACACGTAAAAAAAAATATAAAAAACTGAGAAACAGAGATCAAAAACTGAAAAAGTATGTCGCTTTTTAAAAAACGGTCAGTTTATCCGTGCTTTTATTTTTTATTTTGTTGGTTTTATCACTATTAGCAACGTTCGAGCGAAATAAAGCCATACATACATACACACATGCATGCCCTTCATTACAGAGTTACATATGTAAGAGAAACTATCCTGAAGAACGATTATTTTGATGGAACGGTCTTGGAAACCTGTCTCATCAATATAGCTATACGAACCAAAATCTAGATGCATCAATAGACTTGAAATATGAATCAAATGACAAAAATGCATCGAAAGATATGAAACTCGAAATTTTTTATTTTTTTTTATTCACACTGAGAAAAAATAATGGCTCTGCCGACCAAATATCTAGCTGCTATATACACTGAGAGAAATTGAGATGGTCCTGGTAACTATTCAGTGATAATTATATTTTATTAGTCCAGGTGACTATTTTCATAGTTACATTAACTCTCTTCACTGTTAATGTAACTACGTTACTGTTAGTGTAACTACGAAAATAGTCACCTGGACTAATAAAATATAATTATCACTGAATAGTTACCAGAACGATCTCAATTTCTCTCAGTGTAGAAGGCTGCCGGCACAACAGAGTTACTGTCTAGTTCCAACAGCTAAACCTTTCCGCTTTACGTCGTCCGCTCGCAAGAGCAAATCGGTATAGCTGTGGGGACTGAACGATGGTTAACTTCAAGCAGCAATGTCGGTTGCGCATGAACCTAGCGTACGCGTCGCTCTCCCAACTGACCGTGTAGCTCCTGCATCGGCGCATATAGCTCCCACAGCTATACTGAGATTCTTATAGCACCCGACTAACGAAATTTCTCCAGTAACTAAAGCATATCGTTCTGAGTAATACCTCGCATGGTTATAGTAACAAATACATGGCCAATAAAACGATATTGCTGTTATAGGAATACCCGTTGCTCGAGCAACTGTATTCATGGCTACAATAAGAAATATGGATGTAGCAATACTTCGTTTTCTTGCCAGAGCCGTTCATTTTTCTCAGTGCATCGTATGCTTTTTTACGTTCTTACGTATCTCGTTCCTTTAAATCCTTTCCATTTCATTAATTTCCTTGGAGACTCCTTTAGAGAGTTAGCCACTCTTTTGTAATAAAGGAACTATCCCAGGTGCGTTTTGAGAGTCGGGATAGCGTAGAGACAATGTCGGTCACCGTGCAAGTAACGTTGGCGCGACGCTGATGGCAACGTAGGGCCGACGTAGCAAGAAAGTCGTAATGATAACAACGGCACGATGTTTGTAAACAACGTTCGCCCAGTACTGGGACCCGACGCTCAGCCGACATTGAATAAAAAAACTTTAAGATGATGTGTTAGTGCTCGGTCGGTAACAAAAACTGTAAAGCGTTGTTCTTGGTCACAATTGATATTTCAGGCAAAATACGAGAAGTACTGACTGCGTCTTGGTACCCTGCAGTCAGTACTTCTCGACTTTTACTCGAAAAATCAACCGTTTCGAAGAATAACACTTCGGGAAGATTCAGCTATCTCACTCCCAGTTATGGCGATCTGAGAGACAAAGGATATGTAACACATCACCTTAACGATCAATAAAAAAAGGTATGTCCATCTGCCCAGCCGCCCAATGCTTCTAAATAATTAAAAACTGCTTTTTATTGTTTGTTTACCATTATTTTTTGGAAATATCAGAATAAATTTTTCCGGCGTTGATGGGGATCGAACCTTGGGATTAGTAGTCCACGATCTTACCCACTCAGTTATCCTCATCTTGGAAAATTTAGTGTCGAATTATGTGTATAAATCACTCGTCTGTATTATTTAATTAATACCGTATCCATTCTTAATGGTGTTATGATGACATAACATAGTTTTTATCTCAATAGTAGAGAAATCATTGTATGTATTTCGTCTTTTTTAATTAGAAACGTTGAAATTACCTAATATTCGTTCAGCAATTACGAAAAACTGGGTAAGTTTTATTATTTTATTAATTTTAATCCTATTTTAGTTCATTATTTTAACGGAATGTCTGAACCGATATTGCCGCGAAACGTCAAGTTACGGATGTCGCGCCAGCGTTGGCAGCCAACGTCACCAGAAATCTCAGAACCATCGTCGAGTCAGCTACGGAGCCCAATGTTCGCACAGTTATCGATTGAAGATCCGATCGACGCTGGGTCATAGTCGGGTTCCGATGGTCGGGTTCCGATGGTCGGGTTCCGATGGTCGGCTACCGTCTTGCTGCCGACATACTGCACGGCAGCAAACGCTTGGTTGGGCTTACTAACATTTTGGTTAAAAATTTTACCAAGAAAAATTTGATAGGCGCAACCAAGTTAGTGATTAGGCGTACAAAATACTTGATTATCTTACCAAATCCGTGGTTAAGTTAGCTAATAACTTCGTTATGTTAGTCAATAACTTGGTTGCGCCCACCAAGTTTTCTTGATAACATTTTTAACCAATTTTTGGTAATTCTAACCAAACTTTTTTCGGAGTGCGCCGAACGTGGGGCATACTTCGCGTGTCAGTTGAATCGCAATCCAGTGTATAGCTGAGCGGACACCCATCCAGGTACTGGTAGCACACGGCACTAGAGTATTGAGTCCACTGCTCTCGGTATAAAAAATCAATAAAAATATCTTAATCTTGTTTGTCACTTATAAGTCTTAAATATGAATGAGCAACTCGTTAACACAACGCCTTTTTATCAAAACATCTTAATACGGTCTTGATTTAACAAAGTTTGATGGGGCAATGGTCCCCATTTATTAACAGCATAGCAATACAACCCTCTTGCCGGATCGGCTTTTGATGAGACCAGCTACTTTAGTCGTATGTTTAATCAAAAGCGTATAAATTATTCCTTCTTAACTCGACTCTCTGAGACGTGAGTAGATTTCTCTATGCCCTTTCAGACTACAAATGTTCCAACGTCATATGTATGTATTGATTTCTTGATTCCTCTAAGGATTACTCAGCTTCCTGTCCTCTTCAAAATCTATCTCTTAGATTTCTTGCTCTGTATGAATATTAACCTATTCCTTATTTTCTACTTATATTGGACCATTGTAGTGATTTATATAACAGGTATTATACATATGTTGCATATTCCAAAAAAATGTCATTGTTACAAATTTCAAATATATTACTTTGAACTTTGAATAATATTATTCATATGTTGAACTTTCTTCGTCTGAATACGCATCTAGAGGTAAAAATGCCAAGACTGTTGGAGCGATGATGGGGCGAATAGAAGTAAAAGCTGAAGTAGCAAAAGTTGAAAACTGGAGAAGCAAGGGTAAAAACGAGGTAAAAAGATGAAGAGGAAGAACACTGCTCTTAACGAGTGAAGAACGCTCGGGGTTCAGCTATTATACCTTGGGTGAGAATCGAGGCCGAGAGTCGTGTGTGCACGACCTGAAACGTTCAAAAGTTAAGGGTTAAGACCGTCATCACGGCTCTTTCTATATATCTCCCTTTCCCTCCATCGTCTCGTTGAACCTGATTTTTCGCTCTAGACTCTAGAAAATCGCTCTACGAATCGAAGAGAGATAGTACCTCGTTGAACAAACGTAACTTTTGAATTTCTCTTCATTTCAAACGAGATATCTCATCGATATATTCTCCACTCGGTTCGAATGAAATCTGCCAGAGAAAATTAAACGATATCCTGGAAAAGGAATCGAGGGATATCTTTTCCTCGCCTAGGTATAATACCTTTACTGGTTATAGGGCATACATCGAGATTGCGTGCAACGAACGGCCGATATCGTTATCGTTATAAGGGTTTGAATATCCCCGTCGTTGCCAATTTGCGGCGTTCCATACTTCAGTCCCTCGAGAGGCTTGTCGAGATCGAACTCTCGGATGTGTCCTGTAATCCCAGATGTATTTGTATCTACATATAGGTACGTAGCGTCGCGTATTCTGTCGACTAGCTCGTATCGCGAATCAGTCTAATTGGCGCAACTGGAAAAGGTGATAGAAGAGACAATAAAAAACGTAAATGGGTTACACAAACTCCCCAGAGACCGGAGGAGTTAATCGGCGTGCGTGGTCACGCTGCTCGCGTGCTCTCCTGTAGTGCTAGCGCGTGTCCGGAAAACGAAATTTTCCGAACTATCGTTACCTTATATATACCTACGTGCGCCGTGTTAGTAACGCCTGTGCACTCGGTGTTGGCTTGGGACGCGCTGTTCATCCTCCTGTATGGCTTTTCTATACGACAGCATATCCCTGCCAATTAATTAGAGAACTCGAGCTTCTCGGTAGCGCCGTCTGCTCCATGCATATACTGCCGATTATGTTGACTGCACGTAGGTAGAATTTTGTGAAGCGTATAGTGATTTTTCGTATTGGTCGCATCGTGTTTTCAATTCGACTTTTTTTTTTCTAAATCAAAATTAAAAAGTGCATACCGTTGAAAATTGGATATTTCTTGCCTATCATTTTCGGTCTTGTAGAAAGCAATTTCTACATTCAATACTGTTTATGGCAGGTGCTAAACAATACACACCCTTGTTTAAAATAATAACTTGTACACCCTTTTTTCGATCCAAAACAAACTTATTATGAAACTAGCTCTTTTATAAGAGCACTTGGGCGAAACATTTTCATTCAATTGCATGACATTTTCTTAAGCTAGCGAGCTTACTTAGTTTTACATGTCTGAAAGAAAGTAAAAAAACTCAGGTCAACTTTCAGTCATCTTACCAATTTCAACTTCAAATTTTACCACTCCGATTGGATAATAAATACGCCAATCACATGCTAAATTTCAGCCTAGTATATCTAACCGTTTTCGAGTTATGAGGGTTACTTCGATTATACACTGAAAGAAAAAAGTAGTTGGAAGAACCATCTCCAGCATATGCTGTACCGCTGAATAGTTGCAGCAACTAACTCGCTCCTGTAACCAATCGCAGTGCTGTTTTCACCAATACAATAGTTGTCATAACCCACTGAGTAGTCGTAATAACCCACTGAGTAACTGTCATAACCCACTGAGTAGTTGTCATAACCCACTGAGTAGTTGTCATAACCCACTGAGTAGTTGTCATAAACCCACTAAGTAGTTGTCATAACCCACTGCGTAGATGTCATAAACCACTGAGTAATGACGCTATTTCAACTCTTTCGAATGGTTGTCGGAACCCATTTGTTGGTTTGTCCAACTACTTTTTTTTCTCCGTGTAGTGATTTTTAGAAACATGCAATAACTTTTGAACACTTTCAATTATTCTGGCCGAATTCATTATGCACAATGGAATACTTACGTGCTTGTATGTAACTCGCTAGCTTGGCATTTTTCTGAATGCGCTTATTTGAGTCTTGGGTTTTGAAAAAAAAAATTCAAAATCATTAAGCCCTGGAAACTTTAATGAAAATGATAATCTATAGAAGTAAGCCTTCGTTACATCGAGATTGCTTATAAGAAAACTTACCGTGAACTTGATCCAATGATATTCTAGATGATGGCATAATTTTGAATAAATATGTCAATTTACTACTGTCGATAGAAAATAGATTAATCGTCGATAGTGATTATGGTACAGGCTGGTGTTTCAAAGTTCAGAGACCCTTTCAACTAGGCCTCCTACCCTCTTCACACTTCAGGCTTTTGAGTTGTCGAAGCATAGTGGTGGTGAAAGCAGCAAAGCATACAGGAGGCGTGATAGCGTCGATATAGTGTGAGACGAAACTCCGACGTGAATTTCTTCGACGTTCTCGAAAGTGCTAGGACGAAGAGGGAAGTTTGAACTTTAGAGCAACGCCTCTAGCTGGCATAGAGAAGGACAGACGAGTCTTCGGAAGCGCAATATCTCGGTACATCGGCAGAGGAAAGGGTAGCCTTCCGAGTTTTCCGAAGCGTTGCTACTCCACTCCCGCTGTTACTAGACTCGCTAACGTCTACTAGCATCGACTTGCCTTGACCGGCTGGCGTTGGTCCGGGCGCACTTCTCCAAGCCTTTGAAACCAGCTGCCGGCCGCTTCGAGAAAGTTTTCGTCTAATTAGGTCGCCGAACGCGGAGGCTACTGCTTTTGCTATATCCACTATAGGTGATGCTCCGTTGCTGCCGCTGCTGCTGATGCTTCTCGTATTAGCAGAAAAAGGGGCACCTTGCTGCTCTTGCTTGTTATGTCTGTAGTTTCGGAACTAAACTTGCTCGGTTAAACTACGCGTGGCGAGCGAGAGATGTGAGTTGGCACATTACGTCTACTGAGGGGACGAAGTGCGGAGCTATCGCAACGGAGGTATTGTTCATGGACACTTTTGGTTGTAGATGAGTTAAGCGTATATAGAAGTTTGTGGCATTAGAAATAACAGAAGGTTCCCACAGAAACAGCATTAGACTTGCGGCGGACTTATGATCCGATAGTTCAGTCACAATCACCTAAAAGGACATGGTTAATTATTTTGGATAATCCTGTTAATTCCAACATTTTTCATTTAAAAAAAAACAACATTTGTAGAGCTTATTGAAGAAAAATCTACACTATAAATACAAGAGGAACTTCAGAAAAGACGGAATGCACTTTAAACACACATCGATTCACGATTGCACTTTCAAATTATTGTTGAACTGCAGTAGAAAATTACACATGTTATCCGCAGCGGTATGCGGACTTAAGTGAGCTATGTGAAGGGCCAATCATGTTCGCGCAACTACATTTTACCCTCTCGCTTGTTTGAATACGTACACTCGAATCGTCTCCACCACTTCTCTTCGTAAGAACAGCACTCTGATTCTACAGAACTCATCTCTGCACGAGTAGGTATACACTGTTTTTTTCTACACCCACCATGCTCACCACATTGAAGCTGTATACGACATGAACTACCAAGGGCAAAAGTTGTTACGGTCAATCTTGACACGACGAAAGTCTTGTGAGTTGACTCACAAAAACTGTTCACAGCATGTACCGTCATAACGAAAGTTTGCACATCAAAATCGGAACGCAGTAACTCTTCATACAGCACTAGTTCTGCATGGAATAGTTCTACATAGCAAAGTTCTGTACGACGTAATTGTACATGGTAAAGTTCTGCATGGCATAGTTGTACATTGTAAATTTCTGCATGGCACAGTTATACATGGTAAAGTTTTGCATGGCATAGTTGTACATGGTAAAGTTTTACATGGCATAGTTGTACATGGTAAAGTTTCGCATGGCATAGTTGTACATGGTAAAGTTTTGCATGGCATAGTTGTTCATGATAAAGTTCTGCATGGCATAGTTGTATACAGCAATATTCAATACAATCATAGTTCGTCACCGACCCATCTCAGCACAAGCCATATTCATGTACAAATATGAAGCCGACCCCTTTTCCCTTATGAAGAAGGAGATATGAGCCAACTTCAGCATACGGGACCTTCTTTCTGTTTGGTGAATCCAACCCCCCTGATTTTTCTAAGACCCCCTACAATGGCCCTATAATGCCCCTCCCCTGGCCGGGATTACTATAAGTTCGCCGTGGGCCCCAATTATACGGCCCGGCGTATAGCACCCGAGTCATACGGAAACCCGACTTATATATGAGGCATTCCACTGGTTATCGACAAGATCGCAACCTTCATATATATATATTTTTTGCAAAGTAAAAAAAACCCTAGAAATATTTTTAGATTTGTAAAAAAAAATTGTGTTTTTTAATTATTTAAAATTAGATTTTCTCAAAAAGTACGACGATTTTTTTTTTCTTTTTTACAGTAAATTCTGTGTACAAAAAAAATTCCTAGGCCCAGAGTGGGGCGATGCCTAGATTAGCAGCTAAAAATAAAACAAAATTAAATTATAAAAAAATTAATTAATTAATTAATTAATTAAAATAAAATAAAATAAAATAAAATAAAATTCTCCCGTAAAAGAATTTTATTTTTAGTAGCTATTCTAGACTGCCCCCCATGTTCGTTGTAGTCTCAAAAATTTCGTTTTTGGACACAGAATTTACTATAAAAATTTTGAAAAAAATCATCGACGTACTTTTAGAGCAATTCAAGTTTGGGGTATATTTTACTTTTTTTAAATTTTGTTTTATTTTATAATCAATAGAAGATACTAACAATATAACACTCACATTCTTAAACTCAGCACCGTGGCCAATTTCCACGGTGGATCTCAAACTTAATCTAATTCCCTTACGGGTCGGACGACGATTCGGCGAAAATATCGACCGTCTTTGTCCTCGATATTTTCGGACGTATTCAATGGTACTGGGCTCCGCCGGCTTAAGAGCAATACCTACATACACGCTTCGGCATCGATCAGTGGATCGAGTGTGGCTGGTCAGTGACGCACGGGCTGTGTTTCGCGGGGCGGCATAACCCATCAGCTGGACCGGGTAATCGCCGCAGGCAATTGGATTCCTGTAGGCGATCTTCTCGCAGCGAGCAGACTCACGCAGTTGGGAGACTAACTCCAACATCTGTCCATACGAGCGTGGAGGCTACTCGTGTGTCGTGGAGTATACGCATCAGTTGGCTTTCTCATCCGTGCTACTGGCGTGGTCCGATGCTCTCTCGTCTCCAGCCCACACTCAAAAAAATCGTAATAGTACAGTCAACTATAAAGTGACAACAACTAATTTTTAGTCCATGCAACTATGATCATAGTTACGGTAACTATGAAAATAGTTATGATAACTATTTGGTAGTTATAGTAACTATTGGATAGTTGCGGCAACTATTAAAAAAATTGGTCATACGAATTAAAAATAAATAATTGTCACTTTATAGATACTAATACCATAATTTTCTCTCAGTGCACACTCTCACCACGTCGCTTTGCCTAAACTGCCATATACCAAAAGAAAAATATAGTTAGGACATCTAAAATTGTTTGGTAACAAAAACCCAGACAACATACTAAATCGGGTCAATCTTGGAAGTTAAAAAATGTTTACTTATACGGTGAATAGAAACGCGATGCACGCAGAAGAACGCTCGCGAAACGTCTGGGCATTTTCGGGCAACTTTGAGGTTATGAGAACGAACGTTGAACGATCGACGCTACACGGGAGCTGTAAATCTTTCGTAAATCTCATGTCGTACGAAACTGCAGACGTTGTGCAGGCTGTCAATAGACTTTGCGTTATTTTTCGTAACGTGAATTGCTTTACCCTGTATGCGTATGAAGATTATTCCGAAAATTTGTGGGCGCAAAATATAGAGAAGTATGAGATGCGTTGTATAGCGTTGTACAGCAACGTAAATAGTACAGCGAGCGACGCCTAGTAAATCTTTGTATGTGTCTGGAAAAAAATGCCATTTTTCCACTTTGGATCCCGATTACCATACGAATCTGGGAATGAGTACTACATTTTTCGTTCTTGAGGATCTGGCTAATCTTTTTCGGTGGTATCCAAATAGTACGAACTCATACCAGAGGTACAACAGGAGGTGAGGATAAAGTGTGAATTCTATACAAAATCTTAATCTAATCTAAATTCAAAAATAAATTTTGGAAATAATAAAAATAAAATGTTTATGGGATGAACTTGTAACGATTTGCTTTATTAGAATACTAGGGACAATCGTGTCTTTGGTGGATCCATCGGATACTTAGACAAATCGAGCCTTGGGGGGCCCATAAGAGTACTTAGAAAAATTCGAGCTTAGTCGGCCATTGGGGGACTTAAAAATCCGGTCCAAGGAAGGCCATTCATGGGGGGCTTAGTAATAAACTCTAGAATGAATACTTGGATGGGTCTGAGACTGCCAGATGGGACTGCCTCCAGTCCAGATTATTCTAAGTCCTTCGGTTCTTAACACGGCGGCGTCGGCGGCAAAATCTTTTTATAATATAGAGATATACATACATACTTTTGGCTGACTTCCAAATGCTTCTGTGTCGAACTATGATGGTGCACAACTTTGCCCTGTAAAACTATGTGAACTTTTATCGTGACGATTCCTGCTGTGACAGTGTTTGTGTGTCAAATTTAATTATCCGCAGACTTTCGTTGTGTCTGACAATTAGACGCGAAATTAACTAAGACATTTTTCACCCTGTTGAGTTCATGTTGTGTCCAACTTCGTTGAGGTGAGCTGCAAATGTGCAGAAAGAAGTTATACAACTACTTTTCTAGAGATGAGTTTGTAGAATAAACCTTCCTAGTCTACATCAATGTAAGATGTGAAGTCATTCACTGCAATTTTACCTGTTGTACTAATTTTATGCGAAATTGAGTGTTTGTTGTTGTTTAACCATTTTTATTTTGCACGTGTAAATTTAAATACCGCAAAATAGAAATTATATTAATTGACAGTACAATTAATAATCGCGTCAAGACATATCAAAGATACTATATGTGATTGGAGAAGTGAATAACGGAGGGTGACATTATTAAAGGTTCAGATTGCGCGTGTGAATCGAAAGAAGAATACGGAGGGATGAGATTGGTCTGCTATCTACAACTACCGTTGTATATACATATGTAGATATATATATATATCTATATATATATATTTATCAAGCCCACTTCACCACCCCAATACCGAAGTTGTATCAATCAAAGTAACGTCCCTTCTGCGCCCATCGAATCCGAAAGGCTATAAACAGAACTTTCGCGAGAACTTCCACAGCTTCGAAGAGAAGTTCTTGAGCAGAACAGACTTTGCCTGTTTCAGGATTGCTATTGCTACTGCTACACTACTAGGTTGAAAACCCTTATCTCCACCCTCACCAAGACGCCTTCCCGCGAGAACTTCTTGAGATCCGAACGAGACTACTATAATATATACATGTGTTCTATATACGTTGTTATATAGAGTACACCATCTATGTATCAACCTATCTACTTTAAGAAATCTGAAATACTTGCGTATACGAGATTTGTTCGTCGCCCGAGCACGGCTTGCGGTTTATACGATTTCCGTAGGATTTTCTTTTCTCTCAGCGGATTTCTCGTACTTGAAAAGCTTCAACCCTTTTTTCCATCAGCAAAACAAAAGCAAGTCTTCTCTAGCGTAGAGGCAAGAGGTACTAGAGGAAAATACAGAAACCTTTACTATTTGTTTGTTTTTATTTATTTCTTTTTTGTCAATGACACTCTCTTCTATATAAGATTTTGAATGAAATAAAAATGCTTGACCGAAGCTGTGAGAGAGTGCCAATGAAATGCCATGGATTTGCTGACCAGCTGTCAGTACGACCATGAAGGTTTCAAGATGACTATATACTCTTCTTCACTTTCCCTTTGAAATAACCCTCGTTCACAGTCGAGCGAACGGCAGTGAATTGGTGAGAATGGTCTTCCCCCTGCCCTTCGGGAGCATGGCAGTACAACGTTTCCGACTCATCCATTTCTTCCAGCACTGCGAAGTTATAGCGATGGGTATATCGATAACAATCCTCCCCAAAGAAAGCATGGCTCTTAAAAAAGGTTATATGTGGCATCGAGTGCTGGTTCAGTTACAGGATAAATTGTACAGATGTTGCCACCTCGACCTATGTGACACATTTGGCAGGAAGAGATAGACATATGCCAATAGCTGATGATTGGTCGCTTCTCAAAGTGCCAATCTCACTGGAACGTTTTTCGTACGTCTTTCATGGTGAAACGGCGCCCTTCGTCATCGATGGATTGACACAGTCAATTTCTCGACGCCTCGTCTCGCGAGATATATACCACTGCCTTTCGTTACATAAACTCCTATATAGCGCTTTGCCTCAACTCCTCCATTGCTGTTTCCTGAAAAGATTGTTTGGGTACGTCAAGACACATATCTATGAAGAAAAATATGTAGTGTCAAATGTATTGGAAAATATACTTGCAAAAGATGTGCGTCTGCTTGGTACTACCGATATTAAAGGTACTATGAGACCATTTTCATTAGACTGAGGACCAATTACGGTGTTTTCATAAGGTGTCATTGACATTCTAGCAAAAAGTATAAACCGTAAATTTGTTTCTATTGTCTGTTTTATAATATGCAATGTGATTTGTTCAACTTAATTCGGCAACATTTCCAACTATTCATCCACTATAAAGAATCCCCATTCCCAAAATACCCAACATGGTATAGGACTAGCAGAAACCATTTTAGATAGAGAAGGCATTTCTTAGATGAAACCAAATGAATTTATTTTCAGATAAATGGATTTAGTTATTTGACGACGAACAGAATTCAGTTTGCGGAAACTGAGATCATTTGTACCCGCTAAATAGGCCAATATGGAAGTTTCTATTATATATTTGGATTTGCCGTTAAATCCCAACTTTAAGCCAACTGAATCCATTTGACTTACGTAAATTCAATTAGACTAACTTGATGTAGTTAGTCGACCTCACGATGAGATTGGATTCGGCGAAACCCTCGGTGAGCTTACACCAACAAAGTCATGTACATGGTAAAAAATCTTTGGTTGTGACAACTAAGTTTCCAATTTGCTGTGCATAAGGTCTCAAAAATGAGTTGCCCTAACTGATTCGAAGGCTAATCTCAACTATTCATTAGGTCTCCCAAGATTAGTAAGCGTAACAAATCCAATCGTTGGGACTGCCATTCGAATCGTTGGTATTATCATTCGTATCGTTGGCACTACCATTTGAATTCTAAGGGAAATAGAATAATCGATCGGTTGTGACAACTTATATTTTGGTTATGGCAACTAATCTTGGCTTTCCATCCAGTTGAAAAAATGCAGCAGTCAGTTGGGTCCATCTAAGAAGCTTTCTCCAAATGTAGCTTTGATAAGACGTCGAAATGTTGGCATCAACCCTCTAATTTAAGAGGATAAAAAAATTGCCGATGACTATTCTGAACAATTGAAATAATTTTAGAGATTATTTTTCCCATCCAAATTTCGACCAATGGAATTGCACCATTCAACGTCACGTGGGGCAAGCTACACGGTATTATACTGATAATTTTATGATAATTTTGCGTGTTGGTTATATATATAAAACAAAAAATCATTTAGCCGCTTCAACCATCTGTCAAACTGTCAGATTGAATTTTATTGTGGCAGTCAAAGGATTTTTATTTGATATGAGTAGGTTTGGAGTTGAATCCTTGCAAACTGTTGATGAAAAAGTAAAGGGAAATGTCCCTGTTAATACGATTAAATCGAAAACCTCAGTCTGGAATCAATACACAAATGTCTATAACAATTGGGTATTTAACTGCAATACTTTAAACATGAATTAAAAGGTTTTTGTTCTGATTATGAAATTTCCTTGTGAGAACGATAATTTTTGCCTCTTGGTGCAATTCCATTTGTCGCAATTTGAATAGAAAAAATAATCCCCCGAATACCACTCGAGCTACAAAATTAATCTGATATTTCTCTCAAGGTTCCCTGCAAACAAATAAACTCGTCAAGTTTTCCAGAACCTGGAAAACTTGACTTGTTCATTTGTTTGCAACGAACCTGTCAGGAAATATCCGATAATTTCAAAGCTCTTGTGATATTACAAGTGATAATATTAACATGGGCTAACAAGCTAAAAAATTGTACGAAAATTTTGATCATGTACTTCCTACAGTGAAAATATATTGCCGTGCAGTTTTCGATTCGCTTCTGTTTGACGTTGAGAAAATGCGGAACGGTTATAAATATGAAATACACTCATCGGCAAAACATCCCTTTTATTCATCCAGACACGTAACGTTCCGTATATTGCATGCAGGAGACTTGCCGAATGAAAACCCGTCGGGCACAACTGTAGTCAGCCGTAGCGATAGAGCCCGATCGTTCGCTTCAATATATCTCTTACAAACGATATCGACATGTTACTGTACACGTACAGCCAAGCCTGCTTCTCTCTCTCTTTCAGTCATTCTCTCGTATCGATGGAAATTGATCCCGTAACACGCGTCTCTCGTAAGAAATATAGGCTGGGAAACCGACGATCAAAAAACATCTCTTGCACCAGGTCCACTGGATAGTATCTCTTCTGGCGGTACCTACTGCCTGATACCCGCCTTGCTTTGGATCCGCATGAGCCCAACGACTCCCGCAGTTCACCGACAGGGTATACCATACCCCCTTTGCACCTCGCACCGCGAACCAAGAGCCCAGTCTCTCCCTCTTTTATTTCCTTTCCTCTTTTTTTTTCTCTCTCTCTGGTTGCCCGGAGACCCCCCGGAAAATAAATTGCTTGAATAATGGAAAGGAGTCGGCTCAGCCCAGCTTAACGTTCTGGCCTTGCTTTTCATCAACCGTTCGTGTCACCCGCACACTCTATCCGCTTCATTCCTTCTCCTTTTTCTCTGCTTCTCTGCTTCACGTTCATCTCGTTTTTCGCTCTCTCTCTCTCTCTTTTATTCTTCTCTCTAGCATTTTCGTCTTCCGCTTCCTACTACCTCTTTTCTTGTGCCCAGCACACTACATTCTTTACACCAGTACGTTTCACTTCCTACATAATGTATATATGGCATAACCATAGAGAATAGCTGAATTGTGCTTTTAGACTTTGCCTTCGCTTAACAACCCACAGGGCAATTCCGGATGCGATGGCCAAACAGTAAACGAAAAAAATCATGGTTTCAATACACGCCACAAACATGTTTGTACTTTCTCAACTATTTGTGATAGTTGAGACGTACAATTGAAACTATAACATAGATTCATGGCAATCTTTGGTGTTTCTGTTATTGAGTAAAATTACATTTTTTTGTCAGCGAACATAATGGACGTTTTACACACGCTTCGCATACACATATCCCCATGTTCACACCTCGTGAAGTAAAATTTTATACAATTCTCGTTGAAAAATCTTTTACTTCACTCAGTGCGATAATGGGTGTTTTACGCACGCTTCATGTGCATGCATCCCTCTTTTCACGTCTTGTGGAGTAAAATTGTGTACAAAACTCGTTGGAAAAATTTGTATCTTACTTATATCCTAATATACTATTTCAATCCAACCTCACCTCGTTATCGCCCGCTAGCATTAATGATTATGCGTTTTAGTACATTTCAACACTAGGAAGGAAAAAAACTATTTTCAGCGAGTCAATCACGCGATCAAAAATAAGTTTGTCTCTAAAGTGTTGAACGAAATTTTTCAGTACGTCATCGGAATAGTGCATATTTCTGGGCAGTGGACTGGCAATAAATTTTTTTCGGACTTCGCTAAAATAACTTAATTACGTGCACGTGATGCAGAGCCAAAACCGCTCGATTTCAACCTCTGATACGTACGCATGCGCAATCTAATTTCATTACGCCGTAGCGGACAAAAGTTTATATCTGCTCGGCGGGAGTAGTGAAAACCGTAATGCACAGGCGTACTTGTCATTGGTGAAAAATGCACAATTTTTTTTATTCTTGTTGCAAACACTGAATGTGGTTATTTTTTCAGTGAGATCGGAAAAAAAGTACCGTGCGCTGTAGCATACTTATTTACGTATACGAGAGGAAGCGTAATTTTTCACCTCGGGTGACTTCTGCCCTCGCTTCGCTTGGCCAACAAACTTCACCTACGGCAAAAATCAGGCATTTCCCTTCCTTTTATTACAATATATTATTAATTATGCAATGCAGATTTTTATTATCTTACAAATTTGATTTTGTCTCGTCCCAGGTTATTTTGTTAAATTGTTATTGAAATTACATAGGCTTGGCGTCAGAAAACAGACATCCAGTACCCTTTTTTAAGGGGAGAAAGACAGGTAAAAAAAATAGATTTTGAAAATTCAATGTCATCCAAATCCTATTGCATATAAAAATGCCCAATGCACTATATTATTGGTGCTCGATGAAAGAATTTTTTACAGTCGTCAGACTTGCCTATGCTTTTCAATATTATCTTAAGCAAAGTTCTTAGGTTTTCCATTCTGCGCGTGATTCAGATCAAACTACTAGGCAGATTGGAGTCATTGACGTCACGTTTTCTTCTTCATGAAAAGATACACCGGCTAAATGGAGCAAACTATTTTTTTTTATTCTGAAAGCAAAGTTAATCACTGATTTAGAAAATAGCATAAAATTTATGTATTAACAATTATGTCACTTAATAAATATAACCTTTTATTAACATTTGCTCCATTTAGCCGGTGTATCTTTTCGTGAAGAAGAAAATGAGACGTCAACCATTCCATTCTGCCTAGTAGTTTGATCTGAATCATGCGCAGAATGGAAAACCTAAGAACTTTGCTTAAGATAATATGGAAAAGCATATGCAAGTCAGACGACGGTAAAAAATCCTTTCATCGAGTAGCAACAATATAGTGCATTGGCCATTTTTATATGCAATAAGATTTGGATGATATTGAATTTCCAAAATCAATTTTTTTTTACCTGACTGTCGCCTCTTAAGAAGAAGCTCAAGTTATACAGCCAAAACTATTTCATGCCTTCATTTATGAAATGCTTCCCCATGTTTTACTAAAGGTAGATGTCAATTTTTACAGATTTTATGACCCATTACGATGATAAAATTATTCATCCGCGCATTAAAAAATAGTGATCATCTCTTCCGTATTTACCTCAGTATGACTACTAAACTCCGACCTATTGTTCTGAATTTCTACAGTAATACCGCTGCCCATTTTATTTATTGTACCAAAAGTTCATCTTAGCGAAAAAAGAAGTTGATTTCAGCCTTGCAAAACGAGACGAGAATCGGCATGACCTTAACAACTGTCGCCTATATTTTTATCTTCAAGCACAGCCTCCCTTCCGTAGGTTCGCCATCCACCCCATCTTCTCACGTTTTTCGTCTCATTCTCTGTAAGACTCTCTTGACTTCCCGGGAATCCCTCTCACTCATTCTTCGAAAAACAGCAACACGTCTTCTCCTTCTCCTACCTTCGTTCCTTCACCTCGACCAGCCTCGCCCTCACCCTCACCCTCGCCCTCACCCTTACCCTCACCCTCTTCCTCTCATCTCGAGCACCAGGCGGCACTTTACGACGTCATCGCGCGCACTTGGAAAGAGATATCCCTCAACATAGCACGACCTGGCCCGTGCACGTTGAGGGGGATGACGGTACATGGTGCGGGTTTGGTTTATCCGGTTTCTCACGAAGCTGCTTGTCGCACGGACAATGGTTTGGAGTACTGGCTTGCATGGCACGAGGTCTCCGAGATGGTCTGACTCTCCCGAGGGATGGAACACCAAGAACTCGTGCTGTTCACCACCGGCATCTCGTCCCATTCCCTCATTTCGCCTCAAACTCGCCTCCTGTATTCCTACATACAACTCACCAACGTTATTGGCTATACACACGCGTGTTTCGAATATCGGGCGCGCCGACGAACAACCCTACTCTCCCATTATCGGATAACCTCCAGAGCTGTGAGTCTCGCGACTCTGTGAAGATTAATGAAGACGAATATCCACCGTGACTCGGCAAATCCCACCACCCGACTGAAAGTAAAATAGTCGAGAAGCGGAGAATGGAATGACGGAACGGAATACCGCGAAAAGCTGACTGTTTTGTCATGCTAAGTAGTTTCACCATTTTCCCTGAATCATCGTGCGGAGAAACATCACAGCTTTTTGTTTAGATTTTTCTTTGGCTTTTATTCAACCTGTTTGACGTAGCAATGTTCACAAGAAAGTACACAATATTCGTGCCAGAAATGAGAAGGAAAGAAAATGCAAAATATTTTGTTAGAAAATGCAAAATAAATGAGAAATGTCGAAGAAATTAAGCTATTCTTGAATATAATGAAATTTTCAATAGTGATCCGAGTTATAATTTTTTCCATCCGACACTCCTTATTAATATATAATATAGCCTACAAATAAAAAAATATAGCCTACTAGCAGCACTTGGCTTACCATACGAAGCATTATATCGATCAAATTAAGGTAGTACCTTCACGGAAAGGCTTTATGAAAGAATTGATTAAAACTTAACGCACATGTTATCTAAACATCTGTGCAATTTCAATTAGATTTACCGTCCGTAAGTTGAGATATTTACATTTGAAGTTGGCATAATTTACATGGATCTCCTATACCAAACATGCAAAAACGAAACGTTTTCTGTTCCAAAATCTTCTTGGCATGTCAGAAATAAAAACACAATGACAATATTTTAAAGGGCCATAACACGAATATGGTAAAAAAAGTAGATAATTTTTTACCGTTTAGTTTTTGAGATATTAGGAGTTAAAGCGGAATGAGGTAATGGCACACGTATTACGGAAATCCCCTTACGTTCCGCGCAGCATGGCACCTATTTCCATCGCTACGTCGTGAAGGAACTACCTTAAATCATTAACCACACAATCACTGTCATTTAATTAAAATTTCTACAAACACACAATTATACTCTCTTTTTTGTTTAATATTACAATAAGACAATCGAATGATTCGACCCGTGATCGCGCAACAGTGAGTTGCAATGATATAAAAGCATATAGCCACTGCACTTTGTGAACGGTTACTTTCCCTTTTTTTTTCTGTATGAAGACTACCGTGAGCCTTTTCTCCTATTGGTTATTCTCAGTACCGTTCATAGCATGCCGGTATATACATACTTTATTCGAATATGTTGTAATAAAAACCATTATTCTACCGCACTGTCAGTTTCTTCATATTCCCAACTTGACAAAAATCTGTGACTGATTACCACAACCCACATGGTTTTATAGAAGATACTTTTTACCGTTTCAGTATTTTTCTCATGCTTTTAACTTCTCTGAATTCTACATTTGTTCGACGCTTTCGACGAAAAAATGTTCGTTTTCGGTTATCATCAGGGCTCCATTTATTTCCGCACATCTTGATGGCAAGAGATTCAGAATTCTAAGCGAGATCGGGGATTTCGATTGACGCTGACGAGGTAGATGAGACACATTGGAATTCAGGATGTGAATCGAGCGGAAGGTGTGTCCTCTTTTCCTCCCTGACTAGTTCGTCGTGCAATCCGGTTGAGAAAGCTCGATCCTGTCTCGGGAGGCCGACCAGCCGGAGCAATAAGTGTCAGTGACTTAACGTGGGTTTTCCCTTTACACTCTTCTTCCTGTTTTTTTTTTTTTTTTTTACTTCTCCCACCTCTTTGCCTTTCGAGACGAAGAGTATTTCCACTTCCAGTAACCCATGTAACGTACATCTCGAAACTGTCAAGACATTCACATACGGAACTTTCTACCTTTTTAATTCTTCAACAACGAAGTGACACACGTTCGTTTATTTACTCGAATGTAAACTCGCGGAATATTTTTGCTTCAGAGCGTCGTACTGGAGATGAACAGACTAGGAATGATGGTCGATCTCTCGCACGTTTCGGTGCCGACGATGCTCGACGCTATGAGCGCCTCGAGGGCTCCTGTGATATTCAGCCACAGCAGCGCACACGCTCTCTGCAACTCGTCGAGAAACGTGCCCGACCACGCTCTCCGGCTTCTCGTAAGTATAGGATACATGTGCCAGACGTGGCCACCTTTAACTTTTTCATACTTTAAAGTTTTTGTTGCTTCAGTAATTATACCCACATGATCAATGTTTTACCTGTTTCTTTATGCAGGAACTAAATTTAATATTATCCTCATCAAAGAACCGAGTTCCTCCTTTGATTAAATAAAATTAGAAAAAATATAAAGCCTGCTATTTCATTGCACGGAGAAAACGGTTATCCGGGAAGAGTCAATTTTCTTGCTGATATAGTAGCAAAGCATATTATTTGCTAGCGTAACTGAAAGACCTGTTAGTGTAGCAAAGGTGTACCCTAGCAGATCTAATAATCGCGAAAATCCGATTTAAACCGTATTTCCAACCGGGTTGATCTGAGCCAGTAAAACAACCAATAGTTTTTATCGACCCAACCCAAAAACCAACAACGCCTTCAAAAGCTCGCAGCTTGCGGATAGGTTGGTCCCCAGATTGTTGAAACATGGGTTCAAAGGGGTTTCCAACCGTCGAACGAAGCACCGATCGAGTGGCCCCAGGTTTTTCAAACCCGGGTCCAACCGGGGTTCCAACCATGGTTCGAACCGTTGAACGAAGCACCGATTGGTTGATACCTACGCGGAAAAAAGGGCTTGGTTGGAACAACCAAGCGCCTTGGTTATATATGCGACAGACGATTAATTGGTTAGACCAACCAAGAAATTGGTAGCCTAACAAATTACTTGGTTGGTCTAACCAATTAATCATCTGACGCATATATAACCAAGGCACTTGGTTGTTTCGTCCAAGCCTTTTTTGCGTGCAGGTTTTTCGAAACCGGATCCAACCGGGATTCCAAGCGTCGAAAAGTAGTTATCGATCTTTTCTGATTGTCAGCTAGGCATCGTAAGTGTTTCATTTTTTTGTATCTGTTACTAGCATTAATTTCTGTTTTAGTTTTTTTCTAGTCTAACATTTCAAATTCCGAGTCAAAAGAATAAGACAGAACCGATTCTTTTATCTGTTCACATATTAAAGGGTCGGTAAATCCAAGAGGTTTGGCACATATGAAGAGTAGACCTCTCGCATATAGTCGAACTCAAGGCAAATTTGCAGTCTTACATACCCTGAGGCTTCAAAGCACTTGTGAGAAACGTTACGTCCGTTCGCCATCTAGTGGCATCATACGAAACACGAGCACTCAATACTCCACTTGATGGCGAACGGATGGAGCGTTTCTCGCAAGTGTTTTGAAACCTCAGCGTATATAAAAGGTTTTCCTGAGTTCGACTACACATCAGGGGTCTACTGTTCAAAAGTGTAAAACCTCTTTTGACCTCTTTTAGGTTTACCCACCCCTTAATATCGGAGAAGACAAAAGAACCTTTTTGGTTTTATTCTTTTAACTTTGATTACAAATGTTAGACAAGCGACAAACGAAAACAAAAATTATTGCAACATACAAAAAAAAAATAAAATGCTTACGATGGCTAGCTGACAATCAGAAAAGATCGATAACGGCTTTTCGACGGTTGGAATCCCAGTTAGACTCGGGTTCGAGAAACCCGAGGATCAACCTGTTGGCGGATGGAAACCCGGTTGAACCCGTGTTTCAACAACCTGAGGATCAACATATCCGCAAACTGCGAGCTTTTGAAAGCTTGGTTGTTTTTTCGGTTGGGTCGATAATAATTATTGATTGTTTTTGTGGCTTAAATTAACCCGGTTGGAAACACGGTTGAAATTAGGTTATTTGATCTGCTAGGGTACATTTAACCAAGCATAGATTTAGGGCGGGGGGGGGGGGGGCTACAGGGGCTATTACCCGGGGCCCCGCGTGTTCAGGACCCCCGAGGGCTCTTTCTTTTTTTAAAAGTAAGTTAAAGTATATTATGTAGTATTAATTTCTTAAGGGGCCCCCGCTAAGCTAAATCCGAGCCTGCGTTTAGCTCATCTAATGTTTTTGCGAAACTAAGACCCGACTTTGAAGTCATAATTTTGTTTTTATTATTAATCTTAACATCTATCTTATGGATTAAATTCAATTTTAAGTTTAATCTTAAGATGTATCTTACGACAAGAAATTCGATTCTAACCAATATTTTTACTGGACTAATATTTTTTTTTCGTCTGAATATCAACAATTTGGGTCTGAAACCCTCTCCTGAATTCATTGCATTGTCACGCATGAGCACATGATAAATATAACACATTGTATAATGTTCTGATTTTTAATTAATCATATGTATATTAATTAAATAATGCTTAATGGTTTATTGTGTAATTACAGGCGCAGTCGGGTGGTATAGTGATGGTCTCATTCTACCCTCACTTCATAAGCTGCGGTGAGAAGTCGACTCTCGAAGACGTTGCTGGTAAGTTTGAACATGTTCCCTTTGGCATCACGCAAGTGTGCACCCATTCGCTAGCCGAGCCCTCTAAACCTCCGCATTCGTGGTTCGTTGAATCGACAAGATGAGACAAGAAACCACGCGCTGGTGGTATCGGCTGTGGCTCCAGCTTCTCAAGGCCGCACAAGAGTCTCCGCTCTCCCTGCGCCTCATCTTCGCGTTAATCCCTTGCTCTGTCACGGGAAACGCGCCGCTGAATAATTTACGCCTGATTATCGCGCGGCAAACGCGCGGAGGGTTCGATTCCCCGAGGTCGCATAATACTCGCGGTAACATGGTCTCGCTTGACGACCGTGTCGGAAACTACCACGTCATGAGGCTCGACCTTTATGAAAGTATCCGCAACCACAAGAACGTTCAATTTTGCATCACTCTGTGGTGAAACTTAGTTTGTTAGCACAATTTTCATAAATTGATTACATTGCACAAAATGTATCAGACCAATTGATTAAATTGTGCTTGTAAGAATTGTACATTGTTAACAAATTATTTTACAAAAATTATAAACGTTTTCGACTAAAAAAAAAATAATTTAACAAAGAGATTAAAGATAGGTTAATAAAAATAGGGAAGTGACAAATAATGAGGGTGAATATCTCCCGACTATAACATGCAGATAATCATTGATTTATTTATTTTTTATTTCTTTTAACATACATAGTGAGTAATTAAAAAAATTTTAAAACGTTTGACTGAAAAAAGGAGTTTAATTTATAAACAAATGGGTAAATGAGTAAACGGAAAATTGTCAAATAATCATCGATTGGATATTATAGTTGAGGAATTAATTCGTCAAGGGTGTAGACTTCCTGTTGAAGCCCATGTTTCAAGCAGGTGAACTTGTTTAAATTTTATTCATGTTATAATTCTCCATCAATTACCAGCAATTTGTTAATTTCCATATATTCTTTCCAATCGTAAATGAGTCAAAAGTTTTGAAGTGCAACCGATTAATTTTAACACACTTGCTCGTTGGAATTCGACACTGCAGAATTAAATACTCACTGAATTTACAGCAGTACGGGTAAAAAGAGAAATTTTTTTATATACATTTGAAATATAGTATAGTAATATATTTTAAATAAATATGCAGCGGGACAAGCAAAATTCTCGTAAGAATCAACGTCATCGAACAGGTGATATTTATCACTACCTTAAAAACTATGAAGATTTTGCAAAATAGTTTTTTCGAATATTTTAATTATTCAGAAATATTGCATTTTTTCCTTTACGCAAATGAACCTTATCGATATTCAAATTTTTACTATCCATGAAACTCCATTTGAATTTCCATATTCATTATATGTCGCTATTTATCAGATATACTCAATTTACTCATGTAAAAAAAATGTACTGAATAATTTGAGAATCGTGAAAATAAAATTATTTTGAAAATCAAGAGAAATGTATATTGAAATATGAAAATGGTCTTCCCATTATCTGCTAGGTTTCGAATGCTTAAAAGTCCACGTAATATCATGCCAGTACGAATGCCAATAAAAAATACATGGGGCCTCATGTAAAG